>OY821765.1:40515215-41230328 GCA_963682095.1 Potentilla sterilis
AACAAAACAATAAGACCAAAGCCAGAAGAACCAACCTCATGCTTCCTCCCATTATACAGAGGCAAAAGAAGGAACTAATTTATTTTCTTTATAAGCATGAGACTTTTGGGGTAGTTCCTGTAAAACCAGCTAAACAATCGAGTCATATTCCAAAATCAATTAACTTCATTTGGAGTAGTGCCTGTACCAGTGTATATGGTCGTGAAAACAAGACGATAAATGTCAATACTCGTTTTCTCTGCCAAATATGGCTGTACGTGGAACATAGCGATACTTCAGTCTGCTACTTACCTGTGGCCAGTGAACCAATTATACTTAGGAAACTATGCGGAACAAAATTAAGCTTCAAAAATAAAAATATGAACAAGAGCAATAGCTCACCAGTAACTTGACTAACTCAGGAAGCGTGTTACCTGAGTTTTTGGAGTCACTGATAAAAAAGCTTGCTGCTTCAAGTTTTTGGAGTCACAATGTTTTACAATCTCAGGAAGTGTGCTGCCCAAATGAATAAACATATCTTCAACAGTCACGAAGTTTGTTGTGAAGTTGCAGCAAGTGATGTGGACCCTTTTTTTGTTTTCTGGACCAACTTCTTATCTCTAATTCCATCATATAGAAGCTCATAGGCAGAATAAGTTACATGGCCCTTCTTCAGTAAATCTTCTACAAGAATTTTAGGTGCTGCTATTTCCTTCTTATCTACCTCGAATATTGAATTGACAACCTCAGGAAAAATGCCTTTGTGCACCATCAGGTGGATAATACCAACAGCTTCGTGAACTCTATGCTTCATGCAAAGACAATTTAGCACTCTTCCAAATGTCACCAATGCTGGAATGAACCCCTTCTCAATCTTTCTCAAGAGAAAATTGTACCCTGAATCAGTGTTTCCTGCTTTGCAGAAACCATCAATCATGACACGGTATGTGAAACAGTCTGGTGCACTGTTACTGTCGCTGCCACACATCTCACAATATAGCTTCTCTGCAGTACTCATTTCTAGCTTTTCACATAGAGCATTGATCATGATATTGTATGTTGCTGTTGTAGGTGATATACCATATTCCTGTTTCATTCTTTGAAATAGATGGTACGCTCCATCCAAATCCCCATTGCTGCACAAACCACTCATCAATGTGCCAAAACAAACAATATCTGGAGTCAAGCCCCTGTTCCTTATTTCCTGTAGCATGTCCAAGGCCCCATTTACTTTCTGAGCTTTGCAAAGGCTTTCCACAAGAATGTTATACGTAATGATGTTAGGAATACACCCTTTCTCCATCATCGCTTGAAAAGTGCACATCACATCCTCATATTTTGCAGACTTGCAAAGGCCATTTAACACAGTATTATATGTGATCACATCAGGAGTAACACCATGACTCCACATGCTATTTATTATCTCAATTGCATTGTTCAGATTCAACTGTTTACAGTAACCATCAATTATTGTATTAAACGTAAATATGTCAGGAAGGTAACCTCTGGCAATAGCATCATCAACAAGTCTACTGGCATCAGAAACATAACCCATCTTGCACAACCCATTTATAACTAAATTGTAAGTCCAGATATCGGGCCTGCAACCTTTTTCCGACATCTCATTCATCAGTTGTAAGGCTTGCAAGATAAGCCCATTCTCTGACAACCCTTTTACCAGTGTGTTAAAGAGAACAATATTAAGCTTCAATCCCTTGCCCAATGCCTCCTTAAACACAGCTATGGCACGATCAACGTCACCATCCTGGAAAAACCCCTTAATTAAAGAGCAGTATGTGAACTCATCAGGTACAAACCCCTTGAAAATGGCATCACTGAGAATCTTTTCCGCTTTCTGTATCATGCCCAATTTGCAATACCCATCAATAATACTGTTGTAGGTAAAGGCATCGGGCTGAAATCCATTGTTCACCATTTTACGCATATAGGACTCTGCTTCCTCAACCTTGAAGTTCTTACACAAGCCAAAAATCAATGTATTATACGTGACAACATCTGGAGTAAGACCTTCCTTCATAAAACCATCTAGCATTCTGATAGCCCCATTAAGAGAGCCTCTTTTGCATAGCCCTTGAATGAAAATATTAAGTGTAAACAAATTTGGAGACACTCCCCTCTTCAGAACCTTGTTGAGAAGCTTTTCGCTTTCTTGGACATCCCCCTTCTTAGACAGGGTGTGTATAAGCTTATTAAATGTGGTAACATCAGGGCACATACCTTGCCCAAGCATGACTTCAAACAACTCACATGCCATAATTCGATAATTCTCTTCATAAAATCCACTGATGACTGTACAATATGCAACAGCGTTGAACTCACAGCCCTGCGAAGGCATGTTATTAAGAAGCCTCAATGCAGCATGAGGCCTACTAGTCCTACAGAAACACTTTATTCGTATTGTATAAGTATACACATCTGGAGCAATCCCGTTATCTCTCATCTTCATATACACCTTATGGGATTGATTGAAAAACCCATACTCAACCAGTATATTCATAATTGCATTATAAGACTGAACGGACGGCTCACAATTATAAAAATCCATTCGGTGAAACACATTCACAGCTTCTTCAATCTTCCCTTTTCTTCCATAATGCCTCATGGCCCCAATGTACACTCCTTCTAGCAACCTGTTATCGATATTCACCCTCAACTCGGCAAGCACATTCTCCATGGCTTCAAACTCCCCATGAAACCCAAGCTTCTCAATCATACACTTGTAAGTTGACAATGTGTGCTTAAACCCATCTTCCTTCTTCACCGAATTAAACATCTCAAGCGCTTTGAGAGGATCCTTTTGACATTTTACAACAGCAGAAACATGCTTAGGGAGTAAAGCACGACTCATCCCTAATCTCTATAACTGATAAATTCTAGCAAGAAAACCCATAACCCAGAAGAACTTAGCTACCTGAAACCAAAATAGTAAACTATATAGTAAACTTAGCTACCTGAAACCAAAATAGTAAACTCATTTCATATTCTACCTGTATAGTTTTGTAACAGACAGGTAAAAGTTGAAATTCACCAAGAAAAAGGGCATTTACCTGAAATGTAAAATCTTCCCAACTCGTTGGAATGCTCTGTGTAGCTGAAGATTGGTTTTCCAAGAACAGAGAAATAAGAATCAAATTGGGGAAATTAGGGTTTTGGAATTCAGAAATTGAGCTCAATGAGGAAGAAGAAGCAAGTAGAAGGGAGTGAAAGTATATAATCCTTGCCATGTCATCACTTGTGGGACCCATTATATACTTCCTTTCTGACGTGGCAAGATCAGATATATAAACTACAGGAGGCCTCATGGTGCTGCGTTGCAGAGTATCAAGAGGCTAAACCCCATTTCATCAAAGCTGGGATTTTTTTTTCTGCGGAAAGTTTGAGACTTTGAGACAGAAAGAGAGAAGATGGGTCAATCGGGTCAATGGCTAGAGAAGGCGTTGGTGGATCTATGCCAGAAGATGGAATCGGGTTTGGGCTTGGATCGGGATATGATTTCGGGTCTGGTCTCCTACTGTGAGCTTGCTGATCCCAGAGACGCTAAGGAATACCTTGATGTAAAGACTTGAACTTTGTCTTTGGTTCTTTCTTTTTCTACAAATTTTTTGTGCTTTTGGGTTTTGGGTTTCAGTTTGCATGAGTTTTTGGAAACAATTTGTCCTCATTGTTTAGGTTAATGTTGGATTTTGGTCATGGTTCTTGAATTAGGGTTTCAGTGAGGAACTGTTCATTGTGATTTTGGCAACTGGAAATTTCCTTTTGCTATGTTGATTGTTGGTTTAGAATGTATATGTTGAATGGGACTAAATTGAAGAATATGATACTAATTTCTGTGGTTTCTTTACATTCAGAAAATGTGTTAGGTACTTAGGTTACATGTTTGCTACCCTTATATGTTGCTTTTACTAGAAGAATCTTACTACTTAGTTACCTGAAGTTTGGTTTATGGTGGTTTCTGAGAGTAGTGTTGTTTTGGTATGCAGAACATAATAGGGCAGGAGGTGGGGAAATCTGTGATTGAGGAATATCTACAGAAACGAGGTCGTTCCGATCTTTTCAGCGGTACCCCAGGTGTCCCCACCTCAAGTTTACATGCATATGTTAAACCACCTTCAAATGATTATACTGTTAGTGGGACCAAGAAACAAATGAAAGCACCTAAAGTGGCTAAAGTACCTAGTCAACAGGCAGCATCTAGCTCTCAGGGGAAGCCTGTTCCGGCTCAAGCCAGTGAGTCGAGAACCGCGAACAATGCGAACCAAAGTAGTTCTAAGAAGAAGAAGGCGGGAAAAGTTGTTTCGCTTGCAGAGGCTGCTAAAGGATCGATTGTATTTCAGCAGGGGAAGCCATGCTCATGCCAAGCGCGTCGCCACAGGCTTGTGAGTAATTGTTTATCGTGTGGGAAGATAGTCTGTGAACAAGAGGGAGAGGGACCTTGCCATTTTTGTGGAGCTCTTGTGCTGAGGGAAGGGAGCAGTTATGCTGGTCTGGATGAGAGTTACACTCCTGTGGTATCAGAGGCGGAAGCAGCAGCTGAAGCTTATGCAAAGAGACTCGTTGAGTATGATAGAGACTCTGCAGCTCGTACAACAGTTATTGATGACCAAAGTGACTACTTTGAAATAGAGGGTAACAGCTGGTTATCAATGGAGGTAGCTATTTCTCTGTTGTAGCAAACATATATACATACCTTTTGTGTATTTATTAAATTGTTTGCATCTCATTTTCACCCATATTTGTTACTTACAGGAAAAGAAACTTCTAAAAGAGAAGCAAGAGCAAATTGAAGAAGCTGAGCTGGCCAAACGAAAAAGAGTAGTTGTGACTTTTGATTTGTTTGGGCGCAAGGTAATAAACTTTGATAGTGGTCTTCTCTGCCTAATGAGTTGGATTTTATGCTGCATAGTGGTCTTCTCTGTCTTGGACAATTACTTATTTCCCATTGTTTGCTCCAGTACATTTGTCACAAACTCATAATAAATTGATTTTTCTTCTATGTTGCTTTATGCTGCTTTAGTCCTGCATTATCTGAAGTTGCACATTTTCCCTTTCAAACATTTCGTGTTCTGCAGGTACTTTTGAATGAAGATGAACTTTCTGAACTGGAATCTGAAAGCTTAACGTTGAAGCCATTAGATGAAAGGGAAGTGAACCGGATTAAACCAAATCCCAGTCTTAAAATGCAACCACTCTTTGTGGATCCAGGCCCTAGGAACAAGCCTGTTGTGAAAGGTAGGAAGGAAAACAAGAAACCAACCAAAGGCTTGTGCTTAGAGATAACAGGGAGGGTGCAGCATGTCAACAATGATTTAAAAGATCTCATGGCCGACGATCAGTTGGAGACTTCAAATGAAAACTTTTCTCAAGGGCCTTCTATAAGTGGAGGTTTGATTGATGATAATGATGGAGGAAAATGTGCTCTAGACAACCGTTAAGGAAGAGTATGGCAGTTCATTGTTCTCAAGGAGAAATACATTAAAGGAATTGAATTGGATATACAAGTTCCTATAATATCTTTTCTTTTCTTGTACATTCCTCAACTGACTTTCACAGACTTGGGATCAATTTTGGTTAGTACATAGAACAATGGCTAATAAAATTCTACCTGTTACAATCTTTTCAGCTGATAAAAAGTTGAAAACATAGAAAATTTGACCATGAAATTGAAATATTAACAGAAGTGAACCAGTTATCTAAGCATAATGTCTTTGTTAAAAAGATCCACATTACTGTATAGATTAACAATTTCTATAGGAAGTCTGTAATAGAACTTCTACCAGCAACTTTTGTATTTGTCCTGGTGGCCATCAACCCCCTTTCCTTAAGAACATCATCCCACCTTCCTGCATCTGCTAGAATATTGGATGAAGCAACATGATCTTCAGCACCATGCGATGTGTTTAGATCTAAAAATCCACTAACCAAACACAATCCTCTACCCAAATCACCATGAACTCTACAAGCAGTAACCAACATCCTCCATACAACTGCATTTAGTTCTATAGGCATACTCTTCACAAACTTGTGTGCCTCCTCTAGTCTTCCTGCTCGCGCAAGCATATCAATGATGCATCCACAGTGTTCAATCTGGGGCCTGATGTGGTACAGCCTGCACATATCATCGTACAAGTTCAGACCTTCATCAACCAAGCCAGCATGGTCACATGCTGATAGAACACCTATGAAGGTAACACAGTTCGGCTCCACTTTCTCAGCACACATTTTCCTGAAAGCAAGAATCGCTTCCTTTCCTTCACCATTGATTGCATGACCCACTATGATTGAAGTCCATGAGACAACATCTTTGCTAGGCATCTTATCAAACACAACTTTAGCCAGGCTCATGTTCCCGCATTTTGCGTACATATCAATAAGAGCATTGTGCAGTACAGTACTCCCTTGAAGATGTATGTCATTCTCTATATAAGAATGAACGCCAATACCATGAGACAAATTTCCTGAGTTGCGACATGCTAGGGTTAATCCTACCACTGTTATTTCATCTGGCCTTAGCTTTCTTGATTGAATCTGATTGAAGAGCTCTAATGCCTCTTGATTCTCACCACATTCAACATAGCCATGGATCATAGAGTTCCACAGCACAATGCTTTCATCTTGAAGTTCGTCCAAGACCTTTTTAGCACACTCTGTTGATCCACATTTGGAATACATATCAATCAGAGCTGTCCCAATAGGTACAGTGATCTCTGCTCCAGTAGCTGTCATATACCCATGAACCACCTTCCCCATACCAAGATCTCGACCATTAGCAGCAGCCGAAATCAGACTAATCATCGACACTCTATCAAACCCAATACTGCCTGCTCTCATTTCCCTAAATAAATACAAAGCTTTTCTACAATCACCAACCCCAGCAAATCCTGTAATCATTGAATTCCACGAAACCAAATCTCGCTCAGGCATCTCATTAAACATCCTTGCTGCCTCACCTATATGCTTAAACTTCGAATACAAATCAATCAGTACATTACAAACCTCATTCACCAAATCCAAACCTGTCTTACAACAGTACGAATGAAGCACCTTCCCCACAATAAACCCATTCAGTTCCACACACCCGGAAACCAAAACAACCAAAGTAACATAATTTGGCCTACATTCCAAACCAAAACAGCAACCCAAAACTTTCTTGAACAAACCAACTCCCTCATCTAACATACTGTTCTTCACAAACCCAGAAACCATACCATTAACAGTTACAACCGTTCTGTGAGGCATTATATCAAACACCCTACATGCATACCCAATCAAATTCTTGGAACACGAATAAAAATTCAATATACTGTTCCAAAGGTTCACATGAGAATCCAAACCAATCCTAACAACACGACAATGCACAGCTTTCCCTTCTCGGGTAGCCCATAATTTGTTACAGGCTTTAACCAGAGAAGCATATACATAAGGATCAACAACTGGGCCATTACGTTTAAGCCTCTGCATGGCTCTGAAAACAGAGACGACCCGAAAAGGGTCGGCGTCCAAGTTGAGGCGGCGGACCATGATGGGCCATGCGGGCGCATTGAGGTGTTGTGTGTGGGTGAATAAGGCGGTGGCGTGGTGAAGAGTTGAAGGGTTTGAAAGGGTGAGGTTTATGAAGGGTATGAGGAATGAGGGGTTGTTCAAGTAGAAGAGCCCAGTGGTGGTGAGCTGGGTTTGGATTTGAAGGAGGTTTTGGAGGGAGAAGAGGTTTGGGTTTTGGTGGAGGAGATGAGTCAATCTTTGTCTCATTAATCAAAGCAGAGGAAGAAAGATGATTATTCCATGTTCTCAATCTCTGATTTGAAACAGTGGGGTTATGTTTCTCAAGTGATTTAAAAGGTGGATATTTGTTTTTTATACACTTGAGAAACATAACTAGTTAACTACAAAACATAACTACAACAAGCTCTTTTTCCCAACTGATCTTAAATGAAATATTATAGATATAGTGCACGCTTATATGCACATTTTGTTGTTATGGAAGATGTTCATCAAGTATGAGGGAATGCTGGTTGGTGTTATCATATAGAAGAACAAGAACTAGATGATGTAAATGTGTAATGAAAATGACTTGGCATTGAGTCATTATCTGTTCATAACTGCAATTACAATTACAGAAAAGTGGTGAAAATTAGTATATATACGGAATGTTAAGAAATACACAATAGGCAAATATAAAAAGCATACAATTCCATCATAATGCTGTTGAACAATTGAGAAGATATTCCACATTATGAAAGTTGGTCCGATGTACTAGATACACACAATAGAGGAACTTAAAATATATACAATTCAATCATTAAACTACATTATAACATCAAAACATTTGAGGAAGTAGCCCTCCATATCCACTCTAGATTCATCACATAAAAGGATCAAATCATGCCCTATTTCTTAAACAAAAGGTTAAGAAATAAGAGCCTATTATCTTCATCAAAAATAACATGAAAAAAGGTTGATTGTTTGCTTAGATGTCAAGGTTCCCCAAGTTTCCTACTTTCCTTTGTCCGCGGGACCCAAATAACTAATTGGACACTAAACTGGCGGGGGATGCAACATCATCGTCCTCTTTGGCCCTCAAAACATGCGATCTTTAGTCTTAACGAACCCAAAACACTGTTTCCGAGCAACAAACAACACAACAGAAACCGACTCCTTGTCCTCGGACTCATCGTACTCTCTGTCTTCACTCGCCTTCACCCAACCACATCACTCCACCCAATCCCCATCTCCAATCTCTCCTCCTGTTTCAGACACACACCTCAACTCTCTCTCTCTCTCTCTCAAGGATGAAAAGCCTTTGATTTGATTGGAACCACAAAGATTGGAACTTGAAGGCCCTGAGATCCGTAAGCGTTCTCAATCTTTTTGATTCTACATTAGAAGTTTCAATCTATGTTTTGCCCTGCTTTTTCTGATCCTTTTATTTCTGGGATTTGATGGAGAGGTCATGATAGTCGATTTTAATCAAATTTGCGATGGGTTAATTGAGATATTGGTGATTAGTTTATCACATTGTTTGGGATTCATGTTTTTTTTTAGCTTACTATATGTGATAGTCTTAGCTGAGAGGGAGGTTTGGAGTTTCATGTGATAAAATCATGTATCTCCTAAGATAGATTTGATTTTTGTGTTCTGTTACTAACTGACCAAGTTTACTAGAAAAAGCAATCAAGGAATCATCTTGTGATTAGTGTGGATGTTAAATTTTTAATCTTTGATGCAATCATGGAATCATCTTGATTAGTGTGGATGTTAAGTTTGTAATCTTTGATTTTCTTTTTGGTTACATGGTCTGGTTTTCTTATCTGAGTTTAGTAATTGAAACATTATCAGCAATCTATTATCACAACCTGTTTTATGATCTTTGGCTTGCAGATTTTTATATCTGCTTCTTATTGTATTTGTTGGTTCCCACCATGCATTTTCCCCCCTTTGGCTATATCCCAGATTTGAGTAGTTGTAGAGTATGAATATGAAATGTCATATACATTAGTTATAAGAAGGGTACATATTGGCGATTGGCCCTCCTTTTCTTTTCATCTTCTTTGTCAGTTGTATTTTCTTTGATTTCCTAATTGGTTTTTGGTAAACACGACATTCAGGCACATAATGGCGACAAAAGGGAACACAGGAGACAACAGAAGTCGAAGTTCTATGTCAGTTTTCATTGTAGCTGGTCTCTGTTGTTTCTTTTACATATTGGGTGCGTGGCAGCGAAGTGGATTTGGAAAGGGAGATAGCATAGCTGTGGAGATTACCAGGCAGACGGACTGCAGTATCCTTTCCACTCTGAATTATGAGACCCATCACGGGATAGATGAAGGAGTGGTCAAGGAATTCAAACCATGTCCAGATTGCTACGTTGATTACACTCCTTGTCAGGACCAAAATCGAGCCATGACTTTTCCCCGAGAAAATATGAATTACAGGGAACGACATTGTCCTCGTGAAGAAGAGAAGTTGCATTGCCTTATCCCAGCACCCAAAGGTTATGTGACCCCTTTTCGGTGGCCCCAAAGCCGTGACTATGTACCCTTTGCTAATGCCCCTTATAAGAGCTTGACAGTCGAGAAGGCTGTTCAGAACTGGATTCAATATGAGGGCAATGTCTTTAGGTTCCCTGGTGGTGGAACACAGTTTCCTCATGGAGCAGATGCATATATCAATGAACTTGCAGCTGTGATCCCAATGGATAGTGGGATAGTTAGAACTGCATTAGACACTGGGTGTGGGGTAATGTGCTTCTTTTCCGCCTTTCAGTCTGCTAGGCTTTGCATACTAGCACTTGTCTCAATCATTGATCTTGATATTTCTGTACATATTTATACTTTACACCTATTTGATCTAATGCTCATATTGGTTCATGCTTCATAGGTTGCCAGCTGGGGTGCTTACCTGTTCAAAAAGAATGTTATAGCCATGTCATTTGCACCAAAAGATTCTCATGAAGCACAGGTTCAATTTGCTCTGGAAAGAGGTGTTCCGGCAGTAATTGGTGTTCTTGGAACTGTAAAGCTGCCATACCCTTCTAGGGCCTTTGACATGGCTCACTGTTCTCGTTGCCTCATTCCATGGAGTGGAAATGGTAATGTGAATAAATTAGATTACAAACTAATGTTGTGGTTTCCAATATAGATAAACATCTCTACATCCATCTTATCTCCTCAATTTCATTTGACATTTGTTAATTGCCTTTGCTTTACTGAGGCTGCCTTGTCTCCTTGCTTTTTGCCATTCCAGCTTCCACCCCACTCACACTGCATGTTGATGGCATATTGCATTGCCACGTTTAACTTACAAAATTCATGATCTTCATTATTATAATCACGACATCTTCGTTGGACTTCTTTTGCAGATGGAATGTACATGATGGAAGTGGATCGAGTTCTTAGACCTGGTGGTTACTGGGTGCTTTCTGGTCCTCCTATTAATTGGAGGAACAATTTTGTTGCATGGCAGCGGCCTAAAGATGAACTTGAGGAAGAGCAGAGGAAGATTGAAGATACTGCAAAACTTCTTGGCTGGGAAAAGAAGTATGAGAAGGGTGAAATTGCCATATGGAGAAAACGAATAGGCTTTCATCATGACCAAGATTCTCAACCTACTATGTGTGAATCCAGGAATGCTGATGATGTTTGGTAGGTCACTTATTTGATTTTCTGACTCTTTCACTCTTTTCTTGTTGGCTACAGAAAGAATCTTAATTTGGTGGATCCAAACTTATATGAGATATGATTTCTATAGCCAATCTGAAGTGTTGGAATCAAGTCGAGTAGTTGAGAAAGAAATTAAAAAAGTTTATAACAGTTTTCAGACTGCTTCATCTTATAGAAGATTTTTTATTTTATTTTGTTATAGTATGTTTACTTTAATGCATGTATTTGCTATTTGACTTTTTTATATTTCCCAGGTACAAGAAGATGGAAGTGTGCATAACTCCTTCTCCAGAGACTATTAATCATGACGAGGATGGTGGTGCAGCATGGAAACCATTTCCCGAAAGGCTCAATGTTTTACCTTCCAGAATATCCACCAGATCCGTCCCTGGCGTCTCTGCAGATACATTCGAGGATGATAAAAGGACATGGAAGAAACATGTGAGTGCATATAAGAGGACAAACAAATTGCTGGATACAGGAAGGTATCGCAATATTATGGATATGAATGCCGGTCTTGGAAGTTTTGCAGCTGCTCTTGATTCTCCCAAACTGTGGGTAATGAATGTTATGCCCACAATAGCTGAGAAAGACACTTTGGGAGTCATATTTGAGCGTGGATTGATAGGCATTTATCATGATTGGTAATCCTCAATCATTATTTTTTTGTTCAAAGTGTTGTCGATGCCTTTGGCATGCATATAGTCAGAATTCAGAAAGCAGTAATGATGTTATTCATTCATAATCGTTTGGTCTTCCACCAGGTGTGAGGGCTTCTCCACGTATCCAAGGACATATGACCTTATTCATGCAAATGGTGTTTTCAGCTTGTATAAGGATAAGTAAGTGACCATACACTGTTTACTCTTTTCCCACATGTTAATGTTTCTGGCATTTCTCTAATGAAAAACCAATGCAGGTGTGATGCTGAGGACATTCTTCTAGAGATAGATCGTATTCTACGGCCTGAAGGAGCAGTGATAATTCGTGACCAAATGGATGTGTTGGCCAAAGTAAGCAGAACTGTGAAAGGAATGAGGTGGAAAACAAAGATTGTGGATCATGAGGATGGTCCTCTTGTTTCAGAAAAGGTGCTGTTTGCAGTCAAACAGTACTGGGTTGCTGGTGAAAACAATTCGACATCCACAGAATGATTAAGAGAAAGAAGCAAAACAGACACAGGCCAAAAGAAAAGGAAAGAACTGAAAAGATAAAGAAACAAATGGGGACAATACACTGTCCTGAGCAAACAAGCAAGTCGTAAGCCAAGGGTTCTACAGCATTTTTGTTAATTGCCATGTTCATCCCCCACCCTCTCTTCACTTTAAGTTGATTGAATGCCTTTTTCTCATCCACACCACATTAATACTGCATTTTCTTTCAAATTAATTTATAGTTTTTGTTTTCATCTTCATTTTACATTTACATGTAGACTGACCCGGCAATGCTCGTGGTTGATGTTAATGATTTAATGTAATCTTCTTGTCATTAATTATTTACTACATTAGTTGTTTATGTGATCCAGTAGAATCTGTACTAGAGGAGAAGAGATGCAGCATAATGCAGAAGTACTGGTTAGTTTGGAAGACATAAGCTTCTGCGCCAAGCCAATCTTCTTTGTTTCGTAATGAGTGAAAAAATATCAAGAGACAACATAATTTCATTTAGGGAAAGGAGGCCTGGTGGCAACAAATCCAAGAGCTTGTTTATTTTCTGTTGCAACTACACAGCCCACAAAGCCTACTTATAAGAACAACTAAAGAAGTCAAGTCATCTCCAAAGCCTCCAAAAGCTTCTTGTCATTCACAACCTTCCTTGGCATTTTCCAGTTCTGTGCTCAATTTCTGTTTTTCTCTTGTTCCTCTAAATTCCATGGAAAGAGAGGCTAATAACACCACAACTCATACCCGCGACGCCTCATTTTCTTCTTACCTTACCAGAGCAGAAGGAAACTTTATGCTCAAGTCTCCTGCCTTGAAGTTGAGCCAAAAGATTGATCAGGACGGCGAAATCAGTGTCTTCGGTGCTGAAAGATATTTCAGCATGATGCTGGAAGATGATAGTCCAAGAGTACTTGTGGACTACAACAACACAAGCAGAGCTGGTCTGCAGCGACAGAAGCAAAGAAACACTAGCAGGCCAGGAACTCCTAGAACTTATTCTGATGCAAGTTGGAACAGTCAAACAGCTCATTTGCCTTCTTGGAGAAGAAACCAATTTCCGAAAACGAAGAAAAAGGTGAATGGAAAGAAGATATTTTCCGGTTTTGGCTGCAATGGTTCTTGTTCAGATCAGAAATCCATTCACGTTCATGAAGTTAATGTTCGTGTTGCAAGAGATGTCAGGGACCAAAATTTTGGCATGGATCACCATCCTGTCAAGCAGTCTCAACCAAGAATTAAGGCCAAAGAGCAGGAGCTTTTTCACCACTACCCTAGCTTTGGAGGATCAAACAAAGAACCACGTCTTTCCTTTGCAAATTCTGGAGCTAAAGGAGAGAAGGCGGCAAAACAAGAAGAAGAAGAGCCACAAAAATCGCTGCAAGTACTGTTTGGATCCGAAATCATGAAGCAGGAAGAAGACATAGTGGCAATAAATCTAGAGAGGAGACTTTCCATATTATCTTGGGATGCCATTCCAAAAGCTCAAAGCCACTCAGTAACTTCCGGAAATAGTGAAATGATCAATGAAGACAATGAGAGTGATGCTAGTTCTGATTTGTTTGAGATTGAGAACTTAACCAGCACCGGTCAGCCATTAATGTTCACAAAGCAAGCATCTGATGGATTGTCCATTGCATCCCCCACCATGTACGAGTCAAGTGAGGCCAGCATCGACTGTAGTGTTGCCACAGCTAATGTTGTCTCAGCTGCAGTTTCAGATTACAATGAGAAGGCATTAGTGCCTGCAAACCAACTGCAACATCAAAGCTTGGAATATTCTATGGAAGTAGGGAAATTTTCAATCTGAGACTGAGGTGAAAAGTTTCAAGTGCAGATGCATTGCTGTCTTGTACAAGCAAGTAGGGAAAATGTGTGAAAACTATTCCAACTGTGGTTAATAATGGTATATTGTTCCAAAATTTAGCCCAGCTTGACTTTTTGTCATGCTCATGTCTTTCATTTCGATCCTACTTGCATTTGCTACAGAATCTCGCACGTTATGTTACCAAAACTGTTAATTTGGATCATGCGTGGCGTCTTCGACAAGATAACAACATAACATATATGGCAAACTCATTCCGGGACAAAACTCTTTAACTACAAAATATCTATCTATAATGTTATTCAAAGCCAAAACACCCCAGAAAACATTAGAAAGTGATTCCGTACTTTTGGGGCCATTTACACCAAAATATTAATAATGCAAACTTTATCCAACAAATCTCCCAACTTTTAAAGTTCAAAATTTATTCTTGTTCTCTTGATTTACGAATGGGTGGCCATTCATGTTTTGGAGCTTTCTAATGACTTTTACCAGAACTGCTTTTTACAAGCCACCTTTGCCTCACTCATGATCTCTATGAGTATACAAGTCTAGAAAACAGAAGGCCCTACGAGGAGAGCTTATGCATCACAAAGTACTAACAAGCAGTTGAAATCCAATCGCAGTTGGCTGTATTTTCAGCCAACATTATTGGCACGTTACTTGTGATCTTGAAATCTGATAAGAACTTACTAGAGTCGGAGAAAAAACAAACTAGAAAGAAAAGCTTCTGTCATTTCAATGAAGCTATATACACACTGATACCTAACAATGCAGCAAATCAGTGAAACAAATCTGAAGGTGTAAAGGGTATTGACAGACAGAACGGCCCTGCGTTTAACGAAATGACAAGTTCCGGGTTCTTTGTCCATTAAAGGCAATGCATTTTTCATGGTTTAGAAGTAAAGGTGACACCTTTGGTTGACATAGCCAGAGGTAGGAGGTCTCAATGAAGAAGATATTATTGATTAAAACGATGTGTGGAATTGAAACACAATAAGGAATGTGATCATAATGACCCTTTAGGATATGACATGAACAAGTTGGGTGGCAACATTCAATTCTCTAACCATCTTACAACAGGGTGGATCCCATGCTCCTTTGCTTCTATCACTTTCATGCAACAGAAACTTGTGAGGACATTTAGGCAAGTTTCACTGCAAACCACATTTTGGCAATCCTATTCCAATCTATCTTAATAATAGTGTTGATGTTGTATCAGATTATATATCAGCATACATTGATGGAAACTCCGATCACTTATTTGAATGACTTTTTTTCTCAAAGGTGATCTGCAATGGTAAGTTTGCGTGGTTGAAGGAATATGTTGCGAAAAAAAGCATGCTATCTCTGCATATCATATATGGTCGCTCGAAATGAAACTTTTCATTGAAATCCAGCAATAACTCTCACTTGGCGAGCATAACCTTAAAAGTTCATTATCAAGGTACTGGTAAACCTTAAAGAATTGGCAAGGCATATGCGGAATGTGATAAACAGCGGTAAAGGAAATGTAGATAAGCCTTGAATGTAGATGAGAGCTGGAGTAACAAACAAAACCAAGCAACAAGTGAAGCAATTGTAAACTTGTGAAGCTAAATAGGGACCAAATATGTATAGATTGGGATGATGGTACTCCTGATCCATCAGAACCTATAATGAGGCATATATAGTCACCCTGGACCACTGTCCTTCTAGTTCTAGGGGAAAGGTACAAGACGAGAACCTCCGTAGGAGTCACCATTATAGTACTACTACCTCTCAACCAAGCTTAAATTCGGAGGTGTGATAGGATGATTAAATTGTATCCATTTAACAGTACGTCTCTAAGTATATATATGTTGTAACGAATGTAAGAAAGAACACAGATTTACGTGGTTCACCAACGATGTGTTGGCTACGTCCACGGGCAGAGGAGAGTAGTTTTATTATCTTGAGGAAAAACGGAATACAGAATACAATTAGGTTTAGGACGTTTATATACTAAACCCAACAGGAAACCCTAGCCCAACATAACAGATAGCGAGATCCCCGCCTCTATCAGCGCCACCAGACGACTAGTTCAAGGCATATACTAACAATATAGATACTACATTTGCGAGTTATAATCTTTTAATCAGTATTTGGGGAGTCTGATGATAATGTATTGATCATTTCACTGCTAAAGGAACTCAATGTAGAAAAGTCAAAATTGGATATACCGATACAAATACATCTAATACTTGGAAGATTGTTGGAAGTCATGGTTATTTTGTGTTTTTAAATTACAAAACCTTGACTGACGGAATATTTTAACTAGAAGAATGATCAAGCAAGTTAAGGAATCTATTTCATAATGGTTTAAGCTCTATATTGATAAGCAGGTAACTAGCATCAGTAGCATGAACTGACTTACCAACAATGTTGAAGTGTGAGCAGAAATTGCGAGGAACCCTTGCTACCAGTACATGGCTTCATCCCTTGCAGATCAGTTTTCTTCTTTCTGTGAGCTTTCTTCAGCTTCAAGCAACTGCTCACATCAAGAAGATTTTTCGACTGAGATTTTGTGATTCATTTCTCAAGGGCTGCTGTTTATTATTTCAATGTAAAGTTGAATAGTCACTTTGTAGGTTTAGTACTCGGTTTGATCCTTTAGTCTCAAACCGGCTCCTCTCTTCCTTTATAAACTCTTGTAAAGTGTTCTCAAATCAATAAAATTGAATCCCTTCAAACCATTTTCATTCTTGTTATCCTTTATTACTTTCATTAAACAATATATACAGAGAGATGGCAGAGGAAACCGGATTGATCCTCCATGGAAGGAGACCTAGCCCTTATGTGAAGTGGGTGGAATTGGCCCTCAAAATCAAAGGCATACCCTATGGGTTTTTTGAAGAAGACTTGAAGAACAAGAATCCATTGCTCCTCAAGTACAACCCTGTTCATGAAAAGATTCCTGTACTTGTCCACAATGGACCCCCTGCTGAGTCTCTTGTGATAAAGCCTGTAAAACTAGCCTTCAACTTCTACCTGAAGATCCATATAGAAGAGCCAGGTTCGCTTTTGGGCTAGCTTTCTGCACCATCAGGTGACACTACATGTAGTTTTTAGCAAATCTTGCGTGATAACACTGTGAAAAAAGTTGGTTTAGGACTTCTAGAGAAAGTTTCCTAGTAGTTTAGGGATCTTATACAACTATGCCGGTTAAGTATTTATCTTTTTCTGTTAACAAGCACAATAACAATGATAAATCTAATGTTCATATAATCATGTTGGTATTTAGCTCATGTATGCAAAATTATTGTTTTCTTTTCTCCTTATTATAGTTACTAGCTAGTGCATACTCAAACAAAATAATTAAAAAAACATAAATTTAGTCTGAAAATAAAATTAGACCAGATCAAACAAAGAAGTAACTTATATGTTTCCTCAAGCTAGTAAATTGAAAAACATGCCGCTGTTGTATTGCAGTTGTTTGAGGCCAAGGCCTTAGTGATCAAAACTGATGGAGAAGCACAACAGAAAGCCATCAAAGAACTGTATAACATACTGAAGATATTCGAAGACGGATGAAAGATTTATTCCCAGATGGCATTCCTTTGGTGGTTGGCAACGAGATCAAAGTTGGTCTACTAGATGTGCTCATGTTTACTATCTTTGATTCGTATGAGGCTCATGAACAAGTCCTTGGAATAAAGGCAATAGACCCTGAGAAGACACCAGTAATTTTTTCCTGGATTAATTAAAGGTATAAGTGAGCTACTTGTGGTGAAAGAGCTGCATATTTCTCATGAAAAAAGTGGTGGCATCTGTCAAGCTTTTTAGAAAATTTGCCGTGAACCCTTCTGCAGATACTTGACTAAGTAGAAAACACTGAATGTCTTTAAGTTTTTAACTATTTGTTAAACTCTCTTATGTTACTGTTTCCAATAAGGCTGCTGTATATATGTCATTGCCTACTATAAACAATAATCATTTTCTTCTACCCTTGTGGTGTGGTCTCATCAAACTTCTCCGCTCCGTGTGGAGGAAGAGAGCCTTTGATTCCTCCAACTCCAAGTGCCACCAGATAGAGGCCTGCGAATAACATCACTGTTTTGCCGCCACTAACTTCCTTGCATGGATTGTTGGTGCTCAATGAAGCGCAGGTTGGTGGCTTCAGTGATGGTATATGAGCTTGAATTGTGAGTACCAGTAAACCCTGTTGCATGAGTCTAAATCAGTAATGATCCTAGTGTTTGTTAGGCCTTTAAAACACCCTGCAGATATTTCTACTGCGAGTCTCAGTGTCCCACAATGCGAACAAGGCTGTTTCTGGAGTAAAAGGCAGGCTGTAAATGATTTAAAAAAAAAATACAGGGGTATATGTTTTTATATAGTATTCGATCGTCTCCGGCCAGTATCCGAGCTTTTCCGGTGCATATCTGACGAGATTCCAAAAGCTTAATGTTATTCAACTAACGGACACGCTCGGAACCCGGAAATAGTCCGAACCGTGTCGGAAACGATCGGATACGTCCGCAAAAGATATTGAAAAGACAATTTTGCTCCTCTTGATCTATACCCAGCAATGGTTTAAAAATTAGAATTCGAACTTGCGTACGAGAACTTAATGAGAATTCTATTGCAGCACTAATCAAATAGATGCAGTAAGTGGTGAAGAAGGCATCTGCGAGCAAGCCACCAAGGAGAGCAAGTAGGAAGGCTGTACCCATAAAATTGATGACAGTGTTGGCAGAATCGGATGGAGAGAAATGCATGAATTTGGACAAGTATAGCACAAGGTTGCTTGCATAGGCCAGGTAAGCCAGATTTTCAAGTATCTCCACCACTAAGATTTTCAACAGAAACCATAGGAGAGAGTAGGAAGGAAGTGAGTGAAATGGGAGAGCAACACCAAGTGAGCTTATATGGAATGTGGGCAAGCCCCTTTGCTAATAAGATGGTGGAATTGGCCCTCATATTGAAGGTGTACCCTATGAATTGGCCCTCAATTTTTACCAGAAGGTCAATATCAAAGATCCCAAATTCGCTTCTAGGTCAGTTTTATGCACCAGGTGAGTAGCTCCTCACTTTTGTTAGTTTACAAGTGTACTTGGTTTATTTTATAATCTCACACAATCTACGCGATCACGTCTGCAGGCATAGAGTATATCGAACAGCTTTTCGTTTCTTTTCATTAGTGTAGACTCTAGAGTGACATGTAACATTTCGTTCTCTCATTAATCTGAGTGTGACATAGTGTTAAATAAAATGCCTCAAAAAGGTATACATTCCAGAAGTTCAGGAAATGCAAAATTGACCTGAGAAAGACCATCTGCTCATGTCTCACATTCATGAACTTCTCTTTTTAATTGTGTTTGTTCTATCACAAATTTCTTATTCAGCCACTAACTCCCTTCAAATGTCATCATTGTCCACCGTACTCAAACAAAGTGAAAAATTTGTTCTTAATATGCTGCAGGTGTTTGAGGCCTTGGTACGTAGTAGGATTTACAGCCAGTGGAGAAGCACAAGGAAAAGTTTGAGAAATTGAAATTACTTGAAGAGGGACTTAAGTGTTGTTCCCAGATGGCATTGTTTTTCAGCAGCTGATGATTTAGCAAAAATGCAAAACTACTAGAGTTGGCCATGTTCTCATGCTTCAGCACATATGAAGCCCTGCAAGAAGTTCTTGGCATACATGTTATAGACCCTGAGAAGACTCCACTGTTATTTTCCTGCATAACATCTCTGATGGAGATATCTGCCCTGAAAGAGGCATGTTACCCTCATGATACGTGGTGGCCTTCCTCAATTTTTGTAGAGAAGATGCCCTACAGCCTACTACAGCTTGACCGGCCAGTATTGGATCCATAACAATGTAGCACGTAATGTCGTTCGGTTCGCTTCTTTCTGTGTAATTTGATTTTGTATACCTGTTTGGTGAAAAAGATGCACATTCCTCGTAAAAGAAGTGGCATCCCTCAAGCTCTTCACAGATTCTGTACTATTATCAGTACTGTAAAATGTTTTGCTACTTGTTATGATCATTATTCGAATGCTTTGGTAATGCAATGTAGAAAGTTAATAATGAAAGTAGATAAGTTGAAATAGCATTTGAAACTATACATACATAAGCAATGACGCACTCAACGAACTGATCAACCCAGTCGTTGGTAATTGGATCATTCCATTACAATAGGATCGTTAGATTGTTTGGACCAACTTTTTAACTTTTGTGGCCTTTTCTGTTTTTTTTTTTAGGGGAAATGAGTAAATCCATTGACAAACATCATCCAAACGACCACAAGGGTCAAAGCTCATGAGATGACAAATCATCTCAAATGCAAGCATAAGTTACTGCAAGAAACAAAAAGCACACGAGGTGCGAATTCTAAAAACCAGAGTTCAAAAGTGCCCAAACACAAAGCGGGCATAACGAAAAGCCAAACAAGCAAAAAAAACATAACTTCTTAACACGGTAGAAAATCCCGAACATTGTCGCAGGCCTACGGACCAATTGAGGTGTACCTTAAGACAAAAGAGATTAACTAAAACATTAAGAAGGACCTTTCCTAGTTAGACTAGGGGACTACTCCCTGCTGGCCTTATTAACGAGGCCCAATCCATCAGTTGCCTGGCCCAAACTCGAGCCCACATCCCAATCCAGCTCTGCCAGACCCGATCCACACTTGGCTTGCATAGCCAACTCCGCCACCGTCAGCTGCAGCTCCGCCTCCGTCTCCAGGTTCAGCTTCCGCTGCGCCGCCGGCTTGCTGGAGCGACTGCCACGGTGCCTGCTAGATTTGATCGGAGATTTCCCAGCCCGCTTAATCCCCAGAGCGCCAGAAAGGGTAACTTGTAACCCTAGTTTGGTTGGAGTGAGATTGCCAGACCCTAGGATTAAGCTGTGACGATTCCTCTTGCCATCATTACCTTCTACATCTGTCCGACGTCGCCGGCCTCCAGAAATCTTGGGAGGTGACTCAAACATTGAATGTTCACGAATCTGCACCTGTCTCCTATCTTTTGGAGGAACAGGGGCAAGAACAGGGGCTACCGGGGATGGTTGAGAGCATGCCCTGAGCACCATCGCCGGAACAGAGGGAGAAGGAGGGTGATCCTCTGTCGCCAAACTAATTGTGTTTTCCTCCACAACCGTAGGGCACCGAAGACCCCCATGGTTGATCATCATACAGTTCCCACATCTACCGAGAAGCGGTTCATAACGGTATGCCACCATGATAACATCCTCAGGTGAAATACGAAGGCGGCGATGCAGAAAAACCGGATCATGCAGAGGTAGAGTGAGCCGAACCCTAACCTTGCCACGAGGAAAACCCGCAGTGTCAACCCGCAACACCAGCCCAATAGTTTCGCCTACCAACTGAGCCGTCGCCGGCGTCGTAATAGCCGCCGACAGGTTGAAGATCTCCACCCAAATCCATACAAAATCCAATGAGACAGCCATGATGTCAGAGAAACCATCATAGTCATTAATTAAAATCATAGCCCGCTGAAAACCCCAAGGGCCTCCACGCTTAACCCAATCAACATCACGTTGATTTGTGAACGTGAACAGGTAGCGATCTTCCCTAGCTTGAACCTCCACCGGGGTACTGAGCCGCCACATCGATCGAACAGCACTACGAAAAGCATCGAAAGCCACAACCCGGGCTGTGTTTAGTTTTCCGACGAGGAAGAACCTCGGAGCCATGAAACCGCGATCCAGGCATTTGAGATTTCCCAAATCAACAAGTTCATCCTGATGAGAGAGTGAAAGTTTGGAAGCCAACCTTGCGGTCATGGATGCCACAGAGGCAGAAGAGGTAGCAGTAGCAGTGAAAGTCATGAGAAACTCGCCGCACAACCAAAATTTTCTGAAACCCTAACCCTAGTTGCGCAGGCGCAATAGAGAGAAAAGGGAGCGAAGAAAGTCGCGGTATATTGTCACGAGAATGCACAACTCTCTCTTTTTGTGGCCTTTTCTGTTTGATTATTCTTTATTTATAAAATTCCAGTATACTTGACTAAGTTGCTTCCATAGATATATATATATGCACTTGAAACTATACATACGTATGCAATGATCAAGATTTTGCTACCGGCTTATCGACCAAGCAATGTGGGATGGCTGCACTCTAAAACTCTATATAATCTGCAAGTATCAGATGAACTAAACATCCAAGCAAAACCATAAGAGAGAAGAAAATAACAAAGTGAGTCAGAAAGAAATGGCAGAGCAAAACAAGGTGATCCTATACGGAATGTGGGCTAGTCCCTTTGTCAAGATGGTGGAATTGGCCCTCAAAGTGAAGAGTATACCCTATGAATATGTGGAAGAAGATTTGTGGAACAAAAGTCCATTGCTCCTCAAGTTGAATCCTGTTCATCAGAAGGTTCCTGTGCTTGTCCACAATGGGAAAGCCATTGCTGAGTCTCTTGTGATCATTGAATATATTGATGAAACCGGGAAAACTGGCCCTCAACTTCTACCAGAAGATCCATATAAACGATGTCAAATTCGCTTCTGTGCTAGCTACATTCACCAGGTGAGTAGATCAAACAACTTTTCGTTTCTTTTCATTAGACTCTGGAGTGATGACATTTCGTTCTTTCATTAGAAAGGCATTACATTTCCTAATAAGTTCAGGAAATACATTTCATCATTGTCCACAGTACTCAAACTAAGTAAAGAAATTGTTCTTAACATATTGCAGGTGTTTGAGGACTTGACAGTAGTACTAGTTAACACCAGTGGATCAGAAGGACAAGAGAAAGCGATCAAGGAAGTGTTTGAGAAATTTAAATTACTTGAAGAGGGACTCAAGGGCTTGTTCCCAGATGGCTTTGTTTCATCAGCTGATGAGTTAAGGAAAAATGTGAAGCTACTAGAGTTGGTCATATTCTCATGCTTTGGCGCATATGAACCTCTGCACGAAGTTCTTGGCATAACTGTTGTAAACCCTGAGATGACTCCCCTGGTATTTTCCTGCATAACAGCTCTGATTGAAATTCCTGCCGTGAAAGAGTCGTGTAGTCCTCATGACAAGATGGTGGCCTTCCTCAAGTTCTATAGAGATTCTGTTACAGCTTGACCACTTTTGAGTAATGACTGTACTACTGTGATTGAGTTGCTTCTACTCATTATCAACTTTCTGTTTGCTTATTCCTAGTTCTGAGTCAATAGCACCCTGCTACTTGGGGTTTTAGTAACCATGTTACCTAGTGTTTGTATCTTGTAACCAAATAAAATTACACGTCCTCTGACGGAGTTGATAATCCAATAAAAATCACTTATATAGTCAGGAATAATGTATACATCTTATAATAGTCACTTATGTATGATTCTTATCGTAATGAAATGTGTTATGGATCAACTTACAATATGTTATGAATCGTTTTTAGTACTCTCATTAGAAATCGATGCCGCAAATAAATCAAGACAAAAATATATATATATATATATTGTTGAAGGAGAAATAGATTGATAAATCTCTCTGTCTTTATTCATTGATAAGGAGGCCTTTATATAGGCATTACATCAAGTATCCCTGGCGAACAGGGATTCCCTATCTAATAGAGTATCTAGACTACAAGTCTTATTAGGACAAGACACACCACGGAAGTTACGGAGTTAACCTTCCTTGAACACTCCCCCTTGTGTCGCGTCCTCAATGGTGTATGAACCGTTGCCTCGTTAAAACCTTTGCCAGCAAACAAAAACCTCTTGGGCAAAAATAAAAGCATGGTCTAAGGAAAAAGAGTACAACGCACCAACTACAAGTATGTGAGACATGCATAACTAGGCTCCCCCTGAAGTCTAGATGAGAACTCCCTCTGATAGTCATTCAGTCTTTGAGTTCGGATAAGCGACACATTCCAATGCGCTTTACATGCTTCATAAATGTAGATTTAGGTAGAGACTTGGTGAACAGATCCGCTGCATTTTCTTCTGAGCTGACTTGTTTCACCTGGATATTCAAAGTCTCTTGCTGCTGCTGATTGTAGAAGAACTTAGGCGAAATGTGTTTAGTATTGTCACCCTTAATGTATCCCAACTTCATCTGCTCAATGCATGCTGCATTATCTTCAAATATGCAAGTTGGTCCCATCGTAGTAGACTCAAGTCCACTAGATTCTCGAATGTGAGATATAACTGAGCGAAGCCAAATACATTCTTTGACTGCTTCATGTAGTGCAATAATCTCAGCATGGTTCGAGGAGGTAGCAACAAGGGTTTGCTTGGTTGATCTCCAAGATATCGCCGTATTCCCAATGGTAAAAACATAACCTGTTTGGGAACGTCCTTTGTGTGGATCTGATAAATATCCAGCATCAGCAAATCCTACCATTACATCATTTGGTGTATCTGAGTAGGAGGGGGTATCGCCAAAGCCGTATCGGGACCACGACTTAGCATCCGCGGGTCCGGATAAGTTGGCGGATATGGCTGCAGGATGGCGGATGGATGAACCAAAGCCAGTCCTGGCGGATATGGCTGGCGGATGGCAATCCGAGCCATGGTTTGTGCTGTTAGATGCAAGAGATCGACTATGTGTCGAATCCTGATGAGTGTATCGATAGTACAAGCCCATGTCAAGGGTTCCTTTAAGGTATCGGAAGATGTTCTTGATTCCAACCCAATGACGTTGTGTTGGCGCAGAGCTAAATCTAGCTAACAAGTTCACAGAGAAAGCGATGTCTGGTCTAGTACACTGAGCTAAGTATAACAAAGCTCCAATCGCACTAAGATATGGATATTCAGCTCCCAAGATCTCTTCGTCATCTTCTTTCGGACGAAAGGGATCTTTGTTGATATCCAGACTTCTAACGACCATGGGAGTGCCTGTAGGATGCATAACTTTGTCCATGTTAAATCGCCTGAGCATCTTTCGGACATATGCAGACTGGTGTATAAAAATTCCACCACTTCGGTGCTCTAGTTCTAAGCCTAGGCAAAACCGAGTCCTTCCCAGATCTTTCATCTCGAATTCGGATTTCAAATAGCTAGCGGTCTCATTGATCTCATTCAGAGTTCCAATGATGTTCATATCATCGACATAGACGGCTATAATGGCAAATCCTGAACTTGTTCTCTTTATGAACACACAAGGGCACAACTCATCATTCTTGTATCCTTTCCCAATCAAGTAATCACTTAACCGTGTGTACCACATCCTACCAGATTGTCGGAGTCCATATAGAGATCGTCTCAACCTGATAGCAAATGAACTTCGTGGTTTTTGCTCACTTGACTTGGGTAACGAAAGTCCTTCTGGCACTTTCATGTACATCTCCGTATCTAGGTCCCCATAAAGATACGCAGTTACAACATCCATAAGCTGCATATTGAGTCTCTCTGAGACTACCAAACTTATTAAGTATCGGAAGGTAATAGTATCCATGACAGGAGAATACGTCTCCTCATAATCAATTCCAGGGCGTTGAGAAAAACCTTGCGCCACGAGTCGAGCTTTATATCGCTGGACTTCGCCATTCTCATTGCGCTTTCTGACAAAGACCCATTTATGTCCAACAGGCTTCACGTTCGGCGGTATAGGCACAACCGGTCCGAATACTTGCCTTTTCTTTAGAGAGTCTAGTTCAGCCTGGATTGCTTCTTCCCACTTCGGCCAATCCGCCCTACGTTGACATTCATCAACAGTGCGGGGTTCCATATCGTCGTCGTCAATGATTTCTTGAGCAACGGCGTAAGCGAATGCATCATCGATATACATGGAATTTCTTTCCATCAGATTGTGCATGCATAAGTAGTTTAGTGAGATTTCCTTGTTCTCCAACATCAACAGTGAGTCTGAGGCGTCCCCCAGATGATTCAGAGTTGATTCTTGGACATAGGTATAGTCGGAGACAATCTCGTGTGACGGCGTCACAGTATCGATGATGAACGGATCGCTTTGTGCCTGGACACATGCCCTCTTTCTAGGTACATTGTCTTTGGAACCGATTGGTCTCCCCCTTTTTCTAGGAGGATCCGAAGTCGACGCCGGCTCTCCACTTGGAGGTGCCGAGCCTAGGCTGCCGATGGCACCTAGGGCTACGGGTCCGAGACCGGCGGCGCGTGCTCGCGCATGGCGAGGAATGTTAAGCCTTGCAGGTACATTCGCAGCAGGTATGGTTGATCTTGTCACTTTCGCAATATCAGTAAAGGAGTCGGGCATCGTATCCGCCACCTTTTGTAGTTCTAATATGCGTTGTATTTCAGTCTCACACTGAGACGTACGGGGATCATAATGAGACATAGTGGGAGAGAACCACGTCAATTCCTGACGTTCATTTGGGACGGATGCGGCCCCATCTCCCCCTAACGGCGGGAAGGATGTCTCATCAAAGTGACAATCTGCAAATCTTGCAGTAAACAGATCACCTGTCATAGGCTCTATATAGCGGACAATAGTTGGTGCTTCATATCCAACATAAATAGCTGATCGTCGTTGTGGACCCATCTTGGTACGCAGTGGAGGCGTGATAGGCACATATACGGCACAACCAAAAGTACGCAGATGCGAAATATCAGGCTCGTAACCAGTTACCAACTGGTACGCACTAAATGGTTGGCTATCTGTGGGTCGTAGACGAATAAGCATAGCTGCATGTAATATTGCATATCCCCATGCCGAAACTGGCAAGTTTGTGGCCATGACAAGAGACCTAGCTACAAGCTGTAGTCTCTTGATAGCGGCTTCTGCAAGACCGTTCTGAGAATGAACGTGGGGTACGGGATGTTCAACTTCAATCCCAACTGACATGCAATAGTCATCAAAACACTTTGAGGTAAACTCTCCAGCATTATCCAGTCTGATGGACTTAATCGGATTGTCCGGGTGGTGAGCCCGAAGCTTAATAATCTGAGCTAGGAGTTTAGCGAATGCAGCATTCCTCGTGGACAATAACGCTACGTGTGACCAACGCGTTGATGCATCAACCAGAACCATGAAATATCGAAATGGTCCGCATTCTGGTGTTATAGGTCCACAAATATCACCTTGTATTCGTTGTAGAAACGGAATATTCTGTTTATTATCAATAGCAAAAGATGGTCTTGCTTGAAGTTTTGCTAGTGAACAAGCTTTACAAAACGAACGATGAGCATTAGACATCGCTACAGAAGCATGAGAAGCAGGAGGGGGCCGAACCTCTCCTTGGAACCGAGAGGCGGCTATCGACGGCACGGCCGAACCGAGGCCGAGGCGCCCTCTGTGCTTTTGTGATCGGAAAAATGGATGACCGTGGGAGCATTTCAAAATACGGATCATCAGATCACGACCCGGATGACCGAGTCTATCATGCCAAAGCTTATAAGCATCAGAATCACATAATATAACAACATGAGATTCGTTGGCTCGAATGGTTGTGAAATACATGCCATTGCGAACTCGCTTACACTTCTCCACAATGCGAGTGCGCATAGATTGAGTGGAGGTGATCAACAGATATTCAGTTCCATCTTCAACATAAGTGCTGAGGTGATAGTCATTGTCACGCACATCCTTGAAAGCTAGCAAGGTTCTTGGCGCCTTAGGCGCATATAGGGCGTCCTCTACCCGAATCTCAGTGCCATTTGGCAGTAAGAATTGAGCAGTGCCACGACCCTTAATTACGGGTCCAGTTCCTGTCATCGTAGATAACGACGATTCTCTTGGCGTAAAATCCGAAAACAATTGCCGATTTCTCAGAATCGTGTGAGTTGTTGCACAATCCAACAAACACTCAATCTCGCCTTGAGACATCTACAAAAACAATGTAAATTGAATCAATAGTCTACTTTAGACTTTGGCGAACACTTTAAAGGAAGTGTACTGAAACAATATATCATCACAAAATGAAGTGCATTAAGGCCAATAACATAGCCATGGCAACGACAAAATTTGAGAGAAAAAGATAAGCCTCATTTTAATCACCGAGTATCAACAATGATAATCATAGCCTAGGTCAGAGATTGAGACCGGACACCGTCGTAGGTGGCGTGGCCGAGCCAAGACCGAGGCCAAGGCAAAGGCCGGAGCCAAGCCAAAGCCGAAGCTGTGGTAAGGCCAAAGCGACCCAGAGGCCGAGCCGAAGCAAGGCGAGTGGTGAGAGTCGGTCAGGCATTGAGGCAATGCGATGCGACGGTTGAGCAAAATCCGAAGCATGGCGAGTCCGAAGACACTTCGTTGCCGAGCCATTGATGCAAAAGTTGCATTTGTTCGATAGGCTATCGATTGTTGGTTTCAAAAAACCGGATTCGGTGCTGAGCCAAGCTGGCGAATGGCCATGGCGAGTGAGGCCTAGCGAGTCGCGGCCAAGCGCTTATGGGCTTTGGCGAGCGAGGCATGGCGGATCGCAGCCAAGTTGGCGGATCGCTGATCGCGGATCGCGGATTAGTTGGCGAATAGCCATGGCGAGCGAGTCCTGGCGGATCGCGACCAAGTTGGCGGATAGCGGATCGCGGATCACGGATCGCGGATCTCGGATCGCGGATCGTGCATCGCGGCTCGCGGATGGCGTATCGCGTATCGCGGCTCGCGTATCGTGGCTCGCGGATGGCGTATCGCGTATCGCGGCTCGCGTATCGTGGCTCGCGGATGGCGTATCGCGGCTCGCGGATCTCTCCTTTTGTCTTTGTGATTTTTTTTCGGATATGAGTTAACATCACCAGAATTTTGGTGAACTCAAAATGATTATGCCATTGAGAATTGGACGCATTGAACCAATTTTGCTTTCAGGGATGTAAAAATCTCAAATCATTCGTAGAATAAGATAGATTTTATTGATGACAACTCAAGAATACATCAAGGTTGTTCTAAATAGAACGACTTATCGAACAAAGTCGTGATTTATTGACTATTCTGTCAAAATAACAATCAAAATCAAACTTGAACACGTATCTCATGACCTAAGTCAAATACTTATTCATAGTCTGGAGTATCATACTCCTGAGTCCTACGTTTCTTGGTAGGTTGGAAGTCATCGATGGCGAAGTTCGTATTTTCCTCATCGTATACTTCTTCCTTAAAGTCTCCTACATAGTGTGCTTCTTGTTCTATGTATTGTTTGTGTTTCTTGTAAGCGGCTTGAATATCTCTGCTTGCTATGCAATCGCGTTGGAGATTTAGATAGAACCACATTTGAAGCAAGGAGCCGAAGCATTGTTCGGCGGATGGCCACCACGCCTGGGACCGGAACCAAAACTGTTCCTCCCTCTGGGAGCGGCGGCTCTGCCATCATCCCTTGTCCAAGAAAGAGGTCGGCCACGGCCGACGCCTCTTCTCCCTCCTCGTCCGCCACGTATTGCTCTTGGCGTACGTGGTGGCGGTGCTTGACGTTCATGAGGTTGATGCTTCTGCTTAAAAGCTTTACCACGGGCTTGATGAGATTCCGCAATGAATTTCGGTCCTCGAGGCCTCTTATTGGTGGTAAGAATCAACTCATGGTACCTCTCCTTTCTTTGAAGCACATTCATCAAATCGCTGAAGGTTTTGATAGTGCCTTTCTCGCGGAGATCGCGGTACTGATGCGACAACATGGACGCAGATTCTGGGAACGTCGTGAAAGTTTTCTCCATCATATCATCATCGGTCTTTTCGACCCCACAAAAGCTCAAATCAGATTGCAAGTTTAGCATAGTCTGATGATATTCCTGGACGGAATCAAAATCCAGTAAGCGGATTTGCTCCCAATCAGACATGAGGTCTGGGAGTTGTGCGTCATGCACATTGTCGAAGCGGTCCTTGAGGATATCCCATAGCTCTTTGGGATCAGTTTTCCTCAGGTATTGCTTCTTGAGCGTTGGATGGATATGGCGCCTGAGAAACATCAGGGCTTGTGCTTTCTGTTCAGGAGAAGCGTGTAAGCATTCATCCTCAGGAGGGTTGATGGTGGCAGTAAATCTTTTACCAATGAAAGTGTTCTCAACATCTGAGACCCACCTCTTGTATTCCTTGCCTTGGACATCCAAGATGTCAAATTCTGGACGCTGAGTGTCAGCCATCTACAGAACACAAACAGGGAGACGTTAGTATGTTTGAATACTAATCAAGTTTGATTGTTCTTTTAGAACAGTGCCAAGATATATCATGGTCACATAAATCGATGCTTAACGTGACTTCAAGTCACAATCGATATCTTCCCTTTGTTTTCTTTCCAAAAAAGAATAATACGTTATGGTTCACAGTGACATCACAGTCACAAGCATAACGGTGGCCGGTAACATCACAGTTACCCCAATAATCGTTGGCACCGGGGTGACTAAATCCCCGTATGCCGTCCCGAGAAGCGATAGAATCGGGATGAAGAAGCAGGGACACGGAAAGGTCCCGGAAGAAAACAAAACCCAACTATTGAAATTTTCATAAGCGGGAACGTTTATAAAAATATTTACCTCTTCAAGAGAAGCTTGATCAAACGAAACTTGACTCTTGGGGAAGCTTGTTTTCTTCGATTTTTCTTGATTTCTTCTCAACCACGAATAAGGGTTCGCGGATCGCTTGCTTGGCTTGCGAGCAATTTTGATCTTCTGGTGGATGCGTGCAAAAAGTAGCACGCAAGGGAGAGCTGCTGGCGAGCGGGTTGTCTGCCTAGAGGCAGAGGAGAAGTAGTACGCGAAGGTACAAAGCGGCAGGCGAGCAGCGCAGATGCTGCTGAGAAGAGGCCGACGGTGCCGAAGGGAAGAATCGGCGGCCGACGGTAGGTTAGGGTTTCGAAAAAAAATTCGGAATTAGGGTTTCTAGGGTTTATTAGACGGGAGGCTAGAGCAATGTGCTGATAACGTGTTGTAGGAGAAATAGATTGATAAATCTCTCTGTCTTTATTCATTGATAAGGAGGCCTTTATATAGGCATTACATCAAGTATCCCTGGCGAACAGGGATTCCCTATCTAATAGAGTATCTAGACTACAAGTCTTATTAGGACAAGACACACCACGGAAGTTACGGAGTTAACCTTCCTTGAACATATATATATATATATATGGGCCAGCTAGACATTTCTAAATCAAACCCAAGAAGCTTTCATGGCATTTTTCCATTTCTTTTGCGAACAAGCCCAACCCAAATTTTATTTATTGCTCTTCATCTAAGCGTCGTCGTTTCATCTTAAGATGGACTGGAAGTCGGACTTGAGTTTTCGTTCGATTTCTTCCCAAAATTCTTAATATTCTTCTATCGTTCTTCCACATATTCTCATGCTTTGGCGCATATCGATCCAAGAGATAAGCTTTTTATTTCTCCCATTTACTGCTTTTGAGTTTTTATGCAATCTGAAGTTGGGTTTGTTTGCTTTTTGGATTTGAGAGCTCAAAACCAGATTTACTTTACAGTTTACAACTTAGATTGCTATTTCTCATTCTATTGTTGTGCCTCTGCTTCAATTTTAGAGGCTTTAAGAAATGGCAGAGGAAAACAAGGTGATCCTATACGGAACGTGGACTAGTCTCTATGTTAAGAGGGTGGAATTGGCCCTCAAAGTGAAGGGTATACCCTATGAATATGTGGAAGAAGATTTGAGGAACAAAAGTCCATTGCTCCTCAAGTTCAATCCTCTTCATAAGAAGGTTCCTGTGCTTGTCCACAATGGGAAAGCCATAACTGAGTCTCTTGTCATTATTGAATATATTGATGAAACTTGGAAAATTGGCCCTCAACTTCTGCCAGAAGATCCATACAAACGATCCCAAATTCGCTTCTGGGCTAGCTATATACAGCAGGTGAGAATTTGTTAGTTTTACCACCATGAATTTACAAGTACGTTTTACTTTAATTATGACACTCATCCTTGCATGACAATCGAACTCATTAACTGTTTGGTTAATGTTTCGAATGATTTTCATTTTGAAGAGTGGAAAAGCTTTTGACAAAACGCCATGAAAGAGAGATTACATGAGTTAAGATGTTATGAGAGTAATGAGACGTATATAGCCATGTCCAATTTCATAAAATTCTTTACCATTCCCGTGAAAGTAATTGTACTTTAACAAACTAAATAACTTATTCTCAATTTGGTGCAGGTGTTTGAATCCATGGTATTAGTGCTCAAAACCATTGGAGAAGCACAAGAGAAAGCCATCATAGAAGTGTCTGAGAAGGTGAAATTACTTGAAGCCGGACTCAAGGGTTTGTTCCCAGATGGCATTCCTTCATTTGATGAGTACAGCAAAAATGTGACGCTACTAGACGTGGTCATTCTCGCACACTTGGGTGGATATGAAGCTCAGGAAGAAGTTCTTGGCCTAAAGCTTATCGACTCTGAGAAGACTCCGCTCGTAGTTTCCTGCATAGCTGCTCTGATTGAGCTCCCTGTGGTGCAAGAGTCGCGGATGCCTCATGAAAAGGTGGCGTCTTTCCTCAAGTCCTTCAGAGAAAATGCCCTCAAGTCTGCCACAGCTTGATCAATTTGATATCAATAACCATGTACTGCTGTGATTGATGAGTACTGCTGTGATCAATTTGCTTCTCATTGTCAACTTTCTGTTTGTGTTTTAGTGCGTGGCAGCAATAACCCTGCTACTTAGCTTTTGTATGTTGTAATGGGAATCAAACTCCGTGTACCAAATTTATTCCTCGAGTCTCCCACGAAGTCGATAATCTAGTAAAATTTATGTATTATATCAATCTCGTACGAGATTGAAAGTTAGGCTATTGTATTGTATTGGTTCATGTTAATCGTCAAGTAAATAATGTAGCACATAAGCTTGCCGCTTGCCCAGACAACCTTTCTAGAGTTATCCCACTCTTGATTTTGCTTCGAAGTTCATCATAATGTCATTTTAAACGATTTTTATAGCCAATTCAATGAAGATTCTTATTATCAAAAAGAAAATCTCATAGTGAAAGTGTCTTTACCGACTATGTTTTTTTTTTAACTGAAATCACCTATGGAATGTTGAACTGAAAATCAACCTTACAATCGATGCCACAAGCAAGAATGTAAAACAAATAGACATAGACTGAGAGAGACTTCTAACAAATTTTCTGAATTGAAACATTACATATCAACCGGAGTTTCTAATAGAATACAGAAAAATAACCGAAATAAGCCAATAAGGTAGGCAAGTAATTAGGTTTCATACCACCCTGTTCCTTTTGGATTTTGGCCCGTCGATCTCTTCCTCGATTATGAACTCGGCGGCGTCGCTCTAAAAACAGAATAATCTATACTCACCGGAATAGAAGAATTCGCCGCACGAGTCATTATGTTCTCACTGGTGTATCGTTCTTCTTTACTAGTATCTCTGCCACTGTCTACTGCAGGAAGAATGGTGTCCCCTATCCCTACGAGAATAGCCATCCCACCGGGAACAGCATCTGCCGCCACTTTATACACACTTTCGATGATTTTGGTTTGCTTATGTTTTGGCACACCCATGCAAAACAGGAAGTAAGTTAGATCTTCTGACTACAGAGTCCTTTCCGAACTGAAAATCTGAGGCCGTCCAAATCGGAGAAAGGGAACATCACTTCTCTTTCAGCAAGTATATTCTCCCTACACGGATCCTCACTAGAGAGGGGGCCTCCGTTTAGCTTGATTAACATTCAATATGATCAAGACCATGTCCTCCGGGACCGGACCACTGACTCCTACTAATTTAATGAAATAATCATCCAACATAGACATGATTGATCTGTTCTTCTGTTTTCGATTTTGATATGATTTTTATTTATTAATTTAATTTTTAAACGGTTAAAATCGTTAATTACATTGTCTAAATTATATAAATTAGAGAGACTATGGACACACATCGTCCATAACGTAAGTAATTTCTAAAAAAAAAAGATAATATCATAACAAAAACTCAGACCTATATTATAGTTAAAATTGTGTCGCAGATACACACGGTCGTGGATAAAATGAGAACTCAGACATGTTATAAATAAGAAGAGAAAAAGTGGAATGGGCAAGCCCTAGCCGAATATGCTGTCCTGGGCCGTAGCCCACTTTCCTTTTTAATACCTGTCAAGCTCTGCCAATCATAAAACCCCCAAAACCCTACAAAGGCTCTCTTTCACTCTCGCAATTTCACCAAACGCGAGATTTAGGGTTTTAGCCAAAACAAAAGCTTGAGAGAGAAAGAGAAACCAAAGATGGTGGCGGACAAGGGAAAGAAGCCCAAGCTCTCAGACAAGCCCGACGAAGAAAACCCTGACCAAATCGACGAGAAGCTCGTCCTCTCCATCGAGAAGTTGCAGGAGGTCCAAGACGAGCTCGAAAAGGTCCCACCTTTATACCCAATTCTATCTCCGTTTCAGTTTTAGTTCAGCTCAGTGATTTGGGTTTAGTTGGAAATATTTATTCTGTTTCGGATTTGGGTTTTTGTGAATTTGTTTAATTTTGCTTTGGATTTGGTTGCCTTGATCTCGTGCATGAATTGCAAAAGTTAACCTAGCTCTGTGCAAGTTTGGGAAATTATTACTTGGGTTGATGGATTCTTTGATGGAAAGATAAACCCATGAAGGATTTGAGTTGGGTTGGGTTAAAGTTTTGAACTTTAGTTTATTTAATAGGCACATTGTTGGCTGCAATTTACTTGTTGAACTTGATGTTATACATGTTTGAAAGCCGGGTGTTAGCACTGTATACTTGACTGTGTATTTCATACCTTAAATTTGGTTGCTGGACTTGTGCCGATAATCGATTACCGTAGTGCAAGTCGGCTGACCTTTGTTTGGGTTCTTCTTTGTTTGATATGAAGATCAATGAGGAAGCCAGTGATAAGGTGCTTGAGTTGGAGCAGAAGTACAATGAAGTTCGCAAGCCTGTTTATGATAAGCGAAATGAAATCATCAAGGCCATTCCTGACTTTTGGTTGACTGCGGTCAGTAATCTGTCCTTGTGTTCATGCTTATGAGAAGAATTTGTGAAACATAATATTTAGATAGATTGACTTTCTCCCTACTCTGCAGTTTATGAGTCATCCTGCGCTTGGTGATCTGTTGACGGAAGAGGATCAAAAGGTTTTCATCTTATATTTTTTTAAAACTAAGTAGCACCCTTTACCATTGCATCTGTAATTTTTATGTTGCTCTGGCAGTAATAAATTTCTGTTTCCAATTGCAAAATCACTAGTAGCTGATTCTTCCTGTTTTTCTTACTCAATGAAGTCATTATGAAAATTCTTTATATATTTCTGAGTCTGACCGTCAAACCATGTGGCATACTGAACTAGAATATATTTATGTTACCATGTTAAAGCACACTAGACGTCTGTAGTTATTTAAGATGTGTCTTGTGCCTATGGTTTTAATATGTGGTAACATATTTAGATTCTATTCCATCAAACCATCTCACTTTGAGACATGGGTTGTTGTCACATATTTCATCTTTTTATTGTCTCATTCTTAACTTGGTCTTCTCTAGTAACCCTGACTCTTTTCCTTCTATAGATTTTCAAGCATCTAACTTCCCTGGAAGTGGAAGATTGCAAAGACGTGAAGTCTGGTTATACCATTTCACTCGTGAGTTTCCCCTTTCATTTCCTTAATTATATCCAAGTTCCACTGAGTTTATTTTTGTCTTTCAATTTAAAAAGACTTAGATAATCACTAATGACATGTAATCTTACAGTTCTTCAGCCCCAATCCTTACTTTGAAGACACAAAGATTTCAAAGACCTTTACCTTCCTGGATGAAGGAACCAAAGTTACTGCTACATCGATAAAGTGGAAAGAAGGAAAGGTATAATATTTGTCTTTTCATTTCTAACATCACCCATATTATCTTGGGTTCAATACTAACTTCATACCTCATATGTGAAGGGCATACCAAATGGAACTAATCATGAGAAGAAAGGGAACAAGCGACCTCCCTCTGAGGAAAGGTTAGTTATCTAAACCCGTTGGAATGTACCTCCAGATTATACTTTATCTCATACTGGTTCAAGTTCTTACCATATTTAGTCTTTTGCAATGTAGCTTTTTTATCTGGTTTAGTGAAAGTCAAGAGAATATTATGGAAGACATACAGGATGAGGTTAGTTACTGTCTGAAATAGACAAATTTCTTGTTCTGACCGAAATCAAAGCTTTTCTGAACTTTCACTTGTATCTCAGATTGCAGAGGTCATTAAGGAAGACTTGTGGCCGAATCCTCTTACTTACTTCAGCCATGTAATTTCACTCATACCTTATTCTCTATTTTCATTAATAAATTTGGTGACCTTGCAAGCTTTGACTAGTTGCCCACTTTCTAATGTTTGGTATTGACCTTTGTGACACAGGATGGTGATGAGGATGAGTTTGATGAGGATGAAGAGGTAATGCAGATCATTGTAGGTTTATCATTAACATTAGTATTTAGCAAACCCTGTTCTTTTTCTCTCTCTTTTTTTCCACGCCTATCTTGTTCATGTGGATGGGAGAAATTGGATTCTCTTACTTACTATCTCATGCATTTTATCTTATGAAAAAAGTTCAATAGAAAATCATTGCCTGAACATCTGATCCCCATATGTTGGCTTACCAGAGATTTTATACATGTAATGATTCCCTGATTACCTGATCCTCGCTCCCCCTTTGATGGTTATGATAATGGGTACCATATAACACAGATTAACATATCTTTGAAGTGCCGGGTCTTACTCCTTATACAGGCCCCTACTCCTGTGTGATGTACATACTATAAATTTCCAAAATCTAGTGATATGTGAAAATAGCTATTGCAGTACTGTATTATTGAGTGGTTTACTGAATGAAGTTAAAAGAATGAAAATTCATATTTTATGTTTACCTTCTTAAAGGGGAAGGAGGAAGATGGCGACTCTGATGACGATGAGGATGATCAAGATGATGATGATGAAGATGGTGATGAGGATGATGGCAAGTGAGAAAATCATCTGGGGGTTGTCAAACTTTTGCATTCGCTGGTTTGGGAAGACAGTGTAAAGTGGTTTACGGTAGTTAATTAAGTCTGAGGTGTTAGGGAGATGGCATTATAACTCTTTTCTTCAAAGCATTGGGTTGTGGACGCTTGACTGCTCTTTGTAGCCAGTCCGTGCTCTCCCTGACTCTGCTGTTTCTACAGAGTTTATTTGTGTAGCTTCTTTTTGGATATGCAAAACCTGGCTTACAATCTTACAGTTCTCTGTTATTTTCTTCTCTTTTTTTATGCCATCAATGAGGATATATGCTATTACAGTACTGTTGAAATGGTAATGTGATTCTATAGTGCTTTGATTGTGTTTTTCACTACTGTACGTGCTTTGCCACATTTGATCCAACTTACGAATGTTACATGTTGGCACATTAGAGCATGTGCTTGTACAAGTGCTCTGGCAATCTCAATTGAGCGACTGCTCTCAAAGGGGTCTTCATATAGCAGACCAATCCTGGGCCCTCTGACATGTCGATCCCCTTCGGCTGGAGCACTTCAGCCGAGCTCCAAGCAAAGCTATGCAAAAGACAACCCAACATGAGTGTGACCAAGTTGGTGCCTACTTGTGCTGCCGGGCAGGTACGCCTTCCTGCACCAAATGGCAGAAACCCAAAACCATGCTCCTTTGTCTCGATGAACCTCTCAGGATAGAAACTGTAAGGATCTTGCCACACCTTAGAATCCCGCCCAATGGCCCAAACGTTTACATGAACAGCCGTTCCCTTAGGAATGTCATAACCTCCAACCTTAACATTGGCGTTGGCTCTGTGAGGCAGCATCAATGGGGTGGGAGGGTGAAGCCTCAGTGCCTCTTTGGCTACACATTTTAGGTATGGAAGGTTTGAAATATCTGCCTCCATCATCGGCCGTTCCAGCCCTATTACGCGGTCAAGCTCCTCTTGCGCCTTCTGTTGCACCGTCGGGTTCTTGATCAACTCTGCCATGGCCCATTCAGCTGATATTGCAATTGTGTCCAAGCCAGCAGTGACCATTCCCCAAAGTAAACATCCAATATCATCCTGGGAAAGATCATATTTCTCTTGGAGATTTACCAATGCACCCAGAAAATGTTTCTCCTCACCCTTATCTAGGCTACCTAGCATATCTTCCTCCATGATTGCTCGTTTGAGATCGTCCTCCTCTGCGATAATTTTTGAAAGTCCCATATGTTGAGGCAACAAAACCCATCTAAGCCACCAAATCTCTTGAACAATAGCAAAAAATGTCCCACGCTCTGCTTTTCTCGACAGATTTGCCACAAACTCCATCCCAAGCTTGTTTAGCACACCCTCTTCATTCTCGAACCGCTTTCCGAACAGTAGCCGTGTGATGTTGTTGAATGCCACGGCCCCCACATACTTCCTGACCACCAAGCCTCTTCCATGGTCATAAGGACTAGTGCAATCTTTGAAAATTGACTTGACCATGACTCTAACTTCATCTTCCCTAATGTGTCTATAAGTCTCGAGGCTCTTGGTAGAAAAAAGCTCGAGCACACAAACTTTTCTAAGCTTTCTGTAGTGGGGACCATAATCAGCCCATATAACACCCTTTCCATTTCTGCTGAGCCTAGAATGTGTCCAACTCCTGTGTCTATCTGCTAATTGCTCATCATTGTCTTTGAGCACTTGCTTTGCCAACTCCGGGTTTGAGACTACTATGTGCAAATGTGAACCAAACCACACAGACATGATTGGACCATAAACTTGTGACCACTCGAAAAAACACCGAGATTTAACCGCACCCATGGCGCAAAGGTTTCCGATGATCGGCAGTGGATATGGACCTGGTGGAAGCTTGAACCTTAGCTTGTTATAGAGTTTGTAAGAAAGGAACATGAGAAATATTGACATGGGCAACAAAACAAGAGCCATTGTAGAAAAGGGGTGTGTTAATATTCATGATCATGTAGTTAGAATTCTCAGAATATATATTAACCTTTTGCAAGGCCTTTCTGTTAAAAAGAAGAAATACATGGTGTTGGGATTAGAGACCATCAAAGCAGGTTGTTTATGGGCTTAATCAGAGATTAAGGCACATGCTTTTCAGTGCTGCTGAGTAGTTGAGATCAATGCTTTCCTTGCACCCTAAGAAAAAGGAAGTAAGATTCATACTTCTTGATTCATCTGGGGAGGAAAAAAAAATTTCTCTCTTCAAAGACAACAAATTAATGAGTTGATAAATGCCTTTTTCACAAAGCACATGCATTTGTTTTAGTTTTGGTGCAAAATTGAAAAAACTAAAATCTATGTCTATGACATTTAATGGATATCATCATTTCTTGGAAGGTCTCTATATGATTCTTGTGGTTTGGTTGATTTTCTGGTCTCTATCTGAAAAAGGGTTCCTGGAATAAAGGGTAAAAGGTTGTATGAATTTGTTTGATTTTTTACTGAAAAGGTAAAAGATCTGAGGTGTAAAAGTAGGATTGTTTTAAAATCAAATCTTAGATCGTGCACCAGAAAGTTTATGAGAACCAGAAAAGAATATGAGAAAGGATTAATCTTAGTCTTTATATTGCTGTCATTATATAATATTGTTGTGAATGTCTTAATCTTAACATCATACACTGCCGGTTACAGTAGTTGTCACAGTGATAGAATGGAACAAGTTTGAAGCTATATATATATGATTCTATGGCCCTTATAAGTGAAAGAAGGAAAACTGGAGTCTAGTTTAGCTTATCTAAGCAAAGGGCATATGTGATATATGAGTGGTCCTGATGAACATCATCATCTATACATCTTGCTAGTACGTTATATCAACCTGAGAACAACTATAAATTTGGCAAAAAAAACCACTGAATTATTAGCTTAGTCACTGTCTGCACTCTCCAGTGGATCAGTGATGGTAACCATTAAAGTTTAAAAATTTTGGAATTTTCTTTTTCTATCTATCACAGAGTCAGAATCTCATATGGGAAATAACAAAAAGAAAATCAAAAAATTGATTGAAAGGCCAAAATGAATGACAATCATATGTTGTAAATTACTGAGAATCTGATTATATGAGACTTCATGAGCTCGTGTCCATTGTCCAAAGAAGATACATACACACACACAGGGAAGTACTGGAGATTGGTTCATTGTCATTTCATGCTTAGCTGTTGCCTTCTGATTGGACTTCTCTGAGCTTGTGTGGATAAGATAATATATTTCCTCTCATGGATTCTAGCACTTAAGTCATCCAAACTCAGTTTCTTCATTGGTCCAGCAAAAGTTACATCCACATCTCAATATATCTCATGGATTCTATGTTTTTCTTTTTCTTTTTTGTTCCAAACAATTGTCATCTTTTGTTCTTAGAGAACAACACAACCCACTACTGCTCAACTGTGCAGTATATATACTTATCCTGAGATTAGGTGGATGTGCTTTTTAATCTTTGTTTGCTAATAGTAATGCTGAGTGGTTAATCAAAGTGTTTCTGATATGCTGAGGAAAAGTGATACAACTTTAATGAATGCATGCATATATATATATATATATATATATATATATATATATATATGTATATATTAGTATATGCTTTATGGGATGGTATACATACAGCCAAGTCTTAAAACCATACCAAGGTGGGGAAACCTGGTAAAAACAAACCCAGTATATCAATATGCTATAGGTTAAACAGAAAAAGAGTTCTATTATCAAGTGTCTGATGCACTGAGCTCACCCAAAAAGAAAAGGGTGTTATATATATACTGATATACAAACACCAGGACTTCATATAAGCCAAAAGATCCTGATACAGAGCTACTCTAATTTTAATCTCATGCACTGTAATGAATTAATATTGTCATATTTGTACAATCATAATTATTCTTAAGTAAACTCGATTGTTCTCATCTTTATACTGTTTTTATTTATCATTTGCTGTATTTTCATATATTTCTGATTTGAGACGGTTGCTATTACACAAAGTAAAAGAAAAATAAAAGTCTCTTTCAAAAAACAAAGGTTGAACAGTACCCACATGGTCCAGTTCAGTTGGCAAGTTGACTGTGCTCCTTAAGCAAGTTGAGGGACTTGAGGCAGAGGTCTCAAGTTCGAGCCTTGTGTATGGAAAAGCCTTGCGGGGAGGGCAAGCCCACCTATTTGGTGTACTCCAAGCCCGGAGGGGGGGTGTCGCTGCGTCTTTGGCGCGGCACTGTGCTGGACTTCGGATAAACAGATCATTGCGTGTCTCCTTGTGGTCCTTCCCAGTACCTCCTTTTAAAAAAAAAAAAAAAAAGAAGTTGAACAGTGAGGACGTACTAGATCAAGTAATCAGAGGGAAAGTAATGCATGCAATATATACTGCAGAGTAGACCAGGGAAAGGGATTAAGTGTGAATCACAGAATTGGGATCCCTTAATGGCTTTAGTTTTCTCTTTAATAAAGACGATGAAGTTATTACTGAGACTCAGACTGAGATGAGTCGGCCGGATTAATAGAGGCAGACAGAAAGTTAGGAAAGTGATGTGACTCAACTCCTCTCGATCCTCTCTCTCCAAATATTCCAGCAGTGCCACTTCCAACCCTACATGAAGGCAAAGATTCCAACTGTCTACTACTCTATGCTCTAACACCCATGTCACCACAGTGCATACTTTGCTTCCAAATCAACCAGCTTTTCAATTAGGGTTTTCTCTTTTCAGTGCCAAATGAGTTTTAGAACCACAGAAAAACGAGAAGCGCGCTAGCCGTAATGCATGTAGGGTTGATGCATCCAAGCTCAATGATATTTCGATGTTTTTGTTGATATTGGATTCGATCTCAGGGTTTATGATTATAAAGGTTGGTTTTAGGGTTTAGGGTCTAATGACCTTGATAACATGTCATGCATGATTAGTTATCAAACAGCTAGGTCAATGGCTTTTGTGGCTAACGGGTATCAGGTGAAAGAGATGAAAGTACTAAAATGAAGAGATAAAGTTAAAACAGCAAAGTAAAGAAGTGCAGAACAAGGATTTGTTAACAACAGTGAAAATCTCAAGGAGATAAAAACACTGCGAGACCTTTTGCGTAGTCTACACGAAATTCAGTAATAGTACGATAAGATACAAGAACACAAGTTGAGATGTTGACACAATCTCTTTACAAGCACAGATCTGCTAACTTGATATACAACTTATATCAATCTACCAAAGCAACTGACAACCGATGATAAACGTTTGATTGTTCAAAAATCAAGCACACAAGTACTGATCAAGAACCTATATAGCTGCAGAACTATGCTGCACAAAAATAAAGAAAAGCAAGAGTAAAAAATCAATCATCTCTTCCTTCACTCGTATCTGTATTTATAGAGGACAGCTCCCCCTCAACTTCTGATGCACATTTTAGATCCAAACTTCTAGGCAATAATCTCGACAGCAGTTTTGATAAGATCTGAAAAAGAATATAGACAGATCTTGTTTCCTAGATAGATAGTTATCAATATAAAAGGTAAAATAAGATATGTTTCCAAACAGATAGTTATAAGCCTTAACAAAAGTTATTTTAATGAATACGCAAGCATTCCTAGATAGATCAGGAAACTTAGCAGAATTGTAGGAATGGCCAATAAACCACTTACCTTCAATCTCCCCCTTTGGCCTTCCATACAATAAGTTTCTGATGAACCTGCAAATCAAAAAATAACAAGAACAAGAAAAGGAAAGCAGATAGGTATACAGTTTATCTAAGATAGCTCAACTAAGAGATTGAACCTTCTTGGATCAATGATCATCCTTTCCAGAGAAGGTCAATTTTGAGTTATCAGTAAAACAAGAGAAAGAAAGAATAAACAAAAGATCCAAAATGTGCTTATGCAAATTACAACCAAGAATTGTCTTTAAGAAGAAAATAAACTAAACGGTTGCAAGGAAATAAACTAAACGGTTGCAAGGAAGAAAAAAAAAAAAAAAAAAAACTAACTGCACAGCAGTGAGCAGACTTCCATAACATCTTTAGCCAGAACAATTTGAAGGTCCAGGTCCAGCACCACCATCAGCAATATCTCCCCCTTTGGATGGAAGGGCAAAGGGGATATCTTCATAAGATCCATCAGCAAAGTGATACCGAACAGCACTGGTGCCATAAGATTTCTGAATACGCCAACGATGAAGATCTTGAGCTTCAGCAACAGAAGTGGTCCATGCACTGGCAGGAACAGCAGACCAATCAAACTCCTTGTCCTTCTCCTTGTTTACAGCAGCACTGGTCTCATCAGCACGTTGACAGATGGCATCCCAGAGAGGATCACCAACATGCGATAAAGGAGCATTCCATCGTTCAGGAGAAGGGGACCTCTTGGAAGATGTGTCGAACTCAGAGGGATCCTGGCCAAGATGATGAAGTAAATGAGAAACCCTAGATGCAAGAGCATCAAAACTCCTGTGAAGAAGCTCAAACTGGTAATCCATTCGATTGAAGCGATCATCAAGCATATTGAATCTCTGAGCAAGATCAACAACATCATCTTCATCAGGAGCAGCAGGATGATCATCTTCAACACCTCGGAAACCGGCTTGCCTCATCATAATTTCACGTTCAGTAGGAGTCCACCGCCAGGAATCCTGATACACATAAACTCGTTTGTTGCTGGCCATAACTACACACTGAGCAAAGAAGTTAGAAGAAAGCAAGCAAATAGAGAATGAAGATAAATAGTAGAGAAGACAAGAATATATAGAGAAAACAAAGCGTCAAAACCCTAGTAAAGACTTCTAAGGAAACTGAGACGTTTCAGAAAAGTGAAACACGAATCTAAGTGAAACATGCAATAAAGATCTCACAATAAATGAGGATATGAAGAGATTTGTTTCTCCTAGAAATCAGAAATCAGAGAGCGGAAGCATAAAGATAAGCTCGAGACTGAGAGATCTTCTGCATAGCAAAATCATCAAAAGATTACGTGAAAGCAGGAAGAAAGATAGTGTCAGACGTCAGTACTGCAATGTACTCAATTAATCAGGATACGAAAAAACCTTAACATTAGTAAACCTAATCTCATGCATTGTGTTTGTGTGAGCAGCAACAAATACTGAGGCAACTGTAGTAACAATATTTCATAACATAACTCCCCCTTATAACATCTGGATCACAATTTTTTATGTGAGCTTATGTAGCAAGTTGTTCAAAGCAATACTCCCAAACCAGTTGGTCATAGGGTACTAGATATAACAAGGATATCACAAGGCTGACAACTCAAGCTTGTTCCACATACTTCCTCCAGATGTCCAAACCATTCCTTTTTCTCCCCATAACCAAAATCATTCTTGAGTGACTTATGGCATGGTTACTTTGGGAATAGCCTGGACAGGTTGCCAAATATAAGGATTTTGAAGGGCAACTACAAGAACATACAGATTATTTTGTTCAACTACACCAGCCAGACAGTTTGTACCAGTGACATATGTAACAGCTGCAAAGTGCAAAGTTTTAATGCAAGAGACGAAATTTAAGAATGTAAAAGGGACGAATAGTAGATGATCCTGAGTAAGATACAGTACTGACAAATGAAAAAATTGTTATCCTGAGTCAAGTAAGTTTAGACAAACTAAGATCAGAGATCCTTGCTCAGATTTTTATTTAGTCATGAGCTTCATCTCAGGGTAGGGATTTCCATGATCCCTAGAGCATTCCTCAAAGTAACAAACCTATCAGTATCTAAAGGCTTTGTGAAAAGATCAGCTAATTGATGTTCCGAGGATACAAAACATAAAGTAAGAATTTTCTTTTCAACTAAGTCACGTATGAAATGAAACCGTAGATCTATATGCTTAGTTCTTGAATGTTGCACAGGATTTTTTGAAATATTTATGGCACTTGTGTTATCACAAAATATTGACATTGTACCTTGCTTGATGCCATAGTCATCAAGCATATGTTTCATCCAGAGTAGCTGTGTACAGCAACTGCCAGCTGCTATATATTCTGCTTCAGCAGTAGAAAGTGAGATGCAGTTTTGCTTTTTGCTGTGCCAAGCAACAAGATTATTACCAACAAAGAAGCAAGCACCAGATGTGCTCTTTCTGCCCTTTAGATTTCCACCCCAGTCTGCATCAGAATAACCTGCAATCTCAACATTGGTGTTATTTGTATAAAAGATCCCACAGTTTATGGTATTAGCAACATATCGGATTATTCTTTTTACAGCTTCAAGGTGTGATACTTTAGGATCGGCTTGAAAACGTGCACAAACACCAACACAGTAACAGAGATCAGGTCTGCTAGCAGTGAGGTATAACAAGCTACCAATCATGCTTCTGTAAAGAGTGTGATCAACAGGAATCCCATCCTTGTCTTCAGATAATTTTGTTGTTGTGCTCATGGGATTGAGCACTTTCTTCTTGGAGTCCAATCCAAATTTCTTGACAAGGTTTTCTGCATATTTAGACTGAGATAGGAACATGCCATTGTCAAGTTGAGAAACTTGCAGGCCAAGAAAAAATGTTAGTTCACCAACCATGGACATTTCAAATTCTTTCTCCATAACATGCTGAAAGTGTTTAGTAAGTTTGTCAGAGGTAGAGCCAAATACAATATCGTCTACATAAATTTGAGCAATGACAAAATCCTTACCATTGTGTTTTATGAAAAAAGTTTTATCAACAGACCCTCGTTTATAACCACTTTCCATTAAATGAGTTGAAAGACGATCATACCAAGCTCTAGGAGCTTGCTTGAGACCGTAGAGAGCCTTCTTTAACTTATAGACATGATTAGGATATTTTGAATCCACAAAACCCTTAGGTTGCTCAACAAAGACTTCTTCCTCAAGAAGTCCATTTAAGAAAGCAGTTTTGACATCCATTTGGTATAGTTTAAAACAGAGATGACAAGCAATAGAAAGCAGAAGTCTTACAGACTCAAGACGAGCAACAAGAGCAAAGGTCTCGTCATAGTCAAGCCCTTCAATCTGTGAGTATCCCTGAGCAACAAGACGAGCTTTGTTTCTTGTGATGTTCCCCTTTTCATCGCTTTTGTTTCTAAAAATCCATTTGGTACCAACAACATTTCCGGATTCAGGTCTAGGGACCAAGTTCCACACATTGTGCCTTGTAAATTGGTTCAGCTCATCTTGCATAGCATTGATCCAGTCATCATCTTTCATAGCCTCATTAACAGTTTTCGGTTCCAAAGTGGAGACATAACCGAAAGTCTTAATAGTTTTTGTTACTTTCTTGTGTACTGCTATGAAAGTTAGAAACGCAAGATGATTCAAATCAGCATCAGTTGTGTTACCTTCCTTGTTTTTGGAACTAGCTCTAGTTCTTGTCATGATTCCATCAGACAGACTACCAATAACATCATCTGTAGAGTGGTCTTTCTGAACCTGTCTGTATCCAGGTTGGATTTTTGTTTCAGCATCATAGATTGAATTATCAACATGGCTTGCTTCAGTTTGATCAGTACCAGTCTCAGCATCATTGATAGTTAAAGGAAAGATTTCTGGAGAGTCTGGAATTAGTCTTTCAAAGAAATCATCAACAGATACATTAATAGTTTCAATAATAATTTTTGTCTCTCTATTGTAGACTCTGAAGGCTCTAGAATTTAAAGAGTATCCAAGAAAAACACCATGATCACTACGTGATTCAAATTTTGTTAGATCTTTTCTATCTTTATAGATATAGCAAGGACTCCCAAATACATGAAAGTAGCTAATGTTAGGAATTTTACCTTTCCATAACTCATATGGGGTTTTACACTCACCTGCCCTTAAGAACACACGGTTGCTTGTATAACACGCAGTACTGACTGCTTCTGCCCAGAAGGAGGATTTTATACCTGCAAAATGAAGCATAACTCTTGCCATGTCTAACAGTACACGATTTTTCCTTTCAACCACTCCATTTTGCTGTGGGGTTATTGGAGCAGAATATTCATGAACTATACCATTTTTATTACAAAAATCATCAAAGTTCTTGTTTTTGAACTCAGTTCCATTATCAGATCTGATTCGTGTAATTGAAAAACCAGAAGATTTCTTCTCATTTGAAATTTGAAGACTTAAGTTTAAAAAGGTTTCAAAAGTTTCACTTTTATCTTTTAAGAATAAAACCCATGTAAAGCGTGAGTAATCATCAACAACCACAAGAATGTAGCTTTTTCCTCCATAGCTTTCAGGAGTAGCAGGACCAACCAAATCCATGTGAAGCAGTTCAAGAATCTTTGAAGATGAAGTGGCATTAATAGCACGATGAGGAGATCTTGTCAGTTTACCAAGTTTACATCCTCTGCACACAGGGTTAGATTTAGCTGATAATTTAGGTAACCCCCGAACACACTGATTTGAGGAGAGTTTAACAAGATCTTGAAAGTTTACATGTCCCAACTTTCTGTGCCATAAAATTGTGTTGTCATCTGCAGCAGTAGAGATAAGACAGGATTGTAATTCAAAGTATTTGTTAGCATATACATGATAACAGTTATCAGTTGCTCTTGTTCCTCCCATGATGCATCTATGATCAGTGTCTAGGACAACACATCTTTTCTTGTTAAACCACACATCTTCATGTTCATCACATAATTGACTAACACTCATAAGATTAGCAGTTAGTCCATCAACAAGATAAACATTTTTTAATAGAGGAATATTTGGTGTGCTTACACTGCCTTTTCCAAGGACTTTTGCTCGTCTTCCATCCCCAAAAGTGACACTACCACTTGTGAAATCATTATCAAAACTAGTAAACCAATTTTTGTTACCTGTCATATGTTTAGAACATCCGCTATCCATATACCACATATCTGGTTCTTTATCTGCAAGCTAAGAGCTGATTTTTTAGATCCATGATCTCAGTGATGTAATCAAGATCCTGCTTGGGAGATGAGGACTTAAGATGATGCAGTTCTTTGTTCAATTTTTGTCTTTCTGAATCCCAGCATAGTTGATCTTTCTTGTATTTCAGCTCTAAGTTGTCTTTTTCTTGAGTAAGTAGAATGACTTGAGATTCTAGCTGCAAAACTTTCTCACGTACTCATACACTCAGACATAGAACACAATTTAGAATACATGTTATCAAGGTCAACATTATCAAAGTCAACATATTGGTTAGATAAACAAGCATCATCTTCATCAGAAAGATCAGAATTATAAGAAGCAACAAAAGCAATATTTTTTTCTTCTTTGTCGTCTTCATCATCACTCCAGGAGCTCTTCAAGGCCTTTTTTTCTTTTTCTTTGTATTTATTGTTTCCACAGTCATTTGCAATATGACCTATTCCACCACATTCAAAACATTTGGGTCTAGAAAAGGATTTCTTTTGATCAGACCTACCAAACTTTGAAGTTTTATCAGCAGATGAGTTAAATTTATTTTCAGAAGAAGAAGAAGACTTTCCTCTAGAAGCATTCTTCAGATTTAAAATTTTTCTAAATTCTTTTGTTAAAAGGGCATAATCTGCTGCAGAATAATTTTCTTCCTTCTTATCAGATTTTTGAGAGACTTTAAAAGCAATATTTTTCGGTTTCTTTTGAAGTTTAGAATTTAATTCCTGCTCATGAGTTTTGAGATTACCAACAAGCTCATTCAAGGAATAAGTGTCAACATCTTGAACCTCATGAATTGTGGTAACTTTTTGAGCAAATCTGCCCGGAAGTGCCCTGAGAAATTTCTTTACTAGTTCATCTGAAGGAATTGGTTTTTGTAAGCCTTGGCACTTTCCAGCAATGAGAGTAAGTCGTTTGTGAAAACTGTCTATAGTCTCATCCTCATCCATCTGCATAAGTTCAAACTCACGAGAAAGTAAGTGTAGTTTTTGTGCACGAACCTTTTTACTTCCTTCAAAAACTGTTTCTAAAGCTTCCCAGGCTTCTTTTGATGTTTCACAGTGCATGCCATGAACTCTTTCATTTTTTGAAAGAGCCAGATTTAATGCATTGCGAGCTTTATGTTCAGCTTCTCCTAGAGCTTTTTCTTTTTCATCCCATTCATTTATGGGTTTGGGAATTTGTTTCGTTGAATCCTCATCATCATCTTTTGTAGGATGAGACCAACCAGTTTTTATGCAATGCCAAGATCTAGCATCCATGGCATGAATGTAGGTTTTCATCATGCATTTCCAATCATTAAAATCATCCGAATCAAACGGAGGAGGAGCATTGACACTAGATCTCTCCATTTACAAGATCGAAAAGAGCAGTAAAGAGCTCTACTTAGGCTCTGATACCAATTGAAAGTACTAAAATGAAGAGATAAAGTTAAAACAGCAAAGTAAAGAAGTGCAGAACAAGGATTTGTTAACAACAGTAAAAATCTCAAGGAGATAAAAACACTGCGAGACCTTTTGCGTAGTCTACACGAAATTCAGTAATAGTACGATAAGATACAAGAACACAAGTTGAGATGTTGACACAATCTCTTTACAAGCACAGATCTGCTAACTTGATATACAACTTATATCAATCTACCAAAGCAACTGACAACCGATGATAAACGTTTGATTGTTCAAAAATCAAGCACACAAGTACTGATCAAGAACCTATATAGCTGCAGAACTATGCTGCACAAAAATAAAGAAAAGCAAGAGTAAAAAATCAATCATCTCTTCCTTCACTCGTATCTGTATTTATAGAGGACAGCTCCCCCTCAACTTCTGATGCACATTTTAGATCCAAACTTCTAGGCAATAATCTCGACAGCAGTTTTGATAAGATCTGAAAAAGAATATAGACAGATCTTGTTTCCTAGATAGATAGTTATCAATATAAAAGGTAAAATAAGATATGTTTCCAAACAGATAGTTATAAGCCTTAACAAAAGTTATTTTAATGAATACGCAAGCATTCCTAGATAGATCAGGAAACTTAGCAGAATTGTAGGAATGGCCAATAAACCACTTACCTTCAAGAGAGTCTTTTTACAACAATATATGACGACAAATTTATTGTTATATTTGTAAATATAGGTACCACACAGTTATAGATACCTGAGAAAATTTCGTGGAAAAATATATGACTCGTAAAATTGAGTGATCTACGTACCACTCAAACTATTAAGACATTTTGCTATAAAATAAAACCTAACTTGTTTTTTGTTTTTGTTTTAATAAGTCATGGACGATAATATATTCATCCCAAGCCAGATAAGGCTGTTATATACTCTGTCGCTGTTTTCGATGAACAGACAAACAGTTAGTGTTAGTACCCACGTACTGTGGTACATATAAAATAGTCATTATCATTACACTGATCAAATTCGTAGAGGTAGTGGAAATCTTCTTTCGGTATTACTCCATAGGCGCTAGTACATCTACTACACATTAAATGCATTAGGGTTCCTAATACAAGGACTTATTGGTAGTAGATAAACTAGAATATAGAGTTGGACTGAGATCTGACATCACAATCCATAAATAAAAACCTAAAATAGCAGGCCCAATAAAGAGAAACAAACTATGGCCGAACAAGTCTGGCCCGCCATATCCCAGCACCACCGTCGTCACACTTGAAGCCAGAAGCACCACTGCTATCCACCGCCTTAATGTCATCTGAACCGATCCCCATGCCACGCCGCCCTACTCCACACCCTGTTTCAAAACAATCGAGAAAAACTATAGCTTCACTGGAAACAATGAAAGAACCAAAACTTGCCGAAAGAACAACGTCTCTTGTCCATCTCAGGCTGCCTAAGCGTAGTAGTTAATGTCCGGCAGCAAGACCAGTCGGCATCGGCATGGCCAGAGACCAGCCTAAGCCATGGCCTCTGCCGGACGAGACTTTAATTTTGTTGGACGACCGCTTTCTTGCATAGATAATTTTTCTCTCCTTAGGGTTTTTTTTAGTACATAAAAGAATCAAACCTAACCTGCTCAACTCAATCGAAAATGGAAAAATTGGGCAATATATATAAACACAGTGATGACTTTTCTGCATGAAGAGTACTATTCTATTATTAGCCTTGCCTAATCGATCTGTCATGAAGGAAATCATGTATGGTTATCTATATATGTAGGGGATGATGATGAGTGGAAGTTCCATTAAATTTGAAGGAGAAGATATAAACAAGCTTAGCTAGTCGACCTAGCTTGACAGCAGAATGAGATGGGTAAGCTGTCTCGTTCACATCTGCGTTAGCATACATACATAAGTGGCAAGGCATGTGGTCTCAGAAAGGGCAGCATAAATTTGCTAATATCTGGTTCAAATTTCTCGACACAAACCCCACCATTGCCGTCATGAACAGAACCTTAACTGCCACCCCCATTTCATATATATATCATCGATGTGCGACTGTGTTTGTGTTCACCTAGCCTGCATGGAGCCCGGCCCCGATAGATTTGTTCTATCAGCTTCATGAAGTTGGTTAATTAGATGCAGCTTCTACTTTAAGTAGCTAGATATACCAGGGAATCGAAGACATTGATATGTATGTCATTAAGGTAAGTAGATAGCTATGAATTTGTTAGGTTCTGCAACATTATCAATGTACAGGCAAAAGCCGATCATGACCTAACAAATTAAAGCTATATTATACTTCATATTAGGTCAAAAACCTAACGAAAATGAATGAAAGAAAACCAATTAATCGAGTTTATTTGTTTGTTTTCCTAATTAAATAAGGAGATTGATGGGACGAGTGGAAGTATGGACCAGGATTAGGGTAAACAAACGTAAACAGATTCCTTTGAAAACCAAAATGATTTAGATGGGCCTGCTGCTGCTGCTGCTGCTGCTGCACACAAAGAACCAGTAGCTCCATATGATCATGATTGCATATGATCAGCATTGTGTAAATTTAATATTTGGAGCTAGTACTGAATCCAAGGCCATCTGCTCCAAGTAGAGGTCTTAAATGGTAACCCACATTACCATCTATTAAGGGACACCTGAACCTAAACTTTTAATACCATTTGGCCTGCCTCTCATTATTCAGGGAAGACTCTCATTTTTCTTATTGTCATGGATGTAATTCGTAGTACGAACTTCTCCCAGAAATTGTCTAGCTACTTGCATATAACTCTCGTACGTATAGATCATTGCTAGTCTGATCTATAATACAAGTGATGTATCGATCTTCTCGGCTTATTAAAACATCAAATAAAATCGATCGATAAAACAATATATATTTAATTCATTGATCAATAAAAGAACGTACGTACCAATTATATGTGGTGACTACAAAATGCATATGTGGTGATAATTAAGCATATGTAATAAGAGATGTGTATTTTATAATTCAGTATATTTTAACGATGATGAATTCTTGAATATATCTCTACTTATTTTCACTAAAATGAAGAATTTGATATGTTAACGAATAGCGATCGGAGCCCTCGACTTACAGAGAAAACCCTAAAGCCCCACACCATTAAGAGTTAATAATCTTCATCTTTGACGGGAAGAGCGAGCTAGCTAGGGAGGATCCAACTCCATCCAGCTGCTTGGAAGTATAAGAAAGCAGCTGGCTGTTGTCTCAGGCAGCTTAGGTGGTGCAGCAGAGCAGAGCAGAGCAGAGAGAGAGAGAGAGAGAGAAAAGGCAAATAAAGAAAAGAAAAGGGGGCCAAAGGCAAAACGAAATGATTAAATGAATGAGCCCGGGACCCACTCGATATAATCTTTCCTTTTCCAAGTCTCTAAATTTTTTTTTGACTTGGGATCGGGTCCCACCTCGGCCACCATTGTCTTTATGGATTGAATGATAAAAAGAGCACCTCACGTGGAGTCTGAACCAAAGGGGCTGTCCAACCACAATCAAAAAAAGCCAATTCCCACACCATTACTTATAATTTCAAAAATCAATTTCCAGATATTATTCACCAATTCATATTATATTTGATATTTTCACCTCCCAAAAAAATATTAAATTTATAAATATATAAAAAAAAAATAAAAAAAAAAGGAAAGCAAGGTAGCTAGAAAAAGCTCAGCACAAGAAGAAAGCAATTTCTTTTCCTAAAAAATTTTGCTTTTTAAAGCTCACCCATATAATTCCCACTCATTATCTTTGTTGCTTAAAGCTTGCCTTCTTCCCTCCCTCATCTCCTCTCTCTCTTTCTCTCTCTCTCTCAGGACTCTACCATTACCACCATTAACATTACCACAGTCTCCATAACTCTCTCTCTCTCTCTCTGTACTACTACAGCTCCATTTAACCCAGTCCTACAAATCGATCAACTTGAATTTAAAACAGACAGAACAGTCTCGTCTAGTCCAGTCCTGTAAAAAATTAGATCGATCAGTACTCTCTCAGTGAGTGAGTGAGTGAGTCCGGTCCTGAACGAGAGAGACCCACCAGAACCAATTATACTAAATTAAGGCTCGCTCTGTGTTCTACCTAAGTCCTCTCCCTCTTTCTCACACTCTCATCAGTACTATACTGTTTTCATCTATCTCATAAAACCCTACACACAGTTTTAGTCACTCGTACTAGGACTAGGACTACACCACTGATCGGTCTTTCATTTCCATGAGATCATGGAAGGGGGGGATGATCACTTCCACCACCACCACCACCACTACCAGCAGCATCACCACCGCCCCAACTTCCCATTCCAACTCCTCGATCAGAAGAAAGAAGACGAAGCCGCCTCCTGCTCTAACAACAACTCTGCCGCCGCCAGTCCTTACCCTTCTCTAGCAATCTCATCCGCCGTAGATCCGAGCAACCCTATAAACAACAACAACCACGCTACCGCATCATCCACTGCAGTCACCACCGCCATCGCCGCTGAGCCCTCCAAGAAGCCGCCTCCTAAGCGGACCTCCACTAAAGACCGCCACACCAAAGTGGATGGCCGCGGGCGCCGCATAAGAATGCCGGCGCTCTGCGCGGCCAGAGTGTTCCAGCTCACTCGCGAGTTGGGACACAAGTCGGACGGAGAAACAATAGAGTGGCTACTCCAGCAGGCCGAGCCGGCCGTGATCGCCGCCACCGGAACCGGCACGATCCCAGCTAACTTCACTTCTCTTAACATCTCGCTAAGAAGCTCCGGTTCAAGCATGTCGGTCCCCTCGCAGCTCAGATCTTCATATTACAGCCCAAATTTCTCATCCTCCATACATCAGAGTAGTCAGAACCAGAGGCGAAACCTTTTTCAGGGTTTGGGGCTATCGTCCCCGGACAGCTCGTCGACGCTGCTCAACTTCCAGACCAACACCATGCACTCTATGCTTCAGGCAAAGCAGGAGCTACGTGACACGGTGTCGTTGGACTTATCCGAGGCGGCAGAGGGAAGCATGGGAAGGAAGAGAAGGCCGGCCGAACAAGACTTGAATCAAATGGGAAGTGGTTATTTACTGCAGTCAAGCACCGGAGCCATCCCGGCGAGCCACCACAGTCAGATTCCGGCGAACTTTTGGATGTTGGCTAATTCCAACAATCAAGCAGCAGTGATGAGCGGAGACCCAATTTGGACATTTCCTTCGGTCAACAACAGTGGGTTGTACAGAGGCACTATGTCCGGGGGTTTGCATTTCATGAACTTCCCTACCCCGGTGGCGCTGCTTCCTAGTCAGCAGCAGATGGGTGGGACCGGCGGCGGCGGAGGAGGAGATAACGGCGGAAATGACGGGAGTGGTGGAGATCATCATAACATGAGCGACGGGCAGCTGAACATGCTGGCCGGGCTGAACCCGTACCGGCACATGTCCTCAGAGTCACCGCAGCAGCAGGCCAGTGGGTCCCACTCGCATCACGGCGGTGGCGACGACCGGCACGATAGTACTAGCCACCACTCGTAAGTAGTAAGAAGAAGCAAGATGGGTTTTACCTTTTTTTGGATTTTGGACATCAAATCATCATCATCATGAATATGAATGAATGAATTAAAGTTCATCGTCGTCGCCGTCGGTCGTCGGTCGATCGTCGTCGCCGGTCCCCACATGTGTAGTAGTTTGCCTGTGTGTGTAACAACACACGTGAGGTTTGATTGATTGCATCTCTGAGGTTTTTATTTTTACCATTCAATTTTTTTGTGTGATTAATATTTTATATCACCCTTTGGAGGGAAGTTTCTTTAGGGTTTGGAAGTCGAAACCAAGAAGAAGAAGAAGAAGGAAAAAAAACACTATTTAACATGGGTATTTTGGCTGGCTGCTACTCTTATTTCATCATCATATTATCTCCGATCTTCTTCTTTTTTTTACCGCATAGTGAAGTCAATATATACTATATCTTCATGATTGTTTGTGTAAGTAAAATTTATTGCTGTCTGTTCCTCTGCTGGAGAAAATGACTGCTTAAGCACAGCTAGGGTAAGTCTCCCACCTAACAAACAACTGGTACTGCTTGCCCTTTTCATTCTTTGATTCAGTTTGGGCCACAAGTTTCAAAAGCGGGAGATCGATGAGAGAGAGAGAGAGAGAGAGAGATGAAACAGTAGTACAGTGTTGTTTGTTACTGCATTGTAGTCTCCGATTTTTACACTCTCACTGCTCACCCCTATTGCGTTGATCCTGATTCTTCTTCTTCTTCTTCTTCCCTCCTCTGAGTTCTCTCTGAGCTGCCATCAATGAATCTTCAAGGGTTTACTGCATCAATGATTTCAGAGAGAGAGGAGAGCAGGGGTAATAGACCGGAGGGTGGGCCCGGTACCCTTATCAGTTCCAGGTGTTGGCTCAGGTGGGCGGGACCCTCATTTGCCCCAAACCCAATATACAAACGTCACTGACAAACAGGTGGATCATTCCTCCCTCCATCTTTTTTTTATTTTCCCTCTCTTTTTTATTTATTTATTTACTTAAAAGAAGACGGCCCCACCTGCCAGTCGATCTGAGCCGTCGGTTCCGGTGAATGGGAGTACCATTGAATGATTGGGTCTGGGACTCGAAGAATCTGGCGTCTTCCTCCTCCTCTTAAACCTCGAAGTCTTCTTCTGCGGTTGGTCATTAGTTGCCAAAAACCTTCCAGAAACTAAAACCCTAGCGCCTAAACGAAGAATTATATATATATATAGTTTTATACATGCAGTGTGTATTTGTATAATATTAATATTGATTATATATATACGTACTTGCTCCCCATTAGATTATATATAGGTGTTTAATCACAGAGAATTGAAGATTGTCAATGACATTGACAAAGGGGGAACATGACCTAAATCTAGTAATGTCCTATCAAGCAGAGAACATGAAAGTGTGGCCTAGCCCTGCTGGGTGTGGGGTTTTATGGGTTTTATTTGATTTCATCTCCTAAAGAATATTCACAGTCTCTGCCACCAACATTACTCTAGGGTTTTGTGTTTCAAGTTTCAACTAATCAGTTGACAGTTGATGATTCTCAAGGGCCTGTTTGGCGGTGCTCAGTCTCATCTTTCTGGCTCCTGTTTAACTCACAAGTGCTTATTGCAAACGCAGTTTGTGATGCTGCTTTAATTAGTTTAATTATCATGGTCTCATGGGTGGTATATTGTTAATGATATTCCTCCTTTCATAGTGATCGATCCTAATTCTCTTTTGAGCCTTTTGATATAGCTTAGCTATACATAAAGCACTGCAGAAAACAATTCTAAAGTGATTGCTTGTTGTTATCGTGTATTAAATATAAAGCTGTGACAACTACAAAAGTCTAAATTCCATTTAATTATGTCTACATGCATATGAACTGTAGAGACATATGCTTATCATTTGTATAAATATATGTACAATATCAGATTAAATCTGTCGCATTCATAATTTATTCCATCCGATCCATGCAATTAATTATTGATAAAGATCGACATTATATTTTAAAACACATAAAGAGAGCACTTTGTATATGCAGCATGTACAACAAAGAAGGACGTGTGATGATCACACATTATACATTAGAGAAATTCAAACAAAGGGTGTCTGAAATTTTCCAAACTAGTAGTTTTAGTGTCTCAACTTTATAAAATATCAAAAAGGTACCTGAAGTTCTTATACAAATATTAGATTGGTATCTGAAACAGAATATTTTGTTAAAAGATTCTATTACTCAAGCCAAAATACTAAAAGACCCTTAGTTTCATTTTTATTTTAAAATCATCTTTATTTTACTTTCAAAATTCCTTTTCTTTTAAGAATTTATATTTTAGACGGAGCGTGGTGGACCCATAAATTTATTTGTCATACATACTATATATATATTTTACCCTCTAAACTCGAAGGTAAACAGTTAAATTTTTAATCATTACCATTTCTTCCCAGCGTCCAACCTATTTAGAGAATATTAGAATTACTGAAAAAGAATTAAAAGATAAAAAAGAAAAATTGGTCACGCAGAAGAGTAACCATTTAGACAGAAGGTCGTTAGGTGATATTGGCATGTTGAAGGCTAGTTTTTAGAATTGGTAAGGTGTTACTAAAGCCTAGTATAATAAAAAACAAAAAACAAAAAACAAAAATTTAAATATTTTTGTAGAATAAGGGTAATTTGGTCATTAAAAAAAGGAAACCATAACAGAATAAACACTGTTAAAAAGATAACGGAGCTATGTACTAAAATGAAGTTGAAAAGGAAAGTTCAGATATGGTTTTGATATATTTGAAACTTGAGATACTAAAGCTATTAGTTGAACAAAGATGGGATACTGTTTGTAATATTTTCTCTATACATTAACAATTTATTTTGATGGTCGAAGTAATCATTATGCTGGCGTATTTTACAAACAATCAGCCAATAACGATCAAAATTACCTAAATGTGATTTTTAAATCGCATGATATGTTCGTAGAAATTAATGATCTCTTGTGAAAAATTCGGTCTACACATCCATAAAAATACATTGACCAGATATATACACTCGTATGACCGTATACACTTTGTGTGTTAAATATTGATTAACCCGTAGAAGTTAAAAGTAAATTAAAATGGTCACGAGGGAAATGAAAAATAGGGGGTGTATATAAGGCGTCATTATTAGGTTGTCATGATCATGGTTCACAGATATATGACAAGTGTGTTTTGGCATTTACTCTCTTCAGTCTTCAATGTTAGCTGTATGGGAAATCATGATCGCAAAATATAAATCGGTCTGGGCCGTACGTGTATATGCACATGGATTTCAAATCCATCTCTTATGGACAAAACACCACCCAACGGTCCCATTCCCTAAACCCCAGAGACCCAAAATCCCCAATCTTGCCTGCCAAAAATAGCATGATTAGACCCATCTAAACCCTAAACCAAATCTCTGTAATCTCCTAGTCTGAACCAACAAGCCTTTCTAGCTCCCTCCATTCGATACACAAAGAATCAGGATTATTCCCACTAATTTGGTCCTTAACTTGGGCCCCGGGAAATCTCAGGAACCCTAATTGGGGATACCTTACGGTATGAGGGTGTCGATCCCACTTAGCTTTTCTTTCTTTCTTTCTTTCTTTCTTTCTTTCTGTGATGTGAATAGATGGGTACAGTGGGCAAGTCACATGTGCCTCTCTGCGTACTGGCTTTTAGCCTATATGGGATTGTTTGTTGGCAGGCAAGCAAGTGAATTAAGGGGTGAAGACCCACCAGCTACCACATCCACTACCCCTTAACTACTGAACTGTCATGTTTGTCAAAGAGAAACACTTCCCTGTGCAACGGTTTGTTCACGACACCGCTCTCGCTCTCGCTCTCTCGAAATATTTATAGTAATTCGGAGTATTAAAATTCTGGAATTAGAGTTCGTCTCATGATCAAGAATCAAAAGTCTAGAGCCCGACTCATGAAAATTGAAAGTCTATGATTATGAGTCCGTACATTAACTTAATACGCCATTTGTCTCGTAAAATAATTAAATTTTTTCGACTCTATAATTTCAATACTCAAAAACACTATAAATTAAACAGTTTTGATTCTATGTATATATCTCATCAAACGATCCAAAATTCCATCAACGGATACGATGCGGCACACAAGTTTTCTCATTCAATTCATGATGGAATTGATGATACTATTTTCTGTTTATAACATGAAAAACATGTAAAAGTAGTCCCCAAGTAGTCCAGCTACCTCTTAAAGGGATCTCTAGCTAGCTCAAAAATATTCTCTCGAGTTCCCACCAATACACTGTGAAGTGGGTTATTACGGGTCCAGCTCTGCACTGGGGACAACTGCAAACAATTAATTGGCATGGTAACAAAAGTAGTTAGTTTCTCTGGTAGAATATCTAACCAAAATTATTAACTAGTGACTGCACTTGTCCTTGTACTAGTACGTATAGCCCTAAATGCTACGTATTCATTTATGTTCAATGACAGAGAGCCCGTGTGACACCACAGAGAGCCCACGAGCTGATGTAGTCAGTCTTTCTTACTAATAAAGAAGCTTGTCTCATCTCTCCTTCTTGCCACAGAAATAGAAAACCCTGATAATATATATCTGATACCATTTTACTAGAACACTATTCAAAATTATTGAGCTTGGTCAAATTCCGTGACTAATTTGATATGATTGTTAGCGAAACCGTCGTAATACTTGATACGAGTATTGAAATTTCGTGGCGGAACACAATAGATCAGTTTTTTTTATTTTTTTTTATCATAATATACTTCTAGTATTGAAATTTCTAACCATTAAAGATGTTGTAGTAGTCAGACATCCCGTACTAATAACCACTTCAAGTCGGGAGTTCGATTATCTTTGAAAAAACAAAGTGGGTTAGGAAAGGGCCGTAATGCCCCCGTAGGATGACCTCTCCGGATAGATTAGTCTTTTAAGTCTAAGAAGCATTTGAGATATCTTTTGTGATGTAAAAAATTGATTGTGGAATTACATTAACGTCATCTTTCTACCTTTTGGTCAAAAGTGACTTTAGTTACAGAAAGATGATAGTTTTTTACTTGGCTTTTAACCTCTCAGCCTTAATCACTTTCCAGAATTTACAGTCTTATAACCTGATGGCTTATGGTTAAATGGACTGGTGGCGGTGACGTGGTGGCGCGATCAGCCATGCATCACTCAAAACCGGCAGCTCTGCTCTGGCTCATCTCCGCCTTGCTCTTCTTCTCTCTCTTCCAAATGGCCCGTCGCAACTCCGCTTCCACCCGCAGTAACTCCGCCTCCGGTAAATCACCAAACTTACCTTACTCAATTCCTCTTCTCTATCCTCCTCTAATCGAGATTTTCCGGTTTCAGATTCTGTGATTCCGATCAGCGATCGGAGGTCGGCGTTGTACGAGAAGATGGCTAGGGATTTGGACCAGAAAGGTCCGCTGTTTTTGAAACACGGCCGCACCTCTCAGTCTCTGTCGCTCTCCGATATCTTCACCGTGAAAGATGGATCTCCGGCGCCGGTGCTTAAGGTGAAGTGAATTATCTTTTTCAATCGATTCGACTGAGTATTTGGAGTTTTGAATTTTTAATATTTATTAAATTTTATCTAAATTTGAATTGAATGTTGTTCTATGCAGGCAGCAAATCCTCCTGTTCGTGCTAATGTGTTGTATCTGAGCACACAATACTCGCTTCGAATCTCGTACGTATTTTGCTTTGCTTCATTAATAGTATTTTAGCTTAGATTATTTGATTTTGTGATACTATTTATAATAATAATGTTATGGAGCATAGATTGATTGTGTGAAATGTAATACATTATTGATTCTGCATTATTTGTAATGTTAGTTAAGGTAGGTTAGCTGCATAAATTATAAGATTTGGTGCGATTTTCGTTACTCGCGTTTAATATGCGCTCATTGAAGTCATGCATTCATGCTTGGCTTGTTTCAGGGAGGTGCTGAGACCTATTCTTGATCCATACTTTGATAAATGTAAGCAAATGGCCACCGTTTTGTTAAGAGTTTGACGTTTAGTATTTGAGTTGGTAGATTAGACAACTGTGTATCGCTTATTTTTGCTGTTTATGTTGTAGATATATGGTTTCAGAACTCGAGTTTGTATCATTTTAGTATGTTCCATGCCTCGCATCATATTTCACCTGTTCCCGCAACTCAAGATGAGGTGAAGTGCCTACATGAAGCCTTTTATGTGTTTCTGTATTCCTATATGCCAGTTTTAGGTTTTGAACTCTGCCTAATTTCCTCAGATCGAAGCTGAAGCAGCTGCTGTTAGAGCTATTGTAGAAGGCATGTGCCCTTTAAAGATTGTCTTAGACAGAGTGGTTTTAACTTCAACTGGTGTGCTTCTTGGATGCTGGCAGGTTGTTTCCATAATCCATATACTCGCTTTCTCTTTCATCTCTTCTTGTGATGTAAAGCATGCTTCTAAAAAGTGTATAATTTTAAATTGCAAGGTTGTTTAATCCTCTCTTCCTCTCCCTCCCTTCCCCATCTGAGAACATCTTGACTTGTTATGTTACTTATGAAGCAATGTGTTGAATTATTATCAATTATCAGCATGGCAACTACTGTTCTTACTTCCATCTATTGTCTTCATTAATATACTTAGTTTTTTCCTATGTGAAATTCTTAGTTAACCCTTATTTTGTTGGTAAATGACTTAGAAAGGTTAAGCAGGTGAGAAATTCATATTTTATATTGACATCTTTTAGGAAATTTTCAGTGAATTGTCATAAAGGAGCAGTCTCACATTCCTGTAATCACTAATTCTTATGTGATGTTTGTGTTCCAATGTAGGTAAGGTCCGGATCAGATCCTATGACCATCCGTGCAAAACTAAGGACTGCACTTCCACATGCACCTGAGAATCAACTTGTGAGAACCATATCTTGTCTTCTTCAATACTAGTGTGCAGAAGCTCTAAAGCTGTGTAGATTAAGACCCGTCTAGGTTTTTGTGAATAGTTCAGACTTATCTAGTGATAGAATACTGCAAATGACTTGAGATGATCACATACTTCACCCTTAGGAGCCAAAGCTTTCTTCCTCTTATGTAAAGTTTTCTTTATGTTCCTTATATGCCATATTGCCTTCTGTTATACAATTTTTAGTTAGTTTAACTGATATCAAGGTAATTTTTGTAAATCTAAGAAATCTATGGTAAATTAGTGATGTAGGCTGACAGTAAAGAGCTTATCGAACTCTAGTTTGTATGCTTCGAGCACTTACTAATCTGCTGCCATTGTTTTATGCAGTATGATGTTGCTATTCTTCATACATCATTTGCAAGGCTTTTGGGTGAGCCGAAGGCATCATCCGTGGTAGTACATCTCAACACTCTTTGACTGAAAATAATGAACTATATAGGTCTTCTAATGTTGCAGTTGAAATTGGAATTGATTAGGGGATCTGCTTCAAAACAATATTCTTGATCTTATATTGAAAGAAAACTAGGCTTGTTGCTGATGGTATATGAAGTTTCATAGTTTGAGGAGTTCGACATTTTTATGAAAAGATCAAGTGCATAATTACATCAATTTAGAGTTTAAGCGTACATCATACATCTTTCACTCATGGAGTTATCTAGATGTTGTGACTGACTAACTGCTTCATGTTCAGGTGCTTTCTACTACTTCGGATCAAATCCACTTTTTTCATGAGCTTGTTGATTGCATAAACAAAGAACTCCAAGGTTTTGAGGTATGCTGCCCTTGGTTTCGAGAAACACTTATGGGTTTTCACCAATGTCTCTGTCCCCTAATAACCAACCCATATACTTGCTCAAGAAAAAATAAAACGTGCCAAGTTCACGATTTCTCACCAAAAACCGCATGTTCTTATAGCACATTTTTTGTGTGTGGCCAAAATCAATATAAGCCATGAATTACTATGGATATTTTCATTTAAGAGATTTTGCTGAGAGGTTGCTTTGTTATACGGCAAGTTTTTGTGCTTTCTTAAAAGTGTAAGTGTGTATATCGTTCCATCAACTAACAATGGCCTCTGAATACGATTCAGGCAGTGATTACTGAGCTCTGGTATGTGGAGGAATTTGATGTTTTGGCTCTTGCATTGAATGGACGAATGAAGGTGCGCAAGTTCCAACTTGGCTGCTCAAGACATTGACAGTATGAAATACAGTATGCTCAAGACATTGACAGTATGAAATACAGTATGACTATCACTCTTAAGGCTTATACAAGAAGATCTCACATGATAAATGATGATATGTAGATGGCAGCATTGTTAGTTCATCCCCCGGCCCTTAGTCTATTCGTGTCTTTCTCCATTTTGGCCTGCAAATTCGCATATAGTACTCATCTGTACTGAAAATCCAAAGACCAATAGAAAAGAGTGTTTGTTATTCGAATAGAGGACTGGACTTGATGAACAATTATTGTATTTAGGAGTATAGTGCTACACAGGCAAGCTTGAAGCTTCCGTGGTGTCCTGAACGAGGACAATTTGGTCCACTATAAAACCTTGGAGCTAAAGGTGCAGATGATTGGTTGCATTCATCATCTTCAACCTTGTCGCGAGTCGTGACGTACTGACGTTATGATTGCTGTTTTAGATGAGCTGAGTGCGAGCATCATTTCATGATTTCATGGCCAGCACACGCCTAGCTTCTTCTGCAAATTGAATATTGTTTTCACTTTTAAAAAAGACTTGCATGCCTGTTTGCGGATACCACAAGTCCCTCGCCGAGAATATCATTATTTATGTATAAACACTGATATAAACAAAACATGAGGAGTCTGCAACGTAAACCCAAAAGTGTACACTTAAAACGTGCTAAATTGTACTTGAAAATCCCAACTCTAGAACTTGTCATTTCTTTTGTCCTGAAATTCAATGTGTTCAAACAGAGTTTGATCCCCGATCTACGCCTTTCGCCATTGAGAAACTAAAACTGCCTCTCTCACCTAGTTTGTTTTTCTGGACAAATGTTTAGTTCCGTTTGTGGTTCGACTTTTCAAATACCAATATAACAACATAAGGTGAATCGGAACTGAATCAGATATAGATTACGAACACCGTACAATTTTAGCTATTTATACCAATAAATTTAAATTTAATGTATGTGTAGCAACTTGGTAATTGAAACTCCATGGTACGTGACAAGTGAAGACAGGTCACGTGGCAGTCTCACGTGTCCGGGTACATAGCCCTAAAACGGCGAGCGCACGCCACACGCTTTCCCTCTCCCGCCACACTCTCTGTCTTCCTCCACCGTCGCTCGCCATCTGCAGTCTCTCTCTCTTTTAATCTCTTCTATCACTTTTTCATTACATTTTAACCCAAACCCTCATTTTCCCCTCTTACCCTTTTCCATTTCACTCCCAAATTTCCCATCTTTTTCTCAATCTAATACCCAATTTGGTCTCCCCTGCATTTTGATCTTCAGGTTGGTCAAGTGCTCTGGTTTCTGGAATTCTCACAATTTGATCTCTGCATGTATTTGGGTTTTTGTTTGATTCAATAAAGTTTAAATCTTTTCTGCAGGAGGTTTATTTGAATGAAAAGAAAATTAGGGTCTGAGTTTAGAGTGAGTTTTTTGGGGCTTTTGATTAGCATGTTATTATAGGGTCTGATGTTTTGTTATTGGTTTGTGAATTTTAAGGTGTGAGGGATCTCATGGGTTCCAAGGATCCTGCTCCGGTGGTTGACAAGGTCAATGGGGCAACGCAGGCGCCGGTTGACCGGTAAGTGTTTTATTTGAGTGCTTGGAATGGGAATTACATGATTTGAAACTGTACCTGTGGGCTTAGGTTTTGTAAAGCTTAACTTTAGAAATTTGATGTAAGATAGTGTAAACCTTTAGAACAAAAAAGGGTGCAAGAGAGCAGTGTGATGAATAGACTGGATTATGTACTTGATTAGCATTTTAAATCTTGATACATGTATTGAGTTAGGTTCTTCGCTTGGGACAATTTGGAAACCTCTTGAAAGGTTGATGAATTTCGAATGGATCACTTGCATATGACGTAGCGCTGTTAATGTGAGATAAAGAAAAGAGGAAGAATCAGCAACCTGTCTTTATTTGAACTTCATATTCACTCAGAATTTGTCTTGATATGCTTATGCACTATAAATGTTTTAGAATTTAGGAGAGTTCCCCGACAGACAGCGTAATCACTACTTGCATATATGTATGAAGTTCTGCAATTAGAATTTTGGATATAACAGATCCAAAATGGTTCACGTGACTGTTGTGTTTGAAAGCCACCTAGATTTCTTGTTTAGATGTTTACAAAGCTATTTGATGTGCAGGGGCTGTCCTGGTAAAAAGATTCAGGCAAAAGTTCCTAAGAGGATCCACAAGGCTGTGAGGGAGAAACAGAAGCGTGAGCATTTAAATGATCTTTTTCTTGAGCTGTCTGATACTCTTGGTAACTTCTACTGCCCTTATGAGAACATATCATATTACTTTGCTTCAGTTCATCTTATATACATAATTAGCTTTCAAAACTTTTCTCTAACCATCGTCGAGTGGTTATTAATCGAGATAATTCTTGCACAGAACTGAATCAGCAGAATACTGGAAAGGCAACTATACTGGGCGAAGCTACTCGACTACTAAAGGATTTACTTGGTCAAATCGAATCCTTAAGAAACGAGAATGTAACCTTGTTGTCTGAATCTAACTATGTAAGCCACTCAACAGCTTTCTTCCCCCTTCAAACATATGCATAGTTTTTTCTTATCAATTGTGTTTTCATCTCAACAGATGACCGTTGAGAAGAATGAACTCCGAGAGGATACTTCTGCCTTGGAAACTCAGATTGAAAGATTGCAAAGTGAGCTACAGGAGAGGATGTTCCAGTCCAAACCTGACCTTAATGTGCTACCTGCGGAATTTGCTCAAGAATCAGCTTTGCAACAAGCACCTGCTGTCTTTGTCATGCCCCTCCACCCGGATCTCCAAACTTATCCACCGGCAGATTCCGCTCACCTCACATCTAAAACCAACTCGAATGTCAGCAAACCGCATGCTAGGTATCCAACCTCGGTAGATTGTTGGCCATTACAACTTCTCGGCGAGCAACCAGCAGCAGGCAAAGACGCTCGACAAAATGGTCACAGTACCTGCGGATAAAATGGCCGTGACAATCTTTGTAATTGAAATTATTTCAAGCGCAATGTTCTTTACCTTTTCTCGGGTTAATTGACAATGCCCCCTAGTTTTAGTTTTGTATATTTCATGAAGGTAATACAAGTGCGTTTAGACTGCATAGATTACAAGCATGTTATAAAGCTTTTGCGTTCATTCACATTATTAGTGACAAATTTCTAAATATAATAGGGTCAAACATGAAAAAACAAGAATACACGTATAAATATGAATCTTGACAAGAATCTTGGTCCTTAATTTGAGAATCAATATCAAGAATCTGGTTTATGTTCTCTAATCTCCATTATTCTAGTACGAAATCTCGCTATCACTAGATTTCCTCGGTGGGAAGAAACCTAGAAATCTAAAGAGCTCCCTTGACAATACCTTAGAGATTAATAGGAATGTATTGTGTATTAGCGTCACAGCCGTCAGTATAACCACACTTGTCACTCTCTCCCCTCTCTCTCTCTCTGAACAGAAGCACTAGTAGGCTAAACACACAACTCATAAGCTGACAAAGCCAAAATAAAAAAAGAAAAAGAACCCCAAGCTTTTTTCAGAAGCTTCAGTTTCAGTTCTGAGTTGCCGACATTGAGCAGTCGGAGATGGGATCTGGTGCCGGAAGTTTCCTTAAAGTTCTCCTTAAAAACTTCGATGTTCTTGCCGGGTATGAACTGCTACACCCACTTTACCAAAACCCAATTCTTTTTCTGTGTGTTTTACTTTTCTAATCTGATTTGGGTGTTTGTTCTTGCAGGCCTGTGGTTAGTTTGGTTTACCCACTGTAAGTTTTAGTTCAAAGATTATAGCTTTCGGAATTATGATCCATTTTTCTTCTTGTGCGTTGTTTTGCGTTCATGTTAAATCTACTGTAATTGGTGAGTTGATTTTGTGTTATTTTGTAGGTATGCCTCAATTAGGGCTATAGAGACCAAATCGCCAACTGATGACCGCCAATGGCTTACATATTGGATTCTCTATTCTATGATTACCCTCTTTGAGCTCACCTTTGCCAAGCTTATTGAGTGGTATGCTTCTTCATTGTTTTTCTTTTGTTGTTCAATTTGTTTCATTGATTCGTAAGGTGAATCCAGTTGAATGTGCTCTGTATGGGTAGCATAAGATCATCATTCACTGAATTTTAGTGTAAGATGCATACAGAGGGATGGTTCCATCTGATTTGTTGAGCACTATTGAGATAGAGTTTCGAGTAGTGTAAGACTACTTGTTCTGGTTGTTGAACAGAAGAAAAAAGCTTATTGTGGTGTCAGTTGAAGATGCTTAAGAACTTATCTCCAAGGTTGCTAGCATTAGGTTCTTCTTAGTCCAAAGAGGTTCTAATATACTACTAATACTAGTGTTCTTAAACTTCTTGTGGCAGGATCCCAATCTGGTCATATGCCAAGCTGATCATGACCTGTTGGTTGGTCATCCCATACTTCAGCGGTGCTGCATATGTCTACGAGCACTATGTCAGGCCATTTTTCCTCAACCCACAGACAATCAATATTTGGTACGTTCCAAGGAAGAAGGATGTCTTAAGTAAGCCGGATGATGTTCTAACAGCTGCAGAGATGTACATTCAAGAGAATGGTACTGAAGCATTTGAGAAACTAATTCATAGGGTATGTCCATTGATATTACAAAATACTTTTTACTATGTCTACCCATCAAGTACTCATAATGCACGCAATTCCTAACAAATACTGCTGTTATACGACTATTAACTTTTTCATTGTATTGTACTGCAGTCTGACAAGTCCCAAAGGAGTGGAGGATACATCTTTGATGATGAATACAAGTACTATTGAGGCACTTACTTGCAACACACTTTCAATGTCATGTAGTTCCTTGCTGGAGTAACGGAGATGTTAGCTGTGATCCTTTGATGGCCTCTACTTAGATTTTACTGTGTTTTTGTTTGTATGTAAAGGATACTCAATGATCCTTACTTTTATGTAATTAATTGTGGTTTGATGTTATGTTTCTTAGATTATAAATTCTTCCATAATCTCTTCCAGTTTCTTTGCCTTTAACTGTGAATCCTGAGCTTGTGGAGCAATTTATTGTGGCATCACACTTAGAAATTATACTGCGACCTTGGTGAGTTCCTGCAAAAGAAATCTCTGTTTCCTCGGCTCATTCTAACCGTAGACTGGGAATTTAGACGAGTTCTGCTCAACAGTTGAGCAACCATGTTGGTTGAAACACTGGCAAACTTGATGTAACTGTTTGAACACCAATAAGACTCAAATATAAATAATTCCGGGCTTCACGCAACACAAACAAAGCAGTGAAAGATGCGAGGGCCATGAGAATGGGAAGTTAAAAGTTAGCTGATTGAACAAATGTCATTGCTTTACGCAGTACTCAAGACACACACACACACACTATTATTAATGAGCAAGTCATTACTTTTCAATCCACAACCGTCTGTTCAGCAAATACAAAGAGGAATAAGAAGTTCTTCACTTGACCGACAGAGATAACTGATCCATGGGCTTGTTTAAAACTAGCTATCCAGGCAAACAGCATATCCATTGTTAAAACTCAGTGCTCTGTTTCTATTTCTGTTTCAACTTCATCTTCAGCATCAGGTTCAGCGAAACCCGCTGTAACAAGATACTCTTGAGCTTTGGCAAGAGCTGATTCTTTTGCATCAGCGGCATACAATATCTTCTTTATTGCTACTGACATCTGCATTAAATTTTATCAGAAGCAGGATGAGTGAAGTTAACAACTGTGTATAATCCTACTAATTTAGTCAACACTGCAGGACCCAAAGATAGCAACTCAAAATTTCATTGAGCATTTCAATAATCTTCAATACAAACTTTCATTTCTCACCCAGATGCACAGTGAGTTTTAAAAACGGGGAAATACAGCATGATACGGAAAAGAAATGGTAGTCTAAGAGGCTTTTTTCTTAACAGTATATGTTGATATTAGATGTGAAAGTATCAGAGCAATACAAATTAAGAATCAGTCAGAAAATCCTACCGGGAGATTCTCCAATTCTGATGTTTGACAAATAATTTCAATATCTCTCAATTTTCCAAAGTAAAAGTCTCTTTCTTTTTCCAAAAGGTCCACCGAGAGCTTGAGATCTGTTATCTGTAGAGCAGAAGCATAAACAACAATTAGGAATTGACCAACTTACCAAAGCTAGACAAACTTCACAATTACAGTTGGTTTCAACGAGTCCACATAGTTCAAACAAATGAACACATGACTGCTAGTTTATTCACTGATGAGGGCAAACCAGTTCAAAGAATACAATACTTTTTTGGAAAGACAAACGAAAAGAGAATGTATCAAGGAGAAGAAAGATGCATTAGGCAACAAACAACAGACATTGGCCAGAATAATGATACCTCCTTGGTCAAAGCTTGAACTTCTCCTGCCAAATAAGCACCACCTGCCACTGCACAAGTCTTCCCTTGCTTTGGTCCTAAATAAGCAAGCATCAAACAATCACTTGGAGGTGTTAATAATATAAATGCAGCATTACAACAAATTTGTCTTTCTTTATGGGGAGGGATTCCAACCAGAGGTTCTGCTAAGACCAACTGGGTCACCTGAATTGTTTGCTTGCAGTGATTTTGGGATTTTTTGAGAACCCTTGGGATGCCGTTCCTTCCCTCCCTTGCACCTTCGCTCAACAGGATTGTAATTTCTAAGAGGAGAAAAAAAAAATGAATTGAGATGAAATAATCATCAGTTACATACTAACAAACATTTATTATAAAGAGAAATCAAATACAGAGATGATCCATACTCATTCATAATGCCACCATTGACAGAATCACAGTATCGTTTCAGCCATTGTAAAAACTCCAAGTTGTCCAAAGGCCTACCTTTCACAAGCCTATTGACTTCAAGAGGCTGCAAGACAGCCAACGATAAAAATTAGAAAGAATAGCAATCAATAGAAATTAAATAAGTTTTCCAAGCAAAATGTTCACCAATCCAGTTTTCCAACTCATTTAAGTTATAATTTACCACTATCGCAAACTATCCAAGTCATGGAAGACCAGCATCCGGAATTCGGTTACAACCAACAAAACTAGGATGGTGAATCACTTTGGAATTACATCTCAGGCTTACTCTCAAAAGATCATTCAGTAGAGCCTAAACAAATAACTAATTGAGGTGTTAATTACATACAACCAACAGAAACTACACAGTATCCCTATAATATGGATCTTGACAGTATCCCTAGATAGGGTTGAAACCAACCAGCTAGTAAAGCTAAACCAGAAGAAGTATGATTGAAATACCTTCTCAATTTTTAATTTATTGAACACCTCCTGTAAAATCTTATAGTTCTGGATCATATCATATTCTGTCTTTGCATCAAAATTGACCTACAATAAGCAAAACAGAAGACGGGCAAACCAATCCGTTAGAAGAAAAAGGGGCACACAAGCCAATCTAGCTATAAAGATGTTAATCCAAATGTATAATGCAGATTGAAGACGGTGATACCTTGTGCATTGGAACAGTTCCCGGATAGGTCATATCCATCATTTGGCATTGCACAGCACCAGATGCAGCCTAGCCACATTTGCTCACATAATTAGAAATTGATGCTTCATAGTTAATGTATACGAAACAAAAACATCATTATTGTGCCAAATCCTAACTGCAATTACTTATGCAAAATCTACCAGACACCCAACTTCCTAACACTACTCTTGCATTCTTCAAATCTTTCAAAACCGACCAGATAACTAATGTTCATCATGCCATACAAGCCTAAAGCAGAAATAGACCATAGCTACCTCACGATTAGTGACAAGCTAATATCAAACCGACAATTCTCATTTACCCAATTCATCAGCACATACCCACACGCACTTGTGATAAAATGGGTCAGCAAAAATGCACAAAAAGATGCAACATTTACATCACAACAAGTCAAGAGATGTCAAATATAATTAAACATCCAACTTTTCAGCACTGAAATGACCACAATTAACTCAAACTTTGAAGCATTATCAACATAAATATCCAATCTTTTACAACATTGGCAAGCAATCAAGAAAAGGAGAATGTAGAAACAGAGAAAACCCAAAACGATTTGTGCTCAAATGGGTCACAGAGAAGTAAATAACAATGCTCAAACAAAGAAACCCAGAATCAAGATCCTATCTTTTGTTTTGCTAATAAAAGAGAGAGAGAGAGATAACCTCTTCGATACGAGAGAGATTGAGCTGAAGACGATTGTTGATCCAAGTCAAAATCTCATTCCTTCCAACAAAGTAAGCACTGTCCATAATTCCTATATTGGAAGCCATTTCCACCCAAAATTCCCACCTCCTTCAAATCTTCAAAACAAAGCAGAGAAGCAATGGAAAAGCAGATACAATAAAAATGTGGTGGGAGTTTAAACAAGAGAGGAGGAGGAGGAGGAGGAAGAAGAAGAAGATTAGGGATTTTGCTTTCAAAAGAGAAAATGAGCTGAAACCAAATATTCTTCTTTTTTTTGTTCTTTTTTTTTCTTGAAAAACAAAAGAGATAGTGAGAAATACAAACTGAAGGAATGGAATTGAATCGAGTTGAACGGTGAGAAATTAAATAGAGAGAGAGAGAGAGAGAGAGAGAGTGAACCAAAATTAGGGGTGCGTGTTATGTAACTGCATTTGTCAATAGGAGAGACCAAGCTAAAGGAGGAAGGCTTTTGTTTTTGTTTTTTGTTTTGTTTTGGTTTTATTGAAATCTTTATTTGATCAGATATAAACCATTTTTTAAGTTGGAATTAAGCCACCCCGGATTGGTAGTGACCTTCTTCACATGCCATCATTAGTCCTTGTGAGGGACGGCACAAAAATCCATATCACCACTTGAGCACTTTCTTCAAATTAAATCGCAAGTCCAACTCCAGCAATGTGGGTTTGTAACTAAATTACGAGTTATCTTGTTAAGTTGAGAGTAATGATTTTCATAATTTTTCAGTTTTAAAAAGGTTATTAACTATTGAAAAGATTTCGATGTTCTTGTCTTGTCGGTATATAGCTGTTAATCATTGAAAAGATTTTTAGGGTAAAAGATATGAAACGTGATAACTTGTACCTAAGATATACCCTGTATAAATTATGGGACTGACATTTCACATACATTATCTGACTAGTAATTCGTAGTTTAATCTTCTCACTGTTTCTTGAATCGTAATCTTGTTTATCGACCTTAACAGTTTTAGTGTTTGGTGGATTTAGAACAGTTAATTACTTTATACGCATACTTTTCCAAAATTGAAGGCCTGCACAAGTGTCACTAGCCTTCGATTTTTAGTTTAGCAATTTTTTAAATCCTGATCAGTCAGATTGTGGAGAGCTGAACCAAAACTCCAAAAGACTAAATCCTCAAGCTAATTTTCTTCTATGTACTTGAGTCCCAAAGCCGTCCCTAGGTGCATGAATTACTAGAAATTACAACACAACGGGTTAATGATTCATCTGTTAGTTACTTACTTATATACATGTTTATCTCTTTAGTGAAAATATTTGAAGAATTAAACTATGGTGAATGGTCTGAACATCTTATTAATTGGACATACATTGGTGTCCCTATGGACCAAACCTAAGATTTGATATCAAACTCATTAAGTAAATGTGCCTTAAATGCCTGGCAGTGTAAGGCAAAACTTGGTGGTTGCATCCTCATAGCTCACCCCCATTGTCGGTTTCATTTTTACATAAAAATTAAATAACAATATAAATAAAATGTCAACAATGAATTGGGGTTATGATATATAGGCCCAAAACTAGACTCTGGATCTAATACATGGGCCCGAACTTACAATTGGGTCTGATAGAAGGGTTAGGGTTCTAGGGTTCTGTCTTCTCTTATAAAGCAGAGCCAACTGTAAGTTACGGCTATTTTCACAGAGAGAGAGGGTACCAGTCGCCGCCGTGACGGAGTGGAGCAGCCATGGTTCACGTAGTGTCGCTTCGCAACTGTATGTTCTTTCTCTATCTCACTGACATTTTGATTAAGTACTGTATTTGTATCTATATAATATGATCAAAGTTGCTGACTTTAATATATTTGGTTAGAAAATTTTGATTTTTATGATCAAAATTAAAAAATTTCATTTGATTTCACACTTTTGGCTTTCTGGGCAGTGATAAAATTTATGTTATGCTATAATGTATGTGGTCTTTAGAAAAAGCTGAGATGAACATAGGCTTGGTCATATATTGCCTCGTGTGAAAATTTATGTATGAAGGTTGAATTGTGATATGTGTTAGCTGATGGGGTTTGAAAAAGATGAAATTTTTGGCTCAGTTGGATATACTTTTGTGGTTTGCTGTTGGATTCTGATTTTGTGAAGGAAATTGTGGAATTTTGGCAGATGGCAAGACATTTAAGAAGCCTCGTCGTCCGTATGAGAAGGAGCGTTTGGATGCTGAGCTGAAGCTGGTCGGGGAATACGGGCTGCGTTGCAAGAGAGAGCTTTGGAGGGTTCAGTATGCCCTGAGCCGTATCCGTAACAATGCAAGGATGCTTCTGACCCTCGATGAGAAGAACCCTCGACGGATCTTTGAGGGTGAGGCATTGCTTCGGAGGATGAACCGATATGGGCTGTTGGATGAGGGTCAGACCAAGCTTGATTATGTTTTGGCTTTGACTGTGGAGAACTTCCTTGAGCGTCGACTGCAGACAGTTGTGTTTAAGAAGGGTTTGGCGAAGTCCATTCATCATGCCCGTGTGCTCATCAGACAGAGGCATATCAGGTGATTGTACCTTGTATTTTTTGTTCTAGAAGTCGACAGCAATAGTGTTTTAGCATTAAAAATTCAGGGAATTTGATTATACCATCAATCTCAAATGAATGCTTCTGTTAACATAGGTTGACAATCAGATGCTTGTTGTCTTGGTATATGGGAGTGGTACTGGCTAGTGTATTGGGGAAAGGATTAACTTGTAGCTAATTTGTGGTGAAATCTAGTCAATGAGCTTTGATTGTTTTGTACTGTTGAAAGCCTGCATTCCTTATATTTGGAAGTTATCTTCTGACATTAGTGTCATGTACTCGGTTCACATGTAAGCAGTAGAGTGCTTTCTGATATTCATTTTCTAGGAAGGAATCTGTTGTTATCCTTGTTGTGATTGTCAATTCTGATAATAACTCATGTGATGTTGATCTGAATGAACTAGCTTACTGTTTAGATTTAACAAACATTAAACATGGAGCAGTGCGTGGTTGATGAATCTATTTGGGTAATGCAGAGTCGGAAGGCAAGTGGTGAACATTCCGTCCTTCATGGTCAGATGTGATTCCGAGAAGCACATTGATTTTGCTATTACAAGTCCATTGGGTGGCGGAGGTCCCGGAAGAGTCAAGAGAAGGAACTTGAAGGCAGCTGCCAAGAAGGCTTCAGGCGGAGGAGATGAAGATGATGAGGAATGAACAATAATTTAAACCCATTTTTTCTTCTAGGACTTGCTTCTCATTTACTCCTACATAAGTTTAGTCTCGTGCAACACTATTTTGTTGCCGGTTCTGAACTTGGTTTTTGATTTGCCAGCGAGAAATTTTGTATTTCTTCAAGGATTTAAGATTATAATTAGAGATTATATTACCTGGTTTTCCCCCATGTTTTCCTTTGGGGACTGTTGGTATCTTTATACTTGGTCCTCCCTGCTTTTTTTCCTTATATATAATCTTTTTCCTTTTATTCTTTGATTCCTCTGGAAATAGTCTTACACTTCATCAGTTTGCTTCTCCTGTACTCGATAGCCACAAGTCATCGACCCAATAACACCTACCTTGTTCTACCTTTGCCAAACCCCAAAACCAGGAATGGACTCCATCAACGTTCTCAAAGGCTACGGCAAGGTAAACCCAGAACACCACCTAGAAGTCCAAGCTCTGAAGATCCCCCAACCACCCAAAGGGCCGATCATCTCCACCCTTGTCATCTCAGCAATCGTCGGCTTGACCCTTGTGATCGGCCTCATGCTCGTAGCTCTCATCCATGAATCCACCACCGAGTCCCCATCCCTCTCCACCTCCGCCGAGTCAACCATCAAAACCGTCTGCAACGTGACTCGGTACCCTGACTCTTGCTTCACCTCCATCTCCCCCCTCAACAGCTCTCCTAAACCTGACCCGCAATCCATCCTCAAGCTCTCTCTCCAGGTCTCCATTTCCGAGCTTTCCCATCTCTCTTCGGTGCTCAAGACCACGAACTCCGATGCCGCGATCCGCGACTGCCGGGACCAGGTGGATGACGCGCTGAGCCAGCTCAATGACTCGGTGTCGGCAATGGTGGTGAGTGAACCTTTGACTGAAGCAAAGGTCAAGGACATCCAGACGTGGATAAGTAGTGCGGTGACAGACCAAGAGACGTGCTTGGATGGTTTGGAAGAGATGGGATCAGCAAATGTTGATGATGTGAAGAATAAGATGAAGAAGTCGATGGAGTTCACCAGCAACAGCTTGGCCATTGTGGCCAATTTCAAGGCTATTGTTGACAAGTTTAGCCACATTCCACTCCATTAAGGAACAAGTGTTTCACATTTTGGATTGTTTCATGTTCTACTTGAAAATCTGAACTCTGTTTTGGTCTTGGTTTATAGAATCTCTAATTGCAATTGTAAGTTCCAAAGGGGTGTGTAAAACCGTGTAAATTAACCGCACCCAATTCATTATCAAGATTTTTGTTTTTGTTTTGTTTTGTTTAATCTAGATTACTTTCAATAAGCTGTTCCTAAGGAAGTTAATTGGTATCAAAATCATTGTTAGGACTTGAATCCTACTACAGGTACTTCTCTAAAGTCTCTTCAACTTGGATGTGAATCCCGTGGATGTGTGAGCCCATGGTAATCATCTGTTGGTAATTACGTTTCTCTTTGGTTGGGTTAGGTTGTCTAAGTTTTGAGTTACATTGTTTGCTTAGGGTTTAGGACTTTAGGGTGACGTGCAAATTGTTCTTTTTATTGCTTCTCCATCAAATTGATATTCAATATTAATACTTCCTCTTTTAAGAAAATAGATTTAAAAAAAAAAAACATGGAACACCATGTAGCATAGCTACCAAGTATAATTTGTGTAGATTAATTTCGTTGTGGATACTTTTACTTTCACTATGATCCTATTATAGTCAAGACTTCAGTTTTTCTCCCCGATCCGTTGAAAACATGTCTTACCCAGAAATTTTGAGCTTGCTTGACAATCTATTAAGATTACAAATTATATGAAGTGAAAGTCATGCTTGATTGATTGATTTGAACGAAATAATGTTAGGGTAGTTAGCAAATGCCTTACAATTTCAACTATGATATCTACTCCCCTGAGTTTTGAACCCTAAATCGTTGAGGAAATGACTCATACATCCATTTTACCATGAATCTCCACAAATTTATTGTGTACTAACACCGAAACACATTTTAGCACCTTGTCCTAATTGGTTTTAATCATTGAATGATTGTGATACTACACTAAGAGCCAATTAAGAAATGCTTCTGGTCAGAACAGAGTAGCTATAGGACCAAAAATTATTACATATGCTAATTAGCTAATAGCTAGCATATTTCAACAATACAGAGAAACATGCATCTCAGGGTACACTGGAAAATTAAAAAAAGGATAAACATGTTCTTCTCATTCTGCATACATTATCTGTCATTGGTCGGAGTACAATAACAACCAATTAATCAACTCATATTATAACTAATAACAGATATATAGAGCTAATTAGGAGAGAGAGAGAGAGAGAGAGAGAGCTTCATATTATTAGTTAATGTTGGAGAGGAGTCGAGTAATAAGCTCTTCATCAACCTCCGCAAGTTCTGCAGAATCATACAGTAGTTGAGATAGTCTTTGGTTCAGGTCTCCTACCTCTTTATGCAGCCTCTTGATGTAAGAGCAAGTTTCTTCCAAAATGGTAGATGCTGATGCCTGCAACATATAAAACCATATGAAGTATATTAATTATGGATAACTGAGAATTGAGAAACTAAAAGCCATGCATGACTGTCCAAAGTTTCTATATGTTGATTATGTATAGCTTTTAACCAAGACAATCCGACCTCCGCTGATTGAAATTACTTCAAAGTGCATGGGGGGGCTAACTCTGTTAGCTTAGAGGCAGGGAATTCAGTAAATTATAAATATCTTTGTTCTAGTTTCCTTTCCATCACGTCTCATTCCCATTGTGTTCGCACTAGCTGGCTTGGTCATATATCGAAAATGTTCTCCGGCAGTAATTTAAGATGAACTATTGATTAATTAGGTGTTCCATAATCTCGACTGTCTCCCAACATAAGCATCTTATGCTGTAGTTTTGTCCATGATGAAGTCCAAATCAGTAACTCAGAACACCATATTACATATTAGTCGTCAAGAAGAAAGAGAGAACTAATATATGAAGGAAATTCTAATCAGTATGCGTACCGTTGTATTTCGCCTACGATTAAGCTGTGGTAGCAGTGCTTGTAGTCTTAAGACGAGCTCCTTAACCTCGTCCTCCGTGGGTTGAGAAGCTCTTGATCTTCGGCTTGACATGGCTATAGCTAGATACCTGAAACTGGAACACTAGCTTTGCTTTCTATCACTTATTTCTTGCTTAATTAGCTTCCAGCTTCCTGCAAAGAATGGCTAAGGGGAGAGTTGAAGGTAGGAGGCAAGCACTGCTTAAAAAAGAGTGGAAAAATGAGGCTGAGACACAAATCGTCTGGTTAGAATAGGACATCAATAATATTGATATGTTGTTGAGGACCCCTTTGTACAACCATTTGGGACAACAAGGCCCCCCTTCTTGTACCAAAAATAAGAAAGAGTCCCTCTCTTGGCTTATGAAATTTCATCAAAATGGCCAAACACCCTATCAATGGTTCTAATTAGGGCAGCACTTCTGCCCCTATTAAGACACGTGGCCAATTTAAGTTGCTAGATTGCTAATCGGTGTTTATTAATAGATAAGTGATGTTACATGTTACCAAAAAGATACTTTGTCTTGGCACCGATATATTTCACCAAGAGGTGTTAATTTCTTTGTTTGGTGCATGCATTGCCTAACTAGCTTCATCTATATATCTTGATGAATTCTTTCTGTTAGGGTTTTTTTTTTTTTTTTCTCTAGGGTTTCTGCCCCTTCTTCTTTGTCAATTAAAACGTTTCGCTTAGTTTGGTTCAACTTCAATATATATGAATGTCTCTGAAAACGATTTGATGAGACTGATCGAGTTGGTTAGACCACCAAAATAAAAACCATGCATGTTGTTCTCTTGTCTCAGGACATACAAACAAAGCATGGAAAATAAGATTTGATTAGACTACACTAGCATATGTAATCTCTGAGCTTTCTTCCTACAATTATGTAATCATTGAGCAATTTAACCCCTAATTACAGAATTACTACAAGTAAATGATTGGATAAACTGTCCAAATCTCCAATGCCAATGACTGAATTATATGAGTTACGTCTTTTAACTAGGAACAATCACATCAGAGCTAGCTACATCTGCTGTCCAATCACAGTTTTATAGTAGAAGATGATGAAACTGTCAATTAAGATCAGCTACGTCGATCTCTATATTTTCACTTCAACAAAACCGTTCTCTGTAATCGAGGTTAAGTTTGGTGAAGATCCTAAGGTTCTAGGCCAGAACACAGATAGAAATTTCAGAGAAAAATACAGTAATATTACTCATCGAGTTGAAACCTACATTCTTAAGAATCGAAGAAGAGTCTGACACCAAAGAAAACGAGTACTACTATTTGGTTCTCCACTCTCTCTCGAGAGAGAGAGATGACATCGCGGTATCAGAAGCGAGTTGATGTGACAAAACATAGACAAGTTGGTGAGTGACTAATCTAAACAGACAATGGTTACGAAGGCGCCATCTGAGGCTGTGAGGAATTGTTTGGGAAAAGGCCAATCAATGTGGGTTTTGGCCTCATTTACCAACCAACCTCTCCCTCAATTTTAGCCCCTAAATTTCCGGTGCCCCAAGGCAGTACTGTACTCGTACCTCGTTCTACAGCCGGCGCGTGGTACCGGTGCACCAGTGTAATTGGCCATCAAGGACTCTGATGTGAACCTTTCTTAATGAAAAACGTACTGGACTACTGATTAACTCTGTCTCTATCTGTTCATGGACCGGGACCCGAGCTCAGTCTTCTTCAATGTGTCTTGCCGTTATCGATCCTAGGCATCTTATAGAGTAGGGCAAACCTTGCAGTACTAATTTAATTGAATTAATTTCAGTTCACCTAATTAAATTTTGGTTAAATCATCACTTCAGTCTCTATATTTGTGATTTCATCAACTACACCCCTATACTTTCTAAATTAATCAACTAATACTAATTTTGTAAATTCCGAACAAACGATATATCAATACCAAAAGTTTTTTAGTATCTTTTCCCTACATTAATGCACCGTTACCATATTACGATTATAAATAAAGCTAAACAAATCATATAATCAAGTTGAGCAATAGAAAATAAACAAAAACAAATCAAATATAGTAAAACAAAAAGAAATCGCCATATATGATTTGTTTTCTATTGTTCAACTTGATTATATGAATTGTTTAGCCTTGTTTATAATCGTAATATAGTAACGGTGCATTAATGTAGGGAAATGGTACCAAAAAGCCTTTGGTATTGATAGATTGTTTGAACGAAATTACAAAATTGGTATCAGTTGATTAATTTAGGGAAGTACAGGAGTGTAGCTGATGAAATCAAAAGTATAGGGACTGAAATGATGATTGAGCTAAAGTTCAAATAGGTAAACTGAAATTAATTCAATTTAATTCTACCCACTTCGTGCTCAAGGTGAAGATGCAACAAACAGTAGAATGTCCTCCACCTAGCTCAGTAATTGATAAGAAGTACTCTCCGAATGGACGACTCATTGAACTAGAAGACGTACTCTTGTTTTTAGTTTCTTTGAAGCAATTCATCGTCATTTCAGTTAATACATTGTTCATGAACAGTTCAATCTGATAGGATGTGAATTTGAGTAAGAGCGACTGCCTTCATCCTGCTAAAATTCTCAGCTTCTCACTGACCGATCGAGTTTGGCAGCAGAATAGTTACGCTGTTGTACGTGTTACTGTTGAATATTTTCGATTTTTACTCGACAATATTCATGTTACAGTCTGAAGTTCCCAATTCAAATCCACCTTGTTTCCATCGAATTAACCGAGCTAGCAAGCTAGCTCCAATTCTGTTAGGCATGCATGAGTAGCTAGCCATCAGCTCTAACCCATTACTTAAATTCTAGCAATACAATAATATCATTGAACAGTGGTCCATGAACAGTGCACTGCAGGATCGAACAGTCGACTTTTCTGTTGGACTGAGATCGAGCAGGAGGCTATGTCGATGATCTTGATTGGAGAAACCTCCAACCAGTCTAGCTAATAGTAGACACGTTTAATATTTCTGAGCCACCAAGCTTACCTTCTATAGCATCAAGGCATGATGATGATGATGATCCATCTGTGACTCAAATTCTTCAGGACGATCGATCTTGTTGCGTGGAAAACACATGCATGTCAGAAGTAACTCAATCTGCCTATGTAAATGCTCTAGTACGTACAGGCTAGGGTTTCCTAATCTCGATCACTAGTGAATGTATCGACATTTCTTCCCCGTGATGAGGGCAAAATGTTTATCGAATTGTCCGAAATATACTTGATCGATCTCAGATATAGAAACGAAAGGTGTTGAAGGAGTGTTGAATGATTTAGAGTAACGTGACCGCTGAATTGTCTCAAAAGATCTACTTGGAACAAGTAGAACCACATTGCTTCTCCTCGCCGCGTGCTATTGTAGAGGAAGTGGCCATACATAATCAACTTTAATCGTTGCAACTTGAACAGTGTTGTTCAGTTTTTATGTCCCGGCTAGATCGAGCAGCTAGCTAGTAGAACCTAGTGCTGTCATAGCTCAGCAGAGAGAGACACTACTGGTGTGGGGAAGGGGAACAGGGTACGGAGATTGATGGAAAGGTCAATCTTCTCAGATGCCAATAGTAGATGTTCTTGCTCTACCCAACTTGCTTCCATGCATCAGCATAGTGTAAGGTAGAGCCGAGCATTATGTCTGTGACCAAGTTCCGTTCAATTCCAATTTCCAAGTATAATCTTTAACAAGATCGATCTTTTCCAGCCACTCTAGTTGAGTTCTGTATGTGGGAGTAAGATTTTCAGTTTCTAAGTATCATATATAGATGCAGAAAACTAAGAGAAGTATAAGGATGACACAAGACAATAGAGCAAGAGTATACTATTTATTAAATGCAACAATTAATCAAACTAGTTTTATCAGTCTAAGACTACAAAGAACTGAACAATTTTCCTCAAAATGGAATGATTAATTCTCTTCATGTACAACACAAAACACTTGGGCCGACCCCTCAACTTGTAAATACTCTACTCTTCACAATCTTCCCTGCCTCAGCCACGCTCAAATGCCTAATCCCTTTCTCCTTCATCCATGTTTCTCCAGCCAAACTATTTTGAAGTTCCTCTTCTCCCATTCTTAACAGCTTCAAGCCCTCACTTACTTTAGGGAAGAAACCCTCGGGTCTTAAACACCAAGCGCCAAATGCCCCAAATAAAACCTCTAAATCACTACCAAACCTCTCAACTCCTCCATCGTGAAACTTTGCATTGCTCATTAGAATACCACTGAAAGACAGTCGATCTATCCCACTGGCCAAACTTCTCCATACCCCAACAAAGTCTACTCCATTCAAATTAACTTCTACCACCGATACTTTACCTTGCAAATAATCAAGAGCACCAACCAAATACTTAGATACTGTCCAACCGTCCTCAACCCTTTCCTGCCACTGCCTTCTGTTCTTCACATAATCTCGACATTCAGCATCAAATCCCCTCAATATAACAACAGAAATTTTTTCAGCCCACTCTGTTCTAAATTCCTCCAACTTTACAATGTCTTTGTAGAAAATACCACTTTCAAGATCCACATTACCATCTTGCGCACCAAATGACATTCCTGGTTTGTCATATTGATTTGACCCAATTTCAAGGAAAAAGACATCCTCACACCATTCCTTTAGAACAGATTCGAAGTAGCGAGCAGCATTTATGGAGTTGGCAACTTTGATCAAAGCATCATTGTCTGTCAACGCAGTCAGACCTTCAGCTTCTTGACACCTAAAGAGTAAGCAGTCTAAAAATTTGTGTATAATAGGTCCCCCAGCTAATCTGAGAAACTTTGACCTCATAGAGATTTTAGGCAAGGACCGGCAACGATCAACCACAGATGATAGGCACTGAAGATAGGCACTGGAAATTGCAGGAGCCTTGTGATCTTCAGCATCCGATAAAAGACCTGCTCCTTGGACTTTCACTGTCCAATTTCTCTCATCACCAGTTTCAAGTTTCAACTTATCTAGTATATCACTTAATTCTATCTCTGCCCATAACTCAAGCCAGTCTGGTCGATCACAGAAAACATTAAGAGAAGAAGCCTTTACGAAGTTACCATCGTCCTCAAATGAGAGTACGATTCCAGAATGTTCTATCAGAGACTTGATTCGTTTATCAAAAGATATCATCAAGTCCACAAGATGAAGCCAATATATTTTAGCCTGTTCCTGAGTACCCATTACACCTTCCTCATCGGGCTGAGCGTATTTTGGGAATATCTCTTTTGCCAAGTATGTCGATAAGGAGGATACCATTCCTGAAATCCATTCTTCTCTGCAACTGTACCCAGTTAACATAGCTTCATCAACCAATGGTTGCAATAGCTCATCCATAGAGTCAACGTAATCCCTGGTGATCTTGTAGACAAGAGCAAATATAAATTCGGGCTTCACAATCCATTTTGAGAAATGGCGTTGGGATGCCAACGCTATGGGATTCACAAGCTCTTCAATCACCCAAAGCGGCTGATAGAGAGCTAGTTCCCGATTATATCCCTCAAGTTGCCGAGATTTTCTTCGTCTTTGCAACTCCTGTAGGCTGCAAAGGGCAAAAAAGTTTTCACAGTACTGGTTTTTAAGGTCTCCTTGCATTGTGAAAAGAGGATTTTGAATATCATTTGATCTCCCTGAATCTGGAGCTGAGGATGTCAAAGTTGAAAGAGGTGGCGGCCATCCAAGGGAAGTAAGAAGTGCCCTGTGATCTGCTATAGCCTGGGGCCTTAGAATGGCCAGAGCCCTATCTACTCTATGATCAACTGCTGACACAAGATGTGCCCATTGAGGGTGCGTCTTTGTAACTGATGTTAAAATGTCTTCCGTCAGTTTAAGGGTTTTAATAGCAATTACACGCTGTTCCTGCAGACAACAATATAATTCATAAGAACTATTGATATAAGAAACTTTTTTGTTTAAAAAGCAAAGGGTGCTCACCTCTGAATTCTGTTTTGCAGAATGCTTCCATGAGTTTTTCTTCATTGTGGAAGATACAGCATCTTCAATATCAGCAATCATAGTTTGAAGCTTCACTGCTATTTCTGCATGGACAAAAACAGAAAACCAAGAATTCTCAGAAAGTTCACATATAAATGTAGTACGCAAAGAGAGGATAAAAAAAAAAAAAAAGGAAAACAGGCTAATCTATTAGTAAATGCACACGATACACAATATGAACGAATGTAATTCAAAACAAAAATGGACAATGTGGCTGAAAAATCTTGATACTCTGGATAAGGTTTCGGATGTTAAACAAAAACAGTATAGTAATGTGTAACATTGTGTATATCAGGGATTATTCTAGGCATTTTCTTCAAACTTAGCCCTCTAATAACTACCTAGATACATTTCTGGTTACACAGCCTTTACAACAGTAGAGGCATTCACAATGCAGATCATACAGGTAATTCACAAATAAGATCACCGGATTAAGTTTCTTATTTGTATCATTCTCTTCTCGAACACATAATTAAAGCACTAATAATGTAGCATTTCCATTATCACTCTTATAAGAAATGTAAGATTAATCGTTCAATCTTTACACTTGTGATTTCTAATCAAACGAAACCGATTACGCATAGAACAAATCCAATGCATGCAACAAAATACTAGTCCTTTGAGGTTCACCTGCATATGTTCTAACTGACTCAACCCTAGCCACCTCCTTCGCCAGCGCCGGCAGCTCCTCCCCCAGTATCAGCTCCACTCCTCCTTCTCCTTCTCCATCTACAAATAAAAATTAAAAATTAAATCAAAATCAAAATCAAAATCGAAATCGAAAGCTAGAACGAATTCAAGAGCTTCAAACACACAGAGTGACGTAAGCGAACCTGAGGTGCGGGAGCCAGTAGAAGACTGGAGGCCGGTCAACTGAGAATTGATGAGGCCTAAGAAGCCGTGGGCGCGATCGGAGACGGAGGCGTAAGCTAGAAGCGAGGATCCGAGGCTCCGGTTGAGGTCGATTAGGGCTTGATCCAAGTCGCCGCACTGGGCCTGGATCTCCGAGACGAGATTCGGAGCCTGGCTCAGGTTCTGATTGCTCCGGAGCTTGCTATTGAGGAAGGAGAGGATCGACGGCGAGAGGTCCGACGCCGGAGGCAGCGGGGACTGGACCACCGACTCCATCGGTTTCACGCCATTCTGGTGCGACTCGCAATTTCCAACGCAGCGCGTGAGGCTACTCTTGATCTCTGCTCTGCTTTCTCTCCAAAATTTGACTTCCAGATACAGGAAATGGTTTCCCGGGTCAACCCGATTAGCAGTACACCACTACACCTCACTACTCTTGGGCTTCATCTTCTATCCTTATGGATAATCTGGGCTTTATCTATCCATTTCAAGTAATGGGCCTATTACATGATTTATACAAATAAGCCCAATCAATTGGACGTGAGACTCATAGTTCATACTTGAACCAAATTTATCAGAATGAGGGGAAACTCTCAAGTTAAGTTTACTTGGCAAATCCATTAATGATTCTAACAAGTTCTTGTCACGGATTTTTATTTCTTTATAGAAAACTGCTAGGTTTTTTTAGTAGTTTTACATGATTAGACTCTAACGTAACTCGCGATGATGGATCCTGTTCATGTTGATTCTTACATAATCCAATATAACGCCTTTTGTTTTTTTTTTTTTTCTGAAAAAAGGCAAATACAACCTTGATTAGTCATCACCTTCCTCAATCAAACACAAAAGATACCAAAACATTATTTGAAGTTTTAAACCTAGAATCTTTCATTTTAAGTTGGTATTTTTTTGTCGCTTTCCAAAGTGCTAGTGCTAATTGGCTATATTCATATGAAAATTTATATTTAAAAAGTTTTGAGCATGCATGCTAAGAAGACAAGAACTCAGATACTCTCTCTCTCTGGTAATAGTTGATCATCTGATTCTTTTTAAACGCTATCCCATGTTGGATATGCTTCCTTTTTATATAGTGCAAGATAAACCAACCCACCATCATAATTTGCAGCACAATGTTAGGCTTTAACACGTTGGACCACTCGAAAAAATGTCAAATTGTCAATTGGGGCACCAAAGGCTAATACATTTTATAATATCATGGCACACAGTAATGCTTCCTTTTGACCCTTCCCTTTAGGCTTTAGCAGCCTAGCTCTCCCCCCATGCTGGTATGTGGATACCATTTGCAATTTTGCATAGTATCATTTGATAATGCACTTCTCTTCCCACCCTCAAATCACCTAAATCAAAGCCTTCTTAATAGGAATGTGTTTCTCATTGTTTGATTATTGTGACAGAGATTGGAACCTACACCTTTGTCCCTCTAGCTTAATGATTCCCCTACAATACATTGCATCAGTGATGAATAATAGTCCTACTTGGATTTTACATTCGGGCATAGCCACCCCTACCACAGAATGATCTACTTTACGAGTGCATTAATCCTTTTACACTTTACCCATGTTTCGAAAATTGTCAATTTCAATTCCTTGTAATAAGTAAAGGGTGATCCCAGCAGTAACTACTAACAGTTAACAGTAAGTGTTTCAGCTCAAAGAAGGCCACCTTTTCTTTCTTTTACCCTTTCTGGGTGCTTGAAAACCTACCATGGAGTCCTTGATGACATCACCCATAACATAAAACCAATTTTGCCAGCTTTAAACTCCAAAACTTTCACACCCACAGAGGCAGAGTGTGAGAGAAAACCCAAAGAGGAAATAGACAGAGAGGAGTCAGTAGGGTTCTGCAGAACCACATCCAAGATGCAAGCAATAGATACTGAGTTAATCAGGCATAGCAGAACCCATGTGACCTCTGCAGCAGCTCAATGAGATAATGGGATTGGCTATCCTCCCCCCACAAAGATCTATATTCATTTGTCTTTGCAGGTGAAAGTACACCATGGCGCAGAGAGCCAGGGGAAGTAAGTACTTTCCTTCTCTACGGCAGTAAACATGATGTGCAGTAAAAAGAAGAATATGACCATGTGATTTATAACTACCCAACAATAGAAAAGTGAGATAAAAGCAAAGGACCCAATTATAAAAAAGGGAGAAGAATATTTACAGGGTCTGAAATCTGAATGATTGCAGACTTGTACTTTTACATTTATACCCACAGGACCTGAAATGCCAGATTAAAGTATTGCCAAGGCTGCCAGAACAGTTTGTTCCAATGGTTTAATAAATATATAAATACCAAGTCTTCTTCTGGCCTGAAAATCCTAGCAATAGGCCAGAAATTAACTGATGCAAATGCAGAAACATAATTTTAACCTCAATGTATTTTCCAGGTAAAAACAGATTAGCCCCTTCTCCATTCCCTTTCCTCTTTCTAAATGCATACATTCCTCCCCAGAAGCCAAGTTTCTTTTTTTCTTTTTTAATAGAAAGAAGCCAAGTTTCATACATTTAGTTCTCTGAGAAACAACTGTCATAAAAGAAAACAACTTCCCAAGAAATACAAATAAATAGAAAATAAAAAACTCTCTCCCCCTCCCCATTTCCTCTTTTCTCATGCATTAACCAAAACCAAGTTTCTGTTTCCTACTTCCAGGCAACAAATGTCATAGCATAAGAACACGAGTGGGAAATAAATGGAAGTGTCTACGGCTCTACCTTATGATTTCGAGATTAACAACATTCCCGGACACAATCAAGTAAACAAAAATTGCACAACTCCTCCTCAGCAAGTAGATTGTACTAGTCATTAGCATTTTTCTAATTTTTTACTAATTTTCTACTAATGTATTCCATACTGTTTATTATATTTGTGTTCAATGATTATGAACAACCCTGCTCTGATGTCAATTAATCAATATTATTTGAACTTCATCATTACTCAAGAGTCGAGATCAGTACTCAAGGAAAGAGAAATTTTTTTCTTCTAACCAAAGCAGCAATAAAATTATGCAATGGAAACAGAAACTAAAATAAGAAAACAAAGGGCATACAAACTCACAGCAAATGTCATCAAACCAAAAGAAAGAACAAGGACAGTAATGCAGTCATCAAACCACATGGAATTTGCCAGTAACTTGATTTGCATCTCTATGTGGTGATTAATCTAGATCTCTAGGATAGTATCATGCAGTGGCAAGCTACTGGAGTGGCGAGAAATTGGTCGCATTGAAATTCGCACAGAAATTGATATGGAAAGTAAAAGTAGTAATAATAATGTGAAACTAACTGCAACCGATATAGGAGCTGAAATGAGATAGGAAAGAGGAAACCTGATCCATATTCCCCATCTGTAACTTGATCTGAGGTAGCTGCAGAACCAATTGGAAGATCCATTCACCATGCAGTTCCTGTTTTTACGTTCTCTAGATATCACATTCACAGTGTAACTTTCAAGCGGTAAAGAGAATGAAACCGCAAACCATTCAACTTTAGCGATAAACCAGAGCAGGTTGAGTGTTCCAAATCTCTATACGATAGTAACGATAGAGTCTCAATGAATGGAGGAGATAAAAGACTGAAAGCATGTACAGAATAAAAAGTAGAGGGTAAATTCAAAGTTTTCTCTTTAGCCATATCAGAAAAATAACCAATCACCTAAATTGTTTTTAGGGTCCATCCAGATTCTGCAAAACCATATGAGCCACACAAAAGTGCATATAGGAGCTTCTAGGATCAAGATACAGTATTTATAATCGAAACAGAAGTCGGTTACTCTTCCTCCTATTTGGAGGGGAAATGAGAACTCGGAGTTATATTAACTTGAGAAAATAAGAAACTGAAAAAAAAAAAAAAAAAAAAAACATTACATAATTCTGCAATGTTTCAATGAAGCTTATGAAATGCACATCACAACCTACAAATGTACCAGTACATCAGCTTATTAATCTTTTGTTACTTCTACATGATACAACCTTTGAAAAGAACTCAAGGTAACAAAGGGGTAAAGAAACGAGATGCAACACACTAAAGGTAAAATTAAAACTTTTAAAAAAGAAACTAACTCTCCAGGCCTCCTTTCTGTAAATGTATCTATGACTCTAAATTAACCTGAATTTTCTCATGTTGAGGGCATAAATTACCCCGGAACTGGAACCCAAACTCCTTGAAAGCTGTAAATTTCACCATTCCAGCCAGCACATGGTGTCACAGAAAGTGGACACTTCAGCATCCCATCACTGCACAATTATAGACAAAGCCTCCCGGATCCTTCATAGCGAGCAGGTTCCACTGTGGCGGACCTTCATCAGGCACCCAAGAGTTGATTTCAATTTGCCCTACAGTAGAACCCTTAGGTCCACCGATTACAATTAACCGATTACCACATGCCCGAAATGCTACTCCCCAACCATTCATTGAGGATGTCCGCTCAGGCAATCTCCCAATAGTGACCCACATATTCCTCTCCTTATCATATTTTCTCACCTCCTGTTCTGCATAATCTGCAGCATACATTATGTTATTTACAACTGCAAGCAGAGGAGGTGCCTCAGCTGTAGCAGGCATATCAGTTGCTCCAGCTCCTCCATTTTTTATAGGGTGCATGTTAGGTATCTGAGTCCAAGTCTCCCTCTCCAAATCATAAACCTCCCCACAGCTAAGTGCATTTGAGCTGCCCACTCCAATCCCACCAATGACATAAAACTTGCCATCCATAAACACCCCAGAAGACATTTTTCTAGGTTTATTCATGCTCGGAAGAGTCAACCAAGTTCCTGTTTCTGAATTGTAAAGCTCTGCAGTGCTCAAGATATTGCCACATGGATCGCAACCGCCAGCTAGAATGGCAATTTCCCCACTGCTAGCTGAAGCAAACAAGCACCTAGGTGTATTCATCAACTGGCCGGATGACCACTTGTGTGTCAAAAGGCTGTATTTGTAAACCACATGGGACATTATTTCCTTTCCAAATACAAGCAGTTCAGTGCCAACGGCTAAAGACTCCTTATCTGAGCACATGAAACATCCGTTTATTTCCATTTTAGGCAAAGGCATCCAACGTCCACGATCTGGATTAAATGCCCACCATTCAGAGAGAGCACAAGAGAAGTAAACCCAATGTTCTACAAAACCCATTTTTCGCCTCAGAGTGTATAGCTCTCCGCTTCGAATTAGAGAACGAAAACTTCTACACAACATGGCAAGTGAGCCGTAATCCGCCCTTGAACAACGAAGGAGACAGTTTATTGAGACATCCCTTCCAAGTTGGTGGAACAGTGAATTCGGATCATAGTTGTTACCGTCATGATCCTGTTCATTTGGCTGATCAGAGTTGGCATTGGAAAGAGCATGATTCTGGTCATTTGGCTGGTCACAGTTGGCATGGGAAAGGGCCAGATTATCCATCACTGCCTCCACTCGGTCTACAGCATCCGCGTGCTTGCATGCCTTCCTCAATGCCACCTCTTCCCCATCTTCAAGTGGGCGCTTATTGTTTGACGATTCAAGAACTTGTTGAGTGTTGTACATCCACCGACTCTCTTGCTCACAGGAGCTCGGAAGCTGCCTTGAAACGAGATAGGAAGGACCCTCCAACATGCTGTTGAATTGAGCTGCCGCAAAAGAAACCTTTCCTTTGTTATTCATCAAAACAAAAGAAATCAGAGAACAAAATGAAATCTACACCTTAAATAATCCACATACAGCAGCAACCGCGATTGATTTATCATACCCCAAAAAAAAATCCCAATCTTTGAATAGTTTTGCACTCAATTAAGAACTCACATACCTCCCAGAGCAACAAACAAGATTCAAGTCGAAACCATATGAACACCCATTTCACAGAGCATAAAATTTACAGCAAAACAACAAACTTTCCATTGATTATGTCTCGATATTGGGTGTACCAATACCTATCTCTATACATTCAAGTCTCTCAGAAGAAAATCACATGCAACAATGCATTCTAGATCAAAATCATCTACATCATTATAAAGTTTTCACCACTCATCCATATCAGGTAAAATTGCCAAACTTTAATCCAAAACAGAAACTTTCATGCATGAATCCAATCCCACCCTCACAGATGAAACCTACCCAAATCAGATCTCTGGCTTGAACCAAAAATCCATGAAACAGATAAGCAATTATCCACATGACAGACTGTAATCAGAGAAAATATTAATGCAGCAGTAAATCCCAATACAAAGAACCTCACTTTAACACAAAAACAAGAGATCCATCCACAATCTCATACCAACAGCTAACAACCCATCAACTCCTTTCCATTCTATCTCACCTACAATCTAAACAATTGGTAAGAGAAGCTACAAAAGAAGCAACACAATAGAGAGACATAAAAAAGCAAAGCCAAAAGGTAAACTAAAGCTTACGATTTTGGTTAGAAGAAGGCGTTGAGTGCCCCAGCTCTACTTCTTCTTCTTCTTCCTCCTCTGTTAGATTCTCTCTCTCTGTTTTGGTTGCTGGTTATATTCGCCGGTGTGGGAGAGCAATGTATATAATAATGGGGTATATATAGTGCCAGAAAAAGAAGCCAAATTTAATTAAATTTTTGGAGAAAAAAATATAGAGGAGGTAGTGAGTGGGGTCTGAACGGGCTAAGACTAGACTCGCCGGGTGGGTGTGAGGTAGTAGTACAACTGTAGAAGAAACTGTAACCGCCAACGACCGTTTCTGCACGGGTAACGAACTTTCACGTTATCTCCTCTCTGGCGCCAGAACAGCCTCTTATGGCTTTTTACCTCTATGCAAATCTCATGAAGACAAGTCTCTTGCATGCAGAGTTGTTGTTACTTGTTAGTCATGAGAATGGTGTTTGGTTTTAGATTTGCTTTGGCCATTTCCTTAACGGCAAACCTGGTTATATGGGCGTGGGGCGTTTCTTTGTTTGGTTTCGATTTTGCAGATGTGCTCGACTCGAATTGGTTTTTGGTTGGACTTGGCTAATTGAATGAGTTTCGAGGATAGAGTTTTGAATCTTGGGTTGTGAAAATCTATGCATGAATGAAACGGTTGCTTGGTTTATGATTCTTACGATTCTCCGAGTTGTTAATATAACTGAAAAATATAATAATTAGTATTTCGTGAGTTGAGGATACGATCTCTATCTATTAGATCAAATGATATAAGACTATAACATTTTTTTCTAGTATTATTTTGTGACTGTATTTAAAATTTACGAGTACACGATAAAGTGACAAACTAGGAAACTCGTTAGTCATGTAATCATTGACTTCGCTTGGTAGAAATTTCATCATTAGATGATTATACATATAAAAATTTTAATTTTAGTATGAGTGTCAACTTATTAGATTTTGACACGTGTATCAAATCATGTGTCAACTGTCTCTTTTGATTGTTACAATATGCGTTTATCTCATCTGTTACGATTGCTTAAAATATATTATCCAATCACTGTTAAGTTCTCATAATTGAAAGATTTCATCTACGAGATTTCATAAGTGTCAGCGTGTATGAGTTTCCATTTAAATGTAAAGTTACAAGATTTGATTTTGTCGCATATATAATCAAAATTCTCGACGTGGTTAGTGCATGATTTTTGTTTCTGTCATTCTCTCACGTATTTAACGTTAACGATTTTGTCATATAAATGTAAAGATTCTGCCCATTATAATTACCTAATAATTTTTGTTTCTGTCGTTCTCTAGTTTGTTTATCAGTTATAATCACTTGTAATATTTTTGTCTTTTGTGGAGTTATGACTTGTAACGTATTTACATAAAGCTCTATATTCTACAATTCTGCTCTCTTCACTCGAACAATATTGTACATCTCATGCATTGTTACGTAAAAGAATAGGGAAATTGCTAATTTTGTAAGACAATTCTCAATCATTTAGCTGAACTAGATAGGAAAAGTCGATAGACGTGCAAAAGGGTTATGCATTATCGCTGTATATATGAAGAACTGAAGTCATATGTATGGGTATAAGCGTTGGTTATGGATGTAAATGATTGTGAATTATTAAGCACATAGAACTGCAGAGGCGGACCTAAGAGTAAGCGGACCCAGCACCCGCTCGGCAAGAAAAAATGGGCCAACTTAAAAAAAAAAATTCCTGCTGGGATAAAATCTCAAGACAAGTCATAATTGGTATTAACTTTTTTTTTTTTTGTCAAGAGTCAAGACAAGTAACCATTTGATCAGCTTCTTCTCTCTCCGTCCTATTCTCCACGTCTTCTTTCTTTATTTCTCTCTCCCGTCACTCATCTCACTTCTTTCTCCCTCCAAAACATCAATCGCCACTCTCCTTCTTCTCCTTCTTCTTCTTCTTCTTCTCCTTGTACCTTCACTCCTTCAGAGCCCTCTCATCCCGAGCCTCCACGCGTACGTCTTCTCCTGATCTCCTCTTGGCTTTTAAATTTGATTAGGGATTTAGATTTAGGGTTTTCTGCATGCAAAATTTCAAGAGTATGTTTTACCTATTCTCCATGATTTTTTTTTCCTGCTCACCTAGCTTTCGGACAATAGATCGGCCACTGCATAGAAGTTTTTTAGATTGGTACGTAGCTTGGTCTATCAGTATAGCTCACTTCAAGTTGATCTGCACTCTGCGGGGGTGGATCTCAGAAACAATATAGATCGCTTGCTAAACTTAGGTAATGTATTTAGCCAATTATCAGGCCTAAGGGCTAAGGCCACATCAATGAAAGAACTTTTTAAATGTCAGCAACTGCATCAGATGCTTTGTGGTCTCTGTTGATATATACAACTAGTGCTTCAAGAATAAAATTTGCAGGACTTTTCCTTGCCATTACCGATTACTTGAGCAGATAATCACTGTGAAAGTGCAAGATGATACATAGATTAAGAAAGTTATGAAGAATTAACAGATCACAGAGGCCTACAGGGTTCTGAGCATAGCATCTTGCATATATAGCTAGTCATACCACTGCCCATCATATGCTGTCATTGAAATCTAAACGTACAATAGTGAGAGCTTGAATTATTTGGAACGACTGGGAATAATAAGTGACATTTTCAATCAGTTAGGAATCAATAACCTCAAGCCAATGTCAGAAAACCACTTGCAGATGTCCCATACAAGACAAAAATGAATCCAATATTTGCATAAAATGGATTAAAGCTAAGATCTTCGTACACCAAAGATGCTAGTTAGCCACTTCATATTGAGAAGTGAATATATAATGTATCTGCAGGAGAAAGCTGAGATTCTCGAGCAGATCGACTTCGAGATATATATGCAGGTTAGAATTCCTTCTTGTTGAATCACGATCGATGGGTTTTATCTTGTTGAGTGAGCTGATCACCGACACTCGTGAAGCCCAGGTAAGGAGTAAGCCCAATTATGTGTGAGATACTTCAATTATATATGAAACCCACTAACTGGCCCAAATATGTATATTTGTACCCAGCAGCCCACCAGATGGCCAACCAAAAACAAAGAGCTCTAGTACAAGAGAGGCAAATTACTAATTCTGGCCAAGAGTTCCCATGCAAACTCTCATGCAGGAGAGGCTATGGTGCTTTCTATTGAGATTAAGCACAAGCAAAATATGGTTTATGTCTTCCTAACCTTCTGGGTTCTCCATCCCTAAAATTCCTTAAAAACTAAAAGAAAAAAAAGGTTTAAAATAAAAATTTTACACTTAAAAAACTTTTGAACTATAACAGTATTTTTGCGAAAGATTTCTCACCTGTAAAATTTGAGCAACTCATATCGTAAAAAAAAAAAATTGAAAATAGACTGCACCATCACTTGGAGCTGCTCATAAAAGTCATTATTACATTACATATATGGGTTTTATAGGAAATATTTAAACAGAGTCCTCCTACAATGTGTCTAGCGCTCTGCATACAACTAAGAACTGTACTACGGTCCTGGCTTATCACAGTCTTTGTAAAACCATGTCATGGCTCTATATGTCTCTTCGCAGACTGCTGCCAACAATTGTGATGATCTTAAGGAGCAGATTTCAAAATCAACAATGTCACACCATCACCAGATCTTTCCATTCAATTCACTGTTATAGAATGTCTCCTGAGACAATGTCACCAGTTGACAATCATTTTCCATGCCAAACGCTAGCTCGTTCTGCAATCAACAAGGGTTTACAAAAGAACTAGTTGCCCTAAAGTATAAGGAAAAGAAAGATGCTTGATTTTGATGCAGTAGGCAGTGTCAGTCATAGCTAGTGGGCATTCTTTTTGCCTCCACACTTTGCCTGCAGCCAAAAGGAATATCGATGGAGGATCGGGTCATATACAAGATATTAGATCCATCGCATGTAATAAATTGGGATTGGGAAGACAATAGTGTTTCCGTGTACGAATCATTCCGGCCACTCGGCCAATTGCTAGCTATAGCAAACTCAGGAAACCAATGTCGATCTCAGGTATCACACAAGAGTGAATTGAAGAGCCACTCGATCACGTTGGTCTGTCAGATTGAGTTGGCAACTTGCCCTAATATTAATTAGAATTGCAACTTGTGATTAAACTTATGAACAGACGCAGAGATCAAATTAGCTGCAGATTCTCTGGTTCTCTCTGGCATGTAATCCCATGTATAGTACTAGTCAGCTAGCATAAACAGGGTTGATTAGTTAAAAACTGTGAACTACTGTGAACTTTTCCGATCGAGTTTACCTTTGCTAATATCTTAGCCATAAGTTACTTCAACGTACAGATATATGCAAATATGACTGGAATTAGTGAACTCGATCAGATCTTGATACACCTAAAAAGCTAAAACCTACTCCGCGCCGCGATCCCAAACTATCATATATGCACGTAGTTCTAAATTAAGAAGAAGCCAGGAGTTACGTACGCGTACGCTAAACTATGTATGTAACAGATGGGAGAGAAATGTTTTACTTTTACGTACTGGAAGGTCGACCTACTGCTAGCAGAACTAATTCAATTCCCTAATTCTATGCAAAACCTTAATAGCATTTTATACACGCAATCAAACCTAGAAATGATATATCCATAGTCCAGACTTTGATTTTTTCTTCTTCTTTTCTTCTTCTTGATACTGATTGCTGGAATGCTGGATGTTGATTGGTGGAATCAGCAAAGTTTAAATATTTGATCGATTATATCTTATTTTTCTGCCCTCAATGCATGGAGATCGAGAAGGGAAAGATGCTGCTTCTAATTAAGTCCTACACGTGCACTTGTACGTTTTTCAACTCTTGCCTCTGTAATTAAGCTCTACATTCAAGTTTTAGATGAGAACATATACTAAAGAGTAAGTCTTACTCAGAAGACGATTAAACTTGATTACATGAAGGGTTTTCTCAATGTATTGTGTATATCGTAGTTTTATATGTGTAAAACCCTATTATATATCGTTTCTAGATATTTGTAAAAATCTACTTCGTCACCTCTATATAGAGTAGAGACTACCAACAGTGGCAGCAGGTAAGATATTTTATCTTGAGAGTCGAGACTTAAGGGATTGACATTGGGGTGTCGGTTTTCACATGATCAAGTTAAGCTTAACTATGCATGATTATACAATGTAAATTGCTAATCACACGTACTGAATTAGTAATTAATCTGTTAATTAACAATTATAATGTAAAGTATCTGGTCGGTACAGTTAATCAGTTACTTAGGACAGTTGAAGCTCAATTAAGATTAGATAGCTACTCAATATATTTTGAAGCTCATCACCTTCACCGACTTAATTGGAGGGCGCGCGAGACTTTAATTAGTTAACATCTCCGGGAAGCAGATAAGAGATTCAATGATTCATATTATATAGTGCAGACTACAGAGAGCATATGCTACGAGAATCGCAATATCTTTTTTTGGAGTTTCAAAAATTGAGCACAATCTGAAGAAACCAGCCCATTGAAATCACTGGTTTTGGAAGAACCTGATAAACAATTACTAAACGAATTAACTAGTATCTGATTAGTTAAGAAAATGAAGTTTCCCTCATGACATTGAGCACAGTCCTCGCTGTCTAGTGAATCTTAAGTCATGTGCTGCGGGATGCACGCTGAGCTTGATTAGCCACTGCATGCCTCTTTAAATTCTCAGCAGTCAGCACCATGTATTTATACTTGTTTTTTCTTTAATATCTCATGCTTTAATGATTTGATCAAGCTGCTGCATCGATCCATAAGATTACTTTTTGTTTCAATCTTTCTGGTATCTCCTATTGTTCTTCATGTTTTTAGCTATTTCAGGAGTTTGGTTGATGTGGATTCACATGGAAGCTGGCATGGGGCAATTGTTTGTTATAAACGATTAGGAAAACTTGAAGAACGGATTTCACGTACCACTAATGTTACATACGCAGTTAGTTCTTTATCTCCATTAGTGTTTCTTAACGTCTTAATAACTAAATCTTATAAACCTCGTTTTTCATAACCTCATTATAGCTAGTTAACTACGAATTTCTTTTTCAGATGACCACCAGTTGACCATGATAGGTATTATAGTCAGCTAAACTAGCTTAGAAAAGGCTGGACTTGGAGTTTTCCCGTGGAATATATTGATATAAATTCTTGTGATCATTGTCTAAAGTTCTAGTAGTTAGTTAACTAACAATTGTGTTAATGTAACTACTAGTTGCACCTGATATGATGTTTCCTGGGAAACTATTTATTTTTTGCTAGATTAATACTAACACAAAGGGACCACTGCTACTATATATGAACATGAACATACTAAGTTGAAATTTGTGAATAAATATCACGGGTCAAACGAATATAATTCGATAAATTTAGACCTTGCAGGAACGAAAAGCCATCAGAAAATTATAATATGGATCATTTTCTCAGTGAGCCAACAAGATACTAAATTTACTTGAATGATATATATAGTTGCCTTGCTACCATATGGCTCATGACAAGCATCTATAATCAATATTAAGAAATCATCTACTACAAATTAGATCTTTATTCCCTCGATTATAAAATTAACTATGATTTTTCTACAATCGATCACAGTACAAGTATTGTTAATTGTGGATGTACTATATTGTTAGTATTTTACAATTTAAGATTCCACAATAAGTAAGTGCTTCTGCATAGGGTACTAAAATTTTATTGGATACTGCATATTGCATATTGCATATAGTTTTCAACTAGTTAACTATGTACTCATCAAAAACATATTTAATTATACAGTGCTTGTTTTCTGAGATAAAAAGAAAGGAAAGCTAGTAAGGTATAATCTCAAAACAAAAAATGAAACAAGAGGGGAAGAAGCTAGTGAGCAGAAAATGGTGAGCACTTGTTCGAATATGCATGTACGTCCAAATTAAGACTATATATTGTACGTGGAGGATGAAGATGTTGTGTGTGTGTGTGTATATATATATATATATATATATATATATATATATATAGAATGAGCTGCTTTTTTTTGCCACTGTTAGTTCGATTCACTGATGTTCCAACATATATATCAACGTAGTTTACACATCAATTATAGAATTTAATACTAAATTTGTTACATTTCCAATACATTAATATATTGTATAATTTCGGTTACACGGTTTGAAATATATTGTGGAAGAACAACAATCTGCTTAGCTTTGCATCAACTATATACATACAAGTGCTTCAGTTTGATATATGTACTGTACAGTGATATCACCACAAATTCTATGATAAAATATGACGGTGGTCATGATGTAAAAGATTTCTATGATAAAAATCACAATGGCCGGGAAGTTCCAGTCGGTGCTCAACGACGCCACGTGGCTCTATGTCATCTCAACTTGGGGGAGAACATGGCGTGTTCATCACATTTGACTGGTCAACACTTCCGACCCCCTCACGTAACCCTAATTTTCATTGACTGCTCTCTCTCTCTCTCTCTCTCTCTCTCTAAACAGTGATCGATCCAAAACAGAGTGCGGGATTTTTCTTCTTCTTTCTTTTTTAGGGTCTATCACACACGGAGAGAGTTCACTTGGGAGTTGAGAGATCCAAAGCTCGAATTGAAATAAACAGAGGATCGTGAGGGAGGACGGTATGGCGTATCTGTAGCAACTTGATTCTCTCTCTGTCTCTCTCTTTCTAGCTTGAAAACCCTATTTAAATACAGAGCTAGGCCACCCCTTCTCTCATTCAATTCTCTTCTACATTGCCCAGCATCCCACTCCTCGGTGTCTTTGTGCAACAACACCGACCCATCTCCTCATATTCAATTTCAAAGCAGCACAAAACTTAGCTCCATAACTCGTACTCCTTCTCCATCCCCCAACACGGCAACACATATTCTCTTTTCCCCCACCTACGTTCTTATATAAGTTGAACACACTCCCTTAAAGCTCCGACACTCACCACTTCCTTCCCATTTGTCTCCAGAGCTTTAGGTTTCACTTTCTCTCTTCCGAGTATTCATTTGTATTCTATATCAATCCTAAACCGTAAAGAATGTCTAGCCGAAGGTCAAGATCTAGGCAATCTGGTGGTTCGAGAATTTCCGATGATCAAATCAATGATCTCGTCACAAAGTTGCAGCAGCTTCTTCCTGAGATTCGCAACAGCAGACGTTCTGACAAGGTAAAACTATCTACCTATATATATACACGTTTCCTCAGTACTAATAGTCTCCATTTTCGTTGATTTTTCTGCTTTCATGTTTACTGCTTCTCTTTCATGTGAGAGATCACTAGCAAATGTAAACCCTAGAGAAGTTGATCAATGGCAGTTTAATGGCCGTGGCTCATATGATTGTGATGAATAAATTGAGAATAGAACGTGGTTTACAAGTGCTATATATATATATATATATATATATATTCTTTCCTAGAAATGATCTGGTGCATTATACTGTTAAGAATGTTATACTGTTAGCGAAAATGAGTGTCCACAAAATACAAATATATGCTTTGGAAATTGTAGAGAATCTAATCACATAGATATTAATCAAAGATTTGCGATATACAGGTTTCAGCATCAACGGTGTTACAGGAAACCTGCAACTATATAAGAAACCTGCACAGAGAGGTGGATGACCTAAGCGAGAGACTGTCGGAACTGCTTGCAACAACTGACACTGCCCAAGCTGCCGTTATCAGAAGCTTACTTTTGCAATAGATCAGTGAACCGGCCAGTTAATTCACGACGATGACGTCGAATGATTATGGTTTATTAGATGATGATCGGTACTTCACTACTATAAAGTTATGTAATAGGCATCGTTTCGATCTTCTCAATTTGATCTGTTTCTCTAGCATTTTCATATTTTCTAGGGTTTTTGTTCAGTAGTCTAAATCTGTAGCTGCTGGTTAATGATCATGATCGATGCCGACCATCCTTAGGCAAAGCTGTACTTGTACTGCTGTGTGTTACGATTGAGAAGTTGATGTCATATAATAAAAGACTCTGATCATCAGTTTTTACAATCTCATCTCATTCGAGCACTCAATCAAATGACAGTAATCCTGCATTCATGCTTATCTAATCTGATCATATTGAAAGAAAGCTACTTTATATCCTTACTCGAAATGAATTAACCAGGTTAAAAATGCTAAATATGTAGATCAGTAGCTAGATCAGTAATTAAAGACCCTAGCCCAGCCGACCCTTTCTGCTCTTGTTTGATAAATCAGTAAACGTATGGGTGCATGTAAACTCTCTGTTCTCTATAACTTCTTGTTTGTGTGGGATATATCTATGCATATTACTATATAGAGGTATGGGTAGCCCAGGCCATCCACTTTCACTATGCTCAAAACAAGCATCAAAAGCTGCAAGGGGATAAGCAAACATTGACTTTTCCTGCTTCCACTAAGGATTGCAATTGCACATATATTTATATAACCATGCGTGGAAGGCATTTTACATCTTCAGTCTGAGAATCTCTCCACAAAATGTATAAATAAAGGTATAGGCATACCACATATGATACGTAGTCTCATTAATCTGTACCGTTAATGTTAACCAAAAGAGGGAAAAAAACATATAGGAACATATATAGCATGCTTGAACATAATTTCTTCACCGTGAATATGCTTTTGTACACACAAACCATAATACAAAAACACAACTTTCAATTTTGGTGAAACTAATAATACCAACTTCTACGACTACGAGGGAGCACACTCTTGGGCTTGACTTTCATACGTTGATTGGGTTTGGCTATGGGCCTATTCAGACTTAACACTCCTTTACGGGTCAACCTTCATATCCGGCCCGCAAACGACGTCGCTTCATTATTCGCTGACAACAAGCAATTTCAGAGCTCCGTCAACAACAACGAAGCAGGTGTTGCATAATTTAACAAGCTTCAAGATCAACCAAAATTTGAAAACCAAAAGGTAAACGATCTCAAACCCTCTTCTTATAATCGTTTATATAATCACTGATCACTGAGTTCATGTTTAATTCAAACACGGGTTTTGTTTGATTCACAGTCTTAACTGTTTGTTTGAGAGTTCAATTGTTTTCTGGGTTTTATTATGCAGATTATAGTGAATTGGGTTTTGAGGTAAATTGGGTTGAGTGAGTGAAGGATGGTGTTGGTTTTGGCCTTGGGGGATTTGCATATACCCCACAGGGCACCTGATCTGCCTGCAAAGTTCAAGTCCATGCTTGTTCCTGGCAAGATCCAGCATATCATTTGCACTGGAAATCTCTGTATCAAAGTATGTTTCTTTCTAATCTTTCTTTGATTCTTGTCTGGTTATAATCAGATTTGCTTGTTGGGTTTTCACTTTTTCGAAGTTATATGCATGTCTGAGTTGGGTTTTGCTGAGTTTTAGTATGTTCAGTTGCCCACAAAGATAGAATCTTTGAATAGTTTTGGTATTCATGGTGTGTTTGTTATCCACATACTGTGTAGTCTTGTATTAGGAGTAATTTATCTAAAACTGATTTTGATACAGTTTAGAGGAGTGTATGAGATAGTGTTGATGCATCCATGTGTTTGGTTTGATATGAATGTTACAGGTTTCTTCTTACTTTACTATTGGTGTTGTTAGACTGCACACAGCCGTTTGGTTGATTTGTACATTTTACTTGAAGAGCTGTTGCTGTTAGAGATGGGTGAATTTAGCATAGATTTGAATCTGTTTGTCTTGGGACACTTTACAATTAATATTTTTTGTGGCTCCCGATGTTCTACATTTTCATTGTTGTAACAGTACTCGGAGTATGTTCTTTGTTACTGAGAAATTTATTACTATTGCAGGAAGTTCATGACTACTTGAAGACTCTCTGTCCCGACTTGCATATTGCTCGAGGTGAGTATGATGAAGAGACACGATATCCAGAGACCAAAACACTGACTATTGGTCAATTTAAGTTGGGACTATGCCATGGCCATCAGGTTTGTTTCCCTTCTGCCTCTTCTTTTAGTTTCATTTCTGTCCCTTAGAATTGACTATGTTGGTTATAGTATCAGAAGAAATCGGATTTAGTTTCAGATGAAACATTTTGCTTTCCCCAACTGAAAATGATCTATTCCTCCCTACTGCAGTGTCTTCCATAGGGGACACGTTTTCTTATAAAAATATAAGCTTGATTTGCCACTTGAATCATATGTGGTTCTTTAGATACCCCTTATCCCATGGTGCCTGTAACATGAAGCAGATTACTGTTTCTTGATGTTCTGTATTAGAAGACATGAGTGAAACTTTGCTTGCTCTATTCGTAAGTCGGATAAAAGGAAATTTTCTTTAAAGGGTAGAATAACAGAAATTTAGCTCCTATGCCGTATAGGTCCACTACCTCATATTGTTTCCTTTAGTGGCTTCACTAATTGGAGTCATTATGACTTCAAGTTGTTCCAAACTGTTATATGGGAGAAATGAAATTGATGCACTCTAGTTTACATTTCTCTATGAAATTGATTAGAGAATAATCTGCTTTACCCTTAGATATCTTCATATTTCGCCCTGTGAGGATTAGACTGTAATGTCTTTTGGTGCTGGTGTAGGTTATTCCATGGGGAGACCTAGACTCTCTAGCCATGCTTCAAAGGCAGTTAGATGTTGACATCCTTGTCACAGGTCACACCCATCAGTTCACAGCCTACAAGCATGAGGGTGGTGTTGTTATAAACCCTGGGTCTGCCAGCGGAGCCTATAGCAGCATCACCTATGATGTCAATCCAAGCTTTGTCCTCATGGACATTGATGGCCTTCGTGTGGTTGTCTATGTTTATGAACTCATTGATGGGGAGGTTAAGGTTGACAAGATTGATTTCAAGAAGACAACTGCTGCAACTCACTCCGCTCATTGAAAACAGATTTCATCTGTCGGGATTTGCTAAACTCTAGGATTCCTCAGTTCTTTCTGCTAGTGATGTATGCAATTCCAGTATCTTTGTATTTGTGGGCAATTTTCTGGCTTATAAAGATCGACTCAGGTTCTAGCTTTTTGTAGATTTGATTGACTTGTGATAATGCTCGACTCACTAATACGTGAAAATGACTATTAGCTATTTGTATGCCAGATCTCTTTTACAAAGCAACTATCATGTTTATAGAAACTTTGGAAAAAGAAGGGGACAACTTTAGTATGGGGAATGAAAACTTAAGCCTAAACCCTTACAAAAGATTTAAGAGTTGCCCGATTCTTAATGCCATGTATGTTAATCCGACCAAAAATTTGAAGCCAAACCCTTTTCAAGCAATCGCAAAGACAAATACCAACTTAATCAAACCCACCAGCCAGAAACTGGGTCTTGCTTCAAAATGCCGTATGGTTATGAGATTATACATCTAGTTGATAATCATGATCATGATGATTCTGTTTAAAATGCTTTGATTAGTAATTTAATGTCCTTAAAAAGTGTGGGTTATCGTCAAATGCTAGCCAGATATGCCCAGTGATGCATGTCTATCACAAATGTGGGTTTTCTATGGAATTTCTATGATCAATGGTTATAGGCTTATGGCGATAACAATAATCTGAATTCTCGAATTCAATTCGTATTCGGAACCATAAAATAAAAGATTTGGACTCGTTCTAATATGTTGGAGGAATTGTGCTTCATTAAGAAAGAAGTACGTATGCACAGTGGTTTACCTTTCTGCTATATGAATCAGGAAACCTTTCTCTAATAGGAGAGAAAATGGAAAATAAAAACTTAACTTGCCAAAGCGCTCGAGTTTTCCTTAACTTTGAAGTCACTCCTCTCCTTAACCAAACAGGCTTTGTAAATCACAATTAAACCGGAACGCACTTGTCATTATAAAAGAAGAGAATTGCAAATGCCAGTCCAAGTCCGAACCTGATAAGCCAAATGCGCAGTAATTATAAATACTAGGCACTGACAGCTCCAAAAATCCCCAGAAGCCTTTCCTCTAAGTACACTGTGCTTACAGCTTTTCCATATTTCCTTCTTTTTTTTCAAGATGTTAAGTGATTGTGATGTATGGCAACTAGCAGATCCAGAATTCGACCAATTATACGACACTTCCTCAGCAGAACCCCATTTCTTGATCGACTTTTATGTTACCATTGATGAAATATTGCACTTTGGGGGAAGGTTCAACCCGCAGTGCCACCGTTTGACAGATAGTAGGACATCCTGGTCTGAAATATCCTTCTTGCTTTCCCAGGTGGGGGTTCCCTATCATGTTCAGCCATTAATGATCCAACAGATCTCTATTGATGCTCAGGAGATAGCCAATGATCCTAGTAACATGTACCTCAAGACTATTCCGATGGTAGTCCATCTTAGAGTACCTCAAGACAGGTTACCTGAATTCCCAGAACATGAGATAAGGTTTGTCTCCACCAGTAAGTCAGCAATAGAGGAGATGCTTAAGTCGAGGGTGAAAATTGAAGGTTGCGAAGAGCAATGCATGATATGTTTGGATGAGATTCCAATAGGGAGTGAAGTCGCACAAATGCCTTGCTCGCATGTGTTTCACGACAGTTGTATAGTGGCTTGGCTGCAGAAGAGCAAACTTTGCCCATTATGTCGATTTGAGATGCCTGCCGGGTACGCATGACATCTCTCTTTTCATTCTTTTGGGGGTTATTATTAGAAGTTTTCTGCAGAATGATGAAACTCTTATTAATATGTCAAGCTAGCTAGAATCCGCACTGTAAAACTACTAATACAATTTCAATTAGCTACTGTTCACAGTTTTGCTTTAATTCTCTTTCTGTTTCTGTTCCGGTCTAAATTGATATGTAATATAAGATACAAGGAAGAGTTTGGTACCAAACTTTAGCCATCTTGAGGTATCAATCATCCTTTATGATGACCATTTTCTACCTTAGTTTGTTTTTTCTACCTAATTTGTTGAACCACCAGTTTGGTGAGTAACAGAAAAATGATACCAAGAAAACTGCAAATTAAGAATTGAATATTTACAATACAAGAACTCTGAAACATTCTGCTGAGCTTAATTTTATTTAGTAGCCACATATAGGGCTAGTTTTAACAAACTAAAAAACATATATGCATCTCTTAGTTAGCTGTGAACCTATACACCATAGCATGCATATAAGTTTCTCCAGGATTCAAAATTTGTGAAGGAAAATTTGGATGATTCACGGAATCTGGGAAACCCTGTGTCTCTAAGCACACTGCAGCATGCTTTTTATACACAAATCCACCTTTCCCTTTCACATCATCCAGCATGTTACTAGTGTAGAATTGCAGCCCTGGCTGATTAGTCCACAGCTCCAATTTTCGCCCTGAAACACTATCCTGCAGCACTGCAGCCTTCCTCAAGTGCTCAGGGCTGGAAGGGTCCATTACGTAGTTGATGTCATAACCATCAGGCAGCTCATTGATCCTGCTACCGATCTCTCGGGGCTCAAGGAAATCATAGGGTGTTCCATTCACGGGGGCAATGTCACCGGTGGGGATGAGTTCATTATTTACTGGGGTGATGTTGGACCCGAAAATGTGGATTTTGTGTGAGAGGATGTCACCACTGTTGTGGCCGCGGAGATTCCAGTAGGTGTGGTGGGCTAGGTTTACTGGTGTGGCTTTGGTGAGAGCTTTGGCTACCATTTTAATAGCTAGTCCGTGTGGTCCAATAAACATGTATGTCACTGAGACTGAAAGATCACCAGGGAAGCCTGTATTGTTCAGCAGAAATGTCATGCTAGTGTTCTTATATATATCATGAATTCTGAATCCCCAAGTAAACCCCTAAATCACCCACCTTCTTCACCATCCCGACTATCATAGGTGAATGTTATGTGACTATATTCAACGTGACTCTTCACTGTCCATAGAACATCACTGAACCCTTTCGAGCCACCTGAGATATATATAATACTTAGTAATCAGATTCCTTTTCACTTATTAAATAAGAATTAAATTAGTTCTCAAGGAATATTAGAAATGCGAATAAGATCATAAGAGAAGAAGGAATGATGAAGTTATATACCATGGAGAGTGTTCTTTCCATGATCATTAGCAACCAACTTAAAGTAGTGACCATTCAAAGTGAATTCAGCTCTACCAATTCTATTAGCAACACGCCCAACTGTGGCGCCAAAGTAGACAGAATCATTCTGAAACAATTTCAAACAAAGGATTCGGCTAGATTTACTCTCAATACTAGTGATGTAGAGTCACTCATGAAGTAAGGAGAAATACTTGGGGTCCTAATAAAAGCTAGAAATTCATTACAATAAATTAGAAGAAGAGTTGTAAACTGACAGTGTAATCTTTGAGGGATTCGAACCCAAGAACAACGTCATCTAATTTCCCTGAAAGAATTAAGAGGAAATAGATTACAAAATGAAACTAAAATGCAATTGTTGAGGAATATTGAAAACCTGTAAATATATATGGATGATCGACAAACCATTCTTATCTGGGAGAACAACAGAGAGCACAGTTGCACCATAATTCGTCAGCTTCACAGAGACATTTCCCTTCTTTAATTCATAAATATCTCCCACCTTTTCATCATTTGCCTCAGAAAAATTCACGATCAATGGTAGGAAAAGAAAGCACCAATACAAAGATATCTTATTCATCTTAGGCGAACTAGTTTGCAATATACTCTGCACCAAACGGCCTGAATATATAGAAAAGATATAGATGATAAAGATAAACTGATTAGGTTGATTTGAAGGCTTTGTTGTGGATAAGGATACTAGCTAGTATATATTCGTTCGAAAGATAAGAGTACTATTTAAAATTCAAAACTGAATTATAGAATCAGATCTCTCAGATTTCTCTCTTACCATTCCATAACAGATAGATCTACCATTCTGAGTAGGATGCAATGAGCTTCTTTGAATAGAAGTCTTCCTACGTCCAAGTTCTCACCCATTTCCACCTTTTAAGCCGTGAATTCTGGGATTTGATTGGAGTTCTTCTCTATTCTAAATGGATTCGGATCTTTGATCTTAATTATATGGTCAAATTTCTTTACATTGGTGTGGACTCCACATTATTTATGATGGACAATATTCATTTATGAGGTAATATAAACAGACAAATATGAGCAGAGGATCTCAGTCCATTCTAAATGCACTGATCTGTTTGAAGTTTTGAACCTTGGTATATATATGAGAGAGAGAGAGGTCGTGTCACAAAGAGAGATACGACAACAAAGAAAAAAAACCGCTTAGGGTGCGTTTGGGAGAGCTTATAAGCTCCTATGTTTATAAGTGTAAGTCAGTTTTATGTTTGGTAACACAACATGTCAGTAGTTTTTTTTTTAAAAAGTATGAGTTATTTTTAATAGAAAATGAGAAACTGCTCCACCTATCTTATACTTATAAATATAAGTCAGTTTTTACTTAAAAGCCCAGCTGCACCAAACTCACCATTAGTCCGCCTAGCGGCCATCCAGAGTCTACTTAGGATCCGCCTAGTGGATCCACCTAACCCGCTTACTGGCCGCCTAGCGCCGGTCTAGTGTCCGCTCAGTGTCCGGCTAGCTCGCCTAACACTTTCTAACGCCCACCTAGGTTTTGCCTAGCTCACTTAGCACCTTAAGGCATATCTAGTTATAGCTCTAAATTATTGGCTTGCATTTTCAGAATCTACCAGCTCTTGGCATAGTTTTAGCACTTATATTTTCAAGTGCCGCTGTATAGATAAGGTTAAGCATTGAATTCCTATCGTTACAATTGGAAAGATTAGTCATAGTTTGTCTTAGATTTTGATTAGTAAGCCTAAGATTATTACTATTCAATTGCTCTAAACTTTTGTTTTTGTTTTGAAGGACAAATTTTATTCCCTTGACAATGGCTGGAAGACATCTTTCATCATTAGTTGATAAACGAGAGATTTCATTAGTTGCCTGGAAATCTTGTTGTCAACTGGTGGATGAGGGTGGTTTGGGGTTGAAGCAACTTGTAGTTCTTAATCGTTCCTTATTGCTGAAGCGTTGTTGGAAGATTTATTCATCTCTAAATGAAGGTTGTTCGTTTATTCGAAACCGATTTTCTCAACGTCGCTCATATGCCTCTTCCTCAATTTGGCCTGGAGTTCGGGATTTTTGGGGTGTTGTCAAAGAAAATTGTCAATGGTTGATAGGTTCAGGAGACAAGATCTCATTTTGGCATGATAATTTTATGGGCAAGCCTCTTGTTGACTACCTCGATACTCACATGGATCTTCAAGGGAATACGAATTTAGTTGTTGATTATATTGTTGATGGCTCTTGGGTGTTTCCAGATCTTCTTCAACTTCATCCAGCTTTGTGTGATAAAATTAGGCAAGTTCCTATTGTAACCAATGCTTCAATGGAGGACACTCTCATATGGATGCCTTCAGCTACGGGGACTTTAACAGCAAAAGATGCTTACAATTTTTTGAGACATCCATCTCCTCCTACTAATTGGGGTAAGACTCTATGGTCTAAATTTATTTTGCCTAAAATGTCTATACATGCTCGGAAGGTTTTGAAAGGAAGAGTTATTTGTGATGATCTTTTGCAAAGACGTGGAGTGGCTTTGGTGTCAAGATGTGAGCTTTGTGGTTCATGTTCTGAGTCCATTCAACATGTATTCTTGCATTGTCCTTTTACAGCTGCCATATGGTCTTATTTTTATGCTCTCTAAGATTTGGGAGCTCTCCCTCTTACTCTTTGGGATGTATTTCACAAAGGTCTAAGCATGGGACGTAGCTCACAACTTAAAGATGTTTGGTTGATCAATTTCACGTCAATATTATGGTTTGTATGGCATGTGAGGAACAAGACCAGATTTGAAGGCAAATCTTTTTCAGTGGCTTCAGCTTGTCACCTTATTTCAGGTCACATTAGAGCGGCTTGTCGGCTTGCAACATGACCAATGAATAACTCCGCTCAGGACCGGCAAATTCTAAAGAATTTGGGTGCCGAGTGTCGATTGCGAAGAGCCCCAAGAATTACTGTGGTTTTTTGGCATCCTCCAGTCATTGGGTTAGGTGAAAATTAACTCAGATGGTGCTTGGAAGCATACAGAGGGGGTTGGAGGGTTTGGTGCTGTTTCCGTGACTTCAAAGGTCATATTCTTGGTGTTTTTTCTTCTAACATTGACATTCCGAGTTCCGTAGCAGCGGAGGTGATGACCGTTATTACAACTATTGAGCTTGCCTGGGTTCGGGATTGGAAGCACATTTGGTTAGAAGTTGACTCGTCACTTGTGCTCGACTACATTCGCTCTTCTATGCTTGTACCTTGGTAACTTCGTGTTCGTTGGCTTAACTGCTTAAGCTACATATCAAATATGACTTTTCGATCTTCTCATATTTTTCGTGAAGGGAATAAAGTTGCAGACGCTTTAACGAATCATGGTACGACATTAACTCAGCTAGTTTGGTGGGATGAGGCTCCTCATTTTATTTTATCAGATTGTTCAAATGACGTTATGGGTCTTCCCCAATTTCGGTTTTCCTAGTTTTGATGTGTATGTTGTTGGTTTTCTTGAGAGGTTTTGGTTTGGTCTCCTCTCTTGTTTTTCATTGTTTTTTCTTTAATATTTCATTAGGGTGTTAGGGAGGTTATTCCTCTCTATCACTCGTCTTTTAACTGAAAAAAAAAAAGACATCTTTCATCATCATGCTACAGGCTTCTATCTCAATTGCTCTAAACTTATATCAACACGTTTATTATCTATTCTATCGTAGGCATATTGAGCATGCTACAATGTACAAAATCATGACTACATGTATTATTCGTTAAAATTCTTGTATACACAACGAGTGCATGACTCAATCTTAGCTATCTACATGGTATGTGTATAACATGACAGTGTGCTGGAAACCTTCCGTATTATTCGACCAAAATTTCTCTACTCAAGACGTTGGATGCAAGCTTTTTGGGTGCACTTGCAACCTTAATAAAGACATCCTCCAGAGTCGTGTCAGCCAGGCCCCAAGCGTAGACTGTGAATGTCTTCTTTTGCATGCTCCACTGTCTGGAAAACATCTGCAATTCTGACCTCACTTTTAGCAAACTCGAACTTTTGTGTTCCGGCGAGGTGGTATACCCTGATGGCATTTGGGGCGAGTCTCTGTATCAGGCTCTCCACTTCTTGGTCATGACATGAATCTGTTGTGATTGTGAACACATGATCCTCCATATCTTCCCTTCAACTGCATTATAACTTGCCATATTACCACACAATGAAATCATACTAGTCTTGACAATGTCTTGCTGTGTTTTACTGTGTTCGTGTCTTGTAATTGGAACCTTATAGTGATCACTCACGTACCTCTTTTGGATTTCCTATGCACTGCATTCTTCCATCCACGAAAATACCTATTCGATCACACAAGAATTCTGCCTCTTCCATGGAATGCGCTGACATTTGCAAATTAACACATCATCAGCTAAATAAATTAGTTAAGGAGGTAATTGATAAGAGAGAGAGAGAGAGAGAGAGAGAGAGAGAGAGAGAGAGAGAGAGAGAGAGAGAGAGAGACTGGTAAGTATGATGACACGGCCTTGCTTTGCGAGCTTTATAACATTCCATAGATCGAGTGTTTCTTGAAGCTGGATCAAGTCCAGTACTCGGTTCATCCATGTAAACAGCCTACAAGTATGGATTGGACCAATGAACAATTATAGCTTTTCTTGATTAACTGATGATCAGCAGATCGATATGTCGTTGATGAAGAAGGACTTACTATGGGATTCTCTATGAGTGAAATGGCGACGCTAAGCCTTCTCTTCATACCACCGCACTATATTGCCCTGCTCGTTTATCAGCAACCCCGCCATTAAATAGATTCAGACTCTTCAAAGAATCTTCCACTGCCTTCATCATAAACAAAACTAGTTTATCTAGGTCGACCAAACACATCTCTACGACTCTACATGTACACATAATCTGACATGTTATGGCCGGTAATCCATGAATATATGTATTGGACTTACTCTGGTTAAGGCAGAACCTTTAAGGTTCTTGAGTCTCCCATAAAATAGTAGATGCTCTCTTCCTGTTAGGGTAGTAGGCTAAATATATATATAAAGTTTTTTTTAGGTGCGGACGTCCGTACGGTGCGGATGCGGCGTTTCCGGCCACCGGCGAGGCGGCGACGCCGTATCCGGCCACTGGGCTTTGCTCTCCGGTGGCCGGCGACCCCGTCTGTACCGGCCCGAGCTCCATCGCCGGCCGGAAAACCCAAAAATGCAGAAAAATGACAAGTACTGTTCATTTTTCTGCATTTTTGGGTTTTCCGGCCGGCGATGGAGCTCGGGCCGGCACAGACGGGGTCGCCGGCCACCGGGGAGCAAAGCCCAGTGGCCGGATACGGCGTCGCCGCCTCGCCGGTGGCCGGAAACGCCGCATCCGCACCGTGAACAGTGCGTGCGGACGTCCGCACAGGAAAAAGACTATATATATATATATATATATATATTTTCAGAAACAAAGCAAATCTAGTCAGATCGAATTTAGTTTCTAAAAGAACAGAACCATGAAAAGGAAAATTCTGCTTACTCGTGTTGTGGGCAAACACCAATGCAGGAATATATTTCATGCATTTGAGTTACAAGGTCCAAGCCCTGAACATAGGCTGCGCCAGTAGTTGGCTTTACGAGACCAATCATCTGTCCGAAGATATATTTGTATAAAGATTAATAAACAGTGAAATAATACAAAAACAAACAAACGCACACAAGATCAGTATATCATGAATAGTGTACCGTACCATTTCGATGAAAGAGGTCTTCCCTGCACCACTAGGACCAAGCATACCAAAACATTCCCCTTGAGGCAAAGCAAGAGACAACCCTCTTACTGCAAATTTATGAGGGTTTCCATCTCTTCCTGGATACACCTTCTTTAGGTTGTCACATATCACAACATGACTTGTATACTTTGCTTCTTCCATCAGCTTATCAACTTTTTCCTTCTGATGAAGGATATAAATTAAGCAAATAATTACTACTGGAACTTTAAATCCATGGATCATGCATTACATTTCCTAGAGATAGATACTAGCTAATACTCCTCCCATAGAAAAGAAAAAAAAAAATTATTATTTACTTGCCTCCTGAGCGACATCAGGTTTATCCATGTCACCAACACCTTTAGATCCAACCCTGATCTGCATACTAGGAATTCCAAGAGTTGGTGTTTGCTTTCTTCGCAGGAATCCCAAAGGAGATTTTCTCCATGTTACAACTTGATCTATGAAAAATGCAAGAAGAAGCAGCACAGCCCACTCTAATGCCATGATGATCAAGACGTCTCTCGTACCATTTAAGCTATCATTCAAATCACCCCAACGCATACCCCTAGTGTGCATGGCTTTCCCTTCGCTGGCATAACTCGCAAACTCAAATAAGCCTCGATAGAGAGAGAAGCCAGGGTACAACTCTAGAAGAATCATCCACGCTTCTGCATGAGTGCAATATTAACGCAAAGTTGATTAGTTGATCATTGTTATCATTAGTTTATAACAATGAAAGTGTACAATTGTACAGTACAAACTACAAAGAAGTGTTAATACTTCATCAACTGTTAGAAATACTACTACTAATCACTACTTACTAGGCATTTGTTTATCAGTAATCAGATTCTGAAAGAAAGCCCCTCCGAGAAGCCCGCTTCCGAAGACGTAAACGTAAGCTACAACTGTGGTCATTAATATAATTTCGATTCAGACATAAGCACCAAATAGACATGCATGATGTTCCAATTCTACAGATCGATAGAGTACCATATCAAACCTGTAGCACTCCTAGTGGTCGAGAACAATGACGACAGAAAAATAGCAGTTCAGATACGCGGCCTTGTGAAGAGATATCCTGGGAAAAAAAGACCTTTATGCTGCTGCTGCTGCTGCTGCAAGGAGACTCCACCTTACACTGCTGTCAAGGTAAAAAAAAAAAAACCTAGCCTTATGCCTATTTCAGTTTCTCATTAGAAAGTTTAGAGATCAGATAGACAAGCTAATTACCTTATTATGTTATTTGGATTTGTGGGAATGGTTTAATCTCATCACATAGGGTGATTGCGAGACTTGACATGCATAGCAGATATAGCATATTACTGATTCACCTTTTCTTTGTTAATTTGTATGGTAACAATTCATTATGTTGGATCACCTTCAGGGTTTATGGGTGAACTTTGCAAAGGATCAATTATTTTGTCTTCTTGGACCTAAAGGAGCCGGGAAAAGCACAACAATAAGTTGTTTAACCGGTGTCACACCATTTACAGGAGGAGATGGTAACAGTGTTGAGTTCATCAGTCTTAATAATGATGATGAGATGAAGTCCATAGGGATATGATAAAATGGTACATTTTTTTTTTTTGTTAACAGCATTGATTTATGACCATTCTGCCCGAAGCACCGGTGGTATGGCAACTATTAGAAAACTTATAGGAGTTTGTCCACAGGTGACCTTCTCTAGCAATCCCTTACTCTCTGTCTCTTGTCTCTGTACACTCATAACACAGACAAACACACACACACACACATGTTGATGGAGTACGTCTATATATATAATTGGTAGCTAGACCATATACAAGGTTCATGGTTTTAGCTTATAACTGTGCTGAAATGATCTATGAAAAAAAAAAAAAGGGACTACACTTAACTTGTCTGCTTCTCATTTTCCTTGTTAGTTTAATGTTCTTTGGAGTGCATTATCTGGGCATGAGCACCTCCAACTGTTCGCTAAAATTAAAGGCCTACTCCCCGCTTCGGTAGATATGGTATGAGCAACACTAACTCCAATAGGGTATATCACATATCATGTTCTTCTTTGCAAATGTTTGAACTGTAGGTATCACAGTTAGTTAATTACAATGCTTCATGGGCTGGAAGGAAACTGACTGTTTGGGGTGTAAGTCATATACTAATATGAATGCTCCTCCCCTCTTGAATGCAGATTGCTCAGAAGTCATTGGAGGAGGTGAGACTATCTGAGGCAGCTAGAATGAGAGCTGGGAGTTATAGTGGTGGGATGAAACGTCGCCTGAGTGTAGCAATGGCCTTTATTGGTGATCCAAAGTTGGTCATTTTAGATGAACCGGTATGAACATTACAACTTTTGGCCGTGCAATTATCTACTTGCACTGCTTATGAAATAGAGTTTATAATCTGCAGACAACTGGCATGGATCCCATAACAAGAAGGCATGTATGAGACATCATAGAGGAGGCCAAGAAAGGGCGTTCAATTGTCCTAACCACCCATTCAATGGAAGAAGCTGACATTTTAAGTGACCGGATAGGAATCATGGCAAAGGGGAAGCTTCGTTGCATCGGAACTTCAATAAGGCTCAAGTCACGGTTTGGGAGTGGCTTTATTGCTAATGTGAGCTTCAGTGGAGGCAGTAGTCCAGAAAATCATGAAGCTGTGAAGCACTTTTTTAAACACGTATGTTAATTCTGAAATGGTTTGAACTTTTTCTTTATATGCATTGCAAAGGTTTAACTTAGCTAATATTTTGACAGCATTTGGATATTTTACACAAAAGAGACGGATCGCTATCTGACTTTTATTATTCCACAAGAAAAAGAGGGACGTTTGACGGTAATCATTTCTCTATATGGAACATTTTTTAATTTACAATATATATAATTTCAGATACAAGTTATGGTTTTTTTGTCATAATTAAACATGACATATGCAATATTTCTGAGATTATTACGTACACTACAGTACAGCCTGACCATATGAGTATACTTCTCTCCATGATCATTGTTCTGAATTATACCTCATTTCTCAAAAAATAGTTCATCAAATGAAATAGTCTCAAGTGAAGAATCCTCAATTGGAAGTTATGATCCTGTACAGAGTTTTTTTGCGGAGCTTGAAGATAGGCAACATGAATTTGGTATAGCTGACATCCAACTTGGTCTTACAACTCTAGAAGAAGTTTTCCTGAATATTTCAAGGCAAGCGGAGCTAGATGCCGCCATGGCAGAGGGGAGACTGGTTACTCTCACTTTAACATCTGGAGAGTCAGTTGAGGTAAACCACAACTTCTTTCTCATTATATTAATCTGGAAGCAAGACATTTTCGCAGCGAATATAAGATCATGAGTGAGTTCATGTTTTTTTGTTCTACTTACTGTTCTAAAAGTATTCCAATGATATTGCAGATACCGGTAGGATCCAAGCATGCAGTGATTCCAAATTCAGAATCCCAAGAGCATCCACAAGGTCTTATGGTAGAAGTTTACTGGGCTCAAGATGAGTCTGGTAAACTATGCATTGCTGGTCACTCATCAGAAACTCCAGTACCTCATAACATCGATCCCAGGAGTTTACGTTAGAACATTCAACCAGTACGTCCCAACAAAATCAGTAATCCTATTTCTCATGGAATCGGTAGTCGTACATTATATAGTACATAAGTTCTTTTGTAAATATCATGAGCACCTGGATTGGGAGTATTGGCCTTGATGTAGAGTTTCCACCCCTTTCCAGCTTAAGCTCTTGAATGTAGAGGAGGTCTAGGTTCAAAAACTTGCAATTTGAAACTCCACCCATAAACCACTTTGCTACTTCAAGATGCAAAGTGAAACTCCACCCATGTAGGGAGGTCTTAGCTTTTTGGAATTATCAGCTGTCTTCAGTCTTGTTTTAGATCATTGCTCAGAAAATTTGATAGAACAGTAAGTAGAACATTGCATGTAGGGAGGTCTTGACAATTTACACTAGTTATGCTAGAGTTAAGGTTCTTCACTTCTCATACTATCTGATTCCTACTTGCAATCAGCATTAATCTTTTGAAATATACAGAAGCAGAACTGAGTACCAAATAGTTGCATACGATTAAATTTACCATAACAATCATGAAGGTGCAGATAAAACCATAATCAGTCACTATACAATACAGAAGGATCGGCTGGAAATCATGTCAAAGGACTCCAAACCAATCAGTCTTTAGATTAAATGCAAGATAGTAGAAGCATGAAACCTATAATGTACATTCACACACATTCCAAATGCAGACAAAACATGACACGCTCTTAGCGCAACACAATCCTCTAACTATATAGACCACATTATGATTTCACAACACTTTGAATCACACTGCATAAATCAAAATCTGAGATGAATATCTGCCGCTTTAATTGTTATAGACATCCAAATGGGTATAGGATTTCATCTTCTCCACTCTGCTTGGCTTGCCTTCCCTGCAAAATTAAACAATAACAAGGCGGCTCAGTATTGAGTAACTATATTGTTAATTGAAATACTAATAGGTATGACTTCTCGCCGAACTTCTTATGGGGAAAGGATAACAAAATAATTCATATGTTCTGAGACAGTAAGAATATATACCATCCCAAATCAGCAAAGATATCAATTTTTCTATAAGAATTTCAACTATAATCACTGAACCAAATATGCCATCTGTTTCCACTTATCACAGGTAAGAATTGGTCACTTAAGAAGGATGAAATCATACCATTTCCATCTCTTGAGGCTGACAGAGATTTGTCGCTTTTGATTCCTCCTTTTCCACCTGATTGTACCAGTTTCTGTGTCCTTGGAGACTGTGAAGTGATTTTGCCATTAGCTGGTGATGGCAGAGAATGACGGCGAGTGGAGTTAGTTTTCTCAATCTTCTCAGTAGTCTCCAGTCCAAGCCTAGGAGATCCTTGTGCCCTCAGCTTTGCCTTTGCAGACACAGTTGCTTGCATATAGCTTGGCAATGTTGGACTGTTTTGCAACCCATTCTCTGAATGTTCTTGTTTGGCTGGAGTTGAAATTTTCCTGCTTGATTTGTGGATGTCATTGCTTGTTAAGTCTTCCTTTTGGCTCAAAACCCCATTTGGAACAGGGATGTTTTCATCTTTTTTACTGCTCTCTGTTAATATGTTCAACTCAACTGCAGCTTCATCACTAGGTATATTTGTTTCTTTACCATTGCCCTCTGTCAAAGGCTTCAAATCCATTGCAACCTGATCATGGGATACTAAGTTGAAGACTTCTTTTTCCGTTGATGGTTCAGGAGTTATTTCCGCATCAGGTAGATTGGATAGACTAACTGTTGGCTCTTTCTTCATCTTCTCAACAGAATTATCCGTGATCCCTTCAAAAATATTATGACCCGAAGCACTTGATACCTTTTCTATATTCTGCTTGAGATTCTGAGCTTCAACTTCTGTCTGCACAGAGTTCTCTACTATGGGAGTATGAACCTTCCTCAAGTTACGTTTAACCTTTTCAAGCTCAATTTGTGGATTTTCCAGCACTGGATCTGCTGGCTGGCTAGAAACTTTCCTAAGGATACGTTTCGGTTTCTCAGGTTCAGAGGTTGGTTGCACTGAGACACTCTCAACGTTTGCAGCTGGCAGCCTTCGTGTGCTTCGCTTTACCCTGCCTGTTTGAGGATCTCGGTGCGTTCTCTGAGATTTTGGATCTGGAACTTTTCTTGGTTGGGGAAGAGGTTTCCAAAAATGAGTTGCTGACCAACGTTCTAACCAGTTTGGTACTGAATTTGGATCTCGAGGATCATAATGCAAACGCAGAGGCATGACAGTAGGTGAGAAAGCAAGAAGCTAAAAAGAAAAAGGAAACTGTTACAACATGCCAACTTGAAATTATCCAAATTATACAAACCAAACTGTTGCAATTTAATCATGAAATTCTTTGAATTAAACTGTTGAACAGAATGTCAATGTACCTTACTAATGAAAACATTAACCGTCAGCTTTGCCATTTGAGTAGAGATATCAACTCTAGCAGGATTCACAGGCTTGCCCTCCTGATGGACAACATAAAAGAGAATTATAGTTAAGAGTAGCACTCAGGAACACATAACCTATGCCTAACTACAGTTATATACACTGTATAAGTGAATGCATCTCAGACGTTTAAATACAATATAATCTATTTAGGATGAAGGTAACAAGAAAGTCACAAGTTTCCTAGCTAACAGATGGGAAATAATAAGTGATAACTAGGAATTGATAATTGGCCAAAGTACTTAAAGACTTGTACCAGAGGCGTCACATGGCATCTTGTTTGCACTTCAAGCCCAATATTAGACTGCCTGACTTGTCGTCCACGACCAAGTGCCTGTAGCTTCACAATGCCCAACATACTGGAAAGTGTAGCAACGGCTTGTCTCCTGACCAAGTGCCCACGGATAAGTGCCTGTAGCCTTATTATGCCTTTGAGGGCCCAAAAAGCACGGCGAGCCTTCACATAGTATTCCAATGTCAATGATTATTTGACTACTGTAAATAAATCCAACTCAAGGCAAAAGAATGCAATTAATTGAAATAATTTAGCAGCTGATGTAATACTACTATGGCAAAAGATTTACCAGATAACCCCTAAAGGCAGCCTGTGCCTTTGTGGCAGCTTGCTCTTGCCTGATCTTCTCAGGATCACACGCTGCATTTTGTGGTGTAGACCGTTGTGAATCTGTACTTTGGCTTCCTGGCTCCCCATCACCTAATACACTTGGAGCGTCCTTGTTCTCCAATTCTAACCCTTTGTCACCTATGGTGTTTGTGCTTTCCTGAAAAGCCACAGGTGGATCTGCAACAAATTCAGTTCCTGCTTCCCTGGCAGCAACCACCACCTCTTTCTCATTTGAAATTCTCTGTAAATCAAAGAGATAAGAAATAGTATTTGTAAATGTTAAAGCTTCTCTTCTATGCAGATACAGAAAGCAAGTACACTTACTGAAATTGAATATATAACTCCAACGTTTAGGAAACTAATCAGTAAGGTGCATGCATTTGTTATGAAATTGAACATTCTTACATCTCTTCCTTTTGACGGATTAGGTTTGGACGACTTTTTCCCAAACAGAACGGTCTTGATCCATTTAGCAGGTGATTTACCCATTGCAGGAAGACAGAAAACACACAATCCTCAAGCCCCCTTTCTGCAGTGTTCAAATCGGTTACATTTAAAGTATACATAAACTACAAAATGAATAACAAAACTAAAGTCACTTATGCAATTGATTCCTAGAAACAGGACGAATAATCATAAATTGTTATTAAAAATTTCCAGAACCAAATACCGTACAGAACAAATCTCTGGATGCTTATGACAACACCAGAGCACTTATGAGATACTACTTCAGACAGCTTAGTTCAAATTCTTTGTAATTACAAACTAGTGATCTCAAAAAAAAAAAAAAAACTAGTGATGTATACATTCCTAAGAACTGCATAAATCAAATCAAAGCACACACCCAAAAAAGTGAGATACATCCTCAAAGAATCTTTCTTTTGATCTTGGCACGCCAAGTTCCAAACTTCAAAACTATTAACACCTAGAATAACAAGAAGCAAATGCCAAAACCCATATTTGATCAATTAACTACAATACCATACATTCAAGATAAAAATCCCTCAACACTATCAAAAGCAATAACCATATTTCCCACTTATCTTAACCCAGAAAGAACCAACCAAGCAATCACAGCACACCCACTAAACCCAAAAAGGAAATCCAGCAAGAAATTAACAAAACACACAAGATCTCAGAACCTTTACAAGCTGCAACACACAAATGAGGTCCAACCACCCCAGATCTGAAACTCACCTACCAAATGTAGACCTTCCAAAATTCCCTAGACCAACTTTTCCTGCAGAAAACACAAGTCTCAAAACAATCAGACCCAGTAAAACACACACCACTCAGAAAATAAAAAAGGAAACTTTCTTGAAGATTTAACAGAGAACATCAGATTTTGAAGGAAAAGGAAAATGTACCATGAGGAGTTTAGTATGAGTGAGCAGAAACCCAGAATGTGATCTGATATAAACAAAACACAAAATACTATAAAGCCATGTACTTTGCTTTACTCTGTCTCTCTCTCTCTATCTCTATCTCTCTCTTTCCTACTGATATCACCAAAAAAAAACACTGAATTTGAAAAAATTGGTGACTGGAGAGGTAAATCTCTGGTGTACAAAGAAATACATTAAGAATTTAGCCTCTCATATGTGATTGGCTAACTTAGCTTGTTGCTTCAGATGTACGGCTGAGATTAGATTCTACGGTGGAGACGAGAGCAGGGGATTGTTGCGTTGGAAATAAAGATGGATGCGTTGGCAGTCCCCAGTGCAGTTGAGCCAGTTAACTTCGGAACCAAGGGTGTGCAGTGTCTTTATTTAATCCAAAGCATGGTGGAAATGACGGTTGTGTCCTCGCGTGTGGGAATTGCATCCGAGGCACCAATGCGTGCATAAGAAGATCCTGACCGTTGACGTGGGCGGCAGAGGTGTTTGGGGGAGCGGTGGGATCAGGCTTTATATGGTCACGGAGTGGAAATGCAGGAGCTGTGAGTCATTATAGCCATCACTCTCTTTTACCGAAACGCCCTTCATTAACGTGCTAACGTTATGTACCAACGCCAACAAACACTGCGGTTTCAATGTTTCATTGCTTTTTATTCTTGATATTTTGGATATAAATTATTGCCGGATTACGGTGCGAACCGGTAGAGACAACCGGTTTAATTGACGGGGACGGTGTGGGGAATTCTTGTTTGGGCCAATGCTAGGAGCTCAAGACTCAAAGTCGGATTCGGATTCTATCCTAACTTTTCATTTCACCTTACCTTCCTAACCTTCCATCTAATGGCTCACAATCTCTTGTTCTTTTTTTCTATACTCTTATTTTTGTGCTTTGAAATTATGAGCCATTAGATAGAAGGTTAGGAATGTAAGGTGAAAAAAAAAGTTAGGAGAGGATCTATCCCTCAAAGTCACCATGTCCCAACCGGAACATATTCTGCCACTCTATAAACGTGATATTTGAGTTTGGTGCTAATAATGAAACTATAACAAGCAATAACTTAAAACAGGAAATTTCATTAAAATTAAAACTTAGACAAATAGTCTCTTTCACTTTTCAACATAAGTAAATTTTGTTGCATTACACAACAACCATATCAATGCCTATAATAAACATTGTAAAGACTGATCTATCAAATTACTTGATGTAGATGCAAAACTAGACTATGCCAATAAGGGATACGTACGTTATCAACAATCTTTCCAATTTCTCTCATTTTGGACACGACACTATTTAGGGTGCAAAGGAAGTGCTTGCAGCTAGGAATGGACACGGTTTGGTACTAAACTGAAACCTGACCGCAATGCACTGTCCAGCCCAATAAAAATCCATTCCGGCCCAAACTGCACATCCAGCCCAATAACACCGACCTAAAACCCTAAAGTAAACAACCACTTTCGTCCATATCCCTACTGTCAACTGCAAACTCGGTTGGTTTTAAACGGCAAGCGATTTGAAATTCGAAATTCAAATCCCTCAAAGCATAAAAGGCCTGGGTCCCATGCCGCGCCAGCCGTTGCAACTTCGACATCACACGCCGTCCACTCTCCCAAACCCCTAACTCCTGTCCACGCGTCACCACGTCACGCAATCACGTCCGCCTAATCTCACTACTTCAAGTAATCAACAAAGTACAGCCAATAAAGTCCTGCCACGTTGCTAAAAAAGATAGACGTGGGAGTAGGGGAACGCGAGTAGAAGAGTTGAGCGTGTGGCGAGGATTTGAGTTTTGTGTGGGGTATTCCTACAGTTTCCCGCCCAAACGATAATTGGGTCAAAATTGGGAAAAAAAAAATAAAGAAAATAAAATTGAATATAAATTAGGGCCGGTCTGTGATACTGATACCATTTCATTTCGGTTTTGAGAGCAAGCAATCAAATCGCAACTCGATTCAATGGAAGAGCCACAATCAGCACAGTCTGCCCAATCTGGTAATTAGATTTATTTGTTGTCAATGAAACTAGTTAACGAAATTGGGGCTTAAATTTCTTCTATGTGTTTCAGGCAAGCTTCTGCGCTACGGGCTTCGATCCGTGACTAAGCCCAAGAAGGAGAAGCCACTGGTGCCGGAATTGTCCAACCCCTCTGCGGCGTCTAAGAGGTACGTGGCGGTGTGTTACGGCTATCGCCGGATCAGTCAATTTGATAATGAATTTTGCAATCGAGATATTTCGATGCGATTAGATGATTGTGTATTAGTGTCGATTTGTTTTGGATGGACTCAATTGAACTGTTTTTGTTTCGGTTGCAATGAATATCGATGTATAAGCCAGAATTTCGATGTATCGATGATTGCTTTTGATTCGATGTTCTGCGTTGAATTGAGATTGAACTGTATATATGTGATGTCAATTTCTTAGGGTTAGACCTGCATCGAATGTGAGCAAAAGCGTGAGTGTGCTTGATCTCTCCGGTAAGGACAAGCCTGTCAAGCCACCCAGGAGGCTATCGATTCCTAACAAAGTGGCTGGGACTCCAGCTCCGAAACTGGGTGGGAACATCACTCCAGTTTCTGAGGCTAGATCAAGGAGGTCTGTCAGAAGCGAAACACCTCCTGCTTCTGATGCTTCCAGGCTGACAAGCCGGAAGAAGTTCAGTATTCTGTCATCGGAATCATACTGGCTTTCGCAGATCAAGCTCTCTGAGGCTGCTGGAAAGCACTTGATTTCGCTTGGGTTTTTCAAACTGGCCTTGGAGGCAGGATGTGAGGTATAACTAGTTAACCTTCCAGTTTGATATTCTTTTTAGTTTAATCAGGTGTTTGTATATCTATTTAACACCTCCATGCTTTGAACATAGTGTTCAGGATGTGCTAATATGTGATGTATTAAGCGATATGTGTTTAAATTATACGCAAGAGCTAATTGTGATCACTCGTTTCTTCAGCAACCACTTCAGCGAATGCAGGAGGAGCTCAAAGCGTATGCACTTCGTCATAAACTTGGTGATCTTGCTGATGTTGCAGTACCACTGAAAGAACTATTTGAAAGCTACGGAGTTGTAGAAAACGAGCAGGTGCAGGTCTCAGAAACCTGTCCTCACATACCTGAAGAGGGGACTCGGTCTTCCGATGAAGATGCCAAGAGCTGTTCATCTACAATGGGAAGTAGAAAACTGAAACCAAAGTCGTTGAACACTGATGCTACTCAGGTTTCTCCATATAAAAACAAAGCCAAGAAGGAAGTACCTCAGAAAAGCATTCCTGCAACCAGGACTAGGGCATATGTGGCAAAGAAGTCTTCAATTTCTGGACCTGTTTCTGACTCTGGGACACGCAAATCAACAGCTAAGAAACCCCAGAAGCCAATTAAGCAAGAAGCTAAGAATGAAAAGGATACGAAGAAGCAGGGGAATAAATCTGCTGTTGAACAAGGCAAGTGTATGAAATTATTATGTTTGTATTTTTTGTGTAGTCATTGCTAACTTGTTCAGTTCGTGTGACATTGTCTAACAATTTGTTGTCGTCGCAGGCTCAGCTAGCCCTACATCTGCAGAGGAGGCACTTACTGAGAACAAAGAAAATGAGGTGAGCTAGATTGTTAGTATATATATTGATTGTTCATTGTATTTTGCATCTGCATCTGGAATTGGTTTTTTCTATTCTTTTTTTTTTGTTCTTTTTTTTTGTTGCTTTTGCTTCATTCTCCTTGGTTACATTGGCTTTTTTTTTTCTGCAGGATGCTGTCTCGATGGAAGAAATAAGTTTGACTGAAGTCGCATAGACATATTACCCAAGAAACTAAACAAATTGCACTATCATACTCTTGGGTCTGTCTCTAGTTTTTTTTTTTTTTTGGAGGATTCTTATGTATAGATTCTAGGAATTTAGGTGAAAGTTTTCTGTCTGTTTGGTGAAACCATTTCATTTGCGTGTGCTTGGTTTAAACTGCGGTTGTTTGTTTATTGTTATTCAACTGCTGGTGATTTGGATTGTACTATATTGTGTCTATTTCATCATGTTGTATTTACAGATATTGGATTGTATATTAAGTAATCAGATGCTATTTAACCTTTTAGGAATTAGGACTACATGAATCTCCATTCCATATTAATTTGAAAGTCAGTCTCCATTCCATTACAAATTCCTCTAACTATTCCAAATCCATGCAGCCAAAGCTGTAGTGAAAATTTGATGAAAGCAAATCTGTTCAGTTGTATCTACATTACTTACACTCAAAATACAAATTGTAAACTATGTTCTGCACTTATGATGCCTGTGACATGACCGAAAAGAAGTTAAAGGAAACATTGTAAGCAATGAACATTTACTTATTATGGGTACAGACTAGCACTAGGCATAAACCATTGAAGTCTTTCAGCTTCTCCATCTTCCAAACTAAACACTCCCGAGTTATAGACTTCACCTTCTTCATCACCGATTAAGTAGACGCAATTAGGTCTATAACCTGGGACATTACAGGCAGCTACCGAGTGGTTTTGTCCCAAGAAAATTGTCACCTCATCTAAACTTCTGATGTAGTGCTACTTCTTTTCATGATAACAGTAAACCTCAAACCCTTCTGAGGTTATCGTCATAGCTTTGATGCTGAAAACTATAGCTTGTCCCTGAAAAGCTCACCAGCATAAATATCAATCCTCTTAGGCTTATTAAATAAACCTTGCCCCCATTAAAGAACAAAGGCAATGCAAGTTGATTATACTCGCGGGAAAACCTACGATCAAGATCACAAAAGAACAAGCCTCCCCAGTTCATTCAATGCAATCAACTCCTTGTCTGTGGATGTAAGAACGTCGTCGTAGTGATTCCCATAACCCTGTAAAACAGTCCACTCCTGGTTTCCGTCTTCGTAACATATTAGATTTCGCCTCTCTCCAAAGATTGCAAGGACTTTGTAGTCTCTAGGGTTGCATAATGGGTCTGAGGACAGTGTGGCCTTGTGGACAGTGCCGTTTGGAGGGAGTTGTGGGAGATTGTTGACTTGGTGGCCGGTGAATAGGTTTATGAGAGTGAGGATGAGCCAATCGGCGGAGAATCCGCATATGGTCTTTCCATGAGCGTTTTCGGGTAGCTCGCAACGGCGGACTCGATCGGTTGGTGGTTATGTTGAGGAAGAATCTGGAGTGTTTGGTGATAATGTGATATTCTTCAGGTTGGTAATGGCCAGGAAGCATTAGCCTTGTAGAATTTTCATAAAGTGGTTTTGTGTGAAAGTTCACCATGCATGTTTATGAGAGAAGAGGGATTCAGAAAAGCGGAGCAAATTGCGCGGTCAAGGCGTCAAGCTATATGAGTACTTATAGATGATTAAGGGGGAGATTCCTTTCTCTACTGGGAAAAGGAGTTATGTGACCGACCGTAGCTTTCTTACAATTAATTGTTTGATTCTCTATTTTTCCCTTTTTAGTTATCAAATCAAATAGATTCGAAGTTGTAAACAGCTTTTCGTGTTTAAGTAATACAGATTCATCATGCAAGCCACGGAAATTTAAAATTTTATCAGCAAAAGCAAAATAACTAGAAGAATGATTATTCAACTAGCCAAAAAGATTTACAAAATTTGGGTAATATCGGTAGCTCATGGACGTCATCGCTGTCGACCAATAAACCATTGCATTCTTTCAGCTTGGCCATCTTTTAAACTGAACACTCCCGAGTTCTCAACTTTGCCTTGATCATCATCAGTGAAGTATATGCAATTAGGTCTGAAATCCATGAAATTTCGCACAGCTAATGAGTGGTTATGACCCAAGAAAATCGTAAACTCCCACAACTTTGTGGTTCTGCGCCACTGTCCTTCATCGTACTGGTAAACCTCAAACCTTTTAAGCCGGTCGTCGTAGGTTTCATGCCGAAAAAAGTAGCTCGTCCCCGAAAAGCTTACCAACATAAGCACGTCTCCGTTGATGCTCAGTAAATAAATTTTGTTACCATGAAAGAAAGAAGGTGGTACGTGTTCACTACAAACCGGTGAATCGCAGGACACAAGCTTCCCCATCTCATTCACTGCAATAAACTCCTCGTCCGTTTCGACGGCAACGTCGTCATAGTAAGGTCCATAATCTAGTAACATAGTCCATTGCTCGTGTTCTTGTTCGTAACCAATTAGCTGTCTTTCGTCTCCGAAGATTGTCAGGACTTTGAAGTCGTAACGGTTGCGAGACGGGTCTGCAGACAGTATGGCCTTGTGCACGGTGCCTTTTCGGGGGAGTCGTGGGAGGTTGATTAGGTTGCCAGAAAATGGGTTGAGGAGAGTGAGTGATGAGTTCTGGTTGTCGGAGAGGATTAGCCAACCTAGTGAGAATCCGCATATGGTTTTTCCTTTTAAACAAGCATCCATGGGTAGTTGAAGAGTGCAGACTTCGTTGGTGGAGACGTTGAGGAAAGATAGTTTCATGTGTTTTTCCTCAACTTCTCCACTCGATGTGGAGTGGTGGCGATCTTCCGAGTGGTACTGGTTAGGAACCATTAGCCATGGGGAGTAGCTCACCATGTTGAGAGGCAAGGGAGAACAGAATGTGGAAAGTAGCTGGGAATGGATGGGTTGATGGAAGCTTGAAGCTCTCAAGTCTCAAGTTTTAATATTTCTAGTCCGTTGAAACTTCCTGTTTCTATAGCAATTAGGATTCCTGATTTTGAACGGACTATAGTTTTCAGCCACATGGTCTCCCAATGCCAGGATTGGGGCAAACACTATCAGAATAATATTGCAGAAATTGCTGTTTTTCTTTAGAAATACTGAATAAAGTTCATAACAAACCAATGCAAATTGATACACAAACATTCTATTTTACATGAGCTCAACCACCAAGCAATGTGGTAAGACATAATTGAAAGACCAAACAATCCTAAGTCTCATAATCCGCAAGGAAAATATCGAAATACAGGATAAATGTTGATAAGTTTGCACAATCATTCCCAACTAGCGATGCCACTCATAGCATGCATCCGGACATATTCAGACTGCCCTGCCAGCACGCACCTTATGAAGGAGTTAGTCTGCTGTCCAACTCTGTTCCACGATTTCTCTAACTCTCCGATTGTACTCTCGCTTGTTCTCACTGAACATGCGTGCAGCTTCAGAATTTGCCGGAGAATTCGGGTTTGGATCACATAGTAGTGACTGAAATAAGCAAATGGTAGATGTTAAAGTCTTGGATTTCTAGCACACTGAAAGTGTTTCAGTTCATAAATTGATCCATATTCAAAAAGGCTAGATATCTACATTAACATGTGCAGTATTGTAGGTACATATTAATCTCACACGTGCAGTAATACTTGCTTGCTCTATGAAACTATTATTATAGTGAAAAACAACAATTCTTTCCACACAATCAACCATACCTGGATAGACGTGAGTATAGCTGCCACATCATAAATAGGACTCCACTGATTTTGCAAAATATCTAAGCAAATACTTCCATCGGCGTAAACTGACCAATTTGGAAAGAAAAGTGGGATTTGAATCAGAAACCAGATGAGAGATATGGACCATGAAGCAGATGCTGATGTGCAAATAGAACTTACTATTTGGATGAAACATTCGAGAAACAAATCGCACCGTCGGTGGTTTGTTTGGATAATCTTCAGTGAACTGAAGAGTCAACTTAAACGTGCCTGCATAGTTAGATAATGTGGATATTAAGACAGCGGGGTGATGTAACAGAAATACTTGAAGGTTTCAGCTTCCAGTCTTAAGATTTTAATTCTCTTTCTTCTCTTCTAAGAAAGCAAGAACAAAACATGGGCATCTATTCATTAATGCATAAGGTAAAAGTTATCCATCATTCCACTTATTGAAAGAAAATTTTGATCCTACTGGGGACACTATCCTTTATTACTTTTCTGGTTATGCAAGACAAGAAGTATGATTTAGCAAACAGTACTAGTTAGATAATATGTTTTCATGTCTTCCAAGAGACGTATAAATTAAAAGACCTGGCTGCTTTTGAAGATGAGACATCTCAAATGTTTGATATAATCATGCATACAACTTTGTTGATATTAATGAATTGTACCAAGAATGACAAATCCAATATCAATAATGAAGAAAAGGATTCATCCATCCTAAATCTAAAGTTACCCTCAATAATCCAACAAGAAGATAAAAACCCATAAACTTAAGAACCATTGTGTATTTTCTGTTAATTCTACTACAACATAAGTTCCATATATGATGTCCAACTTCATTCAAGATTATGAAACTTAGAATAAAGTAACCAAATCAAGAGTTTCAGAGAAAAGATTTACTAACCTCCATCCCAAGGAGTATCATCAGGACTGCAATCAAAACCAAACAAAAAATGAGAAATGCCTTTATCCAACCATACTTAAGCATAACGAAAAGCAGCTTATTTTTAAGCGTTTCTTATAATCCAACTCACCCAAATATAACAGCATTCCACAGCATTATATTGTTGTCTTGGGGTGCCCCACTAATCCCTGCAGGCGGGTCCTGTTGCAGCCTCTTGAAGTCTCTCATCAGCCTCTTCCTAGCAGGAGTCGACATTGCTACCCTGCTAGCACCTATAAATCAAAGTAATCACCAACAAGTTCAAATCAACACAACTCGGTAAGTGCTTTCAACATAAATGCGAAGGACAAGCTAGCAACTGGTCCTAATGCCCACATTAAAGGTCACTGCTTTGATGCACCAAATTCACATACAATGGAAATGAAAACACAAAATTGTTCCATGAAACACAGAATTACAAAATCCAATCACTTCAAATCACCACATATATGCATTTAAGTTGATACATGCACACAAAAACCAAGCTCAAGACATCAAAATCGAGCTCAGAGATTAGAAATTTCACTTCAATTAAGCCACTTCTGTACACATTCAAAGCTTCATCAAGCAATACAACCACTTGAATCCGCTTTCTACACCATTCACAACTACAATAAACCCCAATTCACATTCTTATAAACCAAAGCTACAAACTTGGCCTCATCCAAGCACAAAGCTTCAATCTTTCACCACATACCAAATTACCCACCTCACAATTAATCAATTTGAGAACAAAAACAGAACACAAAACAAGAGAAACTGAACATGATTGGGTGGAGATTCTGCTTACCTGGAGCTCCTCCGAATCTCCAAGAGGTCTCGATCCGAATCGGGTTGGTGATTCAGAGGCCAAGAGGGTGATCGGAAAAGGGTTTTGGGAGATGGGTTTTGATCAGATCGAGTCCATTTAGGTTGGGGCAGAGAGGAGCACAGAGGAGCTCTATAACTATTTAGTGGGGGAGAGAGAGAGAGAGGGTTGTGTTTGTTTTGTTTATAGGCTTGTGAGGAATGATGAGAATTTGGAGATGCGGTTGGGTCGGTCTACTCAGCAAGGGTCCCTACTACTTTGGCTAGTTGGCCTCTCTCTCTCTCTTTCTTTATCAGCCTTCCCCTTTCTCAAAAGTGAATGGAGGAAATTTCTTCGACCTTTTTCTTTTTCCTCAACTTTCTTTACTTGTTCTCTTTTTTTTTTTTTTAGACTTGAGATCAAGTGAGAATCTATGAGAAACAGGGGTTATATTGAATAATTAATTTTTTTTTAATTATTTAATATATTTTTTAAAGACATAGAAACATGGTTATATTGAATAATTAAGTTTGTTCAATCATTTAATATATCTTTTAAATGCATAGAACATTGTAATAAGTAAGCAATTTTATAGTTAATAGGTATGATGAACTTTTAAAAAAAAAAAAAGATATATGATGAACTTTTTAATGATCAAATGTGTTACATGGCATGATTATTGTTCTAAATAAAAAATTTCTAATTATTGATTTTTTCCATTTCAATCTCGTTCACTTTTAAAAAACATACATTAATGTTGAATTTTTTCTGTGTTAAACAGAGAAATCAATTAAATCAGAAATCTTCATTTTCTCATCAATCACTTTGTAGCTCTACTTTGGTTTTTGATTGGCTTGTTTTCTTAACGCATCTTTTATTCCTGGGTGAAAACACTATCTATAGGGAAACAAAGGCACAAAGACAGTTGAAGCACCTGAACACGGAACGAGCAAGCCCGCCTGAGGCATGGTCGCATGGACATGATCGAAGTGTGAGCAATTAAGGTCTAAAAATTTGGTCTAAGCACGCGCCCGAGGCATGAACAGGGTTAATTCACGAGTAAAATCACACATGTTACCAGTTAGGTCTTGTATATACATAATTCCTGATCAAAATACAAGCTAATTATGTGAGCTAGCTGGTAATGAATCGATATCCCACAGGCTACACCATACTAGTACTCATCTAGTTAAAAGTAATTAGAACTAGAACACAAAACTTTTAATACACAATTTACTGAAGCATGGAGCTTTGCCTGAAGTAACTCCTTGAATGAATTATATTACAAATTAACAAATAAATAAAAAAAATTGTCAATATATATAGCACATATCAACTGTTGTGATCTTCACTAGGAGATGTAGATGCACTCTTGTGGGTGGCAAATGGCAATGAATTAGGTGGCTGCAGAAACATCAAACTCCCGGGCTGCGAAATATTGGCCGATGAAGAATTCGGTTTGCTCAAATAGCTTGATCCACATCCGGTAATATTGTTCCCTTTAACTGCTGTTTGCAGATAGGAAGAAGCAGTAGCACCGTTACTACTACTAATTCCCGGGAAGTGCTCACCCCATTTCAATTTCTGAGCCAAGATGTTATTAAAGTGATCTGCACCTGCAGTCTGATTATTACTGCTACTTCCACTCCCACCATTACTACTGCTGCCAATGATTGATGTAAGTGCGGCTGCTAGGGCAGACTGGAAATTTGGATCAGCTGTAATTGCCTTTGTTGCGGCTGCAATAGGATCCGGTAACTGAAACTGTTGAGGAGTTGCATTGTTCTTCTGCATGTAGTTCTGGTACATGCTGTTTTGCATGGGCTGCTGCTGCTGCTGCTGCCTTCCAAGAATAGGGTTCTTGTTGTTGTAGGATAACTGGGTTCCATTTCCATAGGAAAGGAATCCATTGTTACTCCAAGACATGATGTTGTTGGATTGATCAGAAGAACCAAAGTTGAGACTGTTGGGAGGGTATAGTACTTGGTGGGCAGAATTTAAAGTTGATGAAGCAAATTTGTTCATGTGGGATGAGGAAGAGGAGGATGGGTTCGAAGTGAGGTCCAAGGTGATTGTTGGTAGTGAAGATGACATGGAAGAGTTGGGTATGTAGAATCTCGACCTTGAGTTATCCGAAACATAATAATTGTATCCATGAAGGTCAGCAGCCGCAGTTGTGGCGCCAGCCGATTGGTTCAGGCCAGGCCGGGACGAGCTGGAAGATGAGCCGGACAACAGCATGGAGGCGGCGGCAGAGGTGGTGGAAGCCATGGCGGTGGCTGACATTGGAAGTGGGTGATTGTGTGCTCCTTCGTACGTGGTGATTAAGATGGACATGTCATCCGCACATCTTTGTACCTGAACATCAAATTATATCGATCATATTAGTACAAAGTGAATCACAAACTTAGACCACATTACTATTCATGTATATATATACAATATGTGTAATAGCCAAGTTGGCGCAAATTACCTGTTTCCTCACTGGACATGATGGTGCGATGGTGCAACGATAGTATGCTCTAGGGCAAGGGTTTCCTTTTGCAATCTTCTGTCCATATTTCCTCCACTGGCATCCATCATTCATCTGTAAGTCAATCACAATTATTGTTAATAAACTCTATTATATGCATAGTGCATGAAATGAGTACGTAAGAAATAATTATTAATCACTATATAATCATTTGTATGAACAACACTAACCGTTGGGGTGTCACATCTAGCTCTGACTGAAACCCTAGCTTTTTTTACCGGGGTCTGCTGTGCAACTTCATCTTCTACTATACTTCTCATCGTCTTGAGAACCTTTTTCGGAGGCCATGTCTCTCCTGCTTCTTCTTTAGGTACTTCTTCAATGCTGCTTGCAGGGCTTGGGTTTGACAAAGGCACCTGCTCAGTTGTAGTACTACTTGATTTAGCAGGTGCTTCATATTTGCAGTCTAGTCCTAAAGACAAGCTCTTTTCATCATCTGTCTCGTTTTCTTTCCCTACTTGAGAACTAGGGCTTTTGTTCTTTTCCTCGACCTTTTTCAGTTTGCTGGAAAAAGATCCGAGGCTGAGGGAGACAAGCTGCTCGGACTCATCATCGTCTTGATGATTATCGATTGCAATGCGATCCTTACTGGATTGGGTTGCTTTCTGTTGAATGTCATGGTACTGCATTTGAAGTGTTTGGTAGTCCTCCATCATTCGGTCTAAGTACTTCTTCAGCCTTTGGTTCTCTTCTCTCACCTCACCCATCTCGGCTCTGGCAGATTCTAATTGATAATCCTATAAAATTAATGTTCGAAAATTAATTTATCTTTATTAGCACTAGGCTTAGTTCGATTCTCCAGCTCATATGCCAATTAATATTATCAAGTGTATATATACAAATAAAGTGCTTAATTAAGAAGCTCCGAGTACCTGCTCCTTTCGGCTTGATGACGTAGAAGCTACTGAATGATCAGGTTCAACCAAAGAGGACCCTTTGATGTTACTCGTGGTTGATATCTGTTTATTAAGCATAATCATAGAGAATTAAACAGAATTCAAGAACTGAGTATACTGTAGACAAATACACTAAACAGCCAGTTAATTAAGCATCGTTGTTTGAAAAATTATCAACCTCCTAATCTATTATTATTGGTTTACTTTGCAGAAGGGGGAATTAATAATATGGTCAGACCTTATAAATGGTTAATTTTAGACTACAAGATCTAATATTGCCAAGACATCATTGTTCAACAAGCTCGCTGTGCTGTTGTTATCAACTTATCATAACCGTACGTGTATTATCCTCTTCTTCTTGAATATAAACAAAAGAAATCGGTGGAAATATGAGATATTTTCAAAATCTCTGATTTTCTCTTAATTTTAAAAAGAGGCGCAATATTTTCCTAAACGAAGGAGGTTTCGATCAGTTTAGATTTACCTGCTTTCCCAAGCTCAGATCTTTTTGTGTTGGTGAAGATGATTTCATTTCCTTATTCTCTTTGCCTGGTCTTTCAGTTCCGGCCTATAATACACAGATCCATAAAAATTAATTTTGATATAATTAATATACAAATATATCTAGCTAATAGATATGAGTCATATATGACCATCGATCAAATGCATGTTAACAAATGCTTATAATAAGTTTTTCAATGATCTTTGATTCCGATTCATAAATTAACTTAGAAAGAAACAGATCGATGCAGTACTATAGCTATAGTTCATTACTTACTTTAAGAACAGTTTGTTCTTTGCTATGAACTTCTCCGTGATGATCATCATCATCATGAGCAGTAGCAGCTGCAGTAATAGATTCAAGCAGTACTACTCTCTTCTCTTCCTGTTCTTGATCTCCATGCGCAGCAGCCTCCATTGTATCTCTATCTCTTGAGCTGTTTCCTTCTTCTTTTTTACTTTCTTCTTCTCATCAGTTGTGAGGGCCTCCTCTTCTTATATAGACAGTTGCAGTATTTGACCGAAACCCTTTTAATTATTCAAACCCTCGAAATGTCAACTTACCCCATTCCCCAATTGCAGCTAGCGGTGACAGAATCATATAGACAAACTGCAGCTACTTTCAATTTCATAAATCTTGTAAAAAAAAGGAAAATCAAACTGAGAAAATGGGAGAAGAATTCAACGTCAACGTTTGAGATAACATGAAAATATATAAGAAATAATAATTGGCTTCAAGAGGAAGGTTGAAGCCGCAAAGATCGGTCCCTACGCAATATTGTTGAAGTTTCGTACGTTGCCGAAAGTCACATGGCGATTCTTTTCTTCATCATTTTTGGCTCTCTAATTCTTGGTCCAACATTGATTGGCCTCACAAATAGACTCTCAGACTCTGAGAGAGTCTGAGGCTTGGAATTAATCATCAACCTCCAGTCGCCGGAGCTTAGTTTTCGTTCCATTTTCAGGGAGGTGGGTCGTGAGTGGGGTAGCTTTAGGGTTAGGGTTTTGTAAAAGGTTAAGATTCAGGTCAACTATGGGTGTTAACTATAATAGAAAGATTGCAACTGAGGTCGGTTTCAAGAATTGTTTGCTAGCTAGCTAGCTTCCATCAAGTCGTTAATTCTGGCCATGCAATTGACCCTGCTTGTCATTAACGTAAATGACTTCATGTTCATATGCTAAATACACGTTAGAAATGCAAGCTATCTAGTAGGCCAGGTGTGGACGTACATGATCCCCAATATGTAAATTATCCATATTTCTTACCATTTTCTTGTATGTTTGCCCCAAATTACCGACATAGCTGACTAATTGCGAAGCCTTAAGATCAATTTGCATTTTTGGCTAGCGACTGAAACATCAATCTAAATTTCATGCATGCATATGTACTCGATCATTGTGGATTTACACATTTGCAATTGTTCTCATAGTTTGTTTGTATTAGTATTCCACTATGATCGTAATAAAATCTTATATATTTTTGTTCATGTTGCTTTTCGTATTCAATTAATACGCTTAAGCTTGCTTAAGCCTAAATGAGTACGTATTTAAATTAAAACTGATAAAACTCCTGCGTACATATGGACGAGCATGTCAAATGAATAAAATTGTGATGCGTAGTACATAATATTGTGAATTATCTTCCATGCGATGAGAATGATTCGTACTCTTTATTCGTCTTGCCTTCTTATAGTTTAAAATAAGAAGAAACAAACTATGCATACCGACAAATACATATCAAACATTATGAAATTAATATTGTCTTATATATGGCAATTGTCCCAGCCCTTTCTAATGGTATACATTCGGTGATCATTATAAAAATTCTACCATGATGAAGGGATGAAAGGACGTGACTCGTTCTGTAAGATAATATTGATTTCATCTTAGATCGAGTCAATGTTGTGTACATTTTCAAAGGATAAAATACGGTGGCCATCGTAATTTGACATAATATATAGCAATTACATTGTGCGCATATCCTATATCGAGGTAAGACTTGAGTACCATATATTATTTGCGAATCATTCTGAAAGAGAGAACAATTCAGTGTTCAGTTGAAATCTTTGACATATCGAGGGGAAATTCTGTTTGACAGAAATGAGAAGATCGAGTAATTAGAGCTAGTTTACTGGTCTATTAACAATCGTCTGAAACCCTAATAATTAAAGAAGCAAAGCAACAATTATGTTTACACCCGGTTTATCAGAAGCAACACATTGAAGGCTTGAAGCATATAATAGCTTTTGAATTGATTCCTGCTCTGTCCACAATAGTAGTATAAATCATAAGCAGTCCACTTGTTGATCACCGTACGACTCGGACATGATGAGCAGCTAGCCCCTTGGCTAATAAAACTAAATTATCTCGGGATCGATCGAGATCGTTGACGTCTAATAATTTGCTTTGATTCATTCCAAGTTATAACCTGGACTTGGAGACAAGAACACACTTAACTGTCTATATGTTTATATACATATATGTGCATGTACTATTATATATCCATTGAAACAAGACTTGTATGCATGCAGCATCATGCATGATGTGAACAAATTATAAATTTATACACAATTTCATAAATTTATCCAGCACAAGAATAATGATACATATCTTAATTTGCTGTATTTCGAGTGCTGTGGAAATGTGTACGCATCATTCGGATTACTTCGTTTCTTAATAGTTTAGAGAATATAGTATAAGCATCCTAATAGGTCAATGCTCTGAACTTAATTCTTGATTGTCAATTTGTCATAGTTTATAAGCATTAATTATTATCTTACATGTAACGTGTGGGTGGTACTGTAACAAATTGCTTAGTTTAATTATTAGTCTTCGATCTAGAGATTAATTGATACATTTATAGCTCCAATAGGTATACTTAATTGGAAATCTGGAGTTCAAACCAGTCATGCACATATAATATAGGGGCCGTGCCCTAATGGGATGATGAACAACTCATTTACAGAGTCCTGCATATATCAATATTTCATGTGGGAGATTTCATATGTACTTTAAGAAAGTCATCCCCTCTCAACCTTGAGACTTCTGCTAGATTCTTGGCTTGTATACATTCATTCATTCATTAAAAATATTCTAGCAACCAAATACTATATCTGAGCTAATCAACTGATATGATGCTCCAAAAAATCACTGGGATTTGGGTTTTTGTTATATCTAGCTAAGCGCAATTTGAAATAGATCTGTTTGGCCAGAGAGCAATTCAACTAGTTTTGAGTCATGATGAGTTAATTATACGACCTAATTGAGTTTGTGAAGACGAAAAACTGAGCAACTCAGACTATATATATACAGAAATTAAACTTTTAAGTATTTTTCCGATTATATGTGTTATTAATCGCGCACTTCGATCTTTTATAATTACCAATCATACTAGATAAACTCTCATTTTGATTTACAAGATTAAGTTTGACAAAAACTAAAGTCAACGTACAATATAGTTAGATGATCGATCACTTAGATTTACATATGTGAAAGGGCAAGTTATTGTATGAAAGTACGGGTTTGATTTATTTTCTATACATTGTGAAATTAAAAGTCAAATTGCTCAAGAGCTTCCCAGTAGGTATTGTTCTTATGTGAACTGGAATATAACAACCAGATTTAAAAAAAAAACGCATAGAGAAGAAGAAGTAGGTGTGATCGATGCAAGCTATAAAATGTCAATGGGTGTCTCCATTTTCACTTGTTAAACATGGACTTCATACTACACCAACCTAGCTAGTCAAATTTAATGTCAAAGATCTAACTCCACCAGAGCAAATTATTATTTGCATCACTGGCTATTTCAAGCATTCTAATATATAATGCTCAATTTATTTTTCAATGAAATTTAGTCAAACACTCGACATGATGATTGATCATGTTTTGCGCCATGGTTTCTTAAATTAGTGCCTCTAAAATCCATAATCAACGATGATGATGCCTTGCATATATGTGTATAGTTTGTACATCGTAGTCGAGTTAAACAAAACCACCCTCTAGCTAACTAGTGTACGTACGTAGCTTATATTTTCTATGATCTTCTTCAACATAATTTAGATACACAATTACTCCATTTAGATTGGTTTCAACGAATATCGATCTGTTTCTATGGCTACTGTATTTGATATTTAATTAAATCAGACTTAATCATCGTCATGTCTGATATTTCACACACATTAGTTCCTTCTCGTGTTCTCACTGAGTTTCAGTTTAGGGAGAGCAGTCCACTAAATTATTCAAAGACCAAACCAACCCTAGCCCAGTATGTACAAATCAAGCCCAGAATCAAGCCCACAATCCTGATAAACCGTCGTCCACGCGCCACGTGCCACCATAAATCTCCATGAATATATTATATACGTCTTACTGACTAGCTAGTGACTCATTCTTGGGATCTTCTATCATTTTTGACAACACTGAGCTGACTCAAACTGGCACTTCGATCCGCCACATAAAAGAGACAGCCTTTGTTGAAAAAAAACAAGACCCTCTAGTCATTGCTCGGGTTCAATCTGATCATAGATTCGTAAGTTGTATTCTACTTATAGTTAAGACGTTAGGTCTTCCGTTTGTATCAGCAGCCAGCTAGCCACCATGAATAGGATTCTGGCTAGCCGAGAATTAAGAACCAGAGCGCCCAAAACAGCCCTCAGCTGGTTTAGCTCTTTCAATCTCTCAAGGTATGATTTTCTTTTTCAGCTTAGATGATAATTTCTGGGTTTTGCTTTCTGGGGATTGATGATCATATCTGGGTTTATGTTGCGATGATGATTATGGGCCATTCTGGATATTGGGGTTTTTGAGTTTTGATAAAGTTTCAATCTTTGGCATTGGCTGAAAATGATTTGATCCTAAATGGTGGTTGAGGTTTTAAAGATTAAATTTTGGTCTAGGAATTTGAACTACAATGGTTCAATTTGTTTCTGCAAAACTGTTATAAGTGAGGGCTCATTACATGCTGCGAATGGGGTTTAAGTATGAGGTGGTTGATATGATATTCATCTGTAGTAGTTTGTTATTATTTTTTTAAAAATAGGCTGGAGGATTGGTTAAGATATGCTAATGTTTATTTAATACAATGGAAAAGTTCTATAAGATATTTTGTTATGTCTCATGACAGATCTGCTCATTCTTTGCCCTTTGCAACTGTTGAACCCGAAGAGATATCAGGTTCCCTGCCAGCTGAAGTACATAACATAGGTAGGTTTCTGTAAATAATGCCTTAAACTCACAGCAAGTGGTCTTCGAGAGTTGCTGAAGACTAAATCTGGGAGCAAATATATAAGATGATTCATCAAGTGTAATTCACTGGAGTAATTCATCATTTCTAATCATTTCAAGTTATTTTTCTTTGTTGCATGATCTGTGGACCTTCCATGATGTTGTTATCTATTGAACATAAACTGTTTTCATTTTTAGTGAAGGGTAAATGGACGAAATCTTCTACATGGAACACTTTTGTGGATCCATTAAACGGGGAACCGTTCATTAAAGTTGCTGAAATTGATGAAACAGGAATTCAGGTATGCCTGTTGATTATACTGTACACGTATCCTTGTTGCCCTTTACAAACCAATCATTCACATGGCTGAGCCAATGTATTAGGTAACCAAAACCTTTCTGCGCTTAATGCTTTGGAACTTGTTGGAGTACCCTTTGTCATTTTATCAAAACAGATTAATGCTAATGCTCTTATTCAATATGTTATGACTATGACTGTATCTGTACCTTTACTGAATTCTTGTGTACTGTTGGACTGCTGTTGCAGCCCTTTGTGGAGAGCTTGTCCATGTGCCCCAAACATGGTCTTCATAATCCGTTCAAATCACCAGAGAGGTTCGTGTTTATTATATCTTTCTGTTTCTTTTAACCTCAATAGAACTTTTTGGGCATTATTTGTTACCTAATTCTCAAACAGATATCCTGGTAGAGGATAACAAGTTTTTCATCAATTTTTTTTTTTCATTTTGTAGAACTTAGTAGTGATATTCATTTTCTTTCAAACAAAAATGACGACCGATTGGCCCTTTATTATAGGTATCTTATGTACGGAGAAATATCTGCAAAAGCAGCTACCATGCTTTCTCTGCCAAAGGTAAGTAAAAAGATGTGTTTTCTTGTTACCACTGTCGTACATATAACTAAAGATTAATGCACTTCATGCTTTTGATGTAAAATGGCACTGCAATCAACTTCATATTGTACGAATTTCAGGTTGCTGATTTCTTCACTAGATTAATTCAAAGGGTTGCTCCAAAGAGCTACCAGCAGGCCTATGCTGAAGTTTATGTAACTCGAAAGTTTCTGGAGAATTTCTCTGGTGATCAGGTACAATGAGTAAATCAGCCCAGTTCAATATGATGTTTGGTGGAAAAGAAAGAAGAAGAGATATAGTATAAATGAACTTACGCCTAAGGATAGGATAGTTGTATAATGATATTTTAATCCTAGGTTTAATTTCAAGCACAGCACCGAGATATTGCTATAATGAATTGGACGCGATTTACAATATGCCTTCTAGAAACTCAAGTTTCTCTCAACTTTGTTTACTATCATCTTTTAAAACATGTGGCAGGTCCGCTTCCTTGCAAGGTCTTTCGCTGTGCCTGGAAATCATCTCGGCCAGCAAAGTAATGGTTACCGTTGGCCTTATGGTCCTGTAAGTGTTATATTTGAACACAATTGATGTTTATAAAGAACCATTGTTTCAAGGATGTTCAAGGTAGACAATTACAATAATCCATTAACTCTTGTTTGAGGAGATACAATGTTATTGTAAGCTATGATGTCTGCTTGATATGGGATCCAGGTTTGTTTTGGAAAAGGAAACATTACCACATGAAGAGATGGATCCCTTTACTATTCTACGTCTCTATACGAACTTTTTGTTTCATAAGAAAGACTTGTTTGTTTGTGAGTCTTTCATGTCCATTTGTTAGTTTCATCTTTTGATACATGAAACTAATCTTTTGTGCAGGTTGCTGTAGTTACGCCGTTCAATTTTCCACTAGAAATTCCCGTACTTCAGTTGATGGGTGCACTTTATATGGGTAACAAACCAATTCTGAAAGTGGACAGCAAGGTACGCATGTAAATGTTCCTCTGGTTCTATTTTTGGAGGATAAATTATGGTTCTTGAGTGTTACGTTTTAGGTACTTTACATTACATTCTAAGTTATTTGTGATTTTGTAGGTTAGCCTTGTTATGGACCAAATGTTGAGGCTGCTTCATTACTGTGGATTACCAGTAGAGGATGTTGACTTCATCAACTCTGATGGGAAGACAATGAACAAACTGTTATTGAAGGTTGGTTCAAAGTGCAATATAATTTCCCAATGTATTATTACTAATTACTAAAATTGGTCATAGAATTCCTCAGTATATTTGTAGTTCATGAAAGGTTATGCTACTTTTAGGTTAAAATACCTTATATTTATTAGTATTTTTCTACTATTGCTTCAATAGGCAAATCCACGAATGACCCTCTTCACTGGTAGCTCAAGAGTAGCAGAGAAGTTGGTTGCTGACCTGAAGGGACGTGTTAAATTAGAAGATGCAGGATTTGACTGGAAAATATTAGGGCCTGACGTTCACGAGGTTTCTTTAAACAAATTTGTACTTCATTTATTTATATGGACTACTTTCTTTGTAGAGTGACTTTCATGGTTGTGTCTCTATTTTGGGTTTCTGTGTTTTAGGAGGATTATGTTGCGTGGGTCTGTGATCAGGATGCATATGCATGCAGTGGTCAGAAGTGCTCTGCACAATCAATTCTCTTCATGCATGAGGTGAGGTTCTCCTCTATGTTCTTCCTAAGCTCATCTGTAGTTGGATCATGTAATAGTAGTTAGTCACTTCAGGAACACACAGAGAGGGATTCAAATCCCTGGAATTCCTATCAATAATTTCCACCTGATATTAACTAGTTACAAGTACAACACTAGGAGTTATTTTTAATTTTCAAGTGAGAGCTCGCCTTACGTTGTACCAAGTGTTGAAATAAAAAGTTACCAGTACTCAGAGTTTAGAGTTTAGAGCTCTAAGCCCTAAACTCTAAAAGCTAAATCTAAACTCTAAACTCTAAAGTCTTAGGCAGTCATTGTTGACACATTTTGAGATTCACCATGCTGTGTAAATGTCCTGTTGAGTATTCTTCATCATTGTTATGCAGAACTGGTCTAAGACTTCACTTCTATCCAAAATGAAAGATCTGGCTGGGAGAAGGAAGTTAGAAGATTTAACAATTGGCCCTGTCCTAACAGTGAGTGCGCTCTTCATCTTACTTTGTCTAAGTTTACAATATCTCTCACACAAGCTTCTTTTGTTGCAGTTGACAACAGAAACAATGCTAGATCATGCAAATAAATTGCTTCAGATACCAGGTTCAAAGCTACTCTTTGGGGGTAAACCTTTAGAGGATCATTCCATTCCACCTGTATATGGTGCTATCAAGCCTACGGCTATTTATGTTCCACTTGAAGAAATGTTGAAGGAAAATAACTATGAACTTGTAACAAGAGAAATATTTGGGCCATTTCAGGTAGCGTGATGTAGCTGAAGTTCTTTTTTATTTACTGATGGGCCAACTTCATCTGCTATTGATGCTAATATACTTTTTACTAGGTTGTCACTGAGTATAAGAAAGATCAACTGCCATTGGTGTTAGATGCTCTAGAGAGGATGAATGCACATTTAACAGCAGCTGTCGTGTCAAACGACCCCTACTTTCAACAGGCAAGAATTCACCATTGTCCCTATATTGATATATCTCTACAACCACAGACTTCTCTTCGCATCAACTCCAGAAGACGGGTTCTTTATACATTTGTATTCACATTTATTCTGAAACTCTATGCAGGAAGTTCTTGGCAACACAGTGAATGGGACTACTTATGCTGGACTGAGAGCCAGAACAACTGGCGCTCCACAGAATCACTGGTGGGTACAAAATTTCTTAAACTTTATTTACTCCCATATGAACATTGCCAAGTACTTACGTATGCCAAAACGATGATGTGACACAGGTTTGGACCAGCTGGAGATCCACTGGGTGCTGGCATCGGGACCCCAGAAGCAATAAAGCTCGTCTGGTCTTGCCATAGAGAAATCATCTACGATGTCGGTCCAGTGCCAAAGCAGTGGGAGCTCCCACCTTCTACATAAGTCATTAGGGACAGATCCAGAAGAGATGAACACGGCGGCCTTTAGTTTACTATATAAGTGAACAAGCTTGTAATCATAGGGTTAATTATATCACTATTGCAGAACAGAACAGCTACCATTGAGCCTCTGGCTCTTTTCTGAACTTCAGAATAAATGGGGTTTTCTTGTCTAATCCTTGTTTCAATTCTGGCTCACGAGCATTGAATCGTAGGGATTTTTAATCCTAAAGCAGTGTGATTCGAATCAATGACTCAATGATGTCAGTTAGGCTAGCTAACCAACCCGATCTTGACTTACCAACGAAAAGTGATTAATCGATTATTAAAAGCATGATTGATCTATTTTTGGGTTGAAGTCGATAGGATTCAGGTGCCTATCATAACATGAACTTACAGTTCGATCATCTCACAAGTATGGAAACCTCTGTTACGTAACACAAACAAACAAAAAAGTTTTGACATCCTTTGCAACGACCAGATCGTCGGCAATGCAAAAAGCAAATGGAAAAATGGGCTAGGCCGAATTAAGCACATATGGGCCAGCCCACTCTAGTTAAACCCTTCTTCTTCTTTCTTGGCTATGCGACCTAAAACCTGCGTTTCTTCTTTGCTCTCAACACGAACTCAGCTTTCGCTTTCCTACTCTTCGCTGCCGCCACAGGTTCGTCAACTCTTTTCTCTCTCACCATTTTCAATCACAATCTTCATAGTATCTTATTTCCTCTGCATTTTTTTTTCAGAGCTTAAATCATGTCATTGCTCGAAGTAATCACCAAGGCTTCAACCGAGTCTCAATCGCTCTATTCCCCATCAGAATACCCAATTGTTCTCGACCCAGATTCTATTTTCCCCAATTTGAAACCCAAACTCGATGACCCTACTCCAATCTCAGCTCCAGTTTCTCTTACTGGTTGGCAGATTTCACAGACTGATTCAGAGCTCATTGAGTTGGGTAAGAAATTCTCTACCAAGCTTAAGAAGAAGCTCAAGAACCCAGTTAAGTTTGATAAAGCTGAGTTCTTAGGAATGGTGAGTGCATTTCTTGAGAAGATTAGGGACAAGGTTGGAGTTTCGATTGGGGTTGATGAAAGTATTGATGGGTATACATGTGTTTTGGTTGAGAAGGTTGGAAAGTATATGGGGAAGGATGTTGGAGGTTTGATTTTGGAGGCTTGTGTTGTGTTGGAGGCTTGGGAATTAGTGGGGACTTTGATTGCAAATGGGCTTGTTTCGAACGGCTGTTACGAGGATTTGGTTGCGAAGATTGTGGAGAAGAGGAGGTCAGAGTTGATTTGTATGTGTTTGAAGTATGCGTCTGATCTTGGATCGGCTGAGTTGGTGATGATCTTGAAGTATTTTCTTAGTCCAAGTAGGGAGGCTTATGCTAGCATTGTGGAGGTGAGGAAGGAGTGGGAGAGCCAGGCATTGTTGGCTGTGGAGAAGGCCAGTGATAGGAGTCTGTCGGGGAAGAAACTAAGCATGGTAAAAGAGGCTGCCGTGTTGCTTATGGTGGCGTATGATGGGTTCTCTTCCGGGGAGCTCTGTCTGCATTATTTGTTGGTGTCAAAGAATGTCGATGAGGTGGTACTGTCGTCTGCGGTTAGTAAGTTGAATGGGAAAGAGATGGTGAGTTTGCTAAGGTATTTGGGAAAGTGGCTGAAGAAGTACGAGAGGTTTCCTCAGGCAGGTCCATGCCACAAGGCTTCGACTACATTGGGTTTGAAGGCTTGTGATTGGGTTCCTAAGCTTGAAGATGTTCTGAGATGCGCAGGGGTGGTGCTGGACGAGAATTACTCTGCATTGGTGTTGCACCCGGAGTTTCACGAAGAGCTGAGGTCTATAAACAAAGTTGTTGGCTCCTTGACCTTGGAAGCAAGGCTCTGCTGCTCTGTGGCCAATGTAGCTGATAAGTTGAAAGCTGAAGTTTAAGGTCGGAAAACCAGATTCTATGATGGTGTATCATCAATATTCTGTTTTGAGTTTCTTATGTGATATTGGGCTCCATCAATACTGTAGTATGACTGGAATTTTGTTATGAATGAAGTTTTGCTGTTACTATGAATTTTTGAATGTTCATGATCATTATGCTAGACTGCGTTTTATAATTCAATTTTGTTCGCGCAGAAGCTTTTAAAATCTGTTAAATCATTAAATGAAATGAAAAAAAAAGGTAAGATTAACAATACGAGAGCATATCGTCTGGTAGGAAATGCATTTCAGAGGCACCAACAACCATCAAAATCAAAACCAGTATGGTAGATATAATTGGGAGCATCTTCTCATTGACCGAAATAGAAAAGCAATGCTGACCCCTTGCCAGTTTTTAATTGTGACAAATATTTGATGTTTATAGGAGTAAGGGAGCTACTGACTAATCTGACATACATGAGATTTGTATAACACAAACATGAATTAGTAATGAAATCTATTAAGATTGCAACTATATGCTCTTGCACTCATATCTTGATCTTATGAGAGCATATCCACCATGTATTGCTGATTTCTCATGTGCTTTTTCCTTCAGAAAGCAAATTCAAGTTTGCCAAATCAATGTCATGAAAAGATTAAACTCTAAACAGGCTTGTCGTCAAAAACCCTCAGTAAGTGCAAAAACTCGCCCAGCTAAAGGAGGAGGCAACGCTGATACAGCTTGTTGAATTTCCTAGTAAAATCACAAGTACAGAGTTTAACAGTTTACTGATGACATAGATACAAACTTTGAAACTGATCGTCTTACCTTTACTGTGTATCGAGCTGAAAAGTGAATAAGAAGAATTGCTTTGTTTTCGAATCTTGCTGCGTGATTAATTATCTGGAAAAGAGTCGTCCAAAAAGGAAAAGCTTAGAGTTTATATAGTGAGAGGAGATTAGACGTATATATCGAATATCGAACAGCAATAAGGGCAAGCACTAGAGAATTTAAAGACTCTGGAGACTGAACCTCAGACAGATGAATGTGTCCATAATCTCTTGCATGCTCCACTGTAATTGACTCATCCAGGAAGGTGCTCTGCACAAAAAATAGGAAAAACTATTTCACTCTGACCATTTAATAGCCTCACCGATGCTCATCACTTAAAGACAAGTAACGTACCTCCATGACAAGAATCTTTGCCCTAAGCATATCAATATTACTACTGTCAACTATAAATTCAGCCGTGGTATCTCCTGTGAAAGCAACTTGAGGTTCTATCAAAGTGTCTGTCATCTGCACATAAGTAAATTCCAACTTGGTTAACTACAACTGACCCAAAGATAAGTGAATACGACAGACAAAAAAAGCAACGCCACTACCAGAAATGCATATAGCTTTAAAACCAGTATAAAGCTACTAGAGAGGTATCAGCGTCTAAGCGTTTTACAATTACACATAAGTAACATAACAGCTACCATAGAGGTACAATATCAGATTGGATACCGGTGGTTAGATCAACATCATTAAGTAGAGTTGTGTGTGGAATGTGGTCCATCTATTATGTTTATAAATTGGGAGTTTTGATGTTAATAACTTGCGGGGGATAGTTCTGGGGTATTAGCATGGCTGCATCCCTTAAGTTTAAAGAGGGGATTTAATCATGATTCTAACAGGGAGGAACTGTCTGCACTGAGAACTTTGGGTTTTGGAAATGTACAGTAACACTGACAACATGGAGCTAAAACTAAACAATCTCAAAAAAAAAAACAAAAAAAAAGAGAAAGAAAAAGAAATCAGGGAAAACAGCAGTCAAGTTGCTTAAAATATGGCATAGAGGATTTTCAAGACACACCTCCACACCTGATAATTTCAACTCCTTAATTTCAGTCCCAGGTAGGCCAAGATACTCCTGCTTAAGTTTATGTTTTACTGAGTATACTACGTAACCCTGTCACAGATCATCCATAGTCAGTAAGTACTAGAATAAACCTCATCAGTTTTCTTGATCTTCAAAAGAGAAAGATAAATAATGTACCTGACTTGGTATTCTATGATAAGTCCTAAAAGCTTTTATTTTGAGATCTTTTCTTATATGAAATTCTTCTCCTGCAAAGTGCAAACATAAACTGCATTAGACAAACATGAGCTCCATTCTGCAAGAAGAAGGCACAAGAAACAAAAGTGTCATTTGAAGGATAAATTTGAATAACAATCAGCAATTACCAGGATCCAAGCCAATCAAATTATTCTTCAGCTCCGATTGGTCCATTTTTCTGTGCACCTCAAAGAGTTCTTCAACAATTTCTTTAATACATTTTGGTACAATGATTGTTGGGGGCTTCATGCCGTATAACCCACGAGTTGCAACATACGTAGGCAGTCCTCCCTAGGTAGAATTGAAGCAAATCAGATATTGATCAACAAATGGTCCACCCACAAATGATGCTAAGTAAAGGAAATCATGAACACTGAGCCAGTTTCGTAGGTTTTCGGGCTTATGTATTAGGTTTTACATGATACTTAGGAACTGTAAATGGACTGGGGGATTATATAAAATGAGAGAAATCACTAAAAAGCCAATTCTGTGATGCTCAACACAAAACCAAGTCCATGTTCTCCATAAACACAGTGCACTATATCCATAAAATTCTGTGATGCTCAACACAAAAGCTTTCGACTCGCAAAATCCTAGATGGGCAGTTCTTTCACTATTCATTTGTACATCACTGACTGTAAAGTATACTTTTTAAATCACAACCCAGTGCTTATGATAGTTCTCTCATTTACTATACACAGTATACATCTTTAGCAAATCGAAAAGAACAAAACAAGTTATCTCAGAATGCATTTCCAACATCACAATACACAGCACACCAACACATAACCCAAAATCATCAAACAACTTAATCTTCAACATAAACAAGTAGTGAGATGAAAAGAAGGGAGAGGTCATACAATGTGATCCATGTGGGCATGTGAGATGAAGAGGAAGTCTTGGGCAATAGCACGTTGTGGGCATCGTCCAATATCAAATGACAACTTGAGAGACGGAAATATTACACAGGTTTCATGGCCTCCAATTGATAAACCCTCAACTGGGTACCCTTCAATTGTTAAACCTCTTGCTTTCTTTGAGTTTGGGTCTGAGGAATCTTGGCCTGGCTCAGACCCTATGCTTCTACTTCCGGCCATATTAGACTAACCGCAGGGGCGGAACTAGGAATTGAATATACCTAGGGCTCAATTTAAGAACAATAAAAATTGACAATTTTTTTTTTGAGGTTTAAAAAATTGACAAAAAAGACCAACACAGTGCAGCCTCTAGTGCAGCAGCCTGAGAAATCAAGAAATTCCACAAAATTCACAAACCAGAAAGCTTAAAAAAGAAATCCAAATCAACCATCAAGCTTCAGCTTCCGTCGGAGACAAATAGAAAAGGCTAAAGAGCACGGCTAAGATCTATTTATCAAATACCTTTGTCATTGTATACACAAACAAAACAAAAACTCTGAACCCAGAAACTTGAAATAAAATTTGAAGAAATAAAAAAAAACTAAACAATCTATGCTCTCTATGAACGGAGCCAACAACAGATTGTGTCCCATACAACTTTTCAACTGTTGTTTCAAGTCTTGAACCCAAATGAAGAAGGTAAACAGGAGAACGACCTAAATCAATACTCACCAATTGAGGATTGATTGTTCTATGTCAAGATCAGCACGTCTAAATAAATACCTTAGAAGATATATAGAGGCTTCAATTAATGGAGTATGTCAAGGAGTTGTAGATTTCAAGAACAGAGACGAAGAGAAAAGCTTTTTTACCTTGCAGTGCCAAATTGCAGAGCCAAATTGCAGACCCAGACAGACACCCAGTAATATGCCAATTTACCTTGCAAACTGTTAAAATTCAAGACACATAGTTTAGAGTTACAAAATCACAGACAAATTCGTTTCAATCGGGTTTGATTTACAAAATCAACAAGAAGAAAGTAAAAAAAAGAAGCATGAGATTATAGGTTTTAGACTTTTAAGTGGAGGCGTGGAGCAGACCTGCGGGCGAGGACGACCACCAAGTCTTTGAGATGGCTGCTGTTCTTCTTCTTTGGTCGAACAGAACACGCAGGGGTTGAACTGTGTTCTTCTATCCTTAGATTCACTTCTTGAAAGTAAAGAAAGAACTAATGCTGATTTGGAGTTGTTTGAGGTTCTATATATATACACTTTATTAGATTCTGAATCCTATATTTTGAAGGCCTTGCTAGGAAACAAGCAGACTGGGCATCAACCAGGAAAAGCTTTTCTACTATGAGATGAGGAAAAGGAGTCCATTTCCTAGTTGATTTAGGCATTTTGCTAAACAATCTTAACAAAAATAAATATATTATTACTCGCACTTCCTTTTTCCAGTTGATTATATGATTTTGGTAGGTTTATATTGATCAGTTCCTTCTGAAATTTATAAATAAAAGCTTGTTTAGGTGGACTTAATCCTAACGCTAGGTGAACCTAGCTCTGACGCTAGGTGGACTTAATTTTAAAGCTAGGTGTGTACTTGAACTATGACGCTACCTCCCTCTATATAAAGTGCTTGACGTCTACAAGCACAACTTAGCTATATACTCTCAAAATCAGACCAAACGATTTCTACAAAAACCGAACATGTTCGGCCAAACCAGTAGCAACCCAAGCAAGAGCCCTTTTGGTAGCACATCTGTATTTGGTGTGCAAACAAGTACACCTCTATGGGGAGCTCCAACCGGATCATCATCCTCTTCAACCGGATTTGCAGCCTTCGGTACCTCAACTGCTTCATCAAGTACACCTTTTGGTGTCCAAACAAGTACACCTTTAGGGGGAGCTTCAATCGGATCATCATCCTCTTCATCCGAATCTGCAGCCTTCAGTACCTCAACTGCTCAAACAAGTAGATCTTTTGCTGAATATGCAACCACAACTCAACCATCACAATCAGCGGCAAGAGGCAATAGTCAGTTTGCGTTTGGCACTAGTACTAGTACTAGTCCTGCTTTTGGTCAAAATTTTGGTGCTTCCAGTTCTCCCTTTTGGGCTGAATCAACAACACAATCAGTTGGAAATACCGCTTCTGCCGGAGGCCAACGCCAGGGAAGTAGAGTGGCTGCTTACAAAGCCACAGATGGACAAGACGGGACCGCTGAAACGTTTAAATTGCAGTCAATAGCAGCAATGCCAGTTTATGAGGGCAAAAGCATGGAGGAATTGAGATTTGAAGATTACCAGTTGGGGGATAAAGGTGGAAAAACTACCATGATGGCAAGCACCTCTAGCAATCCTACACCATCTTTTTCCTTTCCTCGATGGTCGAGTTCTTCACCTTCACCATCAATTGTATCATCAACTCCAGCAACCAATGCTTTTACTCCCTTCACTCTTAATCAGACTTCATCTTCACCATTTACTAGTTCATCATCAGCTCCAACGACCAATGCTTTTACATCCTTTACTCCTATTTGGGCTTCATCTTCACCATCGATGAGTTCATGTCCAACTCCAGCAACCAATCCTTTTCTGTTTACTCCTAGTTGGACCTCATCTTCAACATCGGTGAGTTCATCGTCAACTCCGGCAACCAATGCTTTTACTTTTACTCCAAATCAGACCTCATCTTCACCATGGACTAGTTCATCACCAACTCCAGCAACCAATGCTTTTACATTTACCCCTAGCCGGACCTCATCTTCAGCATCAGTGAGTTTATCACCAACTTCAGCAACCAATGCTTTTCCATCCTTCACTTCCAGTTGGACTTCATCTTCACCATCGGCTAGTTCATCAACTCCAGCAACGAATCTCAATGAAACACCACCTACACCAAATATTTTTTCGTTTACACAGCCTTCTTCAAATCCATTTAGTACATCCAATAGTACTCCTCCATTTCCCTTTCCTTCTTGGAGTTCATCTTCACCATCAACTAGTTCAGCAGCTCCAGTAACCAATCCCATTGAAACACCACCTACACCACGATTATTTTCGTTTACACAGCCTTCTTCAAATCCATTGAATACCTCCAATGTTACTTCTCCATTTTCCTTCCCTTCTTGGAGTTCATCTTCACCATCGACTAGTTCATCAACTCCAGCAATCAATATTGAAACACCACCAACACCTACACCACCCTCTTCTTCGATATCACAGCCTTTTTCAAATCCATTTAATACCTCCAATATTACTCCTTCTCCATTTTCCTATCCTTCCTGGACTTCTTCACGAGTAACTAATCCATCCCCTCCTGCGACCTATACCTACACAACACTTACACCTTCAATTCCAGTGACACAAACATCCACTAGTACTCCAGCTCCTTCTCCTCCACTTTCCGGGACTCTACAAACTAATACTACTCCCGGCTCCAACATGTTCAATACAACACAGCCACAACCAAGCACCACATCTATTCTTCAGCAGAATGACTTAGTACAACAACAACAACAACAACAACCAGCTGTACTAGTTGTACCAGTTACAAATCCGTTTGGAACCCCTCGCGCAACGCCTCAGTTGTCAAATAGTGGTACTGTTCAGTATGGAATTTCAAGCATTCCTGTTGTGGATAGACCTGCGCCGGCTAGCGTTAGGGCCTCATCTTTGTTGACTGCTAGACACCTGGTACAAAGGCGCATTGGTTTTCCTGCTGCAAGTTCAAGAAGATATGATCATTATAATAAGAACAAGAATGGTCGCAGTCATCCGGAGGTCCCTTTTTTCAGTGATGATACTGATCAAGTTCCCAAGACGCCCAAGATCATTCTCTTTTAAGTGAAGATCATATGAGCAGAGAGATATATGAAGACGTCCAAGATGCTGCTGACAGGATATGAAGTGGAATTTGACGAGTTAGAATGAGAGCGTTTATTATTATGCTACTGCATATGTCATGTCATAAATTTCATGTTGCAAAGTTGGCAAGGTTGCTTTTGAATTAGATTGTTTGTTGCGAGAGTACTGATATGTTGTAATCTGAAATACATATATGTTTTAAAGAAGAATAGTCATTGTTTGTTCTATATTTAGACCATTATTGATTACTGTCTCTCCGTAGAAAATCCAATATTTTGAAGAACCAATAATTCCTTGTTTAAAAAAGAAGAACCAATAACTCAGTTTGACAAGCAAATCATGCATTTAACAATATATAGCAAGGTAATAAAAATAGGGTTGCTGAATCAAAAGAAAAAAGTTCTGGTGCTAGAAAATAAAAACACAAGATCAAAACTTCCATAGATACCTGAAGAAATTAGTTCATCGAATTCATAATTCAACACACCTGGATATGGAAAATCCACACAATAAACTAAACTGAATACAATGCCTTATTTTTCTTTTGAAAAATAACAACAAATCTAGATAAAACTGAATTCAACCTTTACCATGTGGGCTATATAATCTTACATTGACCAAGCTAGTCTCCCATCTCTCAGACTCTTACTTTATAGGTATATCAATCAACCATGTCAAACGAGAGACACTACTATCGTATCAATGTGTCTCAACCCCAAACAGTCTTTGAAACCTTCATCGACTGGACCCGATTCTCATCGTCATTATGCAACTATTTCATGGGATTAAGCTCCTTCTAACCGATCGAAGGGCTCGTGGCCTCACCTCCATGCCTACTGTTCTTGTGGACATTTATGATGTGACTCTGCAGTTGCAGAATATCAATGATGATCAAACTTTTGTTTAGAAAAGAGATTGATAGGGCTTACCTCCCATGGAAACAGATGATCATGATGGGGTTATAGGATTGCTTAATTTCTGTAATGAATCATGAGTGCTCAGTAAATGTTGGGCATGATGAATATGGCTGTGGATGAATACCTAGCCTTCTGACTCTTACCTTCTTTCTCAATTACTAGTTGTTCATCTCAATAAAAATAATAAGAGGATATGTATCTGCTGATTTTGATTAGGTTTTTGTTGTGCATCTATCAATCTTGATATATTTCTTCTGAAGTATTGATATTTTGTTTAAACTTGTTACCGTTAGTTTTTTTTTCTAGGCGCCTTCACGCGGTTATATTTCTTCCTAAACGGTTATTTAGTCGTCTCTCGTCCTCGCGTCATTATTTGAAATTTTTTTGTTATAATTTTCTTTTTCTAATTAGTTGCAATCGATCAACATCTTCGGGCGTTATTTTACATTAATATTAATATTTACTTATTTTATAAATTATGATTAGTCTAGTCATCCGTTCTTACAACCAATATTAATTTGCATATATAGAAAACATATATTCCTCAAATATGCATCTCATTTGAATTAATTTTGACCTCAAAATTACTGCACAGTGCATACAAGTCTGTTATTTAATTTCCTATAAGAATTTGTAACTTAAAAATAAAAAATAATTTTTGGAAACCAAAACACCCACAGTAACACAGGTGAGGACGCACTCACCAGAACGTCTTCGCGGTTTTCACCGCGCTTTACCTCCAGAAGCTTCCACAGTCAACTCTCCTCCTCCTTCATTCAATCCCCAAAAATCCCAATTCAACCAAAAGCAAACCCTAATTCCCAAATCCTCAACATCATGGACCCTCAACACCACCAATGGCGTCCCAGGCCTCCGATCCCAGCTCACCTCTGCCGAATCTGCTCAATTTCTCATTTCCCATTTTGCCCTCCGCCCCCTATCTTCCCTCCCGATCCCGCCGCCGCCTCCTTCCCAAGATCCAACCTTGATCCCCATACAAGACTCGCCGGCGCTCCTCCTCCTCCTCCGCCGCCCTGGCAGAGAAACCCTAGCCTCCCATATCCGAACTTCCACGGCTTCGCTCCTCCTCCGCCGCCTCCACCCTCACATCCACAACCACCTCCGCCGCCGCCGCCGCCGCCGCCGTACGAATACAACGGCAATGGCTACGTCAACGAAGGTGATCGGAGCTTCAAGAGGCCGCGGATCGATGAGTTCGGGTCCGGGTCGGGTTTTGGAAACCCGAGTTTTTCCGAGGATGAGCGGCGGTTGAAGCTGATTCATGATCACGGTCGTAGTAATCAGGGTTCTAATGGCGAAGCTATTAGTAGTAAACCTGTTCATAATAGTAATAATAATAATAACAATATGGTGAATAATGATCATTTCGCTTTCGATTATATCCATGTAAATGAAGCACAGCATTCACAATTGAATAACCCTAGCAATCAGTTACCACAAGGTTATCGAATGCCGCCGCATTTGAAGCATGATCCTCAAGGAGGCTACTTTCGACCACATATGCCGGCATTGCTGCCCCCGATCAGTGGGCAACCTCCTCCTCCTCTTCCTGTCACTCCACCACCGCCTCTTCCATCAAAAGTGCCACCTACATTGTTTCCGGTGCATAATGTCTCCTCGCCCATGATGTCTGCAGCCTATCAACCAAGTCATGAGGCCCACCAGACAATGCCGCAGCCGCCGCCTTATTTTTATAGTAAGCCATTTTCACATGCTTCTACTGGATATGTTATGGAGGTATAGTTGCTCACTTGGATGCATTTCGTTATGCGTTATTTGCATTGTTTGATTAGGGTTCCGTTTCGGTATTGGCATCTTTGTGATGAAATTGTTTTGTTTGTAGTTTCCCAAGGAGTGTCATGTTTTCCAACAAACATTACCGAAGCAGTATGTGGGAGAGGGACAGCCATTTCCACAAAAGAATTCGTCTTTGGATAAGCAGAAAGTGGTTGATGCTTTGCACTTATTTAAGCAGCCACATCGAGTCACCCGCCCTGATCATTTTGTGGTAATCCTACGAGGGCTTCCAGGTACCAAACGTTCAATTTTGATCTGTGCAAATGGGGTTTCTTGATATCTTTTACGCGTTTGTTGTGTTCCCCATGTGTTTTGGAAAAATGCCAGGCCGTTTCTGCTTCAGTCTTTTACCTGAATTACCTCAGTATTATTGGGGAAATCTTATAATGAATTTCTGTATCAGGTAGTGGAAAGAGCTACTTAGCAAAGCTGCTGCGTGACCTAGAGGTTGAAAATGGTGGTGGTGCTCCACGAATTCATTCCATGGATGATTATTTTATGACAGAAGTAGAAAAGGTTCGGTATTGTGTCATCTTGTAATTTTTTATATATTTCCTTTTGAAATTATCTCGCTGTAGTTGCTTCCTCTCACTTTTTGTAGGATATTTTTAAATTCCCAAATAATTGTTGAGATAAATTAACTTAGTATTTTCTTATGTCCTGAAGGTGGAAGAGAGTGATGCTTCAAAATCTTCAAGTTCATCTAGAGGCAAGAAGCCTGTAGTGAAGAAGGTGATGGAGTATTGTTATGAACCTGAAATGCAGGAGGTAATGCAAAATATATGAAACTTCAGAGTTTTTGTTTGATATGTCTATCATGCCTTTTATCTTGTCATTTTAAGTTCTATGATTATGACACTTAATTTGAGTGTGTGTGTCAGGGCAATAGTGTATTCTATATCGAATTATGTCAATCATTGATGCTAATGATGTCTTTGCTCACAGGCTTATAAGTTGAGTATGCTGAAGGCATTTAAGAAGACCCTTGAGGATGGTGTTTTCACCTTCGTAATTGGTATATCTCTATTTTGATATTGACGACAACATCAAACTTTATCTCTATGTCCCGCTGTTATTTTTGCCTATTATCTTGGGTTGGGAATTTCTGAAATTTCCGGTTGGCATTACTTGCAATTTGATTAGCGTCCAAATGTCCAATGGTGTAGAGGCTTTGTGTACTTTGATGTTCAGCAGCTCACTGTGATGCTGTTCTTAGCTCCAGTGAGACCTATGTCTCCTATAGAACATGTGTGCATACTCTTTAGATGGGAAGCCCAACTGGTCTTTCGTTGTTGTAGATATTTGTAAATCATGAGGCATTAAAATGATGAAGTCATAGGGCTATGAATGCTGAATTTCCATTAATAAGAAAAAAAGTACACTTAATAATAAGAAAATGATCTAGTTGATGATAGATTAGGTGGTAATGCAGTGCCATGCACTGCCTTCATTTTCACTAACTACAGATGCAGTATTATTGGGAAATTGACCCTTTTGGTGGTGGTATGTGTTCTTCGTCTTAGTGGATGACCGCAATCTGCGGGTAGCTGAGTTTGCTCAATTTTGGGCAATTGCAAAGGTATATCCTCACCTCTCTCTTTCTCAACACCTCTGCCATGTGTTCGAAGTGTCGACTATTTCTAAAATGCACTGACCGTTTTCATGAGAAAAAGTGGTGGTGTCATGTTCCGTCTACCTTGTCCGTTAGAGTTATGCTTAGGTGTGGGCATAGATTTGATCAGTTGTGGGCAGCAGGATCCTTTCATGTCAATTCCCCGTACATTTATGCTCTTTTTTGGGGTGTATTAAGTTTTGCGTGTAGTTTTCTATCATTGGTCTTCGTGCATCAACTGTAGGTTTAGTAGTTTCTTTTTATGTTTCATTTGTTTTATAGATGTTTAAACTTTCTATATGGGTGGAATGAGGTGATTTGGCTATCTATCTATACATTTCTGATGACCTCTCTGATAGATCTCATGAAATAACCTACTCTTTTCTGGGATGGTATGTTTCTTAAGATAGACAATTTCCTGAGAGTCTTTGTTTACTTGTTGAGCCAACTGTAATTGGTTACACTGATTTAAACTCTGTTTCATATCCTACTCTGTGGATTGCAATGTAGAGTTTGGATTTAGGCATCTTTTTGTTTGTTTATTTGGTGCTTCATTGTGTGACTGTGTCTATGTAAGGAAGCTGATCTCTCCAAGAACTAAAGCTGAATTCCTTTTAATTTCTCCATACGGAAGCTATTTCCCTCTCTTACTTTCTGACTCGTAGTTATGGAAAAGGATGCTAGACATTAATATTTTTTCCAATATCCATAATGCTTATAGTGATGTGTTCATCGTCTTTGTTTTCTCCACTCATTTTTTTATTCTTCTTGTCAGAGTTCGGGGTATGAAGTTTATATACTAGAAGCACCATATAAGGATCCTGCGGTGAGTATTATCTGTTGGTACTATATATTGGGTGCAGTGCTCTGTGTCATACCAAAGGCATAAAATAAGATAGTATCTTGCACGTAGTTGAAAGAAGCCAAGATAGACATAACTTGGGTAACAACTTCTTGAAGCTTTGTGTAATTTCTTGGATTTGTAGGGTTGCGCGGCTAGGAATGTGCATGGCTTTACTCAAGAAGACATACAGAAGATGGCTGAACAGTGGGAGGAATCTCCAGCCATATACTTGCAATTGGACGTCAAGGTTAGTCATCAATGAGTCATTTCACTTAGATCCCTCTTCTCTGCCTCAAACCCTCCTTACCTTTTGGAGTTCAACTTCCCTTTTAATCAGGGTTGATTGCACTCGGCTGCAAGAGCGAATTAGAATAATTAGTTTTAAATTATACCGTGACTTGCATTTGATTCTGGGTTTTTGTTTAACACTATTGCTGGCTTGACAGTCTTTGTTTCATGGAGATGATCTGAAGGAAAGTGGTATTCAAGAGGCAAGTCAAATTACCTGCCTTTGACTCTTTTTGCTTTTCATTTACTTGATCGCTACACACTGGTAAAAATGAAAAATATACTCTGCTATTCTTTTAGAAAAGTTTGGCGAGCATGAATATCTTGGTCACAACACGTTGGATTCTAGGAGATCATTACTCTGTGAAAATTGTGATCTTTTCTCATGGTTTGATGCTAAACCATTCTTTGTCTGATGTCTACCAGGTGGACATGGATACAGAAGATGCAGATAATGATGTTACATCTGGAGTGCGAGAGAGAAAGCCAGAGAAGACCATGGAACCTCCTGCTGATGTGCCTGATGGTATATTTGGCCTTAATTCTTATAGTCTAGTAATTGTGTACGAGCCTATGGTAAGTTTGAATAATCAGGTTTACTAAATTTATCAAGCCTTAGGTTCTTCAAAGGATGTGAAGAGCCTGGATGCTGATGAAGATCACGCAAGTGTAGAAGTGAAAGAACTAGGAAGGAGTAAATGGTCAGAAATAATAGATGAAGATGATACAGATAAAATTGAAGAAGTGAAGGGTAATGCTCTTTCCGGATTGATTCAAGCTTATCGCAAGGAAGTGAAATCCGTATGCTGGAGTGACCAGGTATGTCTTAGGAAAATTATGATCACATTATTGAATCAATGTATTACCTTGGGGGCGGGCTCTGATTTGGTTAGCTCTTATCTTTAGAGGTGCAAACAGCTCTAATGTATACTTTTGGTGTTTGATTTCCTACATGCCTTTCACGTCTTGATTGTTGCAACTTTTGCACTCCTTTTCTCCAGGTTGGCAATACTGGGTTTTCAATAACAGCAGCAAAGAAGGGAAATATATCGTCTTTGGTCATTGGTCCAGGCGCTGGATACAACTTGGTTAGTTACCTGCCTTTTGTTGAAACTACTACATTATGCCTTCCATGAAGTTTAGCTATAACTTATTGAACTAGGGGCTCAAGACTCGCGTTAAAGTGCCTTCATAATAATGGTCTCATACTCATTGTAACTTACTTTCAACACCTGCAGAGGTCCAACCCCTTATCTGAAGAAGAGAACCCTGTCACACCCCGTAGCACTAATAGATCAAAGAGGCAGAACGTATTCCAAGATCAGCTTCGTGCAGAACACGAATCCTTCAAAGCTGTTTTTGACAGGAGACGACATCGGATTGGTGGGCTAGATTTGGAAGACGAGTAAATCATAGGAGCCACTTGGAACTTTTCCTCCAAAATTACTGTTGGGATATTATTGTACCTCAAACGGCTCAAAACATGTCAGTGTTGTTAGATTGATACTTGAATGAGGGCAAGCAATTCCGTGTAATATGTACCAACGATTTTCAAACGTTCGATGAAATCCTTCCTTTACTATCTTTCATATTCAACTTAGAACTCTTCACCTCTTTGGCATCTACCAGACCTCACTCATATTGTTCCATTACAGTATGACTGGTACTTGTGGCTTTTTTCTCACCGACGGTGATAGGCTTCACTTCTAATAGCCCCATGCTTTCAATCAAATTAATCAAATTATTAATTAATCAATTTTTTTTTTATCGAAGTTCTATTGTATAGTGACTATAGTTGTGTACTCTAAACAGACCACTTATTTATATGGCTAAGCCCATTTCTACTAGGCCTAACGGCTTTTAGAACGCTTCTCGATGTGTATGTTCTAACAAACAACCTCCCTCTCATTTTATAAATGGCTTAGCCTATCATATCTTCCATCTCCCACTTGCAGGTCTCTCTTTGTTTCTCCCATGGCTACTGGTTCTGCTGCTGCTGCGGTAGGGAGGCGCTGCCTCGCTGGTTTCATGGACCCTGAAGGTGCCAAACGCAGCTCCACCATTTCCAGCAGCAGCAGACAAACCATTCATTTCCCTAATAACCATGTACTTCTTCCACCTTTGAGCTCTTGTTTCTTTTACTTCTGCTCTTTATGATTTGCACAAGTAACTACATTTTTTGTGTGACATGACAGAGGAGCAATCATCATAGCTTTTGCTCGCTTTCGATGAATGGTTGCCAAGGAGACCACCCTCAGCCCCCTTTAGGAACCGTCGAAACGCGTTCATTTCCGGCAGTTCCATCACCGTCATTGGCCGTGGAGACACTTAGCTCCGCCCTCTCTCAGTTGAAAGCGAGCCCACCTCCTTACACCTCTGGCATTATTCGTCTCCAAGTAAGCAATGGCACATATTTCTGTGCTCTTTTCTTATCTGTTATTGGCTTCTATTATTGCTTTCGAAAATTTAGAGGAATGTGCGTGTGCCACGTGGCTGGGTGAGCTTGAACAGCATATATAGCTATTGGCCCATGGATTAAAGCCTCCCTGTTCCTTATCCTGCACATCACATAAGGGAGTCACATGCTCTTTAACACTAAAATACATGCAACTCTAAAATTTAGTAAGAATATGATATTGTATATATGCTGGTAAACATCACAACATGTATCGTTTGGTTTTCGAAGAAATGAAACTAGTTCCTTTGTCTTTCCTATACCTAGAACTTTGAAAATTCGCTAAAAATAAATAAGAAAGCTTCTGTATTTGAATCATTTTAATCACACAATAGTTGCAGGACTAGTAAGCCTACTTGCTACTTTTGAAAAGAGTGATACTTATGCAACCAGCATTGTATTTGAAGGTACCAATACAGCAGCAAATTGAAGCAATTGACTGGCTGTATGCTCAAAATAAACTTTTTCCTCGCTGTTACTTCTCCGATAGAGCTCAAACTGGCACCTCTAAGCTTTCTATTGATTGCGTCAATGGAAATGGTAATGGTAATGGCCATAGTCCAAAGAAGCATAACAAGTTGGTTAGTGTTGCTGGTGTGGGATCTGCAGTCTTCTTCCAGGATCTGCATCCATTCTCATACAGGCATTGGAAGTCGTTAAAGAGGTGAGTGAAGTATATAAGGCTTTGGTTTTGTAGTAATATATAATGGTTAAAGCTCGAGTCTTGTAATATTGTTTCTTGGTTGCAGATTCCTGTCTACAGAATGTCCTCTAATTCGGGCATACGGGGCAATTCGGTTTGATGCAAGAGCCGATATATCATCCGAGTGGGAGGCCTTTGGTTATTTCTATTTTATGGTCCCTCAGGTAGAAGAGCAATATTTTATCTGAGTTGGTACACAGTTGTTCTAGCCATACTAGGTTATGTTTCTCTGTAAGTATTTATACCATCTGCTGCTAGATACTGAATGACAGGTTGAGTTTGATGAGCTTGGAGATAGTTCAATACTAGCAACAACTATTGCATGGGACAACTCCCTCTTCTGGACTTTTGATAATGCAGTTGATGAACTTATAAGCACAATACACCAGGTTCATATATAGAATTCAGTTGAAAATTTTATTTTTGAATAACCTGAGATACTTATCTCCAGCCACCATATTTAAACGACTGCTTGATCACGCAGATATCTTCCATTGTTTTAAAGCCACAAAAAGAAGTTCCTTCAGTGCTAATGTTAAGCAATAGTCACATCCCAAGTAAGACATATTGGGATCTTGCTGTTAATAGAGCTTTGCAGAAAATAAGAAGTGATTCAGCACTTATTAAGGTACTTAAGAAACCAAGTGCATTTTCACTACTGAAACCTACCTCCTTTTATCTCTCTTACTATTAATCTAGTCTTGTCTCCGGAACTCAGGTTGTACTCGCACGTAGCAGCAGAGTAGTATCCGCTACTGATATTGATCCTATTGCATGGTTAGCTTGCTTACAGGTATCGGCTTCTTTAATTTTTTTACTCAGTGAAGTTTTTCTGTGTAATGTTTGGTAAAAACTTATGATCAGTGCATCTGATACATAACTTAACGCAGGTTGAAGGTAAAAATGCTTATCAGTTTTGTCTCCAGCCACCCGGTGCACCAGCTTTTATTGGAAACACGGTAAGTGTCTTGAAAGATCTTGCATTTACCATATAATCTATCACTATTTCATAATTTATGATTAGATTTACCTTTGTGAATAGCCAGAGCAGCTGTTTCACAGAACATGGCTTGACATTAATAGTGAAGCTCTGGCTGGAACCCGTGCCAGAGGTAAATCGCTGTCTGAAGATCTTCAAATAGAACTTGACCTACTTTCCAGGTTTATCTCAGTATCTAAAATACAGTGTTTCAATGTTGTTACAATACGTCATGAAATAATCTCTTATAGCAGTATTTCAATTAGTTTTCGCCTGCTTATTGCCAATTTGCTCATTTAGAGGGATTTCAATGTTCTATTTATTTTACAGTCCCAAGGACCACCTTGAGTTTGCTATAGTACGAGAAAGTATAAGAAAAAAACTAAAGGCAAGTTGTTTGTGCTTATGAATAAAATTTATTGTTGATTTGTTTTAGAGAAAGAATATTCACCATATTCTATTTTTGATTCAGGATGTATGCAACAGTGTAGTAGTTGAACCAAAGAAAGAAATCCGGAAACTCCCTAGAGTCCAACATTTATATGCCAAATTGTCTGGAAGGTTAAGAAGTGAAGATGATGAGGTAAAAGTATTGCATTTCATCTGCACTAAATAATTAAGTTTCCATCCAAGCTCATGTGTTCTGTAATATTTCCTTCTCAAAAAAAAAAAAAAAAAAAAAAAAGGTTCTGTAATATTTGATCTAGATAAAATGTAGGTTCTGCATTCATTACTTTCTTGTCCTGAATCATGAATGTGCTATGTTGATTGATAGTTCTGGGTTATACGTTTCCTTGTTATCTTCTTTGTTTTCCAGTTTGAAATACTTTCTTCTCTTCACCCAAGTCCAGCCGTTTGTGGATTTCCGACAGAGGAGGCACGAGTTCTTATTGCAGAAACAGGTGTGCCATATATCAATATGTTGTCTCTAGTATGATTATTTTTTATTTTTTTTTTGTTCCAACACAACTTCTAAACGTCCACAAATGTTTTTCAGAAGTATTTGACCGAGGGATGTATGCTGGTCCAGTTGGTTGGTTTGGAGGAGGAGAGAGTGAGTTTGCTGTTGGCATTAGGTCAGCCTTAGTGGAAAAGGTAAACAACAACTATGTATATTTCTATCTGCTAGATGAATTGTTACAATTCTATGTTGTCCTACACAGTTATTAGATATACTAAGTAATCTAGTAGCACTGACAATGTTGAATCCTAGGGTCTTGGTGCATTGATCTATGCTGGAACAGGAGTTGTGGAAGGAAGCAATGCATCATCAGAATGGGATGAACTGGGACTCAAAATTTCTCAGGTGTGTTATTTAGACTCAAGGTTAAGTCACATTGTGTGTATATATATCGAAGCATGGTGAGAATATGGTTTATTAAACACGGTAGTGTTTTGATCAATTCTGCAGTTCACCAAGTCACTTAAACTTGAAGTGCCTTAGAGATCAAAAGCTAATAAACCTCGGTGGTTGATGTGGGAATTAAACTTAAATTTCTTTCTTGGCCATGATTGAGAAGTAGAGGATGGAAGTCAAGTAGCAGAAGATATCAAAGTACATATCTTGACTAGAATGGAAAAAAGTTAAGACAATCAAAATTTGTACATTGTGTTTATTTATATCCTGTGTAAACTCCTCCAGTTACCTATGTTGTTTCTATATTGAAATACAAATGCAATAAGAATAGAAGTACTACAGAAACGGAGCCTCTCTCTCTAAAATCTAGAGAGAGAAACTAGATCTGATTTTATTTCTCATTCTCCCCCCTCTTTCTCACCTAGATCTTAATCCCCTCCGGATCTAGATCAGAGGAGGAAGAGTGGGGGAGGTTTGTTAAGCTTTGGCTTCCCCTTTCTTTTCTCAATACCGTTACTGTTCATCTTCTTTTGCAAGTTTTGCAGCTTTTCCTCACCCTTGTGGTGGTGGCTTGTTATCTATTTGGTGGTTTATTTCCGGCTATATGTCTGGCAAGGGAGGACTTTGTTCCTCGTTTTCCCTCATAGTGGAGTTTCTCCATACAATCTCATACGTTTCCTGGTCAAAAATCAATCAACCACACAACTCATCAACCTGCTCTACCCACCATCTCCATGGAAGCTCCTATGGCAGCGACCACAAAGTGCATGTCACTTCCCTATTCGAGTATGGGTGCTCACGCATGTGTTCATCACCCCCCATTCTCTATGGTTATGGTTACTGTCCTTTTTCTTGTTCGGTGCTCGGGATCTTGGATCCTTGTCGGCTGTCATGGCTTCCTCTTGGTCTTGTTGATGGAGAAAATGATGATGTTGTGGAGGTAGGTACTCATCCTTTGGGTTGGCGGAGCACTTTTGTCTGGTGTTTTGGGATTGGATTGGTATCAGAAAATCACAACGGAATTTCTGGATGTTTTGTTTTCGGTAGTTCGACGGCTGTATGCTGGTGAGCGATCTGGAAGGGAACTGCTAGGGTTTCTGAAGTGGGCTGGGTCATCTACTGGGCCTTTGTATTAGTATTAGTTGTATTTGTAATAGAGATTGTAATCTGTGGCTATATAGACCTTGTTCTGGGTGTAGTAGATTTGCATTCTCTTTATTTCCATGTATTGTTGGGTTCGATATTTGTCGGGCTTATGTTTGGGTTTTTCCCACAATGAATTTATTTCATTACCAAAAAAAAGAAATACAAATGCAATAAGAGTGACAGCACTGTGTCTTTTATTCTTCACTCTACCGCTACAACAACCCGACTTTTCTAACAGGATCCAGTTTTAGCTTCATATGTTCTAACATCCCTGTCCAGGTATACATTTAAGAGGACCGGAATAGCGTGTGAGATGGGTCACGAATACCCCAGGCTTTGCAGGGATCATCAGCTCCTTACCTGGGACACTGAAAGTGTCGCTTCCAGATTCAGTAAATGTTGCGTCATTCACCAGTAGATCATTCTGTGATCGCCAATTCCAACTACTCCAGACGCTCTTATCTGTGTTGACTCTATTACAAATCTAGACCACAAGAACACCACAGCAGCCTCAGAATAAATGAATAAATTTAAACTACAACAAGGAGCAATGTCCATAGATATATACCTCTTTAGCTGCAGTATTTTCTGGAGCAATGTAGCGATTTCCCTGGCTTAGTATGGTAGGATGGCTGCTGCCGCCGATGGCATACATAATCCAGTGAGTGTAGTCGTTGTTCACAACATGGAAAAAACCAAATCTGCACCTTGGCATCCTCTGGATCAATCCCTGTCCGAAATGGTTGAACGCTAGAGTTATCTGCATTTCTTCATCCTTGCTGTACTTATCGCTTGAACCAAACAGCATCACCTACATCCATCCACAACAAGCATCACTAATAAGTATCTTAATACACACACACACACATCCATCTTGGTTATTAGAATTTCACAGATAGGTTTATTATTACATCATTATGATCGGTGAAGTGAGAATTGGATATGGTAATGGCGGTAGACCCTGCAACGACATCAATGAGTCCATCGGAGCAATTTGAGGCTGAAACATGGTCTATCCAAACCATTGAGGCACCAAACAAAGATATTCCATCACCATCGCTGGCTGTTCGTACTCCAAGGTGATCTGGCGAGTCCCTAACCATGCCACCATTCTTGGGAATGGTGTCACGAATGTGAAGATTAATGATAATGATATTCTGCACATACTGCAGAGTAATTTGGCCACCACCCTCAATGTGCACATTAGCCCCCCGTGCATCAATGGTCTTGTTACTAGAGACCAGGAGCTCTTCTGTCAGTTCTATCATCATGTCGCCCGCAAATATGATCCAAAGCGGTTTAGGTTGGATCACAGCCCACCGCAATGTCCCCTCTTTTGGTTCGGCCACGTTATCATCAGAAGGATCTGTGACTGTATAGATTTCTCCATCTCTGCCTCCCGTGGTACCATGTCCGAAGCCAAGAGCACAATCGGCTAGCTTCTTCCTATTGTTCTCCCAATCTGTATCGCATCTCCAGCATTGGTCGATTGGGTTTGTAGCCTCGCATGGACCATCAATATGGTGTCTCAAGTTCCTTCTTGTGCCGTTACGACCCTCCAATGCCCTACAATTTCACGCATTGATTACACGAACCCTTGTATGCATTAGCAATGTGACGAACTAATGAAATAATGTTTCCTTGCAGAACAAGGAATTATAACTTACTTGTGCACTTGCTTGTTTAATTGGTTTACATGGTGCAGAGGATCAGGCCTGTAGGCCGCTTTCGAAGCCTCGTAAGCTTCTTTCTCCCGCTTCTGCCAGTGCTCATCAAACTCCCCGATGTTGGCCTTCAACACTGGAATTGCTATTGTCATCAGAAGACATAAAATAACCAGCTTCGGCTTGTGATCAGCATCCATTGCCATCTCTCTTGTTTCCAAATTTGCTCGTGTGTTACTAGTAACCAACTTCCGTTCTTAATTAACTAACTACCTTCTATGTACCTCTTCTCGATCTTTTCGTTTCCGATAGGGATGACAAATGGAGCAAAGGTTCATGAGGCCTCTATGAGACTACTGTGAGTGTTGCCATTGTTCTTGTGGTTCAGGGAGGAAGTTCTAGGTCAGTGAGACTAAATACCAGAACCTGAAATCTAAATGAAGCAAAGACATGAAAATGAGAAGTAGAGAGGAAAGGGAGGATAGCCGTCCAATATCGATTATCCTGAGAACTCGACATAAGCACTTGGGGTTATTGGCTCATTTGGCTCTCCCTCTCTTTCCTATTTTTGGGTTAGTTCTATAAATAGAACAGGTAAATTGCCTGAAAGCATTTCAGTATACTTCCACTTTGTTACAATAGAGTCGTTGGAGACGGACTTGCTTTAGGCTTTTTCAATAATTATCCACACATCCATAGTTTTCTGATTTTTGACCAATTAGCAATATTATGTTGATGTTTAAAAAAGACAATACTGTTGTAGGAGAAATAGATTGATAAATCTCTCTGTCTTTATTCATTGATAAGGAGGCCTTTATATAGGCATTACATCAAGTATCCCTGGCGAACAGGGATTCCCTATCTAATAGAGTATCTAGACTTCTAGTCTTATTAGGACAAGACACACCACGGAAGTTACTGAGTTAACCTTCCTTGAACACTCCCCCTTGTGTCGCGTCCTCAATGGTGCATGAGCTGTTGCCTCGTTAAAACCTTTGCCAGCAAACAAAAACCTCTTGGGCAAAAATAAAAGCATGGTCTAAGGAAAAAGAGTACAACGCACCAACTACAAGTATGTGAGACATGCATAACTAGGCTCCCCCTGAAGTCTAGATGAGAACTCCCCCTGATAGTCAATCAGTCTTCGAGTTCGGATAAGCGACACATTCCAATGCGCTTTACATGCTTCATAAATGTAGATTTGGGTAGAGACTTGGTGAACAGATCCGCTGCATTTTCTTCTGAGCTGACTTGCTTCACTTGAATATTCAAAGTCTCTTGCTGCTGCTGATTGTAGAAGAACTTAGGCGAAATGTGTTTAGTATTGTCACCCTTAATGTATCCCAACTTCATCTGCTCAATGCATGCTGCATTATCTTCAAATATGCAAGTTGGTCCCATCGTAGTAGACTCAAGTCCACTAGACTCGCGGATGTGAGATATAACTGAGCGAAGCCAAATACATTCTTTGACTGCTTCATGTAGTGCAATAATCTCAGCATGGTTCGAGGAGGTAGCAACAAGGGTTTGCTTGGTTGATCTCCAAGATATCGCCGTATTCCCAATGGTAAAAACATAACCTGTTTGGGAACGTCCTTTGTGTGGATCTGATAAATATCCAGCATCAGCAAATCCTACCATTACATCATTTGGTGTATCTGAGTAGGAGGGGGTATCGCCAAAGCCGTATCGGGACCACGACTTAGCATCCGCGGGTCCGGATAAGTTGGCGGATATGGCTGCAGGATGGCGGATGGATGAACCAAAGCCAGTCCTGGCGGATATGGCTGGCGGATGGCGATCCGAGCCATGGTTTGTGCTGTTAGATGCAAGAGATCGACTATGTGTCGAATCCTGATGAGTGTATCGATAGTACAAGCCCATGTCAAGGGTTCCTTTAAGGTATCGGAAGATGTTCTTGATTCCAACCCAATGACGTTGTGTTGGCGCAGAGCTAAATCTAGCTAACAAGTTCACAGAGAAAGCGATGTCTGGTCTAGTACACTGAGCTAAGTATAACAAAGCTCCAATCGCACTAAGATATGGATATTCAGCTCCCAAGACCTCTTCGTCATCTTCTTTCGGACGAAAGGGATCTTTGTTGATATCCAGACTTCTAACGACCATGGGAGTGCCTGTAGGATGCATAACTTTGTCCATGTTAAATCGCCTGAGCATCTTTCGGACATATGCAGACTGGTGTATAAAAATTCCACCACTTCGGTGCTCTAGTTCTAAGCCTAGGCAAAACCGAGTCCTTCCCAGATCTTTCATCTCGAATTCGGATTTCAAATAGCTAGCGGTCTCATTGATCTCATTCAGAGTTCCAATGATGTTCATATCATCGACATAGACGGCTATAATGGCAAATCCTGAACTTGTTCTCTTTATGAACACACAAGGGCACAACTCATCATTCTTGTATCCTTTCCCAATCAAGTAATCACTTAACCGTGTGTACCACATCCTACCAGATTGTCGGAGTCCATATAGAGATCGTCTCAACCTGATAGCAAATGAACTTCGTGGTTTTTGCTCACTTGACTTGGGTAACGAAAGTCCTTCTGGCACTTTCATGTACATCTCCGTATCTAGGTCCCCATAAAGATACGCAGTTACAACATCCATAAGCTGCATATTGAGTCTCTCTGAGACTACCAAACTTATTAAGTATCGGAAGGTAATAGTATCCATGACAGGAGAATACGTCTCCTCATAATCAATTCCAGGGCGTTGAGAAAAACCTTGCGCCACGAGTCGAGCTTTATATCGCTGGACTTCGCCATTCTCATTGCGCTTTCTGACAAAGACCCATTTATGTCCAACAGGCTTCACGTTCGGCGGTGTAGGCACAACCGGTCCGAAAACTTGCCTTTTCTTTAGAGAGTCTAGTTCAGCCTGGATTGCTTCTTCCCACTTCGGCCAATCCGCCCTACGTTGACATTCATCAACAGTGCGGGGTTCCATATCGTCGTCGTCAATAACTTCTTGAGCAACGGCGTAGGCGAATGCATCATCGATATACATGGAATTTCTTTCCATCAGATTGTGCATGCATAAGTAGTTTAGTGAGATTTCCTTGTTCTCCAACATCAACAGTGAGTCTGAGGCGTCCCCCAGATGATTCAGAGTTGATTCTTGGACATAGGTATAGTCGGAGACAATCTCGTGTGACGGCGTCACAGTATCGATGATGAACGGATCGCTTTGTGCCTGGACACATGCCCTCTTTCTAGGTACATTGTCTTTGGAACCGATTGGTCTCCCCCTTTTTCTAGGAGGATCCGAAGTCGATGCCGGCTCTCCACTTGGAGGTGCCGAGCCTAGGCTGCCGATGGCACCTAGGGCTGCGGGTCCGAGACCGGCGGCGCGTGCTCGCGCATGGCGAGGAATGTTAAGCCTTGCAGGTACATTCGCAGCAGGTATGGTTGATCTTGTCACTTTCGCAATATCAGTAAAGGAGTCGGGCATCGTATCCGCCACCTTTTGTAGTTCTAATATGCGTTGTATTTCAGTCTCACACTGAGACGTACGGGGATCATAATGAGACATAGTGGGAGAGAACCACGTCAATTCCTGACGTTCATTTGGGACGGATGCGGCCCCATCTCCCCCTAACGGCGGGAAGGATGTCTCATCAAAGTGACAATCTGCAAATCTTGCAGTAAACAGATCACCTGTCATAGGCTCTATATAGCGGACAATAGTTGGTGCTTCATATCCAACATAAATAGCTGATCGTCGTTGTGGACCCATCTTGGTACGCAGTGGAGGCGTGATAGGCACATATACGGCACAACCAAAAGTACGCAGATGCGAAATATCAGGCTCGTAACCAGTTACCAACTGGTACGCACTAAATGGTTGGCTATCTGTGGGTCGTAGACGAATAAGCATAGCTGCATGTAATATTGCATATCCCCATGCCGAAACTGGCAAGTTTGTGGCCATGACAAGAGACCTAGCTACAAGCTGTAGTCTCTTGATAGCGGCTTCTGCAAGACCGTTCTGAGAATGAACGTGGGGTACGGGATGTTCAACTTCAATCCCAACTGACATGCAATAGTCATCAAAACACTTTGAGGTAAACTCTCCAGCATTATCCAGTCTGATGGACTTAATCGGATTGTCCGGGTGGTGAGCCCGAAGCTTAATAATCTGAGCTAGGAGTTTAGCGAATGCAGCATTCCTCGTGGACAACAACGCTACGTGTGACCAACGCGTTGATGCATCAACCAGAACCATGAAATATCTAAATGGTCCGCATTCTGGTGTTATAGGTCCACAAATATCACCTTGTATTCGTTGTAGAAACGGAATATTCTGTTTATTATCAATAGCAAAAGATGGTCTTGCTTGAAGTTTTGCTAGTGAACAAGCTTTGCAAAACGAACGATGAGCATTAGACATCGCTACAGAAGCATGAGAAGCAGGAGGGGGCCGAACCTCTCCTTGGAGCTGAGAGGCGGCTATCGACGGCACGGCCGAGCCGAGGCCGAGGCGCCCTCTGTGCTTTTGTGATCGGAAAAATGGATGACCGTGGGAGCATTTCAAAATACGGATCATCAGATCACGACCCGGATGACCGAGTCTATCATGCCAAAGCTTATAAGCATCAGAATCACATAATATAACAACATGAGATTCGTTGGCTCGAATGGTTGTGAAATACATGCCATTGCGAACTCGCTTACACTTCTCCACAATGCGAGTGCGCATAGATTGAGTGGAGGTGATCAACAGATATTCAGTTCCATCTTCAACATAAGTGCTGAGGTGATAGTCATTGTCACGCACATCCTTGAAAGCTAGCAAGGTTCTTGGCGCCTTAGGCGCATATAGGGCGTCCTCTACCCGAATCTCAGTGCCATTTGGCAGTAAGAATTGAGCAGTGCCATGACCCTTAATTACGGGTCCAGTTCCTGTCATCGTAGATAACGACGATTCTCTTGGCGTAAAATCCGAAAACAATTGCCGATTTCTCAGAATCGTGTGAGTTGTTGCACAATCCAACAAACACTCAATCTCGCCTTGATACATCTACAAAAACAATGTAAATTGAATCAATAGTCTACTTTAGACTTTGGCGAACACTTTAAAGTAAGTGTACTGAAACAATATATCATCACAAAATGAAGTGCATTAAGGCCAATAACATAGCCATGACAACGACAAAATTTGAGAGAAAGAGATAAGCCGCATTTTAATCACCGAGTATCACCATTGATAATCATAGCCTAGGTCAGAGATTGAGACCGGACACCGTCGTAGGTGGCGTGGCCGAGCCAAGGCCGAGGCCAAGGCAAAGGCCGGGGCCAAGCCAAAGCCGAAGCTGTGGTAAGGCCAAAGCGACCCAGAGGCCGAGCCGAAGCAAGGCGGGTGGTGAGAATCGGTCAGGCATTGAGGCAATGCGATGCGACGGTTGAGCTAAATCCGAAGCATGGCGAGTCCGAAGACACTTTGTTTGCCGAGCCATTGATGCAAAAGTTGCATTTGTTCGATAGGCTATCGATTGTTGGTTTAAAAAAAAAACCGGATTCGGTGATGAGCCAAGCTGGCGAATGGCCATGGCGAGTGAGGCCTAGCGAGTCGCGGCCAAGCGCTTAGGCTTTGGCGAGCGAGGCATAGCGGATCGCAGCCAAGTTGGCGAATCGCGGATCTCAGATCAGTTGGCGAATAGACATGGCGAGCGAGGCCTGGCGGATCGCGGCCAAGTTGGCGGATAGCGGATCGCGGATCACGGATCGCGGATCTCGGATCGCGGATCGTGCATCGCGGCTCGCGGATGGCGTATCGCGTATCGCGTATCGTGGCTCGCGGATGGCGTATCGCGGCTCGCGGATCTCTCCTTTTGTCTTTGTGATTTTTTTTTTCGGATATTAGTTAACATCACCAGAATTTTGGTGAACTCAAAATGATTATGCCATTGAGAATTGGACGCATTGAACCAATTTTGCTTTCAGGGATGTAAAAATCTCAAATCATTCGTAGAATAAGATAGATTTTATTGATGACAACTCAAAAATACATCATGGTTGTTCTAAATAGAACGACTTATCGAACAAAGTCGTGATTTATTGACTATTCTGTCAAAATAACAATCAAAATCAAACTTGAACACGTATCTCATGACCGAAGTCAAATACTTATTCATAGTCTGGAGTATCATACTCCTGAGTCCTACGTTTCTTGGTAGGTTGGAAGTCATCGATGGCGAAGTTCGTATCTTCCTCATCGTATACTTCTTCCTCAAAGTCTCCTACATAGTGTGCTTCTTGTTCTATGTATTGTTTGTGTTTCTTGTAAGCGGCTTGAATATCTCTGCTTGCTATGCAATCGCGTTGGAGATGATTCGTAGAACCACATTTGAAGCAAGGAGCCGAAGCATTGTTCGGCGTATGGCCACCACGCCTGGGACCGGAACCAAAACTGTTCCTCCCTCTGGGAGCGGCGGCTCTGCCATCATCCCTTGTCCAAGAAAGCGGTCGGCCACGGCCGACGCCTCTTCTCCCTCCTCGTCCGCCACGTATTGCTCTTGGCGTACGTGGTGGCGGTGCTTGACGTTCATGAGGTTGATGCTTCTGCTTAAAAGCTTTACCACGGGCTTGATGAGATTCCGCAATGATTTTCGGTCCTCGAGGCCTCTTATTGGTGGTAAGAATCAACTCATGGTACCTCTCCTTTCTTTGGAGCACATTCATCAAATCGCTGAAGGTTTTGATAGTGCCTTTCTCGCGGAGATCGCGGTACTGATGCGACAACATGGACGCAGATTCTGGGAACGTTGTGAAAGTCTTCTCCATCATATCATCATCGGTCTTTTCGACCCCACAAAAGCTCAAATCAGATTGCAAGTTTAGCATAGTCTGATGATATTCCTGGACGGAATCAAAATCCAGTAAGCGGATTTGCTCCCAATCAGACATGAGGTCTGGGAGTTGTGCGTCATGCACATTGTCGAAGCGGTCCTTGAGGATATCCCATAGCTCTTTGGGATCAGTTTTCCTCAGGTATTGCTTCTTGAGCGTTGGATGGATATGGCGCCTGAGAAACATCAGGGCTTGTGCTTTCTGTTCAGGAGAAGCGTGTAAGCTTTCATCCTCAGGAGGGTTGATGGTGGCAGTAAATCTTTTACCAATGAAAGTGTTCTCAACATCTGAGACCCACCTCTTGTATTCCTTGCCTTGGACATCCAAGATGTCAAATTCTGGACGCTGAGTGTCAGCCATCTACAGAACACAAACAGGGAGACGTTAGTATGTTTGAATACTAATCAAGTTTGATTGTTCTTTTAGAACAGTGCCAAGATATATCATGGTCACATAAATCGATGCTTAACGTGACTTCAAGTCACAATCGATATCTTCCCTTTGTTTTCTTTCCAAAAAAGAATAATACGTTATGGTTCACAGTGACATCACAGTCACAAGCATAACGGTGGCCGGTAACATCACAGTTACCCCAATAAACGTTGGCACCGGGGTGACTAAATCCCCGTATGCCGTCCCGAGAAGCGATAGAATCGGGATGAAGAAGCAGGGACACGGAAAGGTCCCGGAAGAAAACAAAACCCAACTATTGAAATTTTCATAAGCGGGAACGTTTATAAAAATATTTACCTCTTCAAGAGAAGCTTGATCAAACGAAACTTGACTCTTGGGGAAGCTTGTTTTCTTCGATTTTTCTTGATTTCTTCTCAACCACGAATAAGGGTTCGCGGATTGCTTGCTTGGCTTGCGAGCAATTTTGATCGTCTGGCGGATGCGTGCAAAAAGTAGCACGCAAGGGAGAGCTGCTGGCGAGCGGGTTGTCTGCCTAGAGGCAGAGAAGGAGCAGTACTCGAGGGTACAGTGCGGCAGGCGAACAGCGCAGATGCTGCTGAGAAGAGGCCGACGGTGCCGAAGGGAAGAATCGGCGGCCGACGGTAGGTTAGGGTTTCGAAAAAAAAAAATTCGGAATTAGGGTTTCTAGGGTTTATTAGACGGGAGGCTAGAGCAATGTGCTGATAACGTGTTGTAGGAGAAATAGATTGATAAATCTCTCTGTCTTTATTCATTGATAAGGAGGCCTTTATATAGGCATTACATCAAGTATCCCTGGCGAACAGGGATTCCCTATCTAATAGAGTATCTAGACTTCTAGTCTTATTAGGACAAGACACACCACGGAAGTTACTGAGTTAACCTTCCTTGAACAAATACAATATTCATTTTGAAATATATATATATATATATATATATATATATATATATATATATATATAAACTACTTTACTTTCGCCTCCGAAAGGAGTCTTTCTTTTAGAGATTTGTTAATGTCGATTTTCTCAAAGAAAATACAATGGGAGTTGCAAGCATGGCATGATATTGAAGCCAAACACACACATCCTCCGCCGCAAAGACACAGAAAGGGAGCTAGTTTCGGCGGAAAGGAAAGCAAAGAATAGTCCTAATTTTCTCCAACCTGTTGAAAAACCAAATAATCCACCACCCAATTAACTTGACATGGCTGCAGTCCAACTGGGGAAGTTTGGAATAAGAAACGCATTATTCATCCCACAAGGAAAGCTTATATTAACTTGTTGGGATCAATGGATCATCAACTAAACATTGACATTCAGAGGAATACATACACAACCCATTAACCCCTTTCTTCGTAAAGCTAAGCACATCCTAGTTCCTGTTGATGGCAAACGTTAGAGGAAGAACATCTGGGATGCTCATGGGAGAGAGATTGCCGCCATTAACGCCCACACGAGTGAAGATCGTCCCTGGTTCTGGCTGGACAGAGGACTCTGACGGCCATTATCTTCTTGTCGATCTGGAAGGTACTCATATTGGTTTCTAATACCCTTTACATGCTTGATGGCGTGGAATATGCATTCACACTATCTGTCGTTCTAAAATGTGTTTTAGGTTTCAACAAGGAGAAGGTGAGGCTGGAGGTGAATATCACTGCTAAACATCTAACAGTCACCGGAGACAGGCAAGTGAATGAGAGGGAACATGTCTATATTGAGGAAATCTTTCCAATACCAGCAAACTCAGATGTTGATAAGATCACTGGAAAGTTCGATGGTGAGATTCTCTATGTAACTGTACCAAAGCTTGTACCAGTAGTACAAGAAAACAAGGAACCTGACATAGTAGAAACAGTGAAGGAGCCTGAAATAGTAGAAACAGTGAAGGAGCCTGAAATAGTAGAAGCAAGGAAGGAGCCTGAAATAGTACAACCACACAAGGAGCCTGAAGTAGTTCAAGAAAAGAAAAAAACTGAAATAATAGAGAATCAGAGGGTCGAAGCTGCTCCAGCAGCAGAATATACACACCCAAGAGCACCCAAAAAAAATGATGCAAAGTACACAAACAAATATGATGGCACAAATGATGCACAGCCAAACAGATTATTAGCCAATGCTCGGATATTCTTTTCTCCAGAGAATATAAAGAAGTGGGAGGAAGATAATGGCATTTTAAGAAGTGCAAAGGAGGCATTGAGCAAAAACAAAGGGATAGTTATAACAGCTATAATAGCATTCTCAATAGGAATGTTAGTTTCTCACAAGTTTGAAACAGGAGAATGATTTAAGGCTAGCTTTTTAAGCTGATGTATGTGAATAAGCTACTCCTTTCTCTCTGTTATCTCTTGTTTACATTCATATTGTACAATCTAACATGTAAGTATATAAAAAAAATAAAAAATTCAATGAATGATATCCTATCGTTGTATTATAAATTTATAATCTTGTACTTTTAATTTTTAAAATAATAGTACAAATTACTTGACTATTAGTTAATAAGTATCTGTTTGATCAATTTGCATATCAAACAAAAGAAAGAAAAAGCTATACACTTCATCACATTGTCAATTAGCATAGACAGAATAAGATATATACCCAGGTATCATATTGTCTACATCTACTGAATTAGCATATCAAACACAAGAAAGAAAGTAAATCCTCAACTTCTCTACTGATAGATTTAAATCCTGATGCCAAAATTGAGTAGTCAACAATTCTACACATTATGCTGAAACCCCTCTATATTAAACTCTGACATTTCTAAAACACAAGCTTAATAGAGAACTTTGTATTTCCCAAAAAGATAAGCTGTAGTTGTTATAGACACATATGAACTAAACCTTCTGTATTCTTCCTCCTGACCTCCACCTTAAACACTGCAGTGCGATTACCCCCTAGAATATTTAAGGTGGAGATTCCTGAGGAAGAAGGCACAAGGGGATTCAGTCCTCGAAAATATCACTATAACTCTTGTGCTGCAGAAAGATCAGACTAGATATCTTAACAAGATAGCTAATCTTAGCAAGGATTAAAACACTCTCAAGATTAGCACAAAACTTAGTCGTTCAGAGATTGTCCCCATTATCGGGTAGATTGACTTGGAGATATGTGTCTGAATTGACCAAAGCAGATTTGTATTGAGCTTTCCAGTGTCTGCAATCCTAGGAACAAGAATATCTGTGAGGAAGAGTAGAAACACCCTTTTAATGATTTCATGATAGAACTTAGCTTTCAAATCAATCAGTCCAACCATAAAGCACATTATAAAATCACAACGAATTCTAAAGTCAGTAAACCCAAACTAGTGCAAGCAAAGAACACAACTTTATGAAACACAATGTCATTAAACACATGCAAATCTTATACACCCCAGATTCCCGGAAACTCCAAAACTCACAGTCTATTCCAACGTTGTCGATTGTTCATGAAAACATGCAATCATAGCTCAAAAAGAAGAAGTATATTACCTTATCTGAAAATAGTGATGATGGGTACTGGGTAGTTTGAATCATATTTTCAAAAGATGAATCATAAAATGACTTATGCAGAAAACAAAGAATGAAACTTCGTAGATTTAAAAACCAGATTCTAAATCGAGGAAAAACTCCGTATGTCCGAGTTGATAGAGACATACGGACAGTATCTCTTCTTCTGCTTCGTCTTCTTCTTCCATAGGATTGGAAACTCCAGAGCAACTCGGGATGACTGATATACGGTTTCAGTTGGCTGTTTACTGATCTGGGTAGTGGGCTTGGTGACCCGAGTTTATTGGATGGCTTAACTATTTGGGGCCGAAGATGGGCCTGTTTTAAGGACTTCACCCCGTACAGTCAAACGAAAACGTGAAGAATAGTGTTAAATTACTCGGATTATTGAAGCGTGAATGCTTAATGAGTTCGAAGTTGAATGATTAGTGGTTCTCGAATGTCTATATGAGATGGGATCTAAACTACATTGCATAAGAATGATTTCATTTGGGTTTTGAATCTTGGGGTTGCATTTTAGTATATATGTCTACATCTATTACAAAATTGCATAAGCCTTTCTTAATGCTCACGGGATTGATCAAAGTTTGGACTCGAGGGCTTCTTGCTTGAGTTTTTGAAATGGTAGAAAGGTGAAGGTACGTAGATGTGGGCACAATTCGATCTTGGTAAATATTCTAGCTTTGATCTCATTCTATGTCAGATGATGAGGTGACACACCCCCAAAAAATATGATGCTGAAAAACAGAATAGGGCATCAAAGAATTCAATTCAAAAATGACTTTATGCTCTAGGGATTGGATTCCTCAAGCAACCAATTACAAAAAGGTTGCAGCAGACCACTGCAGCATGATGCGGGATAGATCGACGGAGAAGCTTCTTTGAGATGCGCGCTACTTGTCCAAAAGTTGCAACTCTGACCCTCCCTAATTAATTCCCACAAGTAAATGCTCGAAAATTCTATACTGATTTGGATAATTGTAATTTCAGAGAGTTTTGTAAAGAAAATTGGTATGATATTGCATATATATAATTGAGATAAATATTAACTTGAATTTAGAAATAAAAATTCTAGAAAATAAACAAGAAGGTATGAAGCGATACACAATCAATACCGAACGAGTTTTCAAGGTGGATTTGCACAAGTCAAGTCGTGTGTGTCACACACTCTCCTTAAGACAACTACGCCGCCTCTACGGGTGCACAAGGTCGGTTGGCGCTCGTCTCCCAGGATACAATGACTAACAAATTCTTGTAGCTGCACTGCTGCAAGAAAGTCTGCGAACCGGAGCAAGTACCTCTTTCTATCACCAGAAAGTGAAACAAGAACACAAGAGCAGAAGAGAGAGTTTGAGAGGAGAAGAGCTGATGCTTTTTGTTGGTGTGTCTAACTAAGGAATAGGAGGCCTTTTTTATAGTGTGAGGAATACTTTGGCTTTTAAAGTCAGCCAATGAATACAGGGAACTCAATGGCCAAGAAACAACACAAAATTAATCACCATGAACTGAATAATTATGTGTTATTATAATACTGAAATTTCAACAGGTTTTCCAGCAGCTGAAGAGTCCAAAAAGAATCCGGGCTGGGTGCAAAAAGAGCCTGTGTTCTGGAGCCCAAATCAGTGTTGCATTCGTGTCCGCAGGTCGCGCGGGCACACCCAAGTTTTGGGTGCTCCAAGCCGATATTTGCACCCCCCTGCGCGTGAGAGTGTATAGTTTGTGTTTACACAACTATACCTCACAGGAGGATGATTATATATAAACCCTCTTTACTTTTCCCTTTATCCAATGTGGGACAAACTTAGTTTTCCCCATTTCAAATAGCCAACTTTGGATGACAATTTTTCATTCATCCCAAAACCAAATTAGGCATATGAACACATGATCTTGTAGTCCTCATTATGGAGAATACAAATACAAGTTCATTTCTCATTAATCATAAGTGTAACACACTTTAATTAATCCATTTAAATTTGGTTTTATAAATGGATTTTAACCCATTTTTCCAACAAGTTTCATAAACGGATAATCTATAAAATGATGGTAACTTATATAGATCATTAGTTTTGAATCCAGGTTCTTGCTCAAGAGTGTTTCATGCAAAAGCCACAATGGTAGAGATGAAAAGCAGATGCATATATATAGAAATAGCAGCACTTTATAAGAGAAGGGAGGGAATTTTAGTCTGTTTGACAAGGGAAGGTTAAGGTACACATAGAACTGATAAGAGAATAAGAGGAGAGGACCCAACTGGGCATAATAAGAAATAAAAGGCCATATTGATGCTTTGTCATGTAATAACAAACTTTATTCAAAATGTGGGTGCTTTACACAAAAAGGGGAGGGTTGTGGAATCATGTGCCTTCTACCACTGCCCTCCCTAGCTAGCTATCTGCTTCCCCCTCCCTAACTATGTTTCATATATGTGTCCCCTTCATAACATATTCACCCCATTTGTGCTTCTTTCTTTCCTCTCTAATCCCAATGCCCACTGTTGATATGCAAGCAAAGCTTTGACAGCCCTATCAAGAGTAAATTTCATGGGTTAAGGATTGATATCCATTTATATATATACATATATATCGCTAAATTGCATACTGAACACTAAGTGAAACAAAATGAATTGATTTATGAACTATTGAACGATCGATAAACACGAGTTAAGAATGATTGAAATATCAAATTCAGTTCTACAGTGATGTCTTAAACCAAGTTAGCAAGCTTAATCAGCATCTTAAATAGTGATTGCTTAGCAAAGAGAAGAAAGAAAAAAAGAAGAACGTATGTGGTTAATTAATTTAGAAGCAAGCAAGCTAGAAAAGCGAAATGAAAACCTTAAAGAGTGAGAATGGCATCTGATCTCCAGTCTCTCCCCCAACATCAAAGGAAAACATTCTTCCCTAAACCAAAAAAATTATAGTATCAATGAACCCAAAATCCACAGAATTAAATAGATAATTCTAATCTGTGTAAAAAAATAATAATGTTAAATTCTAAAAACAAATAATAGTAGGAACCATGCAGAATAGCAGTAGAGAAATTTCAAAAGCAAAACCAGAAAAGCAGGAATGCCCAAAAACTCCATCACACACTACTCCTTCCCTTCCCCGCTATCAACGCAAACCCTTCCCCCTTTTCTCTCCAAACCCGATCGATTCCCTTTCACAATGACACCATGACTGTAACGGTGTCGTTTCAGCAACCCCCACCCCAGCCCCAACCACAACCACAACCACAACCAGAGCCAACTCAGCTGCAGAGGACAGTCAGGAAGCTCGTGGTGGAGGTGGTCGACGCACGTGACCTATTACCTAAAGATGGCCAGGGGAGCTCCAGCGCTTACGTGGTGGCGGACTTCGACGGGCAGCGGAAGCGGACGGCGACGAAATACAAGGACCTCAACCCGGTCTGGAACGAGCCGTTGGAGTTCGTGGTGTCCGACCCGGACAACATGGACTACGAGGAGCTCGAGATCGAGGTCCTCAACGACAAGCGCTACGGCAACAGCGGCACGGCGCGTAAGAACCACTTCCTTGGGCGCGTCAAGCTCTACGGCACTCAGTTCTCCAAGCGCGGCGACGAAGGGTTGGTCTATTTCCAGCTCGAGAAGAAGAGCGTCTTCAGCTGGATCAGGGGCGAAATCGGCTTAAGGATTTATTACTACGACGAATTATTAGCCGACGAGGCTCCGCCACCGCCGCCGAAAGAGGATCCTCCACCGGAGAAGCCGGCGGGAGCTGTGGTGGTGGAGGAAGGGAGAGTGTATGAGGTCCCTGGAGGAGGACACGTGGAGGCCACTACGATTCACGAAGGGATAGGCTGTTACTCGCCGCCGGTTGTTGTGATGGAGCAACCGCCGCCGCAGATGGTGCACATGCATTGTCAGCCGCCGCCTGGTCAGGAAATGCACGGCCAACCTCCGCCGCAGGAGGTTTGTTATCAGCCGGAGGTGAGGAAAATGGAGACGCACAGAGTTGCGCCGATGGGAGAGAGGGTGAGGATTTTGAGGAGGCCTAACGTCGGCGACGCCTACTCTCCGAAGGTGATCCCCGGAAAGTTCGCGGCGGAGACCACGGCGGAGAGAATCCATCCCTGCGAGCTCGTCGAGCCTATGCAGTACTTGTTCATCAGAATCGTCAAGGCACGTGGCCTTGCGCCCAACGAGAGCCCCTTCGTCAAGGTCCGTACGTCCAGCCACCTCGTGAAGTCGAAGACGGCGGTTCACCGTCCCGGCGAGTCGACCGACTCGCCGGAGTGGAACCAGGTCTTCGCACTCGCGCACAACCGGCCTGACTCAGTGAGTTCGACATTGGAGATCTCCGTTCGTGACTCGCCGTCGGAGCAGTTCTTAGGCGGCGTTTGCTTCGACCTCTCCGACGTGCCGGTTCGCGATCCGCCGGACAGTCCTCTCGCGCCGCAGTGGTACAGACTCGAAGGCGGCGCCGGAGATCCTAATTCCGGTAGAGTCTCCGGTGATATACAGCTCTCTGTTTGGATTGGGACCCAAGCTGATGACGCGTTCCCTGAAGCGTGGAGCTCCGATGCGCCGTACGTGTCCCACACGCGCTCCAAGGTTTATCAGTCCCCCAAGCTGTGGTACCTGAGAATAACAGTCATGGAGGTTCAGGACCTCCACATTGCTTCAAATTTGCCTCCATTAACATCCCCTGAGATTCGCGTCAAGGCTCAGCTCGGGTCTCAGTCGGCTCGAACCCGGCGCGGGTCCATGAACAACCACTGCGCCTCGTTTCACTGGAACGAGGACCTCATCTTCGTGGCGGGTGAGCCGCTCGAAGACTCACTGATACTACTAGTGGAGGACCGCACGAACAAGGATCCAGTACTCCTCGGCAACATCGTTATTCCGGTGAACTCCATCGAGCAGCGAATCGACGAGCGCTACGTGGCGTCTAAATGGCTTCCTTTGGAAGGCAGCGGAGGCGGGCCCTACAGCGGCAGAATCCATCTACGGTTGTGCTTGGAGGGCGGGTATCACGTGCTGGACGAAGCGGCGCACGTGTGCAGTGACTTCCGGCCCACGGCTAAGCAGCTGTGGAAGCCGGCCATAGGCATTTTGGAGCTGGGGATTCTCGGCGCGCGCGGCTTGCTTCCGATGAAGGCGAAATCAGGTGGGAAAGGGTCCACGGACGCTTACTGTGTGGCCAAGTATGGGAAGAAGTGGGTCAGGACCCGGACCGTCACGGACAGTTTCGACCCGCGCTGGAACGAGCAGTACACGTGGCAGGTGTACGACCCCTGCACGGTGCTCACCATCGGCGTGTTTGACAACTGGCGCATGTTTGCTGACGCAGCCGCAACAGAGGAAAAGCAGGACTTCCGTATAGGGAAAATACGAATACGTATCTCTACGTTGGAGAGCAACAAGGTGTACAAGAACTCATACCCACTGCTGGTTCTGTCCCGGACCGGGTTGAAGAAAATGGGGGAGATAGAATTAGCGGTCAGATTTTCCTGCCCGTCGTTACTGCCCGAGACATGCGCGGTGTACGGGCAGCCACTGCTTCCAAGAATGCACTACCTCCGCCCTCTCGGGGTGGCCCAGCAGGAGGCTTTGCGTGGAGCAGCCACGCGCATGGTGGCCGCGTGGCTCGCACGCTCCGAACCGCCGCTGGGGCCGGAGGTGGTCAGGTACATGTTGGATGCTGATTCGCACACGTGGAGCATGAGGAAGAGCAAAGCGAATTGGTTTAGAATCGTGGCGGTGTTGGCGTGGTTGGTCGGGTTAGCTAAGTGGTTGGATGATATAAGGAGGTGGAGGAACCCTGTGACGACGGTTTTGGTGCACGTGCTGTATTTGGTTCTGGTTTGGTACCCGGATTTAATTGTACCAACTGGGTTTCTATACGTGTTTCTTATTGGGGTTTGGTACTACCGGTTCAGGCCCAAGATACCAGCTGGAATGGACCTAAGGCTTTCTCAGGCGGACACGGTTGACCCGGATGAACTTGATGAGGAGTTTGATACTTTTCCGAGCTCAAAATCACCGGATGTGATTCGGGTTAGGTATGACCGGTTAAGAATGCTGGCGTCCCGGGTCCAAACAGTTTTGGGCGATTTTGCGACCCAGGGAGAACGGGCCCAGGCCCTTGTGAGCTGGAGGGACCCACGTGCTACAAAACTGTTCATTGGAGTGTGCTTGCTGATCACTGTGGTGCTATATGCTGTGCCACCCAAAATGGTAGCTGTGGCATTGGGGTTTTACTACCTGCGCCACCCTATGTTCCGAGAACCGATGCCGCCGGCGAGCTTGAATTTTTTCCGGAGGCTTCCGAGTTTGTCGGACCGGTTAATGTAGAGGGGAAGAGAGTGGAACAAAGAAGAGCTAGCTTTACAGCATTTTTTTGAGGTGCCTAATTAGAGGGAGTGTGACTGAGAACTGTTGGTGTTGAAAAATTGGGGGTCCTTAATAATCTATTAACATTGTAAGGAGTGAAAAAGGGGAAGAGGAAAGTGGCGAAGTTGTCATCATGGTGTGCAAGTTTTGTTGACTTGGAGACTTAGGACTACAGAAACAAACTTTGATATAAGAGAAAGGCAATTGAGGAAGATTTGGATGCCAGTGAGTTACAAAGTGAGCTTTGTTTCTGTAATCATGATGTTTAGGGGAAAGTATGAATCTATGAACAATGAAAATTTCTTTCTAACATATAAAATTGAATTCACACTCTTCATGGGTGCTTCTTTAGCTAGTTTTATTAGCTAAACTCCATAAGGTACAAGACCCAGTAGTACAATGGCCATATTTCATCAGTTTTGTGTGTGTTTGTCACCACATATTAAGGAAATTTCCTCTTGCTTCTTGGTGGCTTTCTCCCTTTGTCAATAAATTGTGAGTGCCTCCCTATACATATACACATTTGTTCTACCAATTAATCAAGTTTGATAAAATTTTAACTGCAAGCTTTTGATTTCAATTGAAAATGAGCAACACTCCTGGTGAATTCTATGACATTGGCAAGAAGGCCAGAGGTTATACACTCTCAACACCATCCTCTATCTTCTGTGGTTTCCTTTTTTCAATGCTTTTATTTTTTTCCTGTATGTCTGCTAACGTTCATGTTCTTCTGATTAGATCTTCTGCATAAGGACTATGCTCATCAACCACGCGTGCCAATTCATCTTGATTATCGTAGCCTCAAGTCGAATACAGATATCTCATGCAGAGGTTTTAACCTGTCACTCTATGCAGTCATGGAATCTGTACTTTTAAGATCATGCAAAATGATGATAATGAAACTCAAATTTTAGTTGTTTGTTATTTCTGTGACTATTGCAGTTAAAGATATTGTTCCTGGAGTGAGCACCCTTTTCAGTTTCTTCATGCCAAATTATGGCAAGGTAAGAATGTCCATAATTTTCCAGCTCAGTTTTCACTTTTAATGTTCTGATAGTCAACATTGTGCTAACAGGTGGAGCTGGAATACCTAAATGGTCTTGCTGGTATTAGTGGAGGCATTGGACTGATACGAAACAATGCCCTTGGAAGATATGATCCAATTGCAAACCTTTCAGGTGTGATTGGAAGAGACGCTTTTTTCTCCGTCGGAACTGACCTTGCATTTGACATATCTACAGGGACATTCAACAAATTAAAAGCTGGTTTGAGCCTGAATGGTGACTTTGTTAATGCTTCCTTGTCCTTGTGAGCAATCCTGTGAGAACTTGGAGTAAAAGATCTTTCACTTTGAAGAAGTTTTATTGAAATGGACATGATATGTTCTGAATTATATGCAGGGATAGGCTTGACAGCTTGAAAGCTTCATGCCACTACATGGTGAACCCACTGACCAAGACAGCTATTGCAGCAGAGTTGAAACATAGTTTTTCAAGCAACGACACTGCACTCGCAATCGGTGCGCAGCATGCATTTACCCCCTCGACGCTGGCCAAGGGTCGAATGAGCACACACGGCAAGGTTGGGGCTCTTATACAGCAAGGATTGTGGCAGCGGATATTCTTCTCTGTATCCGGAGAAGTGGATTTCACAGACCCAAAGCCAAATGCAACTCTGAAAATTGGATTATCTCTGGCTGTTAGGCTTCAAATGCAACTCATTTAGAAACCAGTCTTTTGCTGGAGTTCCAACGTGGAATAATCATCTTCCTTTCTTGTTAGGTATGGTACAAGGGAGAGACTTGGGTTTTTATATGTTTATGAGGCCAAATATTAGAGAAAGTGAAGGGAAACATATATGTACGGTTAGACCAAATTTAGTATATTACTGTATGATAAAAGAATAGGACTCTGTTTAATGAAAATTTGATAAACTGGCCATATGAAGCATTTCCACTTCCCCAAAAACTATACAAGTTTGCACATGAAGAACTAAGGCATTTGTATCAGATCGTATACCACTAACCACAAATCTTAAAAGCTCAAATTTATAGCAGCACTAATGAAGGAACAAGGTGGACCCAAAAACAAAAAGTAGAACAAACTGAACATGATCTCAAAGACCAATATAGCAAGATGATTGTAGAGTGCTGCTCAATTACTGGTGAGAACCCTGAAGAAGTCCATCACGGATCTGAGAAGCTACATCGCGAACAGCACCAGGTCCATGGGGAATGAATACAGCAGAGGATTTAGAGCTGGCACCAATTTCCTTCATTGTGTCAAAATACTGGGTGACAAGAACCATATCCATGACATCCTTTGCTGTGGTCCCTGGAACATTAACAGCAAAACCCAGCACACTGTCCCTCAAACCATCTACAATTGCTTGACGTTGACGAGCTATACCCAGCCCAGACAGATACTTGGACTCAGCTTCACCCTCAGCTCTTTTAATTTGCAAAATCTTCTCTGCCTCTGCCTTCTCGTTAGCTGCCACCCTCATTCTTGCAGCTGAAATCAATATACAGGAAAATGGTAAAAAAAAAAAAAACTGAAACTGAACAGGCCACCCAGCTAAGAAATAAATAAGCTGAAATTTGTTAAATGCTAATGTGACTAACCAGCATTGATTTCATTCATTGCACGTTTCACATGCTCATCTGGTTCTATGTCAACAATGAGAGTTTGTACAATCTCATAACCATAAGCAGACATGGCCTGGAAAGGAGAAAAGAGCAACATGGTCATTGTCAAGCTAACTTAAGAGTCCATGGTACTATATTACTTTTATTTGGTCACATTACCTTCTCAAGCTCATCTTCCACAGCTTTTGCAATTTCATTCTTTTGCTCAAAAGCATCATCCAGAAGGAGCTTAGGAACGCTGGCTCTAATCACTAAAAAGATGAAGAAGAGTATACTCAGTTAGCTAAAAGCACTTCATTTCAAGTAAAGCTAAAATTGCAAGACTCGTTAAGAAGGATTTAGTTTATACCATCAAAAACATAGGCCTGGATTTGAGACCTAGTGTTGCTGAGTTTGTAGAAAGCATCATTAGCTTTGTCTGCCAGAGCACGGTATTGAATAGATGCAACAACATTGACAAAGACATTGTCCTATAGAAGATATCGAACAGTCACTCAATAAGAAAAGATAACAATTCATTAAAAAGTGAACTCTATCACCCACAAATGTTACAACTATGCCACCTCTACTTAAGAAAAGTGAGATACCTTTGTCTTGGTCTCACACCGCACATCCAGTTGCTGCAAACGCAGAGATAGATGGCCAGCAACCTGATGCCCAAGAAACCAGGGCATGCAATGGCATCCAGGTTCCATGACTTCCACAAACTTCCCAAACTTTTCCCTCATAGCTACTGTGGATTGATCAACTTGTACACAACAGAATAGATTACCCATGATCTCTTGACTATGATACCTTCAAAAAATATGCATAAAATCAGTTTCTTAAATAGAAAACTTGGTGGACATGAAATAGAACTAAGCTTCCATCTATATTCAATACTTAATCAGAGGTAGATTTACATACGTTAATTATCTTAACAAAATATTCTCAGAAATCCTATGCAGATTATAAATAAGTCCAATGCCAAATAGTCTATAATTCCGTACTATGAACCTCAAGGACATGCTTGAAAGAGCTAACAACAAAACAGCTAATTCACAGAACTCAATGCCCATTCGAAGAACCCACCAAACCCAAATTTCAGTTCACTCAATCCAATTGTGCGTGTGTGTCACAGAGAGAGAAAGAGTGAGTGAGATCTTTCACACATATGTGAAGCAAAACATTATGAAAAAAGACACCCTAAAGCTACTTGGTCACCTTTCTTTGTAGCAGAGAGAGAGAGAGGCTTGCAGTAAAAAGCAAAGCAGGAGAAGAGAGCAAGGAAAGCAGAATTGAAGATGGGAATGAGATGATCTAAACAAATCAAGACTCCAGACAAATATATAAACTCTGAAAAGCAATTACTTGGAAAAAAATCTACATGACTAATAACAAATAACAAAAATTCTACAGATAATAATAAACTAAGGGAATATCCATATGCTATGAGGAAGCATACATATACATCCTAAACTCAAAAGTCAACAAACACAAAATCCCCTTACTTGCACTAGATAAAACTACGAAGACCTATTCCCATGATCTGTAACAACCAAGCTGTGATGAAACTAACATAACTACAAATCATAGACCTCAAAAGAATCGTCAAAGGGTATATTAACAAGAAACAATCATGGCAGCACATAATATACTCATCAAGATACAACCAAGATTACACTCGTAAAAACTCCACTAGTTATAAAGAAACCATGACAGCAACAACAAACAGCTCAGACCTTGCCGTCTTTTAGCAAGAAGGTGCCATATGGGTTCATGCGTATCCACCATTTTTTTTCTATATCTTAATTACCATCATTGTTCTTATAAATATATATATATATATATATATATATATATATATATACACATTTCAATTCTATTTGGATAAAATCAAAGACTGGGTCTTTAAGCATTATACATCTTTATAAGTCAATACCCAAATTTCGCCCTGAACTGGGTTAGGTTGAGAAACGCAGCAATCAGAAATCGATGAATTTCGCCGTGACTTTTCAAACAAGATTGAAGAAAAGCTTCGACTTTATGAAAATTGCAAAGAAACCCATAACAATAATCGAGAATTAAAACGAAGGAGGAGAGGAAGTTACCTCCTTTCTGCGATTTGACGAAGAAGAAGAAGAAGAAGTAGCTGTGAGGGTGTTTGAGTCACGGAGAAAGGAGACGGGATTTTATTCTCTCTTTTTTGTTACTTCAATTATCCAATCAGGGATTGCCACGTATTAACGGGTCAGCGGGCTGATCCGGCGTGTTTCTTGGCGGCTAGGTTTTCTTTTTCTCCTCTTCTTGTTTCTTTTAAATTTTCGGGTTGATTTATCGTTTTTCACCTAATATATGTTACATCCCAAATGCATGTACAGTATTACGTTAAATTCTGAATTTATAATTTGCATATACATCCCAAGCGCATGTATTATCTTATATTATTGTTATTATTTTACTGTTTGTTTATTTAGTGCATGTTTGGTACAAGGGACTAACTGGTATTGCACTAAATAAGAGGTACAAAGTAGTGTGAGTTATGTTTGGTGTGGGGGAGTATTAAAATAAATGGTACTAGTTAAGACCTGTTTTTTCTCTCAACCACCTTAGGTAGTGTTATTGTGGGTACTCATTTTTGAGACCCCAAGTTAACACCACCTCTATCCACCTTTCTCTCTTTCTCTCTCTCTCTCCTCCTTATGTAGTACTACCTCACCAAACATGGTACAAATTAGTATTGGGTAAGCCTACTCAAGTGAGAGTAGGCCAAGTATTGATAATAGGCCAAGTAGTGACTCACAATAATCCCGAGTACCAAACGTGCACTTAAGGTTTTATGGGCTGTCTCGTTTATTGTTTTAATTAAGAGATTCTTAAAATTGTGTAATTTTTGTGGTTTGAATAAAGTTTAGTGTTGCAGATCAAAGAAAAATTATCAGTATTATCATATAGTAACGTAACAAGTAGAGACATGTGCTAACTAGGGAAATATTGATTTAGCTAGGAAGGTTCAAAATACATTGTTTATGAGGTTACCATTCGTGTAAGTTTCTACCATAAAGAAAAGCCTTCAGCAATTTATGGAATCATAATTCATCCTTCTATGATATTTCTTAGAGAAATAGGAGTTTCTCTAATTAAAAAAAAAATACAATACTTATCATGAAATCTTATTTTCTATTAAAATACATTGATTCTGAAAGCATCACAATTTTATATTTCTGATAAAGTCAGGATATATACTATTTCTAAGTTGCAATTTATTTACACTTTAAAATGTTCATAAAGTCCTAATTCATATCCTAAAAGGAGTTTTTCCCCAATTAAAAGGGAACAGAGAATGTTTCTTATTTTAGAATAATTATTTTTCTCAAGTTGGAAAGATAAAGCTATCACCATTGATCAATATGATTGGTGGATATAGCTTGACGTTGGATTACACGCACACGAAGCAAAGGCCCTTCTTGTGTTGTCCGACGTGGCATTTAGAACAACCACTATCACACACTCAACACACGAAGCTAGGGATCGAGCTCATTAGATATATCATCCATGGCTGTGTTTCCTGCAGCTTCTCCCTCCGCTACTTGCATCAATGGAAATCTCACCCACAACAACACCACCACCTTCCTTTCCTCTAAACACTTCTCCGATTACATCTCACCGGCCCGGCCGAGAACCTCCACGATCGTTAACATGGCACCCAAGAAGAAGGTGAGCAATCAAAACTAGCTATATATATTGTTTGCCGGCCAAGAAACTACGTACTACATTTAGTCATTTTCGAATACCCCATTTGTTTGTATTTTCAGGTGAACAAAATCGACGGAGGGTGGAAGAAGCAGTGGTTCGGAGCCGGAATATTCTACGAAGGGTCGGAAGACATAGAAGTGGACGTGTTCAAGAAGCTCGAGAAGCGCAAGGTCCTGAGCAACGTCGAAAAGGCTGGGCTTTTGACCAAGGCCGAGGAACTTGGGCTGACGCTCACGTCCATTGAGAAATTGGGCCTGCTCTCAAAGGCCGAGGAGTTGGGCCTGCTCAGCCTGCTTGAGAAGGTCGTGGGCGCCTCTCCTGCCGCTTTGGCCTCCGCGGCGCTCCCGGTTCTGGTTGCGGCACTGGCGGCCATAGTGTTGATACCGGATGACTCGGCGGCGTTGGTGGTGGTGCAGTATGTGTTGGCTGGTGCGCTTGGGGTAGGGGCTGTGGGTTTGTTAGTGGGTTCGGTTGTCTTGGATGGCTTGCAAGAAGCTGATTGAGTACACAAATATTTTTCATTGCATTTTCTTTTTCGTGCTTTCAGTTTTTCTTTTCCATGTATATTAGAGGATGAATAATAGATATAATCTTACAAACTAACAGTGTATAATAGAGACAACATTTTTATTCTTATGAAGAACAAAATATGTTAATACAATCTCCTAGTACATACGGGAATGAAATGGCTGTGTCAAAATCAGGCTATATAGGATTGAATGACTCTTAGCCTCTTGGGACACGAACAAGCAATGCTCTAATTAATCCTTCTGATTTGGGTTTTCATGTTCTTTCAAACCTTCATCATCATCATCAAGTCCTGCTGATCTGTATTTATAACGGCTGGCCCATAAGAGATAGTACAAGAAATTCATCCCACTCAGAGCACACATCAACCAGTAAAACCTCTCAAGGTGATAAATGTTCAAGTTGGCACCAATCAGCCAAGGTCTATGTCTATATTCCCCAGTGACACCATTGACAATGTTCACAAGCACTGAGCTGAGGTAGTACCCCATGGCCAATGAAGCCCAAGAAAGAGCTGTGGCAAGAGACCGCATGCTCAGTGGAGCTTCAGTGAAGAAAAACTCCATCATTCCTGCCAATGTGAAGAGATCAGCTGAGCCAAGAAACAAGTAATGCAAAGCCACCCAAAGAAATGTGATGGGTAATGGCTCAGCAGAGTTGACCATGCCGTGTTTGGCTGCTACGTTTTTTCTCTTGATTTCGACAAGGGCAGCTACTGCCATTGCCACGATGGAGAACATTAGTCCTATTCCAATTCTCTGTAAGTGAGTGATCCCCATTTCGGTTTTGGTTACTTTTCTTGCAAAGGGGACGATGACATGATTGTAGAGCGGTGCGAGAATCATGATGAAGAGGACAGGAAAGACGGGGAGAGAAGCCGGTGGAACTTTGAGGGATCCAAGGTTGGTGTTCATGGTGGCTGCTTGTTGCACTGAGAATGTGGAAAGCTGAGCAAGGCAGCAGTTTAGCATTATCGTGGACATAAGAATTGGGAGGATTCTTAGGACTATTTTGACCTCCTCAACTTGCTTTACAGTGCATTGTAGCATTGGGTGGGCAGGTTTAATAGTCACTGCTTTGTTAAGGAATTTGAGGCTTTCTGTTAAAGCTTGATTTGTCCCTTTTTCTTTGGAATGTCTATTAGTTTCTCCCTCACTGGCTTCATGTGTATGAGATGGGACTGTTGTGACTGCATTGCTAAGACTTCTAGCTTTGATGTTATTGCACATTGCTGCAGCCAAAACCTGTTTTTATGTTCACAGATCGCGTAATAAATAACTTGTAACAACTAAACTTCTGAATCTAAGTAGCGGAGAGGAAAAGTTTACCAAGAAAGAGTGAGTGTTTACCTTAAACATGGTCGTGATCGGACTTCCTGCAGGGACTTTGGTGCGATATGTAGGAGAGCCTAGGAGGAAGAGTGGGATGGAGAGTAGAATTGTTGTAGTTGCAATCCCAAAACCCCACTGCCAGCCTTTGTTGTCTTCAATCCACACCACGAAAGTTACCGCAACAAGTGCACCACAGGAGAGACAGAACACGTAGTAGTTGAAGAATGAAGATCTCTGCTTCCTTCCTTGTGGTGTGGTCTCATCAAACTGCTCCGCTCCATGTGGAGGAAGAGAGCCTTTTATTCCTCCAACTCCAAGTGCCACCAGATAGAGGCCTGCGAATAACATCACTGTTTTGCCGCCACTAACTTCCTTGCATGGATTGTCGGTGCTCAATGAAGCGCAGGTTGGTGGCTTCAGTGATGGTATATGAGCTTGAATTGTGAGTACCAGTAAACCCTGTTGCATGAGTCTAAATCAGTAATGATCCTCGTGTTTGTTAGGCCTTAGATTTTAAAAACACCCTGCAGATATTTCTACAGCGAGTCTCAGTGTCCCACAATGCGAACAAGGCTGTTTCTTGAGTAAAGGGCAGGCTGTAAATGGGAAAAAATACAGGCGTATAATTGTCTTTTTAAAAAGTATCCGATCGTCTCCGGAGAGTATCCGAGCTTTTCCGGTGCATCTTTGACGAGATTATAGGAACGTTATATCTCAGACCAAGCGCAAACACTCGGAAACGCGCTGGAAATAGTCCGAAACGCGCCGGAAACGATCTGACTAGTCCGGATAAGTTATTGAAAAGACAATTTACCCCTCCGTTGATCTAAACCCAGCGTTGGTTTAAAAAATTAGAATTCGAACGGGCGTAGGAGAACTTACTGTGAATTCTATTGCGGCACTAATCAAATAGATGCAGTAAGTGGTGAAGAAGGCATCTGCGAGAAAGCCACCAAGGAGAGCAAGTAGGAAGGCTGTACCCATGAAAGTGGTGACAGTGTTGGCAGAATCGGATGGAGAGAAATGCATGAATTTCGACAAGTATAGCACAAGGTTGCTTGCATTGGCCAGGTAAGCCAGGTTCTCCAGTATCTCGACCACTAAGATTTCCAACACATAAAAAAGGAAGTTAGACATTCATGTTCCGCTAATTTCTGGATTGCTCTTAGTATACAGTGATCGATATAATGCTGACTGACCTAAAACAAATGAAGCAGCAAGCATTCCACCATGAATGCCTCTGATGGCAGGTCTGTTCCTCCAATCCACATAACCTTCCCATACGTTCAAATGGTTGGCTTCATCCTGCACTCATAGCCAATACAAAATCAGGCAAAAATACGCAGTAATCAAACGATACAATGAGAATTATTAACTTGAAACTCACCATTTCCTTTATAGAGCTTCTAGGCATATTTGTGTATTGATGACTGAAAAACTTTAATGTGTTCTTGCAGGTTGGAAATGATAGACATATGGAGCCGTTTTTATAGACCCAGATTATTACCTAAGGAGAAAGGTCTAGACTCCATGAAAACGATCTTTCATTCTTACTTGTTTAACCTTAGAACCAAGGTGTTGACAGTTTTTACTCTCTACCATTCAAATGACTGGAGAGGGAAGTGAGGATTATCTTGAATGTCTTAATTACCATAACAAGAGATAAGGAAAGTAAAACGGGAACCAAATCATCATCGTTATAATCCAACTTACTAGAAATGGATAAGCTAATCATGCTCCTCACCTTGATTAAAATAAAATAAAATAAAAAATCAAGACCACATTTATGTTTGTAGCCCACTTGCTTTTAGATTTACTCCATATTTTCAGATCATTGCCCATTTGACAAGAACAGCAAGCATGATTTGTTCAGGCAATCATCTAACACCACATCTCTTTGCAATGTGGAAGTTGATAGCTGTTTATATAATCATCTTCTTACATCTGTATACTGTAGCTTCTTTCACGTTTGTCTTTTATTTTATAGATAATTACCAATAACTACAATTTTGTACTCATAATTACCAATTACAAGGTCTGATTTTTTTATACCACTAGCAGGATTTAACACTAACAGACTTTTAATCCGTCCAATGTTAAATGACATAATTAACCCTGATAATCTAAAAATTACAACATATGCCATCTATATATATTAAAAAAAAAAAAAAAAAACAAGTCAGATCTCTGCTCCTCTCCTCTTCTCCTTCCCGATCTGGAGCTCTTCTCCTTCCCGATCGCGACGGCGGAGGGGCGAGGCGCGAGGCGGAGGAGCGAGGCCGGAGGCCCAAGGCAGCGAGCAAGGCAGTGAAGGCGGCGCGAGGGCAGAGGCGGAGGCGCGAGGTGGACGACGACGACGAGGAGCGAGGCGGAGGCGGACGACGATAACGACGACGAGGATTGAGGCAGAGGCGGACGACGACGACGAGGTGCTAGGCGGAGGCGGACGACGTCGACGACGAGCGAGGCAGCGGAGGCCGAGCCAGGGGGACCGAGGCGCGACGGCGGAGACAGGGGGACCGAGGCGCGAAGGCGAAGCCAGGAGGGTGACGACGACGACGACGCAACGGAGGCCGAGCCAAGGGGATCGAGGCGCGACGGCGGAGACAGGGGGACCGGGGCGCGAAGGCGGAGCCAGGAGGGGGACCGAGGCGCGACGGCGGACTCCTCTCCCTCTCTGCCTCTCCCTCTCTGTCTCTCTCTCTCTGTCTCTCCCTCTCTGCCTCCCTCTGTCTCTGTCTCTCCCTCTCTGCCTCCCTCTCTCTCTCTCTTGATTGATTGTTGTGTGTTGATTGTTGTGTGTTTATTTGATTGTTGTGTGTTGATTTGATTGTTGTGTGTTGGAATTGATTGTTGTGGGATTTTTGCTTGTGTTGGTTGATTTTTGCTTGTGTTGGTTATGGTTGAGATACTGAGGGTCAATATTATTGAAGCGCGGCGGAGCTACTGAGGGTCAATAGTATTAAGACGGCGGAGCTACTGAGGGTCAGTAGTATTAAAACGGCGGAGCTACTGAGGGTCAGTAGTATTAAAACGGCGGAGCTACTGAGGGTCAGTAGTATTGAAGCGCGGCGGAGGACGGCGGAGCTACTGAGGGTCAGTAGTATTAAGACGGCGGAGCTACTGAGGGTCAGTATATTAGGTTGACTTCTGAGGGTCAGTAGCATTAGACTCACTGAGGGTCAGTAGTATTAGGTTGAGTTCTGAGGATCAGTAGCATTAGGCTTACTGAGGGTAATTGTGTAATTTAAGACTTAACTGATTCTGTTAATTTTGGATGGAACCTTGCTAATGGTAATTTAAAAAGAGGACCTTGTTATTGGTAATTATGTACCTAAAATTGTAGTTTTGGGTAAAAACCCCTTTTAATTATGATGTTCTACTTGAAGTTGAAGCTTGGCAGTAGCTTGGGATCATACCCCACTGCCAACTTACCGACCCTTGTAGTGATAGCACTAAGAGCACTATGTCTTTAAAATGATTCAATTTCCGAAGAAATGGAAAAGAAAACCAAATGGAGATGAACTGGTTTTAGTTTCCTCCAATTTGGGATATCCTCTTCAAAAAAAATGCAGAGATAGTTTCAGCTAACCTAGCTTGCACTTACACACACTAAACTCGGTCCCCGGACGAATGCTTTACCTGTTACTTAATACTTGAAATGTCTCTTCATCACCTAATTTCGAATCAGATATATGGAATTTCTAATAGGTACTCATTCCAGAAAGTTTGAGTTTGGCTACGAGACTAATCCCTATCATGGCCTTTTCTTAGGGAAATCAATGTCACACAATCAATTTTCATCTACATCTTTCTCGTGGTTATTTGTCCTTTGTGTTGCTCAAATAGAGCTTTCGTAGCTGGACTGAAATATGCTTCTGCTTACTACTAGACTCATCCTGAGTCCCGACTAGTACTATTAGGGGGCGTTTGTTACGCGGGACTGTCTACTGGCGTTATCATACTAATGTTGTTGCCTTGTAGCGTAGGTTTCCTCTCTCAGCCATTCGTATACTTGATCATAGAAACGGGTGGATGTAATTTTTCAAAGAATGATGCAGGTGCATCGTGGTGATCTTAGAGATATCCAAATTGGGTGGCTTTAGTCCTTTTCAACTGGGTATTCCTAAAAGGCCATCATTTACTTCCATGTAATATCGCCACAAAATCTAAGTTTCCCAGTGTCTAAAATGAAGAAAATGTATAAAAGAGTCCTTAACAGTTCATATATAATGAAAGGAATCTAAGTTTTGTACTTCTCACTATCTTTTATATCAGACTGAACAGTTCATGAGCATAGTTAGTCGTGTGAATGTTCTGTTTTCAATTGGGATATAATCTTATTCTCCAAGTAAAGTATAGATTTTCCCAGGTAGTGTTTTGTCAGTAAGAACATGGCAATGGTAATGCTAATCTAAACACAATATTCCCTGACTAGTTTTAGCAAGTTGTGGCTGATAAATATAGGCAGGTTCCTGCAATGTTTGAATATAGGAATTCAGATAACAATGGAACAAATTGATACCTTGCACACCCTTTTCCTAACAGAATATCCATTTTTATCATCATACTTGTATCACTATTAATTCTTTAATCCGAGTTTATCAGTTCTGCATTTGGATGACTAGCTAGGAATTTATCGGTATTGTTTAGCACAGCATATGCCTTGTGGTGTATCATTGTATCAGTATCTAGGGAGTCTTATGGAAGTTATATTGACTCGGATTTATTCGCCTAAAGGCATCTTTTCAGCTTTGTTATTCTATTACTTAGCTAATTAGTATGAAAGAGGGCAATGATAAAGAGACACTTATATTTGCTTATCTCTTTCCATGTTGTAAAGCAAAGCAACTGAGAAAGAGAGAATGTTTTTGGAAAAGAATGGCAATCTCTTTGCACAAGTCACAAACAGGACTCCATGTCAAGGCATGAGTGGTCTTTCTCACAGAAAGCTACAGAAGTAGAGTTCGTTAACTTCATTTCGAACAATCTAGGCTTCCATTAGTCTAATCACCTACTAATTATACATCAACACAGGCACTTTATATCCTAATCAATCAGTTACAGGAGCGATAGGCTCTACTGAAATGAAATAATGGCGCTGATATTTATATTTTCAGAATTTCAGGTACTCAAAAAGAACACCATCTGTCAATCAAGGTTAGTTCTTCCCATGACTAAGTTGCAGCTATATGATTTGATATCCTCGAAGCCTTTATAGTGATCCTAACATTGAACTAAAAATTCAGGAGGTATATGCACAATCACTGGCCGAGAAAAGTTTCACGTGGAGTATATAACTCTTATATTGACTACAATGAGTTCCAGAATCATGCTAGTGGAGTATCAGCTAGAGTTTGTTCTACCAGAAATGTGTCTATCCAACAGAAAATGTCCTAAATGATCCCAAAACCAACAAAATGGGCAAAGAGGGTGAAAAAATGAGAGCAATAAAGAGCAATAGGATGGTGGAATCAGACAGTGAGGTAGTGATAAACTTCCAGTAATTGAAACCTATAAGGCGGTGGATAGTGGTTTTTAGTTTGCCCTGAAATAGAAAGTTTGAGAGAAAAGTTCATAGGGCATATGGTGGTGGCCAACATGAAAGGGTTGAAAGAAATTCTGCAGATTACCTATGGTATTGTGCTCCTCCATTGAACATGATCTTTACTTTCAAGACATATGCAAGCCCTCCTCAACACACAAGTTGGAATTGCCACTTGCATATGAACTTGGCACGCTCAATACTCCATAAATCCTAATTACGTACGAGGATTTTTTTTTATTCAAACGTGTTTGGATCGATCTTTAAATTTACAATTCAAGAGTTATGAATCCAAAAACACTGTAAGTAAAAAAAACACCATGTAAAAGAGTTGTTTGACAACACTGTTTTTATCTTTTACTTTATACCTCAATGAAGTAAACAATACACGGCAAAGAAGATTATATGTTAATGACATGCAAATGAAATAAAGTAAAGAATCCAAAAAAAAAAATGTCAGCTGAGTGCACAGAGATACGAGTTGTTGACAATGGAGAACCCACTGCATTGGGTTCATAGATATCTAGAATCTAATCAAAGGGAAATGGTTCCTAAATGGGCTTTAATAGCTCACAAAAAGTCCGGCACCAATGATGGGCCTATATAGCAAGTGCAAATGAAAATTAGTGAGCTAAAATGCTAAATGAACTAACTATATCTATTCACCAATTCCAAAAGAAAATCAACTTAAGCGAATCAATGCTAGAAAAGAATTGGCTGAGGCTCTTTTGGTTGAGGGAACATGCCACTGGCATGATGCAAATATGGTTCTTGGAGAAGGATATTCAATACTAAGCAGAACAGTAGTCTCTAAACTAAATAAATAGGCGAAAAAGACTTATATATTCTTTTAAATTTATTTTAGAAGTTGTGTTCGTAGCGACTATTAAATAAAAAATACAAGTTTCTTCAAAGTTGAATTCACGAGAATACAAGTTGATAACAAGTTCTAGTATGAGCAAATCCGTTACTTGCCGAATAGGCTATCAAAACAGCCATATAAATTTGTTATATTATAAGTTGAAACGGAGTAGATGATCACGGCCTTTAGTGAATATAAAATCCGCCGGCAGAGAGACATTGGGGTAGGACCCACATATGTAGACGTGGCCCAATATGGCCCGCCGTGTTGAATTCGAGCCCAGTGAGCGGTGGGAGTGGCACCAGCCGCGAGCGAGTCGGAGTGAGAGTGACTCGGACCGAATCGCTGAGTCATTTGTTTGTCGACTCGGGCTCACGAGCGGAAAAATCCAACTCTGTCCCCCTTTTGTCTTTTTGTGTTAATCAGTCACTGAGAGGTACCTCGTTTTCATCCCCATAACCCCACACCCCTACTATTACTGTTCTACCCTTGCCATGTGTTCCACGCTCTCATTTTTCTAACCTGTATTTTAGACCAAAATCCTTGAATATTATAAATAGTTTGATCTTGTATTTGCGAGGACAAAATTATAAATAGTTTGATTGTTGTTTGCACGTCTTATTTTCCTTTATGAACAATATTCAACATGGGAAAGGGATTTTAGAATTGATACTAAAATGGACATTAAGGGCGAGAAGTGTTATGGTGGCAAAACTATTTATGATATTTTATATGATTTTCATGCAAAAATTAGGTTTACTTTAAGTTTTGTTGTATTTAGCTAACTATTTATTATACTAGCTTGAAGGCATACCGATAGTTGTAATGGTATACTAGTGATTCGAGTATGTAACCATTGTAATACTTCGATAAGCAAATATTAACATATCCCACTACCTATTTGTGTGGAGATTTTTAAGAATTTTCGTTTATGCTAATAGATTATACTATGTTTGCTTTGCTAGTTTGATTTCTTAATTCAAATTTGGGTTGCCTCAAAATGTGTTTGACAAGGCATTATCATCCAATATTTTTTTTTTTTTCATAAAAACACCATCTCTCTTTTTATCTCTCTTTCTCTGTTAGTCGAATTTTAGGTCTAATAGACTTTGAATATTTAACAAAACCAACAGACTAAGGACGACCGACACCTTATCATCCAATTTAGAGTATTAACTATCAAATAATACAGAACAAAATACAATACCAAGAGCCTTGTTTTTTTCATTCTATTGGAGGAAGATTCAATACACCAAATGCTTCTTAAAAAAAAAAATACAAAAGATAAGACCTTTCAGAAATACCAAAGATAAGAAGAGAAAAGTGATGCTTTCTAAACTGGGTCACGACCAGTGACTTGTGACTTGAATGTGCTGCTTTTGTAACCAAGGGCATGATGGTAACTGCATCCTCACCCTGTCCCTCTTCTGCTATATTACCATCATCAATCTTAGAACTTCCAGGGAAGAAAACACTGTCTCTGTCTTCCTCTGTTTTTCTATCGAGTTTTCTATCGAGTTTTCAGAGAGAGAAGCTACTGATCTTCTTCCTCTTGTTCTTCTTCCTGTTCTTCAAAACCAAGAAGGTCTGAGAACCTGTCGTTCTCCTTATTCTGAGTGATGGGTGTGAGCAGCCGTTGTTCCCACACTTCCCACATCACCGAAATCATCATCACAAGCTTCTTCCGCCACAAGCCCTAAGCTGTCTTTCAGGCTTCGGATCATCATCGTCTCAAACCAAGCTGTGCTGTTAGATTAAACTTTTCAACAAAAAACTGATCGATATAGAACTAAAACAAATTTGAAAGAGTAAACATGGCCGGCGGTGGGAGGGTCTTTAATAGTAGCGGTCCTGCCTCGTATTTGCTTCAGAATCAGAGAGTTTCCTCTGCTTCCGAGCCTCCCGATTATCTTTTCCTTTCTGGGTCCTCTAATGCTTCCTCTACTTCTCCTTTTCTGGGTACTTCCTCTGTTCTTTTCTCTCTTCTCTGGTTACTCTGTTTTGTCTTTCTTGATTACAACGGTTTTAATTGATTACTTGGTTTGTGTAAGAGCAAAGAAAGGTTTGTATATATCTAATTTACATGTTATGTTACGTAGGTTCATCCATGGTGAGTTTCGAAGATGTGCGTGGAGGAAATGGAATGAAGAGGTCCATGTTCCACCAATACGAGCACGAAGACAATTGTGACGAGGAGTTCGATGACTACTTCCATCAACCTGGAAAGAAGAGGCGGCTGACTGCTGATCAAGTCCAGTTCCTCGAGAAAAGCTTTGACTTGGAAAACAAGCTTGAACCAGAAAGGAAGATCCTGCTTGCAAAAGACCTTGGCCTGCAGCCTCGGCAGGTTGCGATTTGGTTCCAAAACCGCCGCGCAAGGTGGAAGACTAAGCAGCTGGAGAAGGACTATGATGTTTTGCAAGCCAACTACAATAGTCTCAAGGCGGATTGCGATAGCCTTTCTAAAGAGAATGATAAACTCAAAGCTGAGGTAGATAGACATTAGTAAGCTCTTATTTTTACTACCTTGTGTGTACAATTATGGATTGTTTCCTTATGAGTTTGTATTGGTTCTCAGGTTCTTGAGCTTTCGGACAGGCTGCAGCTCAAAGATAAAGAGAGGGCAAGCTCAGAACAATCGGATACGAACAAATCACATCAGGAACCACAGCAGATACCAATTGCTGAATCGGTCTCCTCGGAAGGTGACGTATCCAAACTGTCAGTTGTGGCATGTAAGGAAGATCTTAGCTCAGTCAAGAGTGATATGTTTGATTCGGATAGCCCACATTACACTGATGGGGTTCACTCGTCTCTCTTAGAACGTGGTGATTCTTCATATATGTTTGAACCTGATCAGTCTGATCTTTCCCAAGATGAAGAAGATAACTTGAGCAAGACCCTGTTGCCAACTTACATCTTTCCTAAGCTTGAAGATGTCGATTACACAGACCCTCCTGCAAATTCATGCAATTTCGGGTTCCCAGTGGAAGATCATGCCTTTTGGTCCTGGTCTTACTAGGATTTCTTTGGTAAATACAATTTGTTACCATGTTCTTATTTGATAGTATTGGCGTATGATTGAGAATAAGTAATGAATCCAAGCAGCATCAATGGCACTCTGAATCTCTGATCCAGATGTGGTGCTGGGTGTAGGTGTCAGATGAAAAACAAAAATTATGGTGTCTGCCCCATTTGTAATCTTATCAAGGAATTGGGGTTCTATAGTGTTTCATGTACCAGTTTTGTATGGAAGTGTAATTAAATAAGAACTCTCTTATGTAAGCGGAGCTTGATGCAAATGCAATTTCATTTCAGCTCCACGCTTTCTCATGTCTCATTTTATATTCTCCCTTTATCAATTGGCTTTCTAATGCAAATTAGCCAGTAATGTAACACCAAAGAAAATGAAGGAACATGTAGATGGTTGAGATGCAAGACTTTTAGTAATAGTGGTATACCATTATTGTTTAGTGGTGCTCTTAAGTTTCTTTTATGATATAAGTTGGACCTGGTCTGTGATATTGAAGCACATTGCTATGTATGTATACAAATCCTAGTTGACATCTAGCTGCATCCAGTTTTTTCTGTGTGAAGATGATGGAAGAAAGCATCAAACAGGTATCTCTTTTCCTTTCGTTCATTGGGGGTCAACTTCATCATGAGTCACCACAATTCTGTTTCCTTTTTTTTGTTTCCCTTGTTTGGTGGAGGCCAAAATCTTTCAGCTTTTTGCACTCATTGAACTCTCTACAACGCTCACAAGTATGTTGTTATAAATTTATAATTAAGAGTTTGAGAGTAGTCGCACAAGTTCTTAAAAAAAATTGTCAATTACTTCTCTCGAAGAAAGAAATACATTTCACCTTCTCAATATACATTGTCAGCTTATCTCCCAGTATTTGGGATGATCCTTGGCTCCCAGGTATTAACCTTTCTGCTTTTCGGACTTCGCAGGTTCAGGTGGTTTTAGAGCTTTTTCTTCAGCCCGGATCATGGAATATACCCCTGCTTCATGCTCTGTTCCCTAATGACATAGTGCATCATATACTCTCTCTACCTGTTAGTTTGAGGAATCATAGTGACAGATGGATTTGGAGCGGAGATAAAAAAGGCAAATTCACGGTAAAATCAGCTTATCATGTTGCTCGCAGGAGAGTTCTACAAGATAATTCCTCTCCAAATCCCAGTTCTCAACTGTGGAATATGATTTGGTCTTCTCCGGTACCTCCTAAAGTGAAAATTTGTGCCTGGAAAGTGGCCTCTAATATTCTTCCCACTCGAAGTCGGCTTAGTGAAAGAGGTATTGATATTGATACCCATTGCCCTTTTTGTGATGAAGAAGTAGAATCCCCCATCCATGCTATTCGTGACTGTGTTCATGCTTTAAGTTGCCTTCAAGTGGCTCAGGTCCCTTTGCTCCAATCTGGTACAAGTGTCCATGACTGGTTAGTGTCTTATCAATCCTCTCATCCCCAGTCTTTTGCTCTTCTTCTTATGTGCATTTGGACAGTTTGGGGTAACAGAAACCTGAAGGTGTGGGATTCCGAGCCCAAGCCTGCTGATGCTCTCATGCCCGGAATTATAGCATGGTATGCTGAGTATAGGCAGATTCATTGGGCTTCTCATATCTCCCATGTAATACCGCGAAGCAGGTGGAGGAAACCCACTGTGGGTTACTTCAAACTTAATGTGGATGCAGCTTTCGTTGCAAATTCGGGATACACTGCACTTGGTGGTGTCTTCAGAGACCATAACGGTATTAGTGTTGGAGTTTTCTCCAGATTTCTACCTCTTTCTGGTTCGCCCCTACATGTTGAGATTCTAGCTCTTTTAGAAGGAGTTAACCTTGCTCGCCGCCACTCTCTCACTCCGCTGGTGGTGGAAACATATTGTAAGGTCATAGTTGATGCTATTAAAATGGGCTCTCTGGATCATTCTGAGTATGGTTTTTTGATTCATGATTTGCAGTGGAGTTTACAACTAGCTCCATCTGCCCAACTGTCTTTTGTTAGGCGCTCTGCCAATGCTGTTGTGCATAGCTTAGCACATCTAGCGCTGTCTAGCAGATCAGATCTAGTTTTTTCTACTGTATACCCTTCGTCTGTGGAGGCGATCATACTCTCTGATTGTAATGATCCTTGATCTTTGAAGTAAATTCATTCCCCTAAAAAAAAAAAAAAAATATTACATTGTCATAATGTCATGCACTTTGGAAAAAAAATAATGCAATGTTGTTAACTAGAAATATTAATCACTAATCATTCATCAATTGAGAAGGGTACATGACAAGAAAGGAAAAGTAAACTTGGCAAGCAACCCCCTATCAAATGGTAATGATGTTCTTGCTTATCTTCTTGAGGATTACAGTTCTTGGCCAAATTGCATAGAAGGTAAAGTGTATTAGAGGACTTTCTCTTGTGTGATATTTTTGGCAAATAAGTATGTTGGTTTTGTTGGCATCTACCAGAGTAGGTTGCAGCACGTCACACATGTTTTTCATATCACGGCATAGAAGGTTTTCTGATATCTTTGGGTAAATTTGAGGAGGATGAACTCCTCCGCATGATGATCTTTATCTTTTCTTTCTTCTTTTTACATCCATGGCCAAATGGCTTAGCTATTGATGTTTACCAGTTATAACTATATATCTGAAGTTGTCAATTTCTGATAAAGATTCATCAAGCATTTTGATAATCCATCTCCATCACGCGTGGTTTATATTTGTTTGTCAATAGAAAACTCTCCAATAAACATCAAGTTGTTCAAGGAAGGTTAACTCCGTAACTTCCGTGGTGTGTCTTGTCCTAATAAGACTTGTAGTCTAGATACTCTATTAGATAGGGAATCCCTGTTCGCCAGGGATACTTGATGTAATGCCTATATAAAGGCCTCCTTATCAATGAATAAACACAGAGAGATTTATCAATCTATTTCTCCTACAACACGTTATCAGCACATTGCTCTAGCCTCCCGTCTGATAGCCCTAGAAACCCTAATTCCGAATTTTTTTTCGAAACCCTAACCTACCGTCGGCCGCCGATTCTTCTCTTCGGCACCGTCGGCCTCTTCTTAGCAGCATCTGCGCTGTTCGCTTGCCGCACTGTACCCTCGAGTACTGCTCCTCCTCTGCCTTTAGGCAGACAACCCGCTCGCCAGCAGCTCTCCCTTGCGTGCTACTTTTTGCACGCATCCGCCAGACGATCAAAATTGCTCGCAAGCCAAGCAAGCGATCCGCGAACCCTTATTCGTGGTTAAGAAGAAATCAAGAAAAATCGAAGAAAACAAGCTTCCCCAAGAGTCAAGTTTCGTTTGATCAAGCTTCTCTTGAAGAGGTAAATATTTTTATAAACGTTCCCGCTTATGAAAATTTCAATAGTTGGGTTTTGTTTTCTCTTCCGGGACCTTTCCGTGTCCCTGCTTCTTCATCCCGATTCTATCGCTTCTCGGGACGGCATACGGGGATTTAGTCACCCCGGTGCCAACGTTTATTGGGGTAACTGTGATGTTACCGGCCACCGTTATGCTTGTGACTGTGATGTCACTGTGAACCATAACGTATTATTCTTTTTTGGAAAGAAAACAAAGGGAAGATATCGATTGTGACTTGAAGTCACGTTAAGCATCGATTTATGTGACCATGATATATCTTGGCACTGTTCTAAAAGAACAATCAAACTTGATTAGTATTCAAACATACTAACGTCTCCCTGTTTGTGTTCTGTAGATGGCTGACACTCAGCGTCCAGAATTTGACATCTTGGATGTCCAAGGCAAGGAATACAAGAGGTGGGTCTCAGATGTTGAGAACACTTTCATTGGTAAAAGATTTACTGCCACCATCAACCCTCCTGAGGATGAAAGCTTACACGCTTCTCCTGAACAGAAAGCACAAGCCCTGATGTTTCTCAGGCGCCATATCCATCCGACGCTCAAGAAGCAATACCTGAGGAAAACTGATCCCAAAGAGCTATGGGATATCCTCAAGGACCGCTTCGACAATGTGCATGACGCACAACTCCCAGACCTCATGTCTGATTGGGAGCAAATCCGCTTACTGGATTTTGATTCCGTCCAGGAATATCATCAGACTATGCTAAACTTGCAATCTGATTTGAGCTTTTGTGGGGTCGAAAAGACCGATGATGATATGATGGAGAAGACTTTCACGACGTTCCCAGAATCTGCGTCCATGTTGTCGCATCAGTACCGCGATCTCCGCGAGAAAGGCACTATCAAAACCTTCAGTGATTTGATGAATGTCCTTCAAAGAAAGGAGAGGTACCATGAGTTGATTCTTACCACCAATAAGAGGCCTCGAGGACCGAAATTCATTGCGGAATCTCATCAAGCCCGTGGTAAAGCTTTTAAGCAGAAGCATCAACCTCATGAACGTCAAGCACCGCCACCACGTACGCCAAGAGCAATACGTGGCGGACGAGGAGGGAGAAGAGGCGTCGGCCGTGGCCGACCGCTTTCTTGGACAAGGGATGATGGCAGAGCCGCCGCTCCCAGAGGAAGGAACAGTTTTGGTCCCGGTCCCAGGCGTGGTGGCCATCCGCCGAACAATGCTTCGGCTCCTTGCTTCAAATGTGGTTCTACGAATCATCTCCAACGCGATTGCATAGCAAGCAGAGATATTCAAGCCGCTTACAAGAAACACAAACAATACATAGAACAAGAAGCACACTATGTAGGAGACTTTGAGGAAGAAGTATACGATGAGGAAAATACGAACTTCGCCATCGATGACTTCCAACCTACCAAGAAACGTAGGACTCAGGAGTATGATACTCCAGACTATGAATAAGTATTTGACTTAGGTCATGAGATACGTGTTCAAGTTTGATTTTGATTGATATTTTGACAGAATAGTCAATAAATCACGACTTTGTTCGATAAGTCGTTCTATTTAGAACAACCTTGATGTATTCTTGAGTTGTCATCAATAAAATCTATCTTATTCTACGAATGATTTAAGATTTTTACATCCCTGAAAGCAAAATTGGTTCAATGCGTCCAATTCTCAATGGCATAATCATTTTGAGTTCACCAAAATTCTGGTGATGTTAACTCATATCCGAAAAATCACAAAGACAAAAAGGAGAGATCCGCGACACGCCATCCGCGATGCGAGATATGCCATCCGCGAGCCGCGATACACGATCCGCGATCCGAGATCCGCGATCCGCTATCCGCCAACTTGGTCGCGATCCGCCAGGACTCGCTCGCCATGTCTATTCGCCAACTAATCCGCGATCCGCGATCAGCGATCCGCCAACTTGGCTGCGATCCGCCAAACCTCGCTCGCCAAAGCCTAAGCGCTTGGCCGCGACTCGTTAGGCCTCACTCGCCATGGCCATTCGCCAGCTTGGCTCAGCACCGAATCCGGTTTTTTTTTGAAACCAACAATCGATAGCCTATCGAACAAATGCAACTTTTGCATCAATGGCTCGGCAACGAAGTGTCTTCGGACTCGCCATGCTTCGGATTTAGCTCAACCGTCGCATCGCATTGCCTCAATGCCTGACCGACTCTCACCACTCGCCTTGCTTCGGCTCGGCCTCTGGGTCGCTTTGGCCTTACCACAGTGTTCGCGTCGGTTTTTACACCTGTCGAACTATCAACACGTGGGGGTGGCGGACGTAGGTTTCAGTCCTGGTGCGTTGTGCGTGAGCGTGCCAGTACCTTTGGGTTAGGTACAACCTTGGTGCGGACGACCTCTGGCGAGCGAATCACCCTTGGCGAGCGGATGACTCTGGCGAGCGAATCACCCTTGGCGAGCGGATGACTCTGGCGAGCGTGTTCGTCTGCTCCCTGCTACCTGACTTCTCGATCAAGCGACTGTACGCGGGCGTTGACAAACCGGCGTAAGGGCTCGAACAAGACCTAAGTAAACAATTACTAGGATTTTTCCTCAACCTTTCGGTAGATTGAGATATCTTACTTCGATCCTGAGATGCAAAGCAGAGCTATATATCAAGACCGCGGATGGCGTTCGTCCAACCTTTTAGCAGATTGGGAAAGACTGTTACCGGGGTAACGACTCGATTTGTCACAAGGTGTGACGACTGGACTCGATTTGTCTCAGCGACGCTTCGACACGAACGCAAGTCACTTTCGACAACAACGGCAGATTTACGGCGACCAGATGTGGTGGGCGTAGGTTTGCGGCTAGGTTGGAAGAGTGTCAATTGCAGTTGGTGGAAGGCTGTTCGCAAGAGAGAATGCTCCGGAGAGGCTTGCAAGATTTGCAGGGCAAAAGCTTGTAGTTGTATGGTGTTGAACCCTTTTTACGTTGTCCTAGAGTTCTTTATATAGTGATCTCAAAACCCCAAATACGTATGCAACAGGTATATAGATTCTGATATCAAATAGAATTGTATTTGTTAAATCAACTCCAAGTCAGACTTGAAGAAGGACTTCGAATCCTTTCTCTAACCGGAAATCGACTAAATACAATTAGATTATCCGTTAATGGACAACCCTACGGGCTTCGGCCCAATGTATCGGTTGAATGTTAATTTAGGCCCAAACATTGCCCCCCAGCCTTCAAGATTAAAAGCCCATTGAAATCGAAGAAGGTTGAAAAAGCCCACGCGGATTTGTTTAAAAATCTGACGAACACGTCGTTCCCTCTAACTGATGCAACTTTACCAAATTGAGCTCAAGCGACTGTCCAATAAACCCTAAATCGCTTCAAATCGTACCGATTCAGAAATCCAGAGACCCCTTTTCAGATTCTATAAAGCCCCAACCTGAGAATCGTGAGAACCCATCCGAAACCCCAAACCAATCGTCATGGCATTAGAGATCAAACACACCGAAGCGATTCGCGGCAAGGAAAGAATTCAAAGGGCCGTCTTCGAAATCGGAAGTCCCTGCTGCACCTCCTTAATTTCTCGAGACGATTACAACCGTGCCGGACTGGGCCCAAAGCAACGAGAAGTCACTACCGAAGGCATTTCTTCGATTATGGATTACTGCCGTCCGCCTCCAATAGCCTTCCGCGAACAGGACATCACCCTTCAGAAATGTTCGAACCACTTCGAAACCCCCATCACCACTGGTTGCTGGCCACTACCAACCTCAGAGATGATCAGGTGGTACAAAGCCAGGCAACACCTAGATGCCCTGAGATGGAACCGCGCTGGGATCACAGAAATTCTGGAGCTCTGTTTCAGCTTAAATCAGAAAGGTGGAAATCGATGCGTTTTCTTGCCCCTAGTAAGCTTCTGGAACTCATCCTCCAACACTTTTGACTTTCGCTTTGGTCAAGCTAGCATTACTCTCCTAGACTTATATGCTGGGCTAGGATTTCCTCTGAGTAATAAGCCCTTCGACGCGGATAATTATCCCCAAGACCAGTTCCCATCCTCCGTTATGTACATCACTGGCTCCTACAGCTATCAAGCTTGGATGACTGAATTCAGTCATAGGAATGATGACATCGGAGGAATTTGCTTCCTTGATTTTTGGCTGAACAAGTTCATCTTCTGCTCAACCGCCGCCAAGATGTCAAGAATCTACAGAAGGATGGCAGAGATTATTTACGCCCATCAAGAGATAGGCCTTGGGCAGATAGTTCTAGCCCACCTATATCGGGGACTGCACACCCTCACCATGAATCCCTTCAACTTCACTGTGCCCGGCCCACTTTGGATTTTAGACATCTGGGCGAATATGTATTTTCCGGGACTCGCCGCAGAACCAAAAGACATTGGAGAGAACAGAATCGCAGGCGCAGCATACGTTGGTCAAGAACCAATGTATGGGCAAGGCTACGCTGCGTGCTTCGATATCATCTTCCAGACAGATGCACCCGGCTTCTATTCCGAAGCTCAGATGCTGCTCACTCGCAAGCACCCTCATGCTTTGAAGACCGGCTTCCTCCCCTCAGCGGACCAAAGCAAGGCAGGGAAAGACCTCTTCCTCCAATGCATATCAATGGCAGACCTTCCGCTTCTGACCTCAAACAGAGGTAGTGAAGGCTCAGAGGTGTACGCCCCACATCTGTTTGCTCGCCAATTCGGCTTTACGCAACATGCCCCCTATCCGCCAATCCAAAGCTGTAACATCTTCTCAGCCTGGCGACCAAGCAAGAGTACTCCTGCGACCCCCAACATTCCATGTTCCTCCTGCCTTCGAACGGCCACCTTTCCAACTCCAGACGAATGCATAGAGCTGGTGATCTCCCAAGCAGCCACTGCTGAATATGACAATTGGTGGCACCGGCTTTGTGGGAAGGACTTCCAGATAAAGGAAGGATCAGTCTACTACTTCGGCAAGGTATTCAGAAGACACCGCGATTGTCTTACCGACAATGACAAGGTGGCGCTCGATGGTGGTCCTTTGCACCCTGAATTGCCGACTGAAGAAACTCAGGTAACTACTCGCTACGTTACAACTTACCCTGATTTTGGATAAGTATTAGGAAAACCACTAACTGATTTTTATGTTGCAGATTGTTTCAAAGAAAGTGCTTCCTGATGACAGGAAAAGGAAAGCCCTTGCGACTCCTCCAACAGCAACCAGGAGCAAGAAAAGAGTGAAATCGCCTCCTCCTGTGGTCGAAGAAGAAGATGATGATAATATGCCAGTAAGTCTTTAATAAATTGCCTGAATATCTGTCATCCGCCAACTCTATTTTAGATCAGATTATAACCCTAACGCAGTTGGCGAATTTTCTTCCACAGGGGCTTAGATTGAGACGGAGGGGAGGCGCAACTTCTAGCACCACTCCCACCATGCCGAAACCGATCGAGATCTCTTCTGGTGAGTTCTCCAGCTCCACTAGTTCACCTTCGGGTAGTCCTGAGCCTGGAATAAGAGTTCCAGAGACTTGGGACGAAGTTTCATCCGCCTGGCGAGAATATACAATCCGCCTTGATTACTATAGACGAAAACTCCCTATTGATGCAACTCCGCTAAACTGGCTTCCTGCTGAAACAGGTACAATCTGCACTCCCCGGGCCGCTGCTCCACTCTCAACTTCCCATACTCCACTGACCAGTTCAGTCCCCTCCTCAGAGAAAGTCATGGAGGGAACCTCATCCGCCAGCGCCTCAACTGCACTAACAACTGTGGCAAGCATGTCAAGGATGACACCCCCAAACCCATTCCCTGGACCAGAAGATATCGGGGGACCTGTAGAGGAATATCTGGAAGAAAACCCGGATGTAGTGATAGACGCCAGCCGCTACCAAGACATGCCCCCAGCCTCACCTCAAGGCGAACCTGTTGAGGCCAACAATCCCATAACTGGGGTCACGGCCGATACCTCTTCTGAATTAGAGGTACCTTTCTAACAACCTTTAATCCATTCATTTTTAGATTGTTATTACGTTAATTCTTCTTACACCTGCATTCTTTTACAGGCAACAGAAACTCCGATCCAGCCTGAGAGTATTGGCGAGCAGAGCATGGTCCTGTTCTGCCCCCAGCCGGATGTCCAAGAAAAAGGGTCTTCTGCCCCCCTTTCTCCTCAAGCCAACACTACTGGTACCCAGACCATTCCACCGCTGAGTGATGATCCGCTACTGCAGCCACCAATCCCCCAACAAGATGGAGCTGAACTGCAAGAAGCCTGGGACCTTTTCAGCCGGCTCTACCAAGAAGATCTCACAAATGCAGGAGTTCGTGAGAAGATCCACATTGCGCTGCAGACCGTGGAGAGTCAACTTCAGTCCTTGCCTGCCGAGGCTCAAAGTAAGATAAGGGAAGTTCTGGACGTCTTCCCTGGCCTCCTCGCGACCTTCCAAGACAAGGCGAATGAGATTCCCAAACAGGAAGCTGCTGCCAAGGAAAGAAATTTGCTCCTGTCTCAGGCCGTAGATTCCTACTCCTCGCTGATACATTCCGTGGAACAAGAGGACGAAGTAGAACTCAAGCGCTTGAGACAAGAAAGGGAACACATTGACCGGAAGATAGCTCTGGTAAAGGAGAGACAGCAAAGTCGTCTGGATGCAGCATCCGAACGAAGGACTCAGCTCGCCAAGCTTAAGAACGAATCAGAGCAAGGTCAGAAAAACACCCTGAAATCCAAGTCTGACCTCCAACGCATGAAGGCTAAGCTCGCTAGACTAGGCCTTAAGATATTTGAATTCTCTTCTATGCCCCCCGAGTAACTTGGGCTTTGTTTTGTATCCATTTTTGATAATATTGGATAAGTGTTTAACAAACACAACCCATATGCGAGGCCCAAACCTGACTGGCTCGTTTATCACAGCCTTAATTAGTCTTTATCTGCAACTGTCAATTTCCAAGATACGGTCAACAGTCAAACTGACATTCAAAGCTTGTAATTCCCCGTGCTCGCGAGCGGTTGAAAATCATAAACTTCTTCATTATTTCGACGTGAGTGATGATGTGAAACCCTAATTAATCCCAGCCGTTAGATTTCACTTGCTACTCGCTATAAAATGAAGCCCTTAGCATCAAAACCAAAACTCATCTTCTGCTTACCATTCAACATGTCTATCTTAGTCTTTAGTTTCTCTACTAAGCCTCTATGGCTTCCTGAGTCTTTTCCTCCAGATCATATGGAGATGTTTGTCAAAACACCTTAAGTCGCATAGTCTGGTATTAAATATGTTCTAAGTCGCATAGTCTGGTATTATGCCCCTTAAAGAACATGGAATATGGATAGAATCTCCAAAAGAAGGAGCTCTTCTATTGTTCTCCAGGGTATAATAGCTGCTGGTGACTTAGAACCCATTCGCCATCATGGCTGTCACTCTCCTTCTGCGATCTTTCAGACTCCTGTTAGTGATCAGAGGTGACCGTCGGTTGGCATCCACATCCTCATCCCTTAGCTCTTCTTTCAATCCCCAAGGCCTTCCCTTTGAGGTAAGGTTCCAAATAAAGGTATTGGTGGATGAAGAAACTTACGGGACGGTGAAAGCGATGAGGATCGGAGCAGGAGATCGGAGGAGGAACGATACACGTCCACCCCCAAAAGAATCTGTGAAACAGATCCTCTTCTCTCTTTCGTTCAAGAAGTTTAAAAGTATAGGATTTCACATAATTTTGTACTTGTAAAGCTCTTGACCGCAAAGTCATTCTTGAAATAGGATCAATAAATTTAGATCTTATTGACCTTGTTGATAATGAACAAAAAATTTGCTGTTTTCCATGTTGAATGAACAAGAAATTGTTGAAGCCGAAAATTGTTGACAACCATAAGCATTGATTCTCAATTCGACTAAGTAAACAAACCCTAAACAGATTCATAACAAAAGAAAGCGAACTACGAAACTAATGAACCTTGAACAGATTCATAGTCTAAAGAAAGCAAACTACGAAACTAATGAACCTTGAACAGATTCATAGTCTAAAGAAAGCAAACTACGAAACTAATGAACCTTGAACAGATTCATAGTCTAAAGAAAGCAAACTACGAAACTAATGAACCTTGAACAGATTCATAGCCTATATTGCTGTTCATATTATTGGTGATAGCGAACCACTAACAGACTTCATCGCCAAATCATCTATGACCAGTATCCCGTGTATTGCCCCCCCTAGTAACCTTAGGCTGAGGCGAAGTAAACCGCCAAAGCCAAGGGGACTAAGGTAAAGTGTTAGTGTCTCCAAAGAAGGTTTTTAAGTTGAAGGTTGCCCCCCGGCCTCGACCGTAGCGAGTGGCTCTTCATATTCCCATACGCTAGGGAAGTACTTCTTAAGGTGGCGTCCATTAATGGGGCTACGATGGACCTCACCCTCCAAATCTCTGAGTTGATAAGCACCTTTGCCAATAATTCGATCAATGACAAAGGGGCCCTCCCATTTAGGAGACCATTTGCCACGTCCAGTGTCTCGTTCGCCAAAGGGAAGCATGGCCTTCCAGACCAAATCGCCTTCACCAAAAGATTTACCCTTGGTACGCTTGTCGTAAGCTCTGGCGATCTTTTTCTTTTCCAATACGATGTTCTGTAAAGCATCTAAGCGCTGTTCATCGAGGTTCTCATGCTCCTGAAACATTGCCTGAACGTAGTCATCTCCGATTAATTGATGCTGCTCGCGAACTCGGAGGGAACGGACAGTGATTTCCAAAGGAAGAACAGCATCATGGCCAAACATCAAGGCATACGGAGTAGTGCCTGTAGGAGTGCGTTTGGACGTACGATATGCCCAAAGAGTATTGTCCAACTCCGTGTGCCAAGACCGAGGATTGTCCTCCAGCATCCTTTTGATGATAGAAATAATCACCTTATTGCTAGCCTCAGCTTGACCATTCGACTGAGCGTAGTACGGCGAAGAGTGTAAAAACTGAATGCCATACTCTCGAATGAATGTCTGCGTACTCTCCGCCATGAACGCTGCCCCCCTGTCCGCCACAATACATTCAGGAATGCCATAACGGCAGATAATGTTCTGAAATATAAAGCGAATGACTGTCGCTGCGTCACAATTTCGGACAGGGATGGCTTCCACCCATTTGGTGAAGAAATCTGTGCCAACCAGTAAGTACTTATGTTGGAGAGACGAGTTCGGATGGATTTCCCCAACAAAATCAAGTGCCCAACCCCTGGCTGGCCAAGGTTTGATGATAGGCTGCATTGGGATATTAGGAATCCGTTGGACCGGTCCATGAATCTGGCAATCAACACAGCCTTTGGCAAAGCTGATGCAGTCTTTAAGGATAGATGGCCAAAAATAACCATAACGGCGGATTAGCCACCTCATCTTTGATCCGCTTTGGTGCGAACCACAAACTCCCAAATGGACTTCGCGCATTAACCTTTTGGCTTCTACGCCAAAGACACATCGGAGGTCGACGCCTTCCTCACCTCGTCGAAGCAACTCATCACCCTTAAGTAGGTAATTTGTAGCTAAATACCTGGTTCGCCTTTCGGATGGGGCAGACGGATCTTGTAAATATGTAATGATCGGTTGTCGCCAATCAACATCAATAGTATCAAGGCTAGCAACCAACCAGTCGCCTCGCTGCTCCCTTCGTGCAGCGAAAGATGGTAACGTCCTCCGTTCAACTTTCAAGATGCGTTCCTGAACTCCGTTAGCTAGGGTAATGCCAGTGGCGAGCTGTGCTAACTCGTTTGCTGCAAAGTTCTTTTCACGAGGTACGTAGTCAAGCACCACATCAGAAAATTGATCCAACAACTCTGATGCTCGCTCCCAATAATGTACTAGGTGGAAAGAAACACATTTGTAATCCCCTAACAGCTGTTTGATGATTAATAGAGAATCACCATATACTTCGATTTCTTTGGCGTCCATATCCAGTAAGAGTTCCAGACCAATAATAAGGGCTTCATATTCAGCCTGGTTGTTTGTACAGGTCCATTCCAACTGAAAGGAATAAGAATGGCTTACCCCTGATGGACTTTGGATGCAAATTCCTGCGCCCGCCAAAGAGTGTGTGCTACTGCCATCAAAGTACAGGATCCATGGTACCGTGCCAACCATGCTGACGAAAGGGATAGGCTCCTCAACCGATTCATCTAAAGGATGATGAAGTAGGAAATCGGTGACCGCTTGACCCGTCATTGCCTTGAGCGGTGTATATTGTAAAGAAAATTCAGAAAGAGCCAAGACCCACTTACCAATCCTACCCCTCAAGATAGGGCGAGTAAGCATGTATTTGACCAAGTCCGTTTGAGCTACCACTATGGTGGTAAAGGAAAGCATGTAGTGGCGGAGCTTGGTCGCTGCAAAGTACAACGCTAAACAGAGACGCTCGATGGGAGAGTACCTTGTTTCTGCATCTAAAAGGGTTCTACTGAGATAAGATACCGCATATTCGACTTTCTTACCCTCCGTAGTAGTTTCGTCCTGAGCCAACAGTCCAGCAACAGAACTAATAGATGCAGAGATGTATAACTTGAGTGGGATGCCTGGCTTTGGCGGCCGTAAAACTGGCGGACTGGCCAAATATTGTTTGATTCTATCGAACGCCGCTTGATGGTCAGGTCCCCAAACGAACTGCTCGTCCTTCTTGAGTTTCAACAAGGGCGAGAGAGGAGCGATCTTGCCCGCTGAGTTAGATATGAAGCGTCGTAGAAAATTGATTTTGCCCAACAAGCTTTGAAGCTCCTTCTTGTTCCGAGGCGCCGGGGCGTTTAAAACAGCTTGTGCCTTGTCTCCCGCTACCTCAATACCCCTGTCATGTACTACGAAGCCAAGGAAATCACCAGCACGAACCCCAAAAATGCACTTTGCTGGATTCATTTTAAGCTGATGTTTCCTCATCCGCGTAAAGACAGCGCGCAGATGACCAATATGGTCTACCTTGGATTTAGATTTAACCACTACGTCGTCAATGTAAACTTCTAGGATGACGCCGAGAATGTCATGAAAGATTAAGTTCATAGCGCGTTGATACGTAGCTCCTGCATTGGTTAGGCCAAATGGCATGCTAAGATATTCAAAGGCTCCAGCAAAGCCTGGGCAACGAAACGCAGTCTTATGAATGTCCGGCTCATAAATTGGTATTTGATGGTAACCGGCTGTACCATCCATGAAAGATAACATTTCATGCCCTGCAACTGCATCCACCAAAAGATCCGCAATAGGCATTGGGTATATGTCCTTTGGTGAAGCAGCATTTAGATCTCTGTAATCAACACAGACCCTGATTTTGCCGTTCTTTTTCTTAACAGGAACCACATTCGCCAGCCATTGTGTATATTGGGCCGGACGAATGATTCCTGCATCTATCATGCTCTGAACTTCCCTCTTGACCGCCATAGCGGTTTCGGCGTTCATTCGCCTTTGTTCTTGTCGAATAGGGCGGGCGCCATCCCTAATGGGCAATCGATGGCATACTAGATCTTTGGACAGTCCAGGCATATCTTGATACTTTTCCGCAAAGCAATCCTTGAATTCTTGCAACAAATTGATTAATTGCAATCTCAGGTCCGGATCCAGCTGCTGACTAATCCCAACTTCTAAAGGTTCCTCAGGTGTACCGAGATTAACCTTCTCTACTGGGTCTCGTACCTTGGGCGGAGTATCGTCTAAAGCAGCTGGTGCTGGTGGAATGGGCTCGACGTCTTCCGTAGTTATGACGTCGTCTTCATCGATACACTCAACAAGAGCGACCGTGTCTGAAGCTAGTTGCTCTGCCCTAAACATTGCCAGGCGCTGGAATAAAGAGAGTACAGCCTCTGACTCCGCCACTGTAAAACTGTCAATCATGCTGACAATTGGTTGAAAATCGATGGAAACAGGCCGAGAACCGTCCGCCTGAGCCTGTGCTAATCCCCACCGTGTTAAGTCAGTGGAAGTTACCCCTAGCGGACGACCCTTACTATCCACCCCATCAATCACGAGAGGACGCATAGTGCTGTAGTAATAATCCGACTCCAAAGTATTAGTTGCTATAGAAAAGGGACGCTCATCCGCCTTGATTAGAACAGGTTTATCAGAAACTGGATCCCACATTAGCATCTCTTGATGTAGCGAGGATGGGACTGAGGATGTTTTATGTATCCAATCGCGTCCCAAAATCATGGAATATGGGACTGTAGTCTCCGTCACGAAAAGACCCTGACAAGCATTGGAAGGTCCAAGGTTAATTCGGAGTACGAGGAAACCAGCCGTTTGAGCCACAGCGCCCGCGAACCCTCTAACTTTAATAGAGGAGTTCTGGATCTTGGCCGCGGGGATCTGAAGTCGTTCCACCGTGCTGAGCGTAATCACACTCACCGCCGCACCATTATCGATGAGGATTCGGTTGACCTGGACACCCTCCACCTCTGCCGTAACGTAGAGAGGTTTGAGATGTTGGGTCATTGTAAATGTGGGCTTAGTGAAAGTCATGTGCGAACTATTCAGATCAGCGACCCGGTCCTGGTCGCTAAGAGTTGGTAAAGAATTCAAATGCTCGTTGGCAGGAAGATCATCCTCGCCTGGCGCTGGAATGAGACAAACCGGCTTGTCCGCCGCCTCCTCTTGTATAAAATACGCCGTAGGAATTGGTTTAGACAAAGCATATCTAGAGGATAACATGAAAACCATATTACAGTCCAGAATCGGTTCATCTCCATCTGTAAATCCTTCTTCGTCGTCCAGCATCTCATCATCCGCGTCCGGCATGTCTCTATCCACCCCTGATGAACTCGTAGGAGCTTCAGTCTGAGACGTTATAAGAGCTGCCTCTGCTTGCTTCACAGCGAATTCAGTCTTCAATTGCTGAGCTACGAACTGAGGGAAGGGCTGATCACCTTGTTGACTGACAGCCTTCTGACCCATGAGAAGTTGAGTCGTCTTAGCCGATGACCTGCGAAGGACTGGAGTAGATCCTTGAGTTTCTAATTGTATGTCAAGGACCTTGGTAGGTGTTGATGTAGAAACCGCCGTCATCCCCTTAGGCTGCCATTTCAGAATAACAGAATCTGTCTTCTCTATCTTATCAGCGGTTGTTTTGACAGATTTAGGTGGTGGAACCTCGGCGGCTGAACGCAGAGGCAGCCTTTCTGGAGATAATGCTAGCTTCCTACGAGGAGTTTTCTGAGGTGCACCATCTACTGCTGTAGAATACATAATTCTTTCGTGAACATTCTTCCTTTGAGTTGGCGGTTTTTTCTCCTTTCGTATCCTACGAGTATCAATATAGGTCTTAGACTTATAACGCTTGTAGGTGTCACGTACGTGCTCCACAGGCATGGAGAGTTCGTTAGGAGTCACCCTTCCTTTGTTCAAAGCCTCTAAAGTCCTTCTCGCTTTACCATACCGCTTTTGAACATTCCTGGTTGGAGGGGCTGGTTCCTCTATGATTGGCTTTGTCCCTGAAGGTCCAGGATCTGGCCAAGACCTCGCTGGGCTATCGAATGCCGTCGTCTCTTGGTGATGGTATTTTGTCCGTTTGAGGTCATCAAACCGAGAGCGAACCGGCCAAGGAGGATTCCTCTTGGCCGTTGCAAGAGCCTTTGCCGTGGCCTCTTCTAGCGCCCTCATCAGCTCTTCATGGGTAAGAGGTATTCGGCAATTTATCTTACAATCAAGGCATAGCTGAGCCCTAGGTATGGTTATCAGTTCTTCCGTGACTGGCGGATTAGCTTGCTTGTCCTTTCGCGAGGTATCATTGGGTTTGCCCTGATCGATTGCATTTACCCAAAAGTGCTGGAAGGGTAAAAACGCGCCGTTATCAAACTGGAGGAAACCCTTATTCAACAAGTCCTGAATATGATCCTTCAAACCAATGCATGTAGACGTACTATGATCGTTTGAACGGTGAAAAGCACAACGTGAGCCGCCTGACCTATCCTGCTGATGTTGCGCCAACAGGAAGGCAGGAAAAGCCATCCCCTTTTGACTCAATTCTTGCCAAATTTCTAACGCCTTATTCGCGTTGTAGGTATAGGTCCGAAATTTAGAACCCTGTTGACCAGGTTCCAGTTCCCCACCTTGATAAGGAATCAGAGAAACCATATTTACGTCTGGAAAGGGTTTAATCTCTGTCCATGTAGGCTCCTTAGGAACGTCCATCGCCATGAGTTTATCGTTAATCCATGTCTGAATTTGGTCTTTGAGCTTCACACAATCCTTAGTATAGTGATTAGTCATATTGTGAAAACTGCAGTACTTCTTACCCGCCATGTAGTCTGGCTTGGGTATGAAACCACCTTCGTGCTGGAGCCGTCCTTGTTTAAACAGCTCGTTGAGTATCTCCGGTGCTTGATGAGCGTTATAGGTATACTTCTCAAAAGCAGACCTCAGAGGTAAGGAGGCCATAATCTTAATAGGATCCTTAGCAAACCGTACGCTTTTCGGTTGTAGAGGCTGGCGACCCACTACTTCCACAACCGCTACATCCTCTTCATCCTTGGTATCATCAACCCAAGTGACTATGGGTGCTGAATCAGCATCTATAGTCGCCACCGTTTTAGTAACAGGAGGGATAGGTGTCTTAGGTTTCAGAGTTCCGGGATAATATGACACTGGAATGCTCTGCCTCTTACTGTTCTGAGCCCTCGTTTGGTCGAGGAAGTGTTGATGTCTGGCTAACCTATTGGTTAAGTCTGCCATATTCGTCACATATACTTGCTGGAAGTGCGCCTGGATTTCCGGTTCGAGTCCCGCAATCGCTAGCTCGACCGTGGTCTCCTCTGTTAGCCTATCCTTGCATTTAGCTCGAAGGAGCTTGAAACGCCTCAGATAATCGATGGCGGACTCGTCAGACTCCTGGTTAGTATCCGCCAGAAACTTAATGGTTACCTTAGCTTCTACTACCCCGAACATAGTCCTAAAGAGACCCTCCATGGATTGCCAATCTGGAATAGAACCTGGCGCTAGGTCTCTATACCAAGCCAAAGCTGATCCTGTGAGAGAAGTTCCGAACAACTTCAGCTTAAGAACGGGATCTTGGGCGTAAGGACCACACTCGTTATGGAAACGAGTGATGTGGGTCTCGGCATCTTCAGAATGTTCGCCCGAAAAAGGGGTAAACCTTATATGCCTGAAATTTGCGGGCCATGGCGTCATATTTACCGCCAGGGCAAGTGGATTGGTATAGGTCATACCGGGATCCGGCAAACCTTGCATGACCCTCAACTGTTCCTGAAACAGTTGTTGTATCTCATTGCGAGTCATGCCACCATCAACATCCTCTTCTTGAGCTTCGCCTTCATTGTCAGGTGGTGGGTTCACGTTTCGACCACCTCTCCTCTGCTGTCTATTCGGATTGACAGTTTCAAATCCCCTGTTATTAGGCTTAGTATTTTTGTTGGGGCCTCTCTCTGTTACCTTCGCAAATTTTAGTAGAGGGACCTGTTCGTTCGGCTCAGCTGCCTCAGTCTCGAAACCCATCTGCACCAATCGTTCGACAGTGGCATTGGTCTTGTCCAATTGTTCTTGCTGCTGCATCATATAGTTTCTGAACTCCTCCTGCTGTTGCTGGAGTTGCTCGCTGAAATTATCCTGATGCCCCCTCACCAATCTGTCAAGATTTTTAGAGAGAGAGCTAATATTATCTGTATTCCTATGAGCGTGATCCGCCAGAGCATTAATGTTAGTCATATGACCAATCTGTTCAGTCTTCAACTCCTTCAACGTAGCTTCTATCTTTTCTAAGATGACATCAGTATCCTGAGACTTAGATATTAGAATGCTGAAAGACTCCATTATTTCTTCAGTAGAGGGTGTCCGAGGCAGACACACTCCGTCCCCTTCATGGGCTTCAGTATCCAATGGAGCCACGGCGGCATTTGAGATGTCAGCCTCTCGATGGCGATTAGTGACATCTTCCAAGGTTTCGGGTCCTTGATTAATTCCTTCGAGGCCCTCAGTTAGGTCCTCAATTTCAGGTCTGTCATCTCCAAACTTGGCTTGTAGTTGGGATTCAGATAGACCCCTACATGCAGCTGAGTTATGCTGTTTCAACAACCGATGTTCTGGTTTCTTACAGAACGTCATTGGTCGTTTATAGATATTGGTTTGCGCAATCCTGACACTGGTCCCACTGGGCGTGCCAAAAATGTTCGCGTCGGTTTTTACACCTGTCGAACTATCAACACGTGGGGGTGGCGGACGTAGGTTTCAGTCCTGGTGCGTTGTGCGTGAGCGTGCCAGTACCTTTGGGTTAGGTACAACCTTGGTGCGGACGACCTCTGGCGAGCGAATCACCCTTGGCGAGCGGATGACTCTGGCGAGCGAATCACCCTTGGCGAGCGGATGACTCTGGCGAGCGTGTTCGTCTGCTCCCTGCTACCTGACTTCTCGATCAAGCGACTGTACGCGGGCGTTGACAAACCGGCGTAAGGGCTCGAACAAGACCTAAGTAAACAATTACTAGGATTTTTCCTCAACCTTTCGGTAGATTGAGATATCTTACTTCGATCCTGAGATGCAAAGCAGAGCTATATATCAAGACCGCGGATGGCGTTCGTCCAACCTTTTAGCAGATTGGGAAAGACTGTTACCGGGGTAACGACTCGATTTGTCACAAGGTGTGACGACTGGACTCGATTTGTCTCAGCGACGCTTCGACACGAACGCAAGTCACTTTCGACAACAACGGCAGATTTACGGCGACCAGATGTGGTGGGCGTAGGTTTGCGGCTAGGTTGGAAGAGTGTCAATTGCAGTTGGTGGAAGGCTGTTCGCAAGAGAGAATGCTCCGGAGAGGCTTGCAAGATTTGCAGGGCAAAAGCTTGTAGTTGTATGGTGTTGAACCCTTTTTACGTTGTCCTAGAGTTCTTTATATAGTGATCTCAAAACCCCAAATACGTATGCAACAGGTATATAGATTCTGATATCAAATAGAATTGTATTTGTTAAATCAACTCCAAGTCAGACTTGAAGAAGGACTTCGAATCCTTTCTCTAACCGGAAATCGACTAAATACAATTAGATTATCCGTTAATGGACAACCCTACGGGCTTCGGCCCAATGTATCGGTTGAATGTTAATTTAGGCCCAAACACACAGCTTCGGCTTTGGCTTGGCCCCGGCCTTTGCCTTGGCCTCGGTCTTGGCTCGGCCACGCCACCTACGACGGTGTCCGGTCTCAATCTCTGACCTAGGCTATGATTATCAATGGTGATACTCGGTGATTAAAATGCGGCTTATATCTTTCTCTCAAGTTTTGTCGTTGCCATGGCTATGTTATTGGCCTTAATGCACTTCATTTTGTGATGATATATTGTTTCAGTACACTCACTTTAAAGTGTTCGCCAAAGTCTAAAGTAGACTATTGATTCAATTTACATTGTTTTTGTAGATGTATCAAGGCGAGATTGAGTGTTTGTTGGATTGTGCAACAACTCACACGATTCTGAGGAATCGGCAATTGTTTTCGGATTTTACGCCAAGAGAATCGTCGTTATCTACGATGACAGGAACTGGACCCGTAATTAAGGGTCGTGGCACTGCTCAATTCTTACTGCCAAATGGCACTGAGATTCGGGTAGAGGACGCCCTATATGCGCCTAAGGCGCCAAGAACCTTGCTAGCTTTCAAGGATGTGCGTGACAATGACTATCACCTCAGCACTTATGTTGAAGATGGAACTGAATATCTGTTGATCACCTCCACTCAATCTATGCGCACTCGCATTGTGGAGAAGTGTAAGCGAGTTCGCAATGGCATGTATTTCACAACCATTCGAGCCAACGAATCTCATGTTGTTATATTATGTGATTCTGATGCTTATAAGCTTTGGCATGATAGACTCGGTCATCCGGGTCGTGATCTGATGATCCGTATTTTGAAATGCTCCCACGGTCATCCATTTTTCCGATCACAAAAGCACAGAGGGCGCCTCGGCCTCGGCTCGGCCGTGCCGTCGATAGCCGCCTCTCAGCTCCAAGGAGAGGTTCGGCCCCCTCCTGCTTCTCATGCTTCTGTAGCGATGTCTAATGCTCATCGTTCGTTTTGTAAAGCTTGTTCACTAGCAAAACTTCAAGCAAGACCATCTTTTGCTATTGATAATAAACAGAATATTCCGTTTCTACAACGAATACAAGGTGATATTTGTGGACCTATAACACCAGAATGCGGACCATTTCGATATTTCATGGTTCTGGTTGATGCATCAACGCGTTGGTCACACGTAGCGTTGTTGTCCACGAGGAATGCTGCATTCGCTAAACTCCTAGCTCAGATTATTAAGCTTCGGGCTCACCACCCGGACAATCCGATTAAGTCCATCAGACTGGATAATGCTGGAGAGTTTACCTCAAAGTGTTTTGATGACTATTGCATGTCAGTTGGGATTGAAGTTGAACATCCCGTACCCCACGTTCATTCTCAGAACGGTCTTGCAGAAGCCGCTATCAAGAGACTACAGCTTGTAGCTAGGTCTCTTGTCATGGCCACAAACTTGCCAGTTTCGGCATGGGGATATGCAATATTACATGCAGCTATGCTTATTCGTCTACGACCCACAGATAGCCAACCATTTAGTGCGTACCAGTTGGTAACTGGTTACGAGCCTGATATTTCGCATCTGCGTACTTTTGGTTGTGCCGTATATGTGCCTATCACGCCTCCACTGCGTACCAAGATGGGTCCACAACGACGATCAGCTATTTATGTTGGATATGAAGCACCAACTATTGTCCGCTATATAGAGCCTATGACAGGTGATCTGTTTACTGCAAGATTTGCAGATTGTCACTTTGATGAGACATCCTTCCCGCCGTTAGGGGGAGATGGGGCCGCATCCGTCCCAAATGAACGTCAGGAATTGACGTGGTTCTCTCCCACTATGTCTCATTATGATCCCCGTACGTCTCAGTGTGAGACTGAAATACAACGCATATTAGAACTACAAAAGGTGGCGGATACGATGCCCGACTCCTTTACTGATATTGCGAAAGTGACAAGATCAACCATACCTGCTGCGAATGTACCTGCAAGGCTTAACATTCCTCGCCATACGCGAGCACGCGCCGCCGGTCTCGGACCCGCAGCCCTAGGTGCCATCGGCAGCCTAGGCTCGGCACCTCCAAGTGGAGAGCCGGCGTCGACTTCGGATCCTCCTAGAAAGAGGGGGAGACCAATCGGTTCCAAAGACAATGTACCTAGAAAGAGGGCATGTGTCCAGGCACAAAGCGATCCGTTCATCATCGATACTGTGACGCCGTCACACGAGATTGTCTCCGACTATACCTATGTCCAAGAATCAACTTTGAATCATCTGGGGGACGCCTCAGACTCACTGTTGATGTTGGAGAACAAGGAAATCTCACTAAACTACTTATGCATGCACAATCTGATGGAAAGAAATTCCATGTATATCGATGATGCATTCGCCTACGCCGTTGCTCAAGAAGTTATTGACGACGACGATATGGAACCCCGCACTGTTGATGAATGTCAACGTAGGGCGGATTGGCCGAAGTGGGAAGAAGCAATCCAGGCTGAACTAGACTCTCTAAAGAAAAGGCAAGTATTCGGACCGGTTGTGCCTACACCGCCGAACGTGAAGCCTGTTGGACATAAATGGGTCTTTGTCAGAAAGCGCAATGAGAATGGCGAAGTCCAGCGATATAAAGCTCGACTCGTGGCGCAAGGTTTTTCTCAACGCCCTGGAATTGATTATGAGGAGACGTATTCTCCTGTCATGGATACTATTACCTTCCGATACTTAATAAGTTTGGTAGTCTCAGAGAGACTCAATATGCAGCTTATGGATGTTGTAACTGCGTATCTTTATGGGGACCTAGATACGGAGATATACATGAAAGTGCCAGAAGGACTTTCGTTACCCAAGTCAAGTGAGCAAAAACCACGAAGTTCATTTGCTATCAGGTTGAGACGATCTCTATATGGACTCCGACAATCTGGTAGGATGTGGTACACACGGTTAAGTGATTACTTGATTGGGAAAGGATACAAGAATGATGAGTTGTGCCCTTGTGTGTTCATAAAGAGAACAAGTTCAGGATTTGCCATTATAGCCGTCTATGTCGATGATATGAACATCATTGGAACTCTAAATGAGATCAATGAGACCGCTAGCTATTTGAAATCCGAATTCGAGATGAAAGATCTGGGAAGGACTCGGTTTTGCCTAGGCTTAGAACTAGAGCACCGAAGTGGTGGAATTTTTATACACCAGTCTGCATATGTCCGAAAGATGCTCAGGCGATTTAACATGGACAAAGTTATGCATCCTACAGGCACTCCCATGGTCGTTAGAAGTCTGGATATCAACAAAGATCCCTTTCGTCCGAAAGAAGATGACGAAGAGATCTTGGGAGCTGAATATCCATATCTTAGTGCGATTGGAGCTTTGTTATACTTAGCTCAGTGTACTAGACCAGACATCGCTTTCTCTGTGAACTTGTTAGCTAGATTTAGCTCTGCGCCAACACAACGTCATTGGGTTGGAATCAAGAACATCTTCCGATACCTTAAAGGAACCCTTGACATGGGCTTGTACTATCGATACACTCATCAGGATTCGACACATAGTCGATCTCTTGCATCTAACAGCACAAACCATGGCTCGGATTGCCATCCGCCAGCCATATCCGCCAGGACTGGCTTTGGTTCATCCATCCGCCATCCTGCAGCCATATCCGCCAACTTATCCGGACCCGCGGATGCTAAGTCGTGGTCCCGATACGGCTTTGGCGATACCCCCTCCTACTCAGATACACCAAATGATGTGATGGTAGGATTTGCTGATGCTGGATATTTGTCAGATCCACACAAAGGACGTTCCCAAACAGGTTATGTTTTTACCATTGGGAATACGGCGATATCTTGGAGATCAACCAAGCAAACCCTTGTTGCTACCTCCTCGAACCATGCTGAGATTATTGCACTACATGAAGCAGTCAAAGAATGTATTTGGCTTCGCTCAGTTATATCTCACATTCGAGAGTCTAGTGGACTTGAGTCTACTACGATGGGACCAACTTGCATATTTGAAGATAATGCAGCATGCATTGAGCAGATGAAGTTGGGATACATTAAGGGTGACAATACTAAACACATTTCGCCTAAGTTCTTCTACAATCAGCAGCAGCAAGAGACTTTGAATATCCAGGTGAAGCAAGTCAGCTCAGAAGAAAATGCAGCGGATCTGTTCACCAAGTCTCTACCCAAATCTACATTTATGAAGCATGTAAAGCGCATTGGAATGTGTCGCTTATCCGAACTCAAAGACTGACTGACTATCAGGGGGAGTTCTCATCTAGACTTCAGGGGGAGCCTAGTTATGCATGTCTCACATATTTGTAGTTGGTGCGTTGTACTCTTTTTCCTTAGACCATGCTTTTATTTTTGCCCAAGAGGTTTTTGTTTGCTGGCAAAGGTTTTAACGAGGCAACAGTTCATGCACTATTGAGGACGCGACACAAGGGGGAGTGTTCAAGGAAGGTTAACTCCGTAACTTCCGTGGTGTGTCTTGTCCTAATAAGACTTGTAGTCTAGATACTCTATTAGATAGGGAATCCCTGTTCGCCAGGGATACTTGATGTAATGCCTATATAAAGGCCTCCTTATCAATGAATAAACACAGAGAGATTTATCAATCTATTTCTCCTACAACACAAGTCAATTAGTCAAGTCATTAAATTAATCAAGGATATTTAATTCATAAATCAATGTTAAACTAGCCATAATATTTGATTGCCTGCATGTGCAAAGAGTTTTCAAACCATCTAACCCAAGTATTAATCAAGGGTTAGCTCATGTACATTCTGGTGTAGTAGGTAAACACCGTAAACATATGTACATGATCAAAAATCAAGTCACCATATCTATTTATGCCCGATCATCGATTTATACAAGGAAATCAAAATGTAGTTAATAGGGCTGGGAATCCGGATTTCGGATCGAATTTTGGGCAAAACTATATTCAATCCGAATTAATCGGTTTTAGAATTTTTACATCCGTATCTGAATTTTAAAAAACTATGATCCAGATTTTCAACCAATCCGAATTTTCGGATCGGTTTGAATTTAAAAATCATATTTTTCTTATAAATTGAAATTTAAGAGTGCATCAATCAATCCAAATATCTAAAATTCATTAAAACAATTATCATAATCATAATTTCATAAAATCCTTCATTATAACCATAACTCCATACTTAGTACATAAACGAAATAAAAGGGAAATAAGTTGTTCATAAAAAAATAACACAAGTTCATAAGGAAACTAAATTGCAAAGCTAAAAGTCCTCATTCTTCAATAGTTCAAGAGCTGTGAGAATGAGATAATGAAGTGGGGTGTTAGGGTTTTTGGCTTTTATATGGGTAGATTATTAGATTAAGTGTGGGAGAGTACATGGTAAAGAGATGGAACTAACAAATACTAATGTGACACATATATAAAATTATATGTATTTAAATATAAATAAAAAATTCAGATCAGATCGGTTTTTTTTAATAGCTTATAAGGCTTATCTTGATCCAACCTAGTTTAAACCGGATCGAATCGGTTTATAATATTTTTTCACCCAAATATTTCGAATCAATTATCACCCAGAAATTTTAGATAGATCGGATAATTTTTGGATGAAATTCGGATTTATGCCCAGCCCTAGGGGTTAATAACTTAATATTGGTTTCTTAGTTGGTAATTTATCTACATTTTTTTTTCATTAATGGCATGATTTTTGGATTTCTATAATTTTAATTGACTGAGAATCGATAGAATATAAATGAAAGAATATATTAATATTTATAAAAATCTTAATTTACATGATTTCGATATAAACCTATTAAAATTAAAAATTGTTACTCCCAACTCCACAATCAGCGCTATATTCTCTGCAAATTGTTTAATCCGAGAGATTTAAAACTTGAGAATTTTTGTCAAAAAATCAAGTGTTCTCGAAAAGATTTTGTTGCTTATATCCTATGCACTAGGGCATATACAGTTGGACCATTAACTACATGCCAGGTGTCTCTTCCTTCGCATCACGAGGCACTCCAAAGATTTGCTACCGACCAACTACAACCCGAGCATTTTGGGCATCGACGTGTGGTCCCCACGTGGACGGCTTGGATGAAAACCATCGCGTTCATAGACCCCACCTCTTGGAATCTTCCAGCGCGATGGGTCTCATCAGACGTGGGCGTCTTCACCCACGTGGCAGGTGATCTATCAACTGATTGGGTGCTTGATCGGGTCAAAACTAGGAAGGGCCTACCACCAGCTTGCCATTTTTAAATACTAAAAGTTTAGCCACAGATAAGCTTCGGAATGGGATGTGGGCCCTAGAGAGCATGGGGATATCAGAGTGGACGCATCTGTCCCCTATCAAAGCTGATGTCATACGGGTCGGGTTGCTTTCTGTAGGCCCACACTGCACGTGTCAATGGGCCTAGCCTCCTTTCTTCTATGTTTATCTAATTTTTCTTTTCAAATTTTCTTCCATTTCTTTTTTTATATTTGGTGGAGGGCTCCTAAAGAAAAAGAATGATCCAGGCTATAAAGCTACCTATTCTATTGGACTAATTTTGTTGAATTTCTTATGCACGGTCGGTTCGTTCTAAATGTGTGTTCTTCTTAGTGTCATGTTAATAATGTGATGGAAGTTTTGTGTCGATTATTTGTGATTGTGATTTATGGGTCATAAGTGGAAATTACAGAATAATATAATTATTAATATAAGATTTGTTGATTTAAAATAATTAATACAAAAAAAAATGGTTAAGAGAAGATGAGTAATTAACACAAGTGGAAATTACTTAATTATTCTCGAGAGAAGATGATTATGGTGGGTAGTATTGATTTTTGACAGGAAACGAGGTAGTACTATCTAGCTACTCTTCAATTTCTTTGCCAATTTGAAGAAACAATGAGGCTTGTTGTTTGTATTAATTCATAATGGGAATTTCTTACAAAATTCCATGGTCCTTGGCAAGCAGATATTTATATGACGATATCAACTTTAGAACCTGGAACCATCAATCCACATGGACCACAGTCGATCGATCGAGGCGTATGAGAGATGACTTTTAGATTACAATCTTTACAGAACAAAGCATTTAGCGGGGTTTCCTTTTCAGATCAGAATTTGAAGTTGTCCTTCATGTACACCACCATCACTTGCTGCCAGAATTGGAACAAAAAAGCAAAAAATAAGTTAGACTGAATCTGAAGTTAACTTGTTATGGAAGATATGTCTCTGTCACAGATGCCAGAAAACTCCCTATCATAGTTTGAATGGAGTGATTAGTATCAGGTTAACTTACGATCAGGCAAAGAAGGATGCATCCGGCTGCGCCAGGGAAGAAAGCATACCAATAATTCAGGTGATGCAACTTTCCTCCGTCAATGAAGAGTATTGGCAAGCTTGCAGCTGCACCAATTGATCATCTGATGAGAACCAGGTAATGAGAAAGTAAGCAACAACAACCACATTTGAGAAATTATGTACCTGGCGGATGCGTGGAACGTGTGAAGATCATGAAACCAATGGAAGCGGCGAGGGCAACGCTCCGGGCAAGCCACCCAGGCCCTAATGCAGTAAATGCCAGTACTCCAATGGCTGCACAACCAATTTGCGCCATGAACATGTTGTACTTCTGTAACACAATATAGCAGAACCCTTGAGCCTACTGATCATCGGCTACATTCTACTAAGTGTTACAGTGGGGCAAGGGCCTATTGTTTCTAAACTTAGTGAATTGAGCCCGATAACACTTTTTTTTTTTTTTTCTCCTTCCTGAATAATATTGCGCTAGAATTTAGGGCATTCAATTTCATGGCTTAATATAGATTTCAAGACCTAAAAATATGAGAACGTTTGATGCTATTATACATTATTGTTACACATAATGACAGTATATATTTTATCGTTACGTTTAACCTCCAATTTGTTAAGTCAAAAGACAATTCTAAGTTTGGTGCAACTAAGTTTTTAAGTAAAAATTGACTTATACTTATAAGTATAAGGTGCGTGAAAACAGCTTCATTTTTTCTATTGAAAATGACCCTTACTTTTTAAAAAAACTACTGACATATTGTGTTACCAAACACAAAACTGACTTATACGTATAAGCAGAGGAAATTATAAACTCTCCAAAACGCACCACTAATATATCATCACCAAGACACCCATAAAGGCGAGCGTTTACTCTAGAGAAGAAGAGAAGACGGAACATACCCGAGCACCTGGAGAGGTGGGAGTAGCAAAGAGGACAGCACAAACAGCTCCTAAAGGTGCAATTGTCATTGAAACTCCTTTGGGTGTTAGCATCTCATCTATCCTCCCCAATATCGCCATTGCTGCAAATGCTCCTATATACGAAAGAACTCATGATTTTAATTAATGGATTTCATTTCTAAGGAAGAATTATATATAAATCTTTGTTTCCACCAATTACGTACAGATGAACACAAGACTAACCTGCAGAAGGCCAAAGAACGTCGCTGAGGGAAGGAGCAGAACCCTTGTCAGGTTTCCAAGTCTCCCAAAGCGGCGCACCCACGTTGCTTGATGCCACAATTCCATAGTTATGACGACTACTTCGTCTTCCTTTTGTCGTTCTGATTACGCTTCCGCCGGTCAAGTTCTTATGAAATCTGAATAAAAAGAGCGAAGCAGTATAAGGCCGTAGAGACGTAGAGAACGCCGGAGTTGCAGAAGAAGCATTGTGATGAAAGAGATGGAAATTGTGGCAGCTAATCCTCATCTGCATGACCATTTCTCAGCTTCTCCGCCGCTTCTCTTTCTCAGCTTAACTATTCCCTTGTTTTCTAGCAGCTCATGGGGGATACGATTTTAGAGAGACGGAGAACCCTCTGAGGGTTTGACAAACGAGGTGGTCTTTTGGTGAGGTCGAAGAGACATTCATGAGGGCCATTTTAGGACACAGACTTTCCATATATTTTAATTTCAGATAGAATTATTTGTCACCTTCCTAGTATAGTGTGACATGATACTCTTAACCATTATTTTTGATACAATCCTTAATGTTTTCACATGTATTAGAGCATAATGCACATAGCATTACTATCTATATAATCACTTAATTATCCATTAGCCCCACCCATGGTGGAATATTGTATTGTAAATTGTTGATTTGGAACATATGATACAAGTAGACACCGACTTATCTCAACTATATCATTTCTTTATTCTATAACATTAATAACATGTAGATACATGTCAACTACATTATTTATTTATCCTACGATTTGTACCTTTTAGATCATATATATTTTCTCGTAACTCTTAGAGAATTGAAAACTATTGATTTCATCCGATGGAAAGTTCATAATGTAGACTAAGATCTTGTGTATCGTACTATCATTAATCATTGTAAGCAAAAATTCAATGGAAGGTTATATTTTTTTTTAGGAGTGGAATCGGTTCAAAACGGTTCGGTTTTGACCTTAAACCGAAAACCAAACGGAACTCAACATTCGGTTCGGTTTGGTTCGGTTCTTTGATTTTTATGGGATTGAACAGAAAACAGAACTGAACCGATCAGTTCGGTTTGGTTCGGTTTTTTTTTTTTTTTTTTTTTGTAAATCTGTTATGTATAATTGAATAAAAATTTAAAAAATTTATGGTTCAATATTTCGAATAGTAATAATAAAGTCCAAAATATGAAGTCCAATCTCAAAGTTCATACTTCAGAATTCGAATATTTCATAGTTCAAAGTTCAACTCAAAAATAAAAAATATAGTCCATAGTTTTTAAAGTCCATAAACTCCAACTCTCTAAAGTTTAAAGTTCAAAATTTACAACATCACTAATAGAGAACAAAAAAGAAAAATGTGAGCAACATCATCTCAATTCTCAAACTCGTATAGATGAGATCATGAGATTACTCTTGGAGGTAACATAGTACTGTAGTAGTTGCACCCTGACGACATTTTCCTTGCATGCCATGCTCTACAATTCATCTATATACAATTAGAAAAAGAATAAAACTTAGAATAGAACAATATTTAATTATAATGAAAATATCAAATAACAAAACAAAAACATTACATTTTTCCTCATCTTCTTCGCATAACTCGATCTCTTCACCCGATGGAGCATGGTTCAAAACAATATATTCACCCTTAAGCCAACTTTGGGTACATATTAAGGCTTCCACCATCTTAGGACTTAAAGAGACACGATGTGGATTAATGATTCTCCCACTTGTGTAGAGTTTTTAGGTTTTGTGTTTTTTAAAAAAAAAAAAAAAATTAATAAAACGTCAAAAACGACGTCGTTTTAACACCTAGACCGTTGACTTCGGTTCTTCAGTTCGGTTCGGTTTCCAGCCAACTAAAACCGAAAACTGAACCGAACAGAATCGGTTCGGTTCGGTTTTCTTACTTCAGTTCAGTTTTTTTTCAGTTCAGTTTTTTTCGGCTTCGGTTCGGATTTCGGCTCGGTTTTTTTCGGTTTTCGGCTTCAAACGTCCACCCCTAATTTTTTTACACCACTTTCTTTCATAGTCTAAAATTTAAGAAACTAAAAACGTTAGTAGGGAAAAAAAAAGTTAGAATGACTTTGAAATTTGAAAGACGCAATTTCAGTAAGTCAAAAACATAGTTCGCATAATGTCAATACAGTTAAATCTCGATAAATTAATAACCTCAAAACCGATAAAATTTATTAATTTTATGAGTTATTAATTAGTCAAACAACATTAAATCAATAAAAATATTTATAAATGAACAAAATTATAGTTACACAACACATCATACACTTAACAGTAACTTCTCATCTCAAATGCGTAAAACATGGATAATAACATATGTAATTCATAAAGCATTATGAATTTGCACATAAATAAAATGTCATAAATGAGTAAATAATTACATATAGTAAGTCATTAAGTTCTCATTAATGTAAAATTTATTATATATATATAAAGAATTATTAATTTATATACTAGATTACTTGGTCTATGTAACTCCTCAAATTTGTATTGTCTTGTAAATTTAGTGAAATATTAATTCAGAACTTTGTCCTTGTGAGTCGGGCAGGTTAAAAATATTAATTTAATAAAATTATTAATTTATTAAATATTAATTTAACGAGCTTCTATTGTATTTGGTTGAATAGGAACGTTGAATAGGGTTCCTAACGAGGCTACTCATGCACTTGTATTGGACATTGTAAACTCCAGATGCCCTAAATGCTTTCTTATCTAATTCTGCTTATTTTTTTTATAAAGGAAAGACTTCAGAAAGTCAAAAATTGCCATGATTAATGCATAAACACCTCAGTTTAGGACTGGCATCACTCACAACAAGGTCATAAACTCACAATACAACTAAGCCCACGTCTATTGGCGGAAGTTGAAATATGTGGGCTTATAGGCCGGAAGAATCCAACAATACGAAGGAATCAGTTGGGCTTCATGTTGAACAAAGGACCCATCAACAACCAAACCATGCACAATAACGAACTCAAAATCATCACTCGCAAGAAATAGCACCGCCTGTGTAACGTGCTCCGCCATAATCACCACCCCTCTCGCTCAGCCGCACGAACTTCTCATACGACTTCTGAAGTTGCGCCATCTACATCCGTCTCACCTTGTTCAGCAGCGTCGATGGTAACGCCGATGTAGGCATGTAGCTTATTCTGGAGATAGTTTCCATTCATAGTACGTATACCTTATTCGCTTCCGGCTACTTTGGTTCATGTTTTTGAGTTCCTTTCAGCTCATCAATGCATCGTTATAAATTAGTATATATCAATTTCATGCTATTAGACTAGTTCATATAGTGGTACGTTCATACCTAACATACGTAATTCAACTTATACAAATGTTGTGAAAATTTCCCCTAGTACTATAGTGTATCCTTATTGCATTTGACAGCTCAAACTTATCGCAAAATTCCGGCCTATTTTTATTTAAGCTCGGATATATTAAGATATGAATTGCATTCACGAAAGAAAATACCGACATGGCATTGTTAGAAGAAAACAAACAGAAACAGAGAAAAAATTGTTGGTAAGAATGTATACAATGAGAATACTCCTTTGTCATGAAGACTAGCTACGTACGTATACACACCAAACTATAGAAATAATAATGTCGATAGAATTAATCTATGAATAACTAGTCTATACTGTCTATTGCAACATGACAGGATCAAACCCACGACCAAATCGTTGGGGGCAACCATTACGTACCGGATTGGAAGTTTGAAACAATAAAGAAAGAGATTAGACCGGGAAATTAAAGTTTTTAATTATCATTTTCATAACAAAACAGTAAACAACCACAACAAGTTTATTTTAGAATGTGCATGCTTGTGGATATTGAGCGTTGATTACTTCCGGCGATCTAATCTTAAGTTTTGAATCCACCGTCGAGAACCATATTATGGCCACTCACAAACTGAGACTCCTCGGAAGCTAAATAAACGACGGCACTGGCCACATGCTCCGGCATCATCAACTCCTTGCCTCCTTTCAACCCTAGTGTCGACTGCAGCTTATCTACCTCTTCCTGACTCTGAAACTGAAAAGTAGAGGCGTTCATGATCGGCGTCACCGTCGGCCCCGGCGATACGCAGTTCACGCGTATCCCGTGCGCCCCCAGCTGCATACTAGCACACCTCACCAGCCCTAATATAGCGTGCTTTGAAATCGTGTAGTCGGTGAAGATTTCCGTCCCGTTTGTAGCGCCGACGCTCGCCGTGCATATCACGCTCCCCTTAACTCCGCCTTCCACCATTGCCTGGGCAGCGTGCTTCACACACGCCGCCGTGCCTCGTACGTTGATTGCCATCAGCCTGTCGTAGTCGGACAAATCAAGGCCAATAACCTCCTGTTTGGTTTTGCTGAGTATTCCAGCGTTGCTGAACATGATGTCCAGGCGGCCGTACGTCTGGACGGTGGACTCGACCAGGCTCTTGACCTGGTCCTCGTCGCTCACATCGCACCGGATGTAGCGGCAGTGAGAGCCGATGGAAGCAGCAACGTCCTTCCCCTTATCGTCCTGGATATCTGCGATCACCACTGCGCGCGCACCGTGCAAAGCAAAGAGGCGCGCAGTAGCTTCACCGATGCCGCTGGCGCCACCGGTGATTATTGCCACCTTGTCTTGAAGCTTCTGCTTGAGCGCGAGTTCTGCCATTTGCCTGAGAAGTTAATCGGGATATCTCTTCTGTTTGATAAGACGAGATTTTTTGTGCAAAGTGTGAATTGTGGAACTAGCTGTTGCCTTTTATATACGAGCAGTGGCATGCATCTTGCACTGCCGGTGGCTACGGAATGGGTAATCTTATTTTTTTATATTTTGGTTTATAATAAATTATCAATTAATGAAAATCATGAACCGATATAGATGTCATATACTGGATGTGGTCGTCTATATTATAGTTTATAGACATACGATTATGTCAAAGTATATATATGTACGTAGACCAACTGGAATCTAGACCATAACATTGTACTCTATTTTATGGCTACCACAAGTGTATTTTCCAGTCGCCTTTCTTCTGTAGTTATATTTTGTTCTGCATAAGTTGAAGGTCATCTTTATAGATTTCTTTTTCGTTGAATAAATCTCCCCGCTCAGTCATGGTTTTCACTTAAAAGAAGAACAAGAAGTAATTTCCAGTTGTTGCCATCGTTGTTATCGATCTAGATCTCCAAGTCAAATTGTTCAGGTAGTTGGATTCAAACTAGAACTTAGACGCAACCATTACTTATTAGATCATTGACTTAGAACTTCGATTATTGCAGTACGTTTATAATAAACTCGTATGTTTCATACAGTATGAGGAAGAAAAATAAATAATTATACGTACATGAGGCTCTGATGCTCTATTACGAAAAGTTTTATTTCTTCCTTAACCAATTGTGTACGTAAAAATATCACATCTATGATCTTCGATCAATGATCTATTATATCGCCAATTCGGAACACATTTGCTCCCTGAACGTGTGCACGAAAGCCACCAAGTTTACATCACCGCTGATTGATCGATTGACTCGTCTTGCAGATCGAAGATCACTCGGCAGCTCCGCCACAATTGTTAAGGAACACTGCGATGACCTCTTGAAATGAACCTTGAGAGGCCGGCATGCAACTCGTCAAGTCGTGATTACGTATAGTTAGGTTGAACGAAATGAGCAAGAGGTCACTGCACGGCTTATTACGATCCAGAATTCCAGATAGCCGATCGTTGATAGAGATATATGTTGGAATTGGAAATTATATACAAGACTAAGATGCATTTTCCATGCTACGTATATATGCATCCAAAGCATGGTTGACGTGCTCATATTGTTTAAGAACGAATCCCATTCAGTTTGATTTTGGCCGGCCGGGTACAATCCGTTTGTCAACAAACCTAAACATATAGTTTAGTTTGCTCAAGCAATCGGACAATCTTCCATTCCAATATGGACAACGTTAGGGTGCTTTGTCAAGGTACAAAGACTTTGGGGCATTAATATACAAACAATGTCAATGAAAGCATAGCGATAAGCCAGGATTTGGTAAATTAGTATTGTAACGTTTGATAGAAACCCTAGATAACCTAACTCATGGAATGTATTCACAGTGCTTGTCCCCCCATTGTGTACTATTTAACTAGTATGAATAATACAGTAGGGAGGAGACGCCCGACTTACTCCGACCTAGCGGGAATAGAGCCCGTTCTGAAAATTAGAACTTATAGAATGTTATTATTGAGGCTAGGTTAGAGATTAATAAGAGGAAGTAGATTTAAGTTTGGCTAGCTTCTGTTTAGGGTTTAGAGTAGTAGGAGTTACAGTCTGCTACTGGAGTCAGAAACCAATTAAAGCAAGTATTGCAAAGTGCAATCAGCATTGCTGTTAATTTAAAGAGTGAGTGAAAGTAATACCATGAACGATGGATTGGTGAAACAAGTTGAGTAAATTTTGATTCATGGACAAACAAAATTGATGCAAAGCTAGCCACCAGGTGCAATGACTACCAAGACCAAAATCCAGTTGGAAAGTTATGTCATTTACAAGCATATGCCGCCCAGAGAGGAGCAACGACCACATCACATAATTTACCGGGCTACCTTTCTTCATACTCAACAATGATCAGAGTGGGAGTCATAGAAGTCACTTGGGCAAGGTGACATGACTTCTTGCTCTAGCAACTGTAATACCTGATTCATTGATGGCCTATCATCCGGGTTTGCATCTGTGCACCTTGCAGCTATTTCAATAATTACTTCCAAACTTTCAGGATCTGCATCTCTGCATCGCTTGTCAACAAAATCTTTCAATCGGTTCTCTCTCAATAGTGTATTCATCTGCGCAAATTAAGTCTGATACTGAATACAGAACGCAAGGCTTTTTATTTTTTGGTCAATTCACAAATGAAGGAGAGCTTACCCAACCAACTACATTTAAGCCTTTCTGGACAAATGTCGGATCAGTAGGTCTCTTTCCGGTCACAAGCTCAAGCAAAAGAACTCCGAAGCTATATACATCCGACTTCTGTGTTGCTCTCCCGTTTTGCAAATACTCTGCAACATTTGGAAAAACCAATTAGTACATGTTGCTAACTAATTGATAAGAGATGGTTATTCTGTTTGCGTAACGTTCTCAAAAAGAGGATACATGTACATGTACAAGAATCATATGACACAAACAGACCTGGTGCAAGATAGCCAAAAGTGCCAGCAACCACTGTGGTAACATGGGCATCCTCATCAACCAAAAGCTTTGCAAGACCAAAGTCTGAGACATGGGGCTCCAAGTTTTCATCAAGCAGAATGTTGCTAGATTTTATGTCACGGTGCACTATCTTTGGACAGCAATCATGGTGCAGGTACGCTATCCCTCTGGCAGAACCGAGAGCTATTCTTAAACGCACACTCCAATTCAGCGGTCGCTCTTCCAGCCCATCTCCTGAAGAAGGGATAGAAAAAGAAAGACAACAAAAAAAAGAGAAATATAAGCATTCAATCCTAAAAATACCACGTTGTGAAACAAACATTCTACAAATAGAAATTACTTACCATGCAAGATATCATCTAAGCTCCCCATAGCTACATAATCATATATGAGAAGCTTTGAAGTAGGAAGCCTGCAGTATCCTCGCAAGTTAACTAGGTTTATATGCTTGATGCTACCCAAGATCTCTAACTCCCTCTCGAAACCTTGATCTGATCCTTCTCGGCTTCTGTCAATTCTTTTAACAGCAAATGTTCCGCAATCATTCATGACCATTCGGTACACAGTGCCAAATCCTCCTGAGCCTACAACATCCTCTTCATCAAGTGACTCTAATTTTTCAATGATCTCACAGGAAGGGTAGGGCAGATCTCCATGGAATGTGATGAGTTTTGTTCCTGTTCAACACAAAAATTTCTCAGCAACCTTATTGCAGTTTAGATTAATAATTGATTACAGACCAGAAAGCAATCAGTTTACCTGTTTCTTGATTCACTTGTTTTGTAACTTCTGTATATTTCTTGGCCACTCTTTCCTTTTTCGTTAGCAAGCGAGCCCAAAGGAAGCCAAAGAGGATGAAAAGTGCAATGGCCATAGTGGACATGACACCAATAAGCAACCCTTTGATGTAATGTGAAGATCGCTTGGCAGGGACTACAATATTCACAGTGAATAGAACAGAGTTAGTAAGCACATTCCTACTAGTCACAGGTTTCAATTGACTATACAAATGTACACAGAAAATGACATAGAACCTAACTTACCTGCTGCTTCATCACTCGCTGCATGTGGTAATACAGCAGGAAATCCCAGTGAGGTTCGACAGGGCTTCTGCACTTGTTGGCCACAAAGATCAAGATTACCAATAAACCTATGCATGTTGAAGGGGAAGGTCAGAAGCAGATCAATAGAATGGAAAATATAAAATATGCACGGATGCTTGAAAAATAAAAGAAGACAGCAAGTATTGATATTTCTTCTATCAGTAGTGCATATAAGTATAGTATTTGAGAGAAAAACAATAATGGATAGGTTATCAAACTGAACTTCTCCACCATCTCAGCAATTTCACAGCTGGTCATTCAAAATGGAGAACAGCTTACATGCATAGGCATATATGCCTATTGTCTACAAGGCTAAAAACTATAACTCGCATATCTGGAAACCTTAATTTTTGCAATACATGTTTTCTGAATGAGCAATTGTAAGGACATATGAATACTTACGATTTATTCCCAAAGGTACTCAGAACTCCAATGTCTGGGATTTCCCCGGAGAAGAAGTTAGTGGACAAGTTCCTAAGACATACAGAAGGATTGAAGTTATTACGCTATTGAGACACCATCTAACTGAAAAGCTGTAGGGTATATTATATCACACATTCACCATTAGGTACTTAGCTACGACTGGGACTTACAGAGAGAGCAATCGTGATAGGCGGCCAATAGATGAAGGTATTGCTCCCTTCAATAAATTGCTTGATATATCCCTGCAAATTTATTTAAAAATTCATCATACTGGAGAAACAACATTGAAGTTAATTGTAAATCGCACAACCGGCATTGAATCACTGTCCTTAGTAAATTTGACAGGGTGAATACTTAACAAGATTAAGCAAAAGGTTGACAGCTAAGCTTGTATGAAAACTTAGTAAACTAAATTAGACAAAGACAAAAACGAAAACGAAAGTCTTACAATATGGTTAGAGAAGAAAGGTTTCCAATATCGGATGGTATACCTCCTTGTAGGTAATTAGCCCTCAAATACCTAATAGAAAGAAAAGCCAATACTCAGTTCGAGTGTCATACACTCATACATTACAAGTAGGTTCACATGTTAGTGATGCTACAACTCAAATGAAAACTACACTAGAGAAAATAATTTCTTCTTACAAAGCTCTAAGCTCAGCTAATCTGGTAATTTCATTAGGAATGAATCCATGTAAGCTGTTCTGGTGAAGTGCCCTGATTCACATTGTAAAACAATAATATAAGCAAATGTAAAAAGTGCAGAACTTCTTAGTTAAAATGGGTATTCAGAATTTGACTCACAGTCTCTGCAATCTACTGAGTTTGCCAATGCTGGGAGATATAGTCCCTCCTAGTTGCATATAGGGTAAATTACTGAAAGGAACCCAATACAAAATCTTTGAGAATGAGTGTACCAGATTAAAACTTGAAAGTGAAACTACAAAAATGTCCAGGACATACATAGCGCTGACTCTTTGGTCCTGAGGATGGCAAGTAATACCAGTCCAATTACAAGGTGATTCATCCGAATCCTGCCAGTTACTGAGCATGTTCCTACTGTCGTTCAAAACAGTTTTCATTTCCAGCAGTGTGAAACCTGGAGGAAAAAAAGTAGATCACTAAATGATCTAATAACAGAAGTAATAAACAAAAACCTAGAGAAGTATTTCTAAAGCCATTAAAGATATGATCTTTATATATGTAAAACATCAAAACCAAAGACCCAGCTCAGCAGAACATAAACAAAGCGAAAAGATTAAGGCTTTAACTCTAAATAACCAAAATAAACGAATTGGGGATTTGGTTTACCATCTTGGTTGAGAGCAAGAGAGCAATGGGAGCAAACAGTTGCTGCTACAATCACTGAGAAGACCCAAAACAGAAGAACCTTGTTCATTTTTCTTCAAAATGAGCTGTTTCTGCACTTGGTCTCTTCTTCACTGAACAATGGGAGTGAAAAGTGTTGGAGTTTGAAGTATGATGGCAACAGTGGGTAGAGTGAAGCTGAAGCTGTGATGGAAGTGGGGTACTAGTTCCATGATAGGAATATAATAATCATAATTTTTGAAGCACGAAGAGAGAGAGGGAAAGATTGCTTTTTTGCTATAAATTATGAGCAGAGTGAGGGACAGAATTTTTGAAATATAGAAAGTTGTGCATGGCATAGCCGTTGTCTACAAATTTCAAAATATTCACTCTTTTTGGTTGTGGAATTACAGCCTCCGTCTGAATTTCATTTACTGGCCAAATGAAGAAGAGACCGAGAAGAAAAAGAAAAAGAGAGAATTTTCATTGTGAAAGCATAGTAGGTAAAAGTGGAGCGACGCTGCAAAGATTCTTCAGGTAATAGAAGATTTCTGATTTGAGTTTCAGTTTGTGAGAAAACATTCATAATCGAGATGGGTTATACTTAAATTGCTCCCGACCTCGTAATAATAGCTCACTCGGCCACCATTAATGGTAAAAATAAAATAATATGAAGGAGTTTTAGGAGGCGTTTGGGGGAGCTTATAAGCTCCACTGCTTATAAGCACAGAAGGATTTGGTGTTTGGTAACACAACATGTAAGTAGCTTTTTTAAAAAGTAGGGGTCATTTTCAATAGAAAATGAGAAGCTACTCCTACCTAACTTATGCTTATAAGTCACTTGTTTTCCATTTTCGCGAATTAATGAATGTTTATAAATGACAATGGGTATCTTTGACAATGTTCACTAATTACAATATTACCAAGATATATACCATCTATCGTAACCTTGCGCCTCCTCTGGACTCCCTCCGTTCTGCAACTGCGTGCGCCTCCTCTGGACTCCCTCTCGCTCTGCAGCTGCTCTTGTTCATCTGACACACTAGGCTCAAGGTAAACAACTAATTTCTCCCTCTTGTTCATCTGGGTTAGAATGAATTAATTTCTCCATCTTTTTTTGTGGGTTTTCTTCTACTCTATTTCCCTTTAATTTCTGGGTTCATGGTTTGTGGATGTTGAGTGGCTGAGTTTGGGGTTCTACCTTTTCTTCTCTTGTCTCTTCTTTCTTCTTCTTTCTCGTCGTTCCCTTTTATGTGCCTGCAATTTTTTCCAGGGAATATGAGGATGATGATTGAGGAAATCCCAATTAGCTTATTTGAAATCCATTGCGTGTGTTTTGTGCTTGAATTGGGACAAGTCTCTACAATCTTACGGACAAGTCTCTTCAAGTCTTGTTAATTGTCATGCCAGTTTAGTCATTGAAATGAGGAACGCTGATTTGCTTCATAATAGGAAGCTAATTATGAAGCTAATTCAATTTTTGAATTCAATGACTATAACTTGCACTGAGGAGCCATGTTCTATGGAGAGTTTAAACTCTTCTCTTGTCAAGTTTATCTATCTGTGAGGTAACTTTCAAATATAATTGGAAGGGAATTCCAAGACAAACTTATTGAAGCTCCACAGTCGTCAGCTTGTGTTGTGGATGGCCATCTTTGTCGAACTTTAGATGGATCTATTTGCAGAAGTCTATTTTAAGGACAATTATGTTTAGTCGAATACAATTGCTATCGTATTTGCTTTGGTAGATATGCTCTTCAAGCACTTGCATTGACCTCCTCTTTCTCTTCTACCCACCTCAGTTGCACATATCTTGGGCTTTAAGATGTCAATTATTGACTTGGTTCTCGTTGGTGTACACATTGTTCATATTTCTTATGTTTGTATACCTATTCTATCATTTATTTTGGATGAGTGTCTTTTAAGTGCATGTTGTTTTAAGTGCTTGCAAAACAGTGGACTGGAACACTTGGTATGACAAATTTTGTGGTTGTATTCTGCCGTTTTATTTGCTTAGTAGTTCATGAAATGATTGCTTGCTTTCCAATACAGTTCAATTAGTGATTGAGCCATTAATAAATTATGTGTGAAATATGTTTTTGCTAGTAGTGCTTGTTCAGAACTATCCATACCTCATTGATTTCTCTTTATATTTAGCATGAAGAAATTAAGTTCTGAGTGATGAAGTAATGAAAGAAGTTTCTGTATTACTCCGTACTGACTAACATCAGGATCTTTTTGTTAATGTTTGGTTGCAGATTTGTGGTACCAGTACGTTTGCTTGCTATTGTATGTACTTTGGATGCAAGTTCTAGTCCAAGTGCTGATGTACTTTCTGGAGTAGGTTTCTTCTGTTATTGTAAACTTGAACATTGGGAGATGATGTTGCAGTTCAGATATATGAACTTAAACTTGATTTTTTAGCTATGGCTTCGGCAATTTTATGTTAATTTTCTATGGAATGTGTGATTCTAATCGAGTATAGGCTAGTGATGAACTCAATTCATCTTCATGACTAATGCTGTTGGAATTGCGCAGTCAACTTTCTGCATGTTTATGTAAATGATGTTTTGGTTCCAGCATCTGTTTTTGTTGGTTTTAGTACTCTGGTTATTTTCTTTCATAAGATATTAGTTCTGATTAGAGGCTTGTGAGTTGTGATTTTTGACCACCACAAGCATTAACATTAATAACTTTGTCAAAATCTGAACTAATACATCCAAGGTATAATCAAACTTTCCTTTCTTTCTCTACTCCTACCATCAGAGACTACCATTCCTTACATTCAATACCTTGCGCGATTTATGAGATGCCAAATGGTGATAATGCTCTGCACATATTTGAGCACAAGATCGATATGGACTTGTATTAGTTCATAATTTGACAAGAAAAGAAAAGTTCATATAAGAGCCTCCTCGCATAACAATTGCAGAAGTAATGCTAAAACAGAGAATTAATACTTGGATGATATATCTCACTGATTCATCTTCCTTGAGGTAGGCAGAGTTTCCATATATCATTGGTATATGTAATGGTTTTATGTGTTAAGTTATGTTTCGTTGTTACTTGATGTCAATTTTTGGGTTATAGAAATACTTTGTAATAATGCCAATTTTAAATAGACATATAATGAAAAATTAAACAAACCATAAAAAATAAAGTAATAAACTATAGTATAAGAAGTTAATATTTTCATGTCTACATTTGTCATTTTACAAATATAATCACAAGTCAGTATTTGGTTTACCAAACACCTTGACACAACTTTTCCCACTGACAACACTTTTAAAAAGTCAGTTTACCAAACACTCAGCTACTTTGCTTATCAGTAACTTATTCTCATAAATAAGTATAAGTCAGCTTTTACTTATAAGCTCAGCTGCACCAAACACACCCTTAATCTTTCAATTTTTTTGGATAGTTGATGTAATTTTAGCTTTCTTGAGTAATTGTTACTGCTATTTTGAAAATGTGGTCACTATTGACTGGGCCCTCTGCGACACAGATGTCAAACGGTACAAACTGACCCTAAAATACGTACTTGGGCCAGTTAGCTAATTTTGGGCTGAGTAGTGAGTCTGGGAACAAATTGGAAATTTCTATTGGGACTGGGTTTTAAAAAAGATACAACTTGCTGACAAGTCTTGTTTAGCTAGAACTAACACTAGCCAATAAAAAGACGACACGTGTTATTTACAGAGACATAAATGACATTTACAGGGGTTGAGTGAGTATTTACATCATTATTTAATTCATTTTAAAGGCTACGTGTCGTCTTTTTATTGGTTAGTGTTAGCTCTAGCTAACCAAAGTTGGTTAGCCAAGTTTTTTCCTTTCAGAAATATGTATTTGTCTCTGATGTGATTTTTTTGGTAAGGTTCTGATCAGTTTTAATAAGTTTGGTGGTTAACTACTAAACGTGCTGATTATACAAGAAACTAAAGTAAAATGTGGACAATAACTTTTTGTTATGGACTCAGATATTCAAATTATTGATCAAAGAAGGCAATGATACGTCGAACTAACCCCAAATATTATAGTGCAAGTACTCATGACTCATGATTAGGAGGTTTACACCAGCAAAACTTCAAAATGAAATGATTGAATTGGGTACGTATATCTTCTACTTCAGTCTAGTTTCTTCTACTTTGATCTCTCAGTTTAAGTTTTACATATGTGATTGATGCTTGAGACTTGAGATCGAGAACTTCGTAGGAAAAAATTTGGCCGACCCATGTTGATAAGCTCTAACAGACACAAGCCAATCAGAGATTGACACGTGGCAATTAAAAGGGCATAAATGACATTTACATGGACATAAATGACATTTACAAGGGCTTGGTGGGTGTTTGTAAATGTCTTTTATGCCCTTGAAATGCCACATGTCAAACTCTGATTGGCTTGTGTATGTTAGAGCGGACCCATATTGGTCAGCTAAGTTTTTTTCAACTTCATATAGCTAGGTTCTTTTCCTCATAATTTTCAGTATGAGTGGAAACATTTGAAATTATTCCGCAAAATACATATATAAATATATACTAGCCACAATAAGCAATAAAATTACAAATTGCTTCTTTTAAAATAAAATCACTTAAAAGCCGAGAAATAGAAAACAACTTCTAGAGTTTGCTAATAGTAATTTCAACGTTATCAATTGGTTTGGGATGTGAAAGATAAACCATCCCTGCATCTGGATTCATCAACTTCCACCTGAGTTAAACACGATGACCACAAATGTTTATAAATACGTAAACTATATATATAGTGTATCAAAAAAAACTATTAATACAGTTAATTTCCTTACTTGTATCCAACAGACAAATAATGCAAGAGGATTGCAAGCTGTGTCCTAACTAGCATATTTCCTGCACAAACTCTTGGTCCGCCACCAAAAACTTGGTATGTTCCGGGCTTAGGGGGAACCTAAAGCAATCCATTAATTAATCGATGAGTATATATAGTTACATTTTATTGAAGTTTAGTATAACTATAATTTCTAATAGAAATTCTATATAGAATGTGAACTTACATTCCATCTATCAGGATCAAAGCACATAGGATTATCGAAATTTTCTGAGGTTGTGTGGACATATCGGATCCAAATAATCACTTTCCAGCCCTCAGGTATTAGATAACCTGAAAATATTATATCGATCTTGATCACATATATACTAACTGAAAGTTGCATGCTACATATAATATACTACTTAACAATTAATTAGCTACCTTTGTACTCGGCTTCCTTAGAAGCCAAACGGAAAATGAACGCAGCAATGTTTGCCATTCTTACCGTCTCTTCCACAACCTGTAAATATATTATATATATACACCATTCAGTATTTCTGATAAATATTTCTTATTTAGTTAAAAGCTCGACAAACAAACTTGGACTAAATATGCACCTTGTTTGTGTATTTCATTTTGGAAATATCATCACTTGTAATAAGATCCCCTTTTTTCTTCTCACTTAAGCACATATTCTCCTCCTGTAAGTAGTACATGATCAAATTATTATAAATGGTGTCTTATTAATTAATTAGTTGTTTTTTTGGGTATTAGAAAATGATGGATGTTCATATTTACCCGAAGCTTTTTGAGGACATTGGGGTATTTGGCAAGAAAATAGATAGCCCACATTGATACAAGTGAAGTTGAGGCATATCCAGCAACAACAAGGCTAACAATGTTATCTATCACTTCTTCCTCACTTAACTGATTGCCTGCATCATCTTTAATTTGCATCAACCCATCCATTACATCATTTGTTAAAACTTCTTTTTGGCTCTTCTTCTTCTCCAGCTCCATCCTGAAAATAGCGTCAAGCTTTTTTCTACACTGCAAATTCAGTCACACAGTATATATTTGAGCATACAAATTAATGTACGTATATAAATCAGTTCATAATTAGTCTTCCACCTCCTAAACCTGGAGAGAACTATTGATATATTTTATAATTTTTCGACACGAGCTCGAGATTACATTCAAACTGTACGTACCTGAAGAGCATGATGATAAGCAAATCCAGGAATGTTGATGGGTTGAGCTCTAACTCCTTTCAGCAAGCCGGTAAACAAGTTATCGATGGTATCTAAGAGATGCCCTGGCTCCATGCTTGCGAATAGTTTTCCGATATTCTCAAATGCTAACTGTAAATTACAAAGGTGTTATAGATGAGTTAATTGGCTTTCCTTTAAGGTTGGAACTTGGCTAGATTAATATACTGCATGTATGCATGTGTGCTGCGAACTTTACCTTGTTAGATTCATCAAAAGCTTTTATTCTACCCTTTTGAGCCCACGACTCAAGTGCAGCGATTATGCGAGGTTGAACGAGGAGAGCAATTCGCCGGAGAGCGTCTGGCCGGTTTACTACATTGGTGACATAGCTTCTAACCCTAGCGTGAGGCTTTCCACTAACCGATACCAGTGAAGTTGGACCCATAAGATCAACATTAGGCCATACCGTGGTGAAGACCTCATCAGATTGCAGAACATATTTGTTCACCGCAGGGAAGCATGTGATGATGGATGGTGATCCGAAGAGGTGCGTTCTATACATTCCTACTCCATCGCCGTACCTGAGAGCATTCAAATTACGTTATATATAGTCTGAGAACATATGCGTGCAAGTGATAGGAAATATATATAGTTAATACGTACTTGGTCCTCTTAGCGTTGATGAAATCATCCGGGCGGCCAAGTACTTTGAAATACCAAAGGAAAGTGAACAGTTCACCAATGAATGGAAATCCCATGACTCCCGGTGGTAGTTTGGCGCCAGTAGGTGAGTGTCTCATTTTGAGAGGAAGAACGTACCAAAGCTCGTTCCACCACCACAGGAGCAACCCCAACAATGGCAAACCTCCCAAAACCAAAGCCATCCACACCCCCGAAGAAATATTCATATCCATCTCCACTATAATACTAATTCGTAAGCTTAATATTAGCTCCTCTTTGCTCTTAATGTGTCACAGTTGGAATCGGTAAGTTATATATAGAGCTAATTATGTAGATTACTCCTTCCCCAGTTTATTACTCTCACTACAACACATATGCCCTTTTCCGACCAAGTTATTCCAACGAAATCCATTTTTAGTCGGAAATAACACTATTTCCGACTGAAAACATTTGGCCGTCGGTAATCCCTCGGAAATATAATTATTATTTCCGACGGGCGTTTGAGGTATCAGAAATACTTAGAATGTGGTCGGAAATAATTTTTAACCGAACGTTGTATTATTTGATTTCAGATTTTCAATAAACTGTTTTTACTTGCATTAAAAAAATGTCATTATTGCCATATTTTTTTAAAGGGGTTTGAAACCCAGTCTAGCTGGGAGGCTCAGCCCCACGCTTTTTATTAATAGAAAAATAAAATACAAAAGGGAATGAGACTAAGCAGAAACCACTGCCAAGGAACAAAACAAGAAAGATACAACTCAAATATATGATTACAATGCACATCAGTAACATTTGTTTCAACATTTGTAGATTCTATTCCTACAGACGAGTGAATAGAAGACACTTTAACACTGTTAGAGTTGCTGGAGCTTTTGTACTCAACTGGCGACGGAGATGTGGAACGAAGACGAATCCGTCCACGAACTCTGCGTATATATTGACTTCTAGAAAATCTATGATTGGTTGACATAATTAATATGAATGAATAATAAGACGTATACAAGCAACACGAAAGGAATTTAAATAAGGCTAGCGTGCGGATGTGTTAAGTAAAATTAGTAGTTTTTATAGTGAGAAAATACTATCAGTTGTTGAAACGATCCTCCGATTATGACTCTTTTTACTGTAAGTTAGAGAGAAATTTGGTATATTACTCGTTCTGTGGGTTTGATATTTAGCCACTCAAGTAGGAAGAATCGTAGTTTTTCTGTTGAGGAAATTTTTTATAAATTATTAATCCAAATAATTGTCCAATAAAATTTAATCGTAGTTGTTTAGTTAATTAAACTTCTCATATATATCCTCGTACATTCCAAATTTGTAAGATTAGCTTTTGAATTGGTTTTAAAAAGGAGCACTAATCTTCCGGACATGAAGGTTTGTTTTTTTTTTTTTCTTTTTTTCCTTTTGGGTTTCAATAGGTTCCCTTTTTATTCCAAAAAAAAAAAAATAGAATAGGTCTCGGGTCTCCCTCTTCACTTTCTGCGATTCCAAACCCTCAAAATTTGGTGACCGCTTATGATTTCATTTGCGCGCCCTCAGGTTTTTCGTGGGTGTTTCACTCATAATTAGCGGTTTACCCACTTATCTCCTCAGATTAGTCAGTCTCTTCTCCGAATCGCCCTCTCATGGCAGCTCCCCAACTTACAGATTACGAGCTTATGAGGCTGGAGAAAATTCGCCAAAACAAGGAAAGATTAGCTTCATTGAACATCCCATCCTTGTCTGACCGACCCTCTGCCTCAACCAAACGCCCAAAGTAAGTAATCTCAAACACCCCACCCTCACCATCTCTATATCTTGTTCTTCACAAATTCCAATCTTTATTGTTCCTCGTATGGTCGAGACCAATCAACAATCAAAAGGTTTTGATTTCTATCCTTTTGTCGTTATGTTAGGTCTGCATTGTAAGGTATATATAGGAGGTTAGAAACTTCAATAAAAATGAAAAAGAAAAAGACAATGTAAAATTTGTATTGTAAACATAGAACTGTAAAATCATTATATTATAACAACTAGATGTTAATTTTAAGTTGGTAATGTCCGACTTGTTGAATATTTGTTGTTTGGATTATAAATTTACAGGGGATTTTGTCTTCACATATGTCCCTGATTACTTGGTAGGTCTTTGTAATTGATGTAGTTGATGCTTTACTTACTCAATACAAGATGTTTCTGCTACTCGTGCTTATGAGGCTACATTGGTTCTCTTGAAATTTTCTTTTCTTCATTCCCTTTATTGGCATGTAACCCTTTTAAGCTCTAGCAAACGAGTAATCTTCCCCTCCTAATTTACTCAACTTTCTTAACCCACTGCTGTCTATATGTACCTGAAATGAAGATACACTATAATCATACTGTCATTCTAACTAAAATAAAGAGATACATATTTACAAATAATTACTTTAGTAAAAAACTTACAGCTGCTGCAAAGAGGTCAGTTTTCCAATGGCAATGGTCCATAGAACTGGTTTGAGCTGAAACTTATGTTCAATCATAAGTATATGTCAACCCCATAAACAGAACAATTATAGAACGAACAAGTTATACTATATCTTTAATATTGCAGACAAGGACTTAAAGTTCAATCAAACTGGTCAAGTTGCCAAGCTCTCTTGAGAATTGACCTGACAGATTGTTTATGCCTAAGCTACTGCTCAATTATAGAAAAGAACAAAGTCATATCTCATTATTTTAATACAATTTTTCCTTTTCTTCTTTACAAAATTTTTATTTTGGCTTACTGATATGCTTCTTTCATTGGGAACTATATATGAAATTGGTCTGTGATATGTTTCTGATCCTGCCTGTGTAGTCTTAACATTTTCCTATATTTAGCAGTTCATAAAATAGCAGTTCATCTGTGTGTTTATAATTAGTTTGATTAATCATTTTATATCTACTTAACTACATTTACATATAGCTAGTAATGATGAAGGTGTTTTTTAACTCAATCTTTTTTAAAAGATAATGTGTTTTAATCCGTTTCAAGAATTTGAATCTTTTAATTTTGTCTTACACATTGTCATATAATATTGTAGTCCTGACAAGGAAGGGCACCCGACAAAAAAATAGGGCCAACCACTTCACATCCGGAGTCTTCTACACGTACTATTCTTGAAGACATTCCCAAAGAAACTACAGATGATGACAGAGAGGAAGAAATGTTGATATTTGAGGCTACAAAAAGGAAGGGTAGAGGCCCTGCCAAAGGTTTCAATGGCTATGGCACAAAAGCACAGTCTACTTTGCTTTGGCTCTGTTGTATGCATCCTATACCATCTTCTCTACCACAGTTTCCTTTACTAAATCTCTAAGTTATGTGTTGATGTTTATTTTGTAGTGTGATTTTGTAGGATATAATATATAATTTGTGGTATGATCCTCATCCAACATTTTTACTACATATGTAGCATCTTGGGAGACTGTGATTTGTTAGATCATGGTTGCAACATTTGTATAGGGATGAATATAATTTTTCTGTGGCTATGACAGTACAAAAAAAATCTGTACTGTCTACTTTGCTTGGTCTTGACATTGATGTTTGCTTGTTTCTAGGGGAACAATAGTCTTAGCCACTGTCTTGACATTGAGTTTATATATAATATATCAAAATGGTCGGATGTGTTCATCTTAATTGTTGCTCATCTTACCAGTTCTCAAGTGTTACTTTATTTGCGTGTTCCTGGGGGTACAAGAAGTTCTAGCGATACAGTCTTACCTTATTTACATGTTGCTGTTTGTTTCAAAGGATCATTCTATTCCTCAATTCTGTACAGTCTACTTTGCATGGTCTGTACAATTGTTGCAACCATGATATAACAAATTATATATTATATATAATTTTTCTGTGTGTGTGACGATGTGACAGGTTGCTTCCTCAAACTCACCTATTGATGGAGATTCTGAAGGTCGTAGTCTTTGATCCGTTCTTCGTAGTTGCTACTTATAAGGACTTGTACTATGTAGTTTTTGAACTATTTCTACTAAGTTGGATTTGGATGTTGTGGATGACGTAGTTGCTACTTATAAGGAATTGTACTATGTATGTAGTTTTTGAATTATTTCTACTAAGTTGGATTTGGATGTTATGGATGATGCATGTTCACATGTATTAAAGTTACGTAGTTGATATCGTTGAATCTTCATTGCCGTTTATTTTGTTCTTCAGGTTTTACAAACTAAATATTTAAATTATGAGAAAATTTATAATAATTATAATTCAATGCTGAAAATGGAAAATCTCACATAAAATAGTATTTCCGACGACTGTTTTAGTCGAAAATGGCATTTGAATGTTTCCGACAAAACAAAGTTGTCGGAACTAATACGTCGGAAATGAAATTATTACTGACCAAATGAAATCATTTTTCCGACTGCTTATTTGGTCGGGAATGACAAGTATTTCCGAGGACCGGTCGGAAAAAGAGTATTTGTGACCACAGTACTTGTTCGCGTCGGTTTTTACACCTGTCGAACTATCAACACGTGGGGGTGGCGGACGTATGCTTCAGTCCTGATGTGTTATGCGTGGGCGTGCCAGTATCTTTGGGTTAGATACAACCTTGGTGCGGACGACCTTTGGCGAGCGGATGACGCTGGCGAGCGGATTACCCTTGCGAGCGGATGACGCTGGCGAGCGGATTACCCTTGCGAGCGGATGACCCTGGCGAGCGGATGACGCTGGCGAGCGGATTACCCTTGCGAGCGGATGACCCTGGCGAGCGTACTCGTTTGCTCGGATTACCCTTGCGAGCGGATGACCCTGGCGAGCGTACTCGTTTGCTCCCTACTACCTGACTTCTTGATCAAACGATTGTTACGCGGGCGTTGACATGCCGGCGTAGAAGGCTCGAACAAGACCTAAGTAAACATTTACTAGGATTTTCTCTCAACCTTTTGCAGATTGAGTAATCTTACTTCGATCCTGAGATGCAAAGCAGAGCTTTAATCAAGACCGCGGGAAACGGTTTGCTTCCAACCTCTTGCAGATTGGCTTGCAGATTGTTTGTCTTCCAACCTCTTGCAGATTGGGAATAGTTTGATCCAACCTTTGGCAGATCGGGACCATGTTACAGACGTTGCAGATTATCCTGGCGGATGACCCTTAGTGAGCAGATTATCCTGGCGGATGACCCTTGATCCAACCTCTGGCAGATTGGGATCATGGTTTTGTTACCGGAGTAACGACTCGATTTGTCACAAGGTGTGACGACTAGACTCGATATGTCTCTGCGATGCTTCGACACGAACGCAAGGCACTTTCGACAACAACGGCAGGTGTACGGCGACCGATGTGGTGGGCGTAGGTTTGCGGCTAGGTTGGAAGAGTGGTTTGCGGTTGGTGGAGGCAGTTCGCGAGAGACTGCTGCTGCGACCGAAACTTGGTGCATGGCTGCGACTCTGAGTTTGGTGCAGGGAAGCGACAAGCACTCCGGAGAGGCTTATGCCCCGGAGGGACTTTGGTTTGCGTTGCGCAAAGGTTTTTGTGTGGAGGAGCTCCCTTTTCTTGTACACCATGATCCCTTTATATAGAGAATGCAGAACCTCAATACTTGTATATCAAGCATAATAGATTCTGAGATCAATTAGGATTTGATTACCCAAAACCATCTCTTCTTGGATTCCTAGAGGAACCCTAATTCTTTTCCAAGAAGGAAAAATACATCAGATTATTCCTTAATGAATAACCTCTTGGGCCTTGTCCCACAAGCTCGGACAAATGTAAATTTGGGCCCAAACATTGCCCCCCAGCCTTTGAAATTGAAGGCATAGTGAAATTGATAAAGGCTAGAAAGCCCAATCCGAACCAACTCTAGCGGATGCAACTTTTTTGATATTGTCCCACTGTTGCCCCCCCAGTTTACTTGGTTATGGCGAATATAAGGAATATGAAGCAATGCCAAGAAAACTAAGTGAAGTTGCCCCCTGGACGAGCAATATTAGGAAGAGGATTGCCCCCCCAGCCTAAACTATAGCGAGTGAGGTCACCCTAATTGGATGTCCTTTATTATCAATTCCCTCAATCTTGAGAGGTCTGATAGCGCTATATGATATGTAGTAGATCCCGCAATCTTGATACTGGTCCCACTGGGCGTGCCAAAAATGTTCGCGTCGGATTTTACTCCTGTCGAACTGTCAACTCGTTGTGGTGGCGGACGTATGCTTCAGTCCTGATGTGTTATGCGTGGGCGTGCCAGTATCTTTGGGTTAGATACAACCTTGGTGCGGACGACCTTTGGCGAGCGGATGACGCTGGCGAGCGGATTACCCTTGCGAGCGGATGACGCTGGCGAGCGGATTACCCTTGCGAGCGGATGACCCTGGCGAGCGGATGACGCTGGCGAGCGGATTACCCTTGCGAGCGGATGACCCTGGCGAGCGTACTCGTTTGCTCGGATTACCCTTGCGAGCGGATGACCCTGGCGAGCGTACTCGTTTGCTCCCTACTACCTGACTTCTTGATCAAACGATTGTTACGCGGGCGTTGACATGCCGGCGTAGAAGGCTCGAACAAGACCTAAGTAAACATTTACTAGGATTTTCTCTCAACCTTTTGCAGATTGAGTAATCTTACTTCGATCCTGAGATGCAAAGCAGAGCTTTAATCAAGACCGCGGGAAACGGTTTGCTTCCAACCTCTTGCAGATTGGCTTGCAGATTGTTTGTCTTCCAACCTCTTGCAGATTGGGAATAGTTTGATCCAACCTTTGGCAGATCGGGACCATGTTACAGACGTTGCAGATTATCCTGGCGGATGACCCTTAGTGAGCAGATTATCCTGGCGGATGACCCTTGATCCAACCTCTGGCAGATTGGGATCATGGTTTTGTTACCGGAGTAACGACTCGATTTGTCACAAGGTGTGACGACTAGACTCGATATGTCTCTGCGATGCTTCGACACGAACGCAAGGCACTTTCGACAACAACGGCAGGTGTACGGCGACCGATGTGGTGGGCGTAGGTTTGCGGCTAGGTTGGAAGAGTGGTTTGCGGTTGGTGGAGGCAGTTCGCGAGAGACTGCTGCTGCGACCGAAACTTGGTGCATGGCTGCGACTCTGAGTTTGGTGCAGGGAAGCGACAAGCACTCCGGAGAGGCTTATGCCCCGGAGGGACTTTGGTTTGCGTTGCGCAAAGGTTTTTGTGTGGAGGAGCTCCCTTTTCTTGTACACCATGATCCCTTTATATAGAGAATGCAGAACCTCAATACTTGTATATCAAGCATAATAGATTCTGAGATCAATTAGGATTTGATTACCCAAAACCATCTCTTCTTGGATTCCTAGAGGAACCCTAATTCTTTTCCAAGAAGGAAAAATACATCAGATTATTCCTTAATGAATAACCTCTTGGGCCTTGTCCCACAAGCTCGGACAAATGTAAATTTGGGCCCAAACATTGCCCCCCAGCCTTTGAAATTGAAGGCATAGTGAAATTGATAAAGGCTAGAAAGCCCAATCCGAACCAACTCTAGCGGATGCAACTTTTTTGATATTGTCCCACTGTTTGTTCGCGTCGGATTTTACTCCTGTCGAACTGTCAACTCGTTGTGGTGGCGGACGTATGCTTCAGTCCTGATGTGTTATGCGTGGGCGTGCCAGTATCTTTGGGTTAGATACAACCTTGGTGCGGACGACCTTTGGCGAGCGGATGACGCTGGCGAGCGGATTACCCTTGCGAGCGGATGACGCTGGCGAGCGGATTACCCTTGCGAGCGGATGACCCTGGCGAGCGGATGACGCTGGCGAGCGGATTACCCTTGCGAGCGGATGACCCTGGCGAGCGTACTCGTTTGCTCGGATTACCCTTGCGAGCGGATGACCCTGGCGAGCGTACTCGTTTGCTCCCTACTACCTGACTTCTTGATCAAACGATTGTTACGCGGGCGTTGACATGCCGGCGTAGAAGGCTCGAACAAGACCTAAGTAAACATTTACTAGGATTTTCTCTCAACCTTTTGCAGATTGAGTAATCTTACTTCGATCCTGAGATGCAAAGCAGAGCTTTAATCAAGACCGCGGGAAACGGTTTGCTTCCAACCTCTTGCAGATTGGCTTGCAGATTGTTTGTCTTCCAACCTCTTGCAGATTGGGAATAGTTTGATCCAACCTTTGGCAGATCGGGACCATGTTACAGACGTTGCAGATTATCCTGGCGGATGACCCTTAGTGAGCAGATTATCCTGGCGGATGACCCTTGATCCAACCTCTGGCAGATTGGGATCATGGTTTTGTTACCGGAGTAACGACTCGATTTGTCACAAGGTGTGACGACTAGACTCGATATGTCTCTGCGATGCTTCGACACGAACGCAAGGCACTTTCGACAACAACGGCAGGTGTACGGCGACCGATGTGGTGGGCGTAGGTTTGCGGCTAGGTTGGAAGAGTGGTTTGCGGTTGGTGGAGGCAGTTCGCGAGAGACTGCTGCTGCGACCGAAACTTGGTGCATGGCTGCGACTCTGAGTTTGGTGCAGGGAAGCGACAAGCACTCCGGAGAGGCTTATGCCCCGGAGGGACTTTGGTTTGCGTTGCGCAAAGGTTTTTGTGTGGAGGAGCTCCCTTTTCTTGTACACCATGATCCCTTTATATAGAGAATGCAGAACCTCAATACTTGTATATCAAGCATAATAGATTCTGAGATCAATTAGGATTTGATTACCCAAAACCATCTCTTCTTGGATTCCTAGAGGAACCCTAATTCTTTTCCAAGAAGGAAAAATACATCAGATTATTCCTTAATGAATAACCTCTTGGGCCTTGTCCCACAAGCTCGGACAAATGTAAATTTGGGCCCAAACATTGCCCCCCAGCCTTTGAAATTGAAGGCATAGTGAAATTGATAAAGGCTAGAAAGCCCAATCCGAACCAACTCTAGCGGATGCAACTTTTTTGATATTGTCCCACTGTTGCCCCCCCAGTTTACTTGGTTATGGCGAATATAAGGAATATGAAGCAATGCCAATGTTTGGGCCCAAATTTACATTTGTCCGAGCTTGTGGGACAAGGCCCAAGAGGTTATTCATTAAGGAATAATCTGATGTATTTTTCCTTCTTGGAAAAGAATTAGGGTTCCTCTAGGAATCCAAGAAGAGATGGTTTTGGGTAATCAAATCCTAATTGATCTCAGAATCTATTATGCTTGATATACAAGTATTGAGGTTCTGCATTCTCTATATAAAGGGATCATGGTGTACAAGAAAAGGGAGCTCCTCCACACAAAAACCTTTGCGCAACGCAAACCAAAGTCCCTCCGGGGCATAAGCCTCTCCGGAGTGCTTGTCGCTTCCCTGCACCAAACTCAGAGTCGCAGCCATGCACCAAGTTTCGGTCGCAGCAGCAGTCTCTCGCGAACTGCCTCCACCAACCGCAAACCACTCTTCCAACCTAGCCGCAAACCTACGCCCACCACATCGGTCGCCGTACACCTGCCGTTGTTGTCGAAAGTGCCTTGCGTTCGTGTCGAAGCATCGCAGAGACATATCGAGTCTAGTCGTCACACCTTGTGACAAATCGAGTCGTTACTCCGGTAACAAAACCATGATCCCAATCTGCCAGAGGTTGGATCAAGGGTCATCCGCCAGGATAATCTGCTCACTAAGGGTCATCCGCCAGGATAATCTGCAACGTCTGTAACATGGTCCCGATCTGCCAAAGGTTGGATCAAACTATTCCCAATCTGCAAGAGGTTGGAAGACAAACAATCTGCAAGCCAATCTGCAAGAGGTTGGAAGCAAACCGTTTCCCGCGGTCTTGATTAAAGCTCTGCTTTGCATCTCAGGATCGAAGTAAGATTACTCAATCTGCAAAAGGTTGAGAGAAAATCCTAGTAAATGTTTACTTAGGTCTTGTTCGAGCCTTCTACGCCGGCATGTCAACGCCCGCGTAACAATCGTTTGATCAAGAAGTCAGGTAGTAGGGAGCAAACGAGTACGCTCGCCAGGGTCATCCGCTCGCAAGGGTAATCCGAGCAAACGAGTACGCTCGCCAGGGTCATCCGCTCGCAAGGGTAATCCGCTCGCCAGCGTCATCCGCTCGCCAGGGTCATCCGCTCGCAAGGGTAATCCGCTCGCCAGCGTCATCCGCTCGCAAGGGTAATCCGCTCGCCAGCGTCATCCGCTCGCCAAAGGTCGTCCGCACCAAGGTTGTATCTAACCCAAAGATACTGGCACGCCCACGCATAACACATCAGGACTGAAGCATACGTCCGCCACCACAACGAGTTGACAGTTCGACAGGAGTAAAATCCGACGCGAACATTTTTGGCACGCCCAGTGGGACCAGTATCAAGATTGCGGGATCTACTACATATCATATAGCGCTATCAGACCTCTCAAGATTGAGGGAATTGATAATAAAGGACATCCAATTAGGGTGACCTCACTCGCTATAGTTTAGGCTGGGGGGGCAATCCTCTTCCTAATATTGCTCGTCCAGGGGGCAACTTCACTTAGTTTTCTTGGCATTGCTTCATATTCCTTATATTCGCCATAACCAAGTAAACTGGGGGGGCAACAGTGGGACAATATCAAAAAAGTTGCATCCGCTAGAGTTGGTTCGGATTGGGCTTTCTAGCCTTTATCAATTTCACTATGCCTTCAATTTCAAAGGCTGGGGGGCAATGTTTGGGCCCAAATTTACATTTGTCCGAGCTTGTGGGACAAGGCCCAAGAGGTTATTCATTAAGGAATAATCTGATGTATTTTTCCTTCTTGGAAAAGAATTAGGGTTCCTCTAGGAATCCAAGAAGAGATGGTTTTGGGTAATCAAATCCTAATTGATCTCAGAATCTATTATGCTTGATATACAAGTATTGAGGTTCTGCATTCTCTATATAAAGGGATCATGGTGTACAAGAAAAGAGAGCTCCTCCACACAAAAACCTTTGCGCAACGCAAACCAAAGTCCCTCCGGGGCATAAGCCTCTCCGGAGTGCTTGTCGCTTCCCTGCACCAAACTCAGAGTCGCAGCCATGCACCAAGTTTCGGTCGCAGCAGCAGTCTCTCGCGAACTGCCTCCACCAACCGCAAACCACTCTTCCAACCTAGCCGCAAACCTACGCCCACCACATCGGTCGCCGTACACCTGCCGTTGTTGTCGAAAGTGCCTTGCGTTCGTGTCGAAGCATCGCAGAGACATATCGAGTCTAGTCGTCACACCTTGTGACAAATCGAGTCGTTACTCCGGTAACAAAACCATGATCCCAATCTGCCAGAGGTTGGATCAAGGGTCATCCGCCAGGATAATCTGCTCACTAAGGGTCATCCGCCAGGATAATCTGCAACGTCTGTAACATGGTCCCGATCTGCCAAAGGTTGGATCAAACTATTCCCAATCTGCAAGAGGTTGGAAGACAAACAATCTGCAAGCCAATCTGCAAGAGGTTGGAAGCAAACCGTTTCCCGCGGTCTTGATTAAAGCTCTGCTTTGCATCTCAGGATCGAAGTAAGATTACTCAATCTGCAAAAGGTTGAGAGAAAATCCTAGTAAATGTTTACTTAGGTCTTGTTCGAGCCTTCTACGCCGGCATGTCAACGCCCGCGTAACAATCGTTTGATCAAGAAGTCAGGTAGTAGGGAGCAAACGAGTACGCTCGCCAGGGTCATCCGCTCGCAAGGGTAATCCGAGCAAACGAGTACGCTCGCCAGGGTCATCCGCTCGCAAGGGTAATCCGCTCGCCAGCGTCATCCGCTCGCCAGGGTCATCCGCTCGCAAGGGTAATCCGCTCGCCAGCGTCATCCGCTCGCAAGGGTAATCCGCTCGCCAGCGTCATCCGCTCGCCAAAGGTCGTCCGCACCAAGGTTGTATCTAACCCAAAGATACTGGCACGCCCACGCATAACACATCAGGACTGAAGCATACGTCCGCCACCACAACGAGTTGACAGTTCGACAGGAGTAAAATCCGACGCGAACATTTTGGCACGCCCAGTGGGATCAGTATCAAGATTGCGGGATCTACTACATATCATATAGCGCTATCAGACCTCTCAAGATTGAGGGAATTGATAATAAAGGACATCCAATTAGGGTGACCTCACTCGCTATAGTTTAGGCTGGGGGGGCAATCCTCTTCCTAATATTGCTCGTCCAGGGGGCAACTTCACTTAGTTTTCTTGGCATTGCTTCATATTCCTTATATTCGCCATAACCAAGTAAACTGGGGGGGCAACAGTGGGACAATATCAAAAAAGTTGCATCCGCTAGAGTTGGTTCGGATTGGGCTTTCTAGCCTTTATCAATTTCACTATGCCTTCAATTTCAAAGGCTGGGGGGCAATGTTTGGGCCCAAATTTACATTTGTCCGAGCTTGTGGGACAAGGCCCAAGAGGTTATTCATTAAGGAATAATCTGATGTATTTTTCCTTCTTGGAAAAGAATTAGGGTTCCTCTAGGAATCCAAGAAGAGATGGTTTTGGGTAATCAAATCCTAATTGATCTCAGAATCTATTATGCTTGATATACAAGTATTGAGGTTCTGCATTCTCTATATAAAGGGATCATGGTGTACAAGAAAAGGGAGCTCCTCCACACAAAAACCTTTGCGCAACGCAAACCAAAGTCCCTCCGGGGCATAAGCCTCTCCGGAGTGCTTGTCGCTTCCCTGCACCAAACTCAGAGTCGCAGCCATGCACCAAGTTTCGGTCGCAGCAGCAGTCTCTCGCGAACTGCCTCCACCAACCGCAAACCACTCTTCCAACCTAGCCGCAAACCTACGCCCACCACATCGGTCGCCGTACACCTGCCGTTGTTGTCGAAAGTGCCTTGCGTTCGTGTCGAAGCATCGCAGAGACATATCGAGTCTAGTCGTCACACCTTGTGACAAATCGAGTCGTTACTCCGGTAACAAAACCATGATCCCAATCTGCCAGAGGTTGGATCAAGGGTCATCCGCCAGGATAATCTGCTCACTAAGGGTCATCCGCCAGGATAATCTGCAACGTCTGTAACATGGTCCCGATCTGCCAAAGGTTGGATCAAACTATTCCCAATCTGCAAGAGGTTGGAAGACAAACAATCTGCAAGCCAATCTGCAAGAGGTTGGAAGCAAACCGTTTCCCGCGGTCTTGATTAAAGCTCTGCTTTGCATCTCAGGATCGAAGTAAGATTACTCAATCTGCAAAAGGTTGAGAGAAAATCCTAGTAAATGTTTACTTAGGTCTTGTTCGAGCCTTCTACGCCGGCATGTCAACGCCCGCGTAACAATCGTTTGATCAAGAAGTCAGGTAGTAGGGAGCAAACGAGTACGCTCGCCAGGGTCATCCGCTCGCAAGGGTAATCCGAGCAAACGAGTACGCTCGCCAGGGTCATCCGCTCGCAAGGGTAATCCGCTCGCCAGCGTCATCCGCTCGCCAGGGTCATCCGCTCGCAAGGGTAATCCGCTCGCCAGCGTCATCCGCTCGCAAGGGTAATCCGCTCGCCAGCGTCATCCGCTCGCCAAAGGTCGTCCGCACCAAGGTTGTATCTAACCCAAAGATACTGGCACGCCCACGCATAACACATCAGGACTGAAGCATACGTCCGCCACCACAACGAGTTGACAGTTCGACAGGAGTAAAATCCGACGCGAACTGTTTACTTAGGTCTTGTTCGAGCCTTCTACGCCGGCATGTCAACGCCCGCGTAACAATCGTTTGATCAAGAAGTCAGGTAGTAGGGAGCAAACGAGTACGCTCGCCAGGGTCATCCGCTCGCAAGGGTAATCCGAGCAAACGAGTACGCTCGCCAGGGTCATCCGCTCGCAAGGGTAATCCGCTCGCCAGCGTCATCCGCTCGCCAGCGTCATCCGCTCGCAAGGGTAATCCGCTCGCCAGCGTCATCCGCTCGCCAAAGGTCGTCCGCACCAAGGTTGTATCTAACCCAAAGATACTGGCACGCCCACGCATAACACATCAGGACTGAAGCATACGTCCGCCACCACAACGAGTTGACAGTTCGACAGGAGTAAAATCCGACGCGAACATTTTGGCACGCCCAGTGGGATCAGTATCAAGATTGCGGGATCTACTACATATCATATAGCGCTATCAGACCTCTCAAGATTGAGGGAATTGATAATAAAGGACATCCAATTAGGGTGACCTCACTCGCTATAGTTTAGGCTGGGGGGGCAATCCTCTTCCTAATATTGCTCGTCCAGGGGGCAACTTCACTTAGTTTTCTTGGCATTGCTTCATATTCCTTATATTCGCCATAACCAAGTAAACTGGGGGGGCAACAGTGGGACAATATCAAAAAAGTTGCATCCGCTAGAGTTGGTTCGGATTGGGCTTTCTAGCCTTTATCAATTTCACTATGCCTTCAATTTCAAAGGCTGGGGGGCAATGTTTGGGCCCAAATTTACATTTGTCCGAGCTTGTGGGACAAGGCCCAAGAGGTTATTCATTAAGGAATAATCTGATGTATTTTTCCTTCTTGGAAAAGAATTAGGGTTCCTCTAGGAATCCAAGAAGAGATGGTTTTGGGTAATCAAATCCTAATTGATCTCAGAATCTATTATGCTTGATATACAAGTATTGAGGTTCTGCATTCTCTATATAAAGGGATCATGGTGTACAAGAAAAGAGAGCTCCTCCACACAAAAACCTTTGCGCAACGCAAACCAAAGTCCCTCCGGGGCATAAGCCTCTCCGGAGTGCTTGTCGCTTCCCTGCACCAAACTCAGAGTCGCAGCCATGCACCAAGTTTCGGTCGCAGCAGCAGTCTCTCGCGAACTGCCTCCACCAACCGCAAACCACTCTTCCAACCTAGCCGCAAACCTACGCCCACCACATCGGTCGCCGTACACCTGCCGTTGTTGTCGAAAGTGCCTTGCGTTCGTGTCGAAGCATCGCAGAGACATATCGAGTCTAGTCGTCACACCTTGTGACAAATCGAGTCGTTACTCCGGTAACAAAACCATGATCCCAATCTGCCAGAGGTTGGATCAAGGGTCATCCGCCAGGATAATCTGCTCACTAAGGGTCATCCGCCAGGATAATCTGCAACGTCTGTAACATGGTCCCGATCTGCCAAAGGTTGGATCAAACTATTCCCAATCTGCAAGAGGTTGGAAGACAAACAATCTGCAAGCCAATCTGCAAGAGGTTGGAAGCAAACCGTTTCCCGCGGTCTTGATTAAAGCTCTGCTTTGCATCTCAGGATCGAAGTAAGATTACTCAATCTGCAAAAGGTTGAGAGAAAATCCTAGTAAATGTTTACTTAGGTCTTGTTCGAGCCTTCTACGCCGGCATGTCAACGCCCGCGTAACAATCGTTTGATCAAGAAGTCAGGTAGTAGGGAGCAAACGAGTACGCTCGCCAGGGTCATCCGCTCGCAAGGGTAATCCGAGCAAACGAGTACGCTCGCCAGGGTCATCCGCTCGCAAGGGTAATCCGCTCGCCAGCGTCATCCGCTCGCCAGGGTCATCCGCTCGCAAGGGTAATCCGCTCGCCAGCGTCATCCGCTCGCAAGGGTAATCCGCTCGCCAGCGTCATCCGCTCGCCAAAGGTCGTCCGCACCAAGGTTGTATCTAACCCAAAGATACTGGCACGCCCACGCATAACACATCAGGACTGAAGCATACGTCCGCCACCACAACGAGTTGACAGTTCGACAGGAGTAAAATCCGACGCGAACAGTACTACCGACCGCTTCCGACGAATTTTATTTGGTCGGAAAGTGTATTACCGACCAAAATATAGGTACTTACGACCATTTTGATTGTCGGAAATGGCATGTTGTGTTGTAGTGTCTTTCTAGCCAGGTGAACAAGCAAGCAAGACAAAAGGGAATCAAACTTACTTGAAACCCACAGAACTTGAGGAATATATGTATCCGATTAGTTAACTAACTGTAGATAAGCTTACTGTGGGGTTGTGGCCCTAATTTGCTAATTTGGTTTATTAAATTGATAATATTGTCAGATTGCGTCATGAGTTTTGGCTTAGTAGGTACATTTTCTTCTCTATTTGGAAGGTGTCAAGATCGGATTGTAGCTAGTTTACAGCCCTAGCTAGTTCATATAAAATTGTCTCGATCTTGTTATGTGATTTCGTTTTCTGGAAGTTTTATTAAATAATGCACTTGCATGATAAATTAATTTGGCACTAATCTAGCTATCCAATAATGGCATATATATTGATCCCTAGCCATTTTTGCCTAAAAGTATATTCCCAGTATAAGCGTATAATGTTCCATTATGACAGTAGTGTATATATATAAATAAATGACATGGTTACTGCAAAGGCCACTCGAATACAAAACTTCTCGAGTGATGATGAGCATGAATCAGGACAGTAGCTAGTCACAGTAGTTCAACTAATTAGAAATGAAATACTTAAACTGATTCACATTATTGAATGACACTTACAGCTCTAATTAATTTGCCCTAATAGAGTAATAGGGCATTTGAGGCATTATGGTTTGGGATAATGACCATTTGCACAAAAATGAGTTAAAAATTGACCATTCCAATGATTATTGCCCATTCCAATGAATCTCGGCAAAAATACATAATTACCCTATATTAAAATCATATATATATATATATATATATATATATATATATATATATCTCTCTCTCTCAAGCTACGGTTTCACTTTTCTCAATCACTCTCCGATCCTCACTACCCTCACCCTCCTCCTCCTCTCCTCCACCGCCACCTCACCGCCGGAAACCACAACCTCCAACTTCATATGCTCCACCAACTCGGCCTCCACCGCCGCAGCAGCCCCTCCCGATCTCGGATCAACACCTGCACCCGATTCCTGCACCCGTGACCTCGCCACATCGAGCCCAGATCGAAGCCACTGTCTGTGCTCAACCCAAATCGGACCTCCGCCGCGTCGACCCAACAGTCCCACATCGTTGATGTCGAGCCCAGCCGAGCGCCGACGACACGGCCCTCAGTCCAGCAAATTCGCGAGTCGGGAATTGAACGTGGTTGTTGGATATGACGTTCAATTCGATCGGGGAATGAAAGCCCAGCCCAGCCCAGCCCATCCGGGATTAGGTGTTCGATGGGCGATCTAGGGTTTCGCGATTAAGAGGAAGAGAAGCTAGGTTTGATTATAGTTGATTATAATGGTTGGAATTGAAGACGCGATTGAAAATGCAAGGCTATGCATGGGAGGGGAGGTGATGGTAGGAAACGGAGTCGGCACATGTTTTAGCTATTCTTCTTTAACATTTACCCTAATCAGTAAAACTATTACTGGGGGTCAGTAAAACTATTACTGGGGTTCAGTAATACTATTACTGGGGGTCAGTAATACGTAGCCATGGTCATGTTCTTGTGGCTGTGTGCTTCTGAGATTCTATGCTTCCGCAATTTCAATTTCATAGATTCGAGTTTCCCAAATTTGGATGTTTGGTGATTAAAGTGGATGTTTGGTGATTAAATTTCAATTTTTGGGATAATGTGGATGTTTGGTGATTAAAGTTTTGCAACTTCATGCCTGGATTACTGGGGGTCAGTAACCTGGTTACTGGGGGTCAGCAATCGATTACTGTGGGTCAGTAACCATGGTTACTGACGGTCAGTAATCGATTACTGGGGGTCAGTAACCATGGTTACTAGGGGTCAGTAATCGATTACTGGGGGTCAGTAACATGGTTACTAGGGGTCACTAATCGATTACTGGGTAACATGGTTATTGGAAAATATGGAATCTGTAACCTGATTACTGGGGGTCAGTAATCGATTATTGGGGGTCAGTAACTTGATTACTGAAAATCTGTAGTCTGTAAATTGCTTACTGGGGGTCAGTAACCATCGTCCAATAACCTGATTATAAAAAAAATAAAAAATAAAAAAAAAATCCGGCGAAAAAAAAAATTGGTGACAGGAATCCGACGACTCCGGCCACCGGCCATGAGAGGCCGGAGGAGTTGGGTGACCTTTCTGCAAAGTTTCTTTATTTTCCACTTTCTCAGTACATTATAATTCAAAAATCTGTTAGATAAGATAGAAGGACAAAATAGGAAGAAAAAAATTAAAATTGTACTAGGGTTGAAAAAGATTTGTTCAAATGGGCAATAGAGTTGTAATTTTATGTTCAATATGGGAGAAAAATAAGATGGTCATTAGAATGGGTAATAAGGGGGCCAAATTAGTACATTTTCTATTATGGTTTCTTTGATTGATCAAGATCGAGAATAATAGTGTATTAGTAGCCAAGTACGTACGTGATGCATGATCGAGTAAACATCGTCATCGATCCATTCTTTTGTCAGCTGGAGGATCGAGATCGCAAGCCCCTTAAGTACGTTTTGGTCTGAACTGATAATCATGTAAGTCCAAGAGGGCAAATTAAGGAGGAGCAACAAAGGCCGGGCACAGTGCATGCTGTGGGTAAAAGAACTCAGCAAACCAGTAATGAACTGTAAGTTCTGTCGTTCTGTTTCTTTTCGGTTCCTTTTCTTCTTTCTAGCTCCACCCTGAAAATCGCCTCGAGGTTCCTCCTATACTGCAAATTCACATTCTTGTACATATGATTCAACTGTTCCTTGAACGGCTACCAAAGAACTAGAACCTACAATATCAACATTGGGCCAAATTAGAACCTACAATATCAACATCAGATCTGATTGGAATACAAATTTGTTCAGCGCAGGTAAGCAGGTTATGATCGATGGCGTTCCTACTATAGGTCGAATGATAAATCTAATCCAATCACAGCAGATATATTTCGAAGAAATCACTTTTTTCGAAACAAAATTCCTTTGTTTCTTATCCCCTTTTGTCCATCATCCAAAATATCAAAAACTAACAGAAATTAACTGCATCATCAGTTCTATTTTGGGGATAGGTTTAAACTGCATCAGCTTCTTGGTTCTTATTCCCTTATTTCGGTTCGAATTCATAGCCGGTTATTTAAAATGCTATTTTTTACTTTTTTTTTTATTTATCTTTTTACCAAAAGCTTTGAATTATCATAGCCGGTTAATGATAATGTGACTGAGTTTGAATTTTAAAATTACCTGTATTATCTGAAACTCTTGGGGATGGGTATGAACTACATCATCAGATAGGCTTGAACTAATTATTGGCCGGCCAACTAGTTCGGTTTTTCATTTTTCTTTTCCGATGAAAGGCAACTAGCTATAAATTTGGCCGGCCGGCAGCATGTGCACCGTTTTGTTGAAGTTGAACTATATACAGTTTTGATTATGAGAAAGGCTTGATTAACATTTTTTTAATTTTTTTTTTATAGAGGGAATGAACTAACAAACAGGATCTGCATGATCTGTAGGGAAACTGAGGATCAAAGTCAAGAGTCATTGACTCATATACCTCATAAGACCCATGACAACCTGCTTCACGTACATTTCGGCGGGTATATGAAAATATGGAGAAATTAAGACTCACATTCATGGACTAAGACTAATCCATTCGCCTGCGTTTGACTTGTAACGACCTAGGGTAATTATACAAATCCAATCGGAAAATCAGATGAATCACATCCATTTGATGCAAAATCAAGGGCGCATAAAATGGGGTTGTTTTTTCCCTAATCTTTTACATGCAAGTTAATTAAACACTTCTTTCCGGCCGGGTAAACAGGCAATAACTAGAACAAGTCAGCATACCAGTTTAGAGATAGGTCTCGGACTTTTGAATTATACGTCCGTACGTCTCTTACCCTCTGCTCATATAAGGGCATAAGAGTCCCCAAAACAAGAACATCCATACTCATAAGAGAAGGGCGAGCCAGGGACTTCAGAGAGAGAGAGAGATGGAGATGGGGATGAATGTGCAGAATTCTTCATCTTCTCCAGAAGCTCATCAAGACCCTCCAAAACAACCTCGTTCTGCTAGGAAAAAATCACCAGGAGGTTGGAGAGCAATCAAAGACATTTTAGGTATCTATAAAACACACTTTTCATTTTCATATGATTGCTTAATAGATGATGCGTTTCTTATTGAGTACTTACTAATTAATCTGAAAATTCTGAACTAGCGAACGAGTCGTTTGAGAAGCTGGCTTCCATGAGCTTGATAGCTAACATGAGTGTGTAACTGTGTACCTTACCCAGAAGTAGGGGCGGAACCAGAATTTAAATATACCTAGGGCTAGATTTAAGAACAATAAAAATTAATATTTTTTCTTTTTTAAGGTTTAGAACCCAATGGGCTAGATATTACCAATCAAAATATAACAATTCTGCTTATATTCAGTAGCAAACTCAATAATTGGTCAAAACTTATATACCAACTATATATGTCATTTAGCTCATTTCAAATTAGATGAATGTATAGAGTATATGATTGGCAAGAGGATAAGAAAATTATCAGGAAGACAGAATCCCTTGCAGCAAGAGCAGTAATATCAGCACAAGTAACAACCCTCCCGCATTTGCTGTGAACTCTCTCGCGGAGGTCATTGATGATCTCGAAGGCTTTGGCTCTCAAACTCATATATGCCCTGCCAAGCTTCTTCAAGGTGGTCTTCTTATTTGAGATTTTAAGCCACAAAGCCTGGCAACAAATGTGCTACGAACCTCTTTCGATTCTGAATGTCAATGCTTTCGAATCCAGCAGAAGAGTGGGGAGCTGAATTGTTCATGGTTCCAAACTGATCATTTGGTTCTCCAATGTGATCAATTCTTCTTCCCAATTGAATGTTTTGGTTTGGTAGAAAATTTTGGTGATGGGCACCTGGTAAGGAGAGGTTTTCACAATGAGGAAGACCAAGAGTGAGAGAGACACCATTGCCTGAGAACCTTGGTGTGAATTGGTCTGCATCGAACCTCCCAATTTCACCAATCGGGTATTGTCCGAAATTCCCAATAAAGTTGGTCTGTTCTCCCATGAATGAGTACCCATCTCTGCTTTGCCTCTCATCCCAATTTCAGTGTTCTTTAAAAAAAAAAAATTTCTCCTCCCAAAAAACTACTTGGGCTAAAAAAATTTCTCCTCCAGTCCTCCCCAAAAACGTCTTGGGCTAAAGCCCACAAAGCCCATAGGCTGGGTCCGCCCCTGCCCAGAAGTACAATCTGAGTGGTCTGTTTATGGTAAATGTGGTCAATGTATGGAACGGTTCCTCCAACGTTGCTGCACTGGCCGGAGCTTTCGTTTCTGATACTTACCTTGGCAGATTTCGTACCCTTCTCTGCGGCTCCATCTCATCTCTTCTGGTAAGATTTTTTTTCAAATAATCTGAGCATGTTTTATATCCGGACGTGATTCAAGCTCATTGATTTCTCGATTAATTAAGAAATTGTAATTTCTTTATTTTGATCAATTAAACTACTTAGTTGACACTATCATAAACTTAAGTTCATTGAAATTCTCATAGAAAGCATATAGGCAAACAACTCGTAGATTATTTGATCAGTCAATTACTATCTGAATTGTATATTCCCATGTATATTGCAGGCATCTGAATTTTGGACTTTCATTTTGTAGGGTATGGGGACTATAGCCCTAACTGCAAGCATACACCAATTGCGACCCTCCCAGGGGTGCGATGTTCAATCCAACAATTGCCCTCAGCCTAAAACTTGGCAGTTGGCCGTACTCTTCATGGGTCTTGGCTTCCTGTCAATCGGAGCGGGTGGGATCAGGCCCTGCAACATTGCATTTGGTGCTGACCAATTTGATACCAGAACAGCTAAAGGAAGAGCAGGACTACAGAGCTTCTTCAACTGGTGGTACTTCTCCTTCACCGTTGCTCTTATTATAGCTCTCACTGTAGTTGTTTATGTTCAGACCAACATCAGCTGGGCGATAGGGTTTGCTATCCCCACCGCCTGTCTTGCTTTGCTTCTTCAACTGGTGGTACTTCTCCTTCACCGTTGCTCTTATTATAGCTCTCACTGTAGTTGTTTATGTTCAGACCAACATCAGCTGGGCGATAGGGTTTGCTATCCCCACCGCCTGTCTTGCTTTCTCCATCGTAATCTTCTTGCTTGGCCGACACGCCTACATTTATCTGAAGCCCCAGGGAAGCGTTTTCTCAGACGTAGCAAAAGTGATCGTAGCGGCCTGCAGGAAGTCTAGTATTAGGGTTGCACCGGATTCAAAACCCCTCTTTTATGATCCTCCTTTGGTTGATAATGGCTCTGAGAGAGAAGTGGTGATCAAGTACCCTCACACGTACTGATAGGTTCAAATTCCTTGACAGAGCTGCCATCATAACAAACCATAGTCAAGAGTTGGACGATCAGTGTAAGCCTAAAAGTGAATGGAGATTATGTAGCCTTCAACAAGTTGAGCAACTAAAGTTTTTGGTGGCGATCTTACCGGTTTGGGTAACAGCAATTGGTACTTTTATAACTATGGACCAAACGCACACATTTGGGGTGCTACAAGCTTTGCAAACGGACAGATCAATAGGATCCAAATTTCTTTTTCCACCAGGTTGGATGAATATAAACTCCATGCTCGCACTTGCCACATGGATCCTCATTTATGAGAGGATTTACCTCCCTCTAGCCAGAAGATTCAGCAAGTCATCGACAACCGATCTCCGATTTACAATGACACAGAGAATCAATACAGGCATTGTTCTTTCCATTGTGACAATGTTGGTATCTGGGATTGTAGAGGAACACAGAAGGAAATCTGCTTTGAAGCATGGAACGTTTATATCGCCCACAAGTTTCACAATGTTGTTGCCGCAGTATTTCTTGACGGGCCTGACTGAATCATTTGCTGCTGTTGCCATAATGGAGTTCTTCACCATGCAAATGCCGGAGAGCACGAGGACAGTTGCTGGGGCAGTCTTCTTCCTTAGCTTATCGGTTGCGAATTACTTAGGCTCATTCATAGCCAACGTGGTCAACAAGGTGACTGAAGGCAAATCGCCGTGGGTAGGCGGTCACGACCTTAACAAGAACAAGCTCGACTGCTACTACTACGTCATTGCTGGTTTCGGGGCTGTGAATTTTGTATACTTCAACTTGTTTGCAAGACACTATGTGTTGGTTAATGAAAAGCCTGGTACTGACAAGAAGAAAGGAGAAGTGCAGCTACAAAATCAGAATCCAATTGCTTCGAACGATGAAAACAACGTTTAAAAAGGGTTGAAAATACTACAGGTATTGGACCTTTCTTGTTGCATGTCCTATGTTTTCCATATCTAAAACAGTAGAAGTTAAACCATAGGTAGTTTCTTTTATTTTTCTTCTTTTTAATGTTTGATCTATGGGAATCTAGTAATACAGTTGATGGAGGTCCTAAAATTTCTTCTTCTTTTTTCTTTCTTTTCACCCACAACAAGATCTTACATACTACTGACAAGATTCTAATGATAAGTAAACTCATAAAAATCAAAGAAAAGGATGTTATATAGTATAAGTCTAAAGATTATTTAGTTTTTTTTGAGTCAATTAAAGAAATAAATAATTGAAGCATGAAATTCTGGACAAGATGTGAATCAAACAACATCACAGTGATTGTACCTCCTTCTGCAATTTCAGCCTCAATAAGAGAATGAAGTTCCGTACACTAATAGTGATTGTACGTACGTGATCTTATCGATCGGTTATCGATTTAGCACTACATGTAGTTGGCTGCAGTCGTTTCTAACCTGCAATGACCAATGTTGCCAAGACTATTCCACAATATTATCAAGTCATGAATATACACGAGTTTTGAATACAAGTAGTGGTACCACACGTGGCAAGCACGGTGGAGACATCCAGATTCACATCAAGTGTCCATTCCTTTTTATCCACGCACACAATTCAATGATGGCATGCTGGATTAGTATCTCATTTTCGATAAGGGACGCAAATCGGCTTCAGCCTTCAAATGGCTAACAGATCAGATGTGCTCGACTAGGGAGTTGAAAGTTTGATGACGCATGTGCTTATTCCAAATCTTTATAAATAATTGATCCCAAACTTAGCTTACTATTACAATAAAATCGATAAGTAAGGATTAGTCTCTCGTAGGTCGACCTCAAAGTTAATAGTATTAAAATTATTAATTCATTTTGTACTAGACGTTTTTCAAACTAGTTGAGGCGGTTAGGCGGCGGGTCAGAGAGTTTATCAAAACATTGCTCACAACTCAATTGAAGTAGACAAGAACACTTAGAAGTTGAATTATGTAGCACTAGATGTCAAAAATGATTCATCCACATAAATTTCAACAGAAAAGACATCCTTGAGCAGATTATATACAGCCATATAGAAGCAAAGGTAATTGTGATTTTAAAATGACATCTTTTTGTTGAGGGGGTTCTTTTGATTAAGCATGACTAGGCCAAAATCAACCCGAAAGCATGATTAATGGGAGGACTTTATTCGTAATTCAGACCATCTTGAAATCGAAAGGAGCTTGACAGCATGAGCATGGTGTGAGAGCTAGAAACACACTGCGGTGATGAGAACTGCGGGGTTGGTTTTCTGGGTTTCTGTTTTTGGGAAGAGCTGCGGGGTTGGTTTTCTGGGTTTCTGTTTTTGGGAAGAGCTGCGGGGCTTGAAGACAGTTGTTCTGGACATATGGTTTTCTGGGCATGAGGCTTGAAGGCATGGAGGTTTGAGATGATAAGAGGCTGCTTACAAGGGGTTTCTAGGGTTTGAGAAAGGAATTTGGGGATTTTGCTTGAATGGCATGAATGCTTGAAGGCTTGAAGGGGATGAAGGAAGTGTTGTTGGATTGTTGCTGGGTAGGTGCTGGGTGATTGCTGCGTGGTTGCTGGCCCCCTTTCGGATAGGTTTTCTGATCCCTTTTTATAGGCGCAGAGTTGAGGCTTTTGGGGAGACTCAAAGCACCCATGTTTCTGGGTAAAACCACTTTGCCTCAATGCATGAATCATGCCCCGAAATCAGGAAAAGAAGCTTGCTTGAGAGGTGGGATTTAGGAAAAGATGGTTTGCTTGGGTTGACTCCCTAGACAGATGAAGAGTGCTGCAGGGGGAAAGGTCTGTGTCATCCATGGAGGAAGAACCAAGCTGCTGGGTAAAGGGCTGAGGTGCAGAAAACGGGAAGAAGAAGAGAAAGTTAAGTCACATTATTCTAATATGGGCTTTGGGCCTTAAAGAAATGCAAGGGCTGGCCCAACCCAAGTCTCGAATTCTCAAGTTTCACCATTTCACCGTCGTTCTAAGTTATCGGGCTTGGATTTCGGGCCCAAGACCGAAATCACCGACGACGTTAAATCGACGAATGAGCATGTGCGTTTCCGTAACCTATCACACCACACCCACATCTGCAAGCCCCAAGAACGCGTGTGTGTGGCTTGGGCTCACATTAAAGGTGTGTTTGCTTGGCGTGCTATAGCCGAGTAATGAACATAAAAATCCTTATAAAACTACATGATTTTATATAGTTACGTGACTATGCGTGGTCTTTGTCGCGTGACAGCATAGTAACAAATTACGCGATTTTTCGGGTATCAACATTAGCCCCCATGATTATGTGGGCTGCTTGAGGCATGGAGTGGGCCACATGATCAGAGTCCATATGGAGGGAAAGGGTCAGCCCATCGGTGCTGCTCTGTTTTTAGTTCCAGAACCTCATAAGGGCAACCCTGCAGCAACCGTGCCTTTTATTTTTTCTTCGGTTCCAGGATCTCATAAGGGCAACCCTGCAGCAACCCTGCCTTTTATTTTTTCTTCGGTTCCAGGACCTCATAAGGGCAACCCTGCAGCAGCCCTTTCTCCTGCGAGCCTCTCTTCTATTCTTTCAGCCTTCAGCTTCCTTCGCTTTCAAACGCCGATCACGGGGACTTGGAACCCGCAACAAGACCCTCAATTTATTTGGGTCCAGGTATCTTTTCTTGCATCTTAACTTTCTTGCCTTCCCCTCTCTTTTTTTTTTTTTTATAATCGGCATCGCCCCTCCTCCTTGCTCCAGGGGGATTGTTTGGCGTCTCTTGAGCAGCGGCTCTTCGAACCACCGTAGCCTTAAAGTACGACTCAGGCTTGGACTTCACTGCTTTTCCCTTACAGCAGGGCGCCGATTACCAACAGGGTTGGTCTTTTGGGATAGAGATTACTTGAATAGTTTATAGGACTAGCTAGAAGACTTTGCTTGCACTTTTGCAAGATTAGGAATGATTATTGCTTTGGCTTTATTTGTTCTGCTTGGTTCATATTGCCTGCTTAAGCATGGTGTGGTTGGTTGTGGTCTTACTAAGTATGGATAATGTTTGGGGCTTGTGTTGGGTGATGATTACTGTGTTTAGCTTGGTATGAGATTTAACAAGGAAATGTAAAATGTACTTGAATAGACTCATTAGCACAAGTGGAGAGGGTGTTTATTAACTGGTTGAAGACATGGCTGCAATAGGAATAGGGTGGTGAATAAAGAGAGTTGCGGTTTCTGGGGTGCTGCAGGGTGAGGAACCAGACCTTCTGTGGATACTTTTGATTAAACAGAAAGGAGGTGGGTTTGGTGCAGGGTAAGGAACTGGACCTTCTGTGGACACTTTTGAATTTAAAGGTTTTGAATTTAGCAAAGAGGCTTATGCATGATTTGTAGAGTAAGACACATGTGTCTATGTTAGGAATGAATTTGGATGTAAAGCATGGGCATGTTAAAATGAGGGAGATGGATAGCTAGTCACGAGAGTTAGGAGATGAGTTTGAATGAGGAATAAGAGTATCAATAGATAAGCAAGTGATTTAGCAAGTGAGAAAAATGACAAACTAAGAATAAGCATATGGTAGTGCTTGGTCATGATAGCGGTATTTGAAAGATAATGGACAAATGGAAAGAAAACTGAAATGGCACGAAGATACAACAATGGAGTAAAATGGGTTTCACTTGATTCAAAGGAGAGCAAATAGATTGAATAAGAATTTGTATACTGCTTGTAGATACGCTTGATGGTTTGCTTTGCACGACATGAAGAAAGGATATACTTCCTCTGCTTGGCTTTACATATGCATGTTGCTTGATTATGTATTGGCATGTGTAAAATGAGAGTATGCATATACTACAAATGCTAGACTTACATTCGCTTATAGCAACTATGCTTAGGCATGTATTAGGCATGTGCATTTCTAGATTGTCCTGAGGTTGCCATTATTTTTTTGACAAAGCCAATGGGGAGGTGCATGGAATTTGAGTAAACTTGTAGCTTGAGCGTGGCATGACCCCATTTAGTTTCGGATAGATGCACGACCGTGCCAAAGAGGAGCTTGGCATTGTTGGATAGTATGAGCTCGGATAGGGCTTGGTGTGCCTCTTTGGTCGTGAATCCGCTTGATAGTGTGTTTAGCTTGGCGCGGGGTATGAATGATGGCTTTGTGTTTGTTGTGGTTGCCTTAAGTATTTTGAACGGCCGATAAGGGCGCATAGATGCCGAAACGAATAGGCTTGAACCCTCGGCATGGCTTGAATTCTTAGCATAGCCTTCATGTGGTCATATGTTGGATGCACAACCTTAAAGAGAAGCTAGGTATGTTTGGCGAGGTTTGCTCTAAGTTTTCCTTCAAACTAAATTTGAAGAATGAGTTGGTATGTAGAGTAGGCATGAGGGGACACGTATGACTTGATACTATCAGTTGGCTTGGCTTCAAGTAGATTTATCTTGTGGCATGTCGACATTGCATGGACATGCATGTGTATGCTTTAGGCTTGTGCTTGATTGTTTATGCTTGTGGCATGCTTTTCACATCTGAATGAGCATGATGGAGTGCGTGTGTGTTTATGAGAAAGTGATTCATGTGACTGTCTCGTGAGTCTTGGAATGGATGTATGACATTTAACAGAGGAGCTTGGCATGATGTGTTCATTGAATGTGTTAGACTTTATGCATGTTTTTATATGCCTGGAGTAATTAATCCTCTTAGTCGTGAATCCGCTTGGCATGGGGTGTGCTTGGTGTAATTGAAATATGTGTTGGCTTGTTGGGGTACATCACATTTGGGCAGGGCAAATGAACATGTCACACCTTAGCACGGCTTGGCTTGTGCATTGTTTAGTTGTCATATTTGTTTTTACTGCATGCATATGAATTGTATTACAGCTTGGGATTGATTAATGACTTTGCATGGCTTGTTCTTTCATTGATACGAAGCGTTGTGCTTTACTCGATTTGTCAATGATAGCAGGTCATATGGACATGACATGTTTTTGCATGATGTTGCATATTTTATTTGTTCGTGAGCATGTTTGGGGATTTGTGTGCATAATGTTGCGCGAGAGTGACTTGTAGACTTTTGAATTGTGGGACTGCATAAGTGAATGCACTAAGTGTGAAAATGCTTTTTGCCTGATATGCATTTTGTAAATGAGCATAGATCTTTGCTGGATTGACTTACTGTCTAGGTACTTAGTTCAAGAGTAGTGGGCGACCGAGCATGATTGCATTAGTGGTAGTTAAATGCTAAAGAAAAGTCTAGAGGTTGTTTGAAAGAGTATGCTAGTTGCTGTTGCTTGCATACCGGGATAGGTTGGCTTGACTTAGTATGGTCTGCATCCTATAATGGTGGTCTTCTTTGAAAAGGGTTGAGTTCTATGAAGCTAGGCTTTGATGATAAATGTGTAGGTACACCACTGCGGTGAACATAGTATTAACTGAGGGTTTTTAGTTTATAAATTTTGTGTTGAGAATATGGTGGGCAAATGATTGAATTTGGGAATATCAAATTTTTTGTTGCTTGGAGCGGTGCCTTTTTTATGGTGGAGTACTCAAGATGGAGTATGGGAAATCAGCCCCCAAGTGTTTTAACAATGAATGTTGCTTGTTGCGTGGGATTAGCTTGAGTAAGTAATAATACTCGCCACTTGATTGACTTTCGTTTGCTTATGATGATTTTACCTTGATTGCATGTTGCTTACTGCTTGATTGAGTGTGCTTGCTCTAGTGATTTTTGGCATGTTTGAGTATTGCTTGTTGTTTAATTGTGAATTGTAATTATTTGGCTTGATTTAGTATTTGTGTACTTACTCTAATGTTCTTTAAAAAGCGGTTAGTAATTGGAATCAAAATGATTGGGGGAGTGAGCTAGGCAAGAATGGATTGACTGACTCTTGTCGGAAGCTGAAGGAGCTGCGGGGCATGAACCTTGCTTCCCTGGAACTGGAGGAGCTGCGGGGCATGAATCCTGCTTCCCTGGAACTGGGGGAGCTGCGGGGGATTTCTTTGGAATGGTATTGCTACTAATTATTTCTGTTTGGAAACGATTGTTGTAATGGTCTTCTTGGTTGAGCATAGAATAGCGTATTGTGGTCGATGTTGTCAAGAAATGATTAGGCTCTGTAGTAAAATAGGTACTGCAGTGGAATCCTTGACTATGTCGAGAGATTTCTGATTGGGCATTTGGAACGTGAGGAATGATGGGGTTGCTGGGAGAAATAAATAATTTAGAATATAAATTGGACTATTGAGATTAGCATTGGTTCTATGGCTTGGAGAAAGATTTGGCATGCAGAGGCTAGACCAACGTTAGGACTACTTGGAAAAGGCTGAGAATATAGACAAGTGAATGCCCTGGGCTGACACATAAGTTTGAGGAGATATTGGTTTGTACGAGGTGTATCTTGCGAAAGAGTGGTATTAACTCTGATGTGCTAGTCTGAAGAACATATGCTTGGGTAATAATATGGGATGATTAGTTGACTAAAATTTCATGGTAACTGCAAACGAGATCATCCTAAATCAGTCCCTAAGTATCACAGCATACCATCTGAGGGTCTGCAAATGAATGCTGCATGTTGCTTGGAACTGGCTTGATTGAGTGTTGCTTGCTGCTTGATTGAGTATTCTTTGCATCCTCATGCTTGGTTGCAGGCCTTGAAGTCTGCATAGTATTCGAAATCAATTGGTTGAGGAGTTTTGGGAGAGAGCTTGCATGATTTTTGGCATGCGCTTTGCATATTAACGCTGCATGACGTCATCACCGCGACTAGGTATAGCTGCGATGAAAGTATGATTCATAACTGAAATCCTGTTTTGTCTTCTTATATGCGCATGATGATTTTGGCATGTGTTTGGTGTCTGCTTTGAGTATCTTATGTAATTCTGCATGAGCATCTGCTTCTTTGTATGCTACTATATGATCCTTGCATGTGCTTTTGGCTTAGCACGTGTATGCACATAATGCTTTACTGTTTTGCAGGGGAAAAGTGCACGCCAGAGACAAAAAATGGTAAATGTGCTTGTCTTTTGTTATAAAGCATGGAGTTTGGGGAAGTCTAGGTTGTGGATATTCTTCGTCGTGCATGGTGAGACATCATAGATTGAAGACTCAATGTTAGTTCATGTTGGATCAGTTGAAGGAAGCTGCTTGGAACAATTTTTTTTTTTATTAGATGCGTAGGCCTGCTAGTTTAGAAGAGTGCTGCAGGGAGGTTCACTAACTGGAAAGAATTGTTCATCGGTTGCGAAGTGGGCTTGGGATGATATTAGTTTGAGTATCATGTTTTGCAAATTTAAAGTTTTCTTTGGTTGGACAAAGCTTGTAACACAGGATCTTGGTTTGTAATCAACTGAGTTTGTTTTTAACACTTTGATGCATTGGCTTGCAAGGCTTGCAATAAAGATTTTGATTATAAGAATATATGGCTATGAAATCGAACTTGTGTATTTGGGTTACCAAAGTGAAAGATTTGGCTTTGGTGGTAGTTGGCATAATTTCGGAAATGGTACTAAGAGATTTGAATATGACAATGCATGCTTCCTTTGAAGAGGGCTTGAATGTAGTGACCAAAAACTGTATCACGATCAATGGACCATGAATGTTTATGCGAGAGAACCATATTTGCTTGCCTACTCAAAGCATAATGCCGAACTAACAAGATGATCTCTTGCTAGTTTGCTTGAATGTTTAACATGTTTGCGTCTCTTCTGATTGCATGATCCTTATTGTATCTGCAGCAAAGACTATGGCATCTTCATTTTCCAGCATAGACATGATCCTTATTGTATCTGCAGCAAAGCACAGTTGGCCTGCATTTTCTGCTACTGTGTTGCTTGCTTCAATGCAGGGTGACTCATGATCTGTCTTCTTGTACTGAAAGCAGCCCCCAAGTACTCTTTTCCATGTGCAGGGGTACTTGTGCAACAATAGGCCTACAACAGCTTCTGCTATTGTGTTGCTCCACCTCATAATCTATTCCAGTGACATAGTAAGCATGGCTTGTTCATATAGCATGAGCTATTACTTGCTTCCACAACAAATGTGATCCATACAAGCATGGGGTGGAAGGATTGCATGAGATGGTCTGAGTCACAACCTAGTCCCCAGCAGAGTCGCCAAATGTTGAGGGGGTTCTTTTGATTAAGCATGACTAGGCCAAAATCAACCCGAAAGCATGATTAATGGGAGGACTTTATTCGTAATTCAGACCATCTTGAAATCGAAAGGAGCTTGACAGCATGAGCATGGTGTGGGAGCTAGAAACACACTGCGGTGATGAGAACTGCGGGGTTGGTTTTCTGGGTTTCTGTTTTTGGGAAGAGCTGCGGGGTTGGTTTTCTGGGTTTCTGTTTTTGGGAAGAGCTGCGGGGCTTGAAGACAGTTGTTCTGGACATATGGTTTTCTGGGCATGAGGCTTGAAGGCATGGAGGTTTGAGATGATAAGAGACTGCTTACAAGGGGTTTCTAGGGTTTGAGAAAGGAATTTGGGGATTTTGCTTGAATGGCATGAATGCTTGAAGGCTTGAAGGGGATGAAGGAAGTGTTGTTGGATTGTTGCTGGGTAGGTGCTGGGTAGGTGTTGGGTGATTGCTGCGTGGTTGCTGGCCCCCTTTCGGATAGGTTTTCTGATCCCTTTTTATAGGCGCAGAGTTGAGGCTTTTGGGGAGACTCAAAGCACCCATGTTTCTGGGTAAAACCATTTGCCTCAATGCATGAATCATGCCCCGAAATCAGGAAAAGAAGCTTGCTTGAGAGGTGGGATTTAGGAAAAGATGGTTTGCTTGGGTTGACTCCCTAGACAGATGAAGAGTGCTGCAGGGGGAAAGGTCTGTGTCATCCATGGAGGAAGAACCAAGCTGCTGGGTAAAGGGCTGAGGTGCAGGAAACGGGAAGAAGAAGAGAAAGTTAAGTCACATTATTCTAATATGGGCTTTGGGCCTTAAAGAAATGCAAGGGCTGGCCCAACCCAAGTCTCGAATTCTCAAGTTTCACCATTTCACCGTCGTTCTAAGTTATCGGGCTTGGATTTCGGGCCCAAGACCGAAATCACCGACGACGTTAAATCGACGAATGAGCATGTGCGTTTCCGTAACCTACCACACCACACCCACATCTGCAAGCCTCAAGAACGCGTGCGTGTGGCTTGGGCTCACATTAAAGGTGTGTTTGCTTGGCGTGCTATAGCCGAGTAATGAACATAAAAATCCTTATAAAACTACAGGATTTTATATAGTTACGTGACTATGCGTGGTCTTTGTCGCGTGACAACATAGTAACAAATTACGCGATTTTTCGGGTATCAACACTTTTACACACTCTTTTGTGCTCGTCGTTTTACCTCAGTCTCTTCTTCCTATATTTCCAGGTTAAGAATTGACATGCATCCATGATCCTCGTGTGAATTTCATCACGTTACACAGTACTGCCGGAAAAGACATGCATTCATGATTCGTCAAGTGTATCGTAGAGTTCACATTCACAACGTCACTCCCAAAATTTAAGGCAGAGTCAAAGTTTACAGCTTTGATGATAACTGCTAGCCTTGCTACCAGACAAAGAATAATTAACAAATTGAGTAACGTATCAGTATCATGTAGGGCAAGAGACCCCATTCCATATATTCTGTAATAAATCTTATATTTATATCACGACGAAGAAGATCGATCCAGCTGAAATACGGGGAAAGCTAGCTTGCTCCTCCAGAGATCGTATATACCAATCGAGTTCTGTAGCTAGCTAGTTCCCACCTTCAACACAGTTATATTCATTAGATCTGTGTTATATATACATCTATGACATGCATGCAGCCCAACACAAAAACTGAGGGAGAGAAAGAGCTCATGACTACTAGAAACATGGAGAAGGATGAGAAGGCTGCAGTTACAAACTCAGATGAGTCTGAGGTTATTAAGTACAGTGGGATCAAAGCCATGCCATTTGTTATAGGTAAGGAAATGGGAAGTTGCAGTTAATTTCTTAGTTTCTGAATTCGGGTTGTACTTTAAAGTTAAAACCAATAATATTTTGCAGGAAATGAGACCTTTGAGAAGCTAGGAACCATTGGAACCTCAACCAACCTGTTGGTCTATCTCACTACAGTCTTCAACATGAATAGTATCACAGCTACAAATCTTGTCAATATCTTCAATGGCACCATCAACTTCGCCACCTTGGTAGGAGCCTTCCTCTGTGATACCTATTTCGGCCGTTACAAGACCTTGGGATTTGCTTCTGTTTCTTCTTTTCTGGTATTCATCTATATATACGTTTATTTCTTTGTATTCCCAAAACAAAATCTTTAAGTCATGCTTACGCAGTTACTATCATAACTAGTAACTGTCTAAAACACTGAATTTTAATATATATTTTTTTTTTCTCTTGTAAATTATCAGGGAATGCTGCTGCTAACTCTAACAGCTGGAATTGCAAAGCTACATCCTCCACACTGTGGGCAAAGTGGACCATGCAGTGGCCCAACATCATGGCAAATGGCATTTCTGTTGAGCGGGCTTGGACTACTAGTTGTTGGAGGTGGTGGGATTAGACCCTGCAATTTAGCCTTTGGTGCAGACCAGTTTTGAAGAAATTAAGAAGGAGAAAGATGATTCTCATGTATATTTCTTCATGAAACAACTAAGATAAGACCCAACAATTTATACAAGAAATCTACCAACTACAACTACCAACTACAACTACTAAACATGGTGCACCATGTTGCACCATGCTGAACAGAAACTCCAACTCCACACGCAACCCCCTAGCTGCACAGAGGAGCCACATGAGGAAAGAAGAGGAAAGAAGAGCAGAAGGAGGACTGGCGAGGACTAGGAACTCGCCATCCGCCAAAGGGCACACCCGCCGTCCGCTACGGGCACATCCGCGGGCACATCCGCCATCCGCGGGCACATCCGCGGGAACATCCGCCAAGGGCACATCCGCCATACAGCTAGCTAACTTCAACACTCCCCCTCAAGCGAAGGCTAAAGAGAAACGAGAGCCGAGCTTGACCAATAAGGCTTCAAACTGAGCTGAAGGGAGAAGTTTTGTAAAAACATCAGCAAGTTGCTCACTTGAGCGAATATAAGCAGTAGCAATGATCCCAGATTGGACTTGATTTCTGATAAAATGGCAATCAACTTCGATATGTTTTGTACGCTCATGGAAGACTGGATTAGCTGCAATATGCATAGCAGCTTGGTTGTCACAGTACAGGGTAATAGGAGAGGAACTCCGAATACCAAAATCTCCAAGAATGTTTTTCAGCCAAATGAGCTCACAGGCAGTGGATGCCATAGCTCGATACTCTGCTTCGGCACTTGATCGAGCTACAACGGTCTGCTTCTTGCTTTTCCAAGTCACAAGGTTGCCACCAACAAAGGTACAATATCCGGTGGTTGATTTCCTATCCAGCATGTTGCCTGCCCAATCTGAATCAGTATATCCTTCCAACTTAAAATGATTATGCTTGTGCATCACTATACCCCGGGTAATGGAACCCTTGAGATATCTAAGGATGCGTTTCACAAGCTGATGATGGTGTAAAGTTGGAGCATGCATAAACTGACTCAAGATACTTACAGCATAAGTGATATCAGGGCGAGTGATAGTCAGATAAATGAGCTTGCCTACTAATCTCTGATAAGCAGTGAGATTATGAAGAGGTTCACTATCAACATCAAACTTGTGATTACTTGGAAGAGGGGTTTTAGCAGGCTTGCAGGCAGACATGTCTTCCTCTTTCAACAGATCAATCACATATTTCCTCTGTGTCAGGAAGAGGCCTTTTTTAGACTGGTCCATTTCAATTCCGAGAAAGTATCTAAGGGGACCAAGATCCGTGATGGGAAACGAGGACTGAAGAGTAGCCTTAATGGCTTGAATTTCATCAGCATTATCCCCAGTAATAATAAGGTCATCAACATAAACAAGAATCACCAACTTACCAACCAGACCACTTCTAATGAACAAAGAGGAATCACCAGAGCTTCTTTTGAAACCAGCCTGAAGGATGACAGAGCTGAGTTTGGAATACCATGCCCTTGGTGACTGTTTGAGACCATAAATAGCCTTGTGCAGCTTGCAGACCAATCCAGGCTCATTTTCTTGATGATGACCAGGAGGTATCCTCATAAACACATCTTCTTCCAGATCCCCATGAAGAAATGCATTTTTTACATCCATTTGATGAAGGGACCAACCAGAATTGATGGCAATTGACAAGAGAACCCTCACTGTGTTCATCTTTGCTACAGGAGCAAATGTCTCCTTATAATCCACTCCAAATGTCTGAGTGAATCCGCGAGCTACAAGGCGAGCTTTGCATCGTTCCACTTCACCATTGGAATGAAATTTTACTTTATAGACCCATCTAGCCCCAACAATTTTATGCCCTTTAGGAGCCTGCACAATACTCCAAGTCTTGTTGTCATTCAAGGCTTGTAGTTCATCAACCATAGCTTGTCTCCACACGGCAGATTTACTGGCTTCTGCATAATTTCTTGGCTCTGTTACAAGACTGATCTTGGTTATGAAGGCACAATACGCTGATGAAGCATGAGATGGGATCACAATATTCCCAATTGAATGTTTGGACTTATGAAGTTCAAAACCTTTCAATTTTTCAGGCAGTTTCCTAGTCCGACTAGGATTTCGTCTTGGAACAGGCAAAAATGAACTTCCAGTATCGATTTGACTTGGAGCAATACCATCATTATCAGCCGCCTCATTAGTCTCTAAGTCATCATCTGTCGCTAGAGAAAAATCAAGAGAAGGAGAAGGATACTGAACAGCGGACCCCTCTGCAGACTCCCCTGCAAGTCTCTCTTCAGGAACATTTGCAGGTGTCTCTGCAAGAATTTCTGTATGTTCATTTGCAGATCTAGAAGTTGGAATTTCAGCAATGTTATATGATGATTCTGTTGCAGCCTCTGCTCCCGGTTCAGTTGCAGGAACATATACGGAGCTATCAAATAACTCCCCCTGCAGATCACACTCATGGCTTTGAAAAAAGAAATTTGCCTCATCAAATCGAACATCTCGAGAGACAATAATCTTCTTTGAAATTGGATCATAGCATTTGTAGCCTTTCTGTGATGATGAGTAACCCAGAAAGGCACACTTCAAAGCTCTGGGATCAAGCTTGTCTCTGTGAGTAGACTGAATGTGAACAAAACAGGTGCAACCAAACACCCTCAAATGATCAATGGTAATATCTCTCTTCATCAAAACAGAATATGGAGACTTAAAATCAAGAACTCTTGATGGCAATCGATTGATTAAATAGGCTGCAGTTTGAATAGCATTTGACCAAAATCTCTTGGGGACATTTGCCTGAATCATAATTGCCCGAGTTTTTTCCAGAAGATCTCTATTCTTCCTCTCAGATACACCATTTTGTTGTGGTGTACCAACACAACTAGTCTGATGTAAAATGCCATTGGCACATAGATACTCAGTCATGACTTTAGAGGTATATTCTGTCCCATTATCTGATCTTAACATGCATATGCTTGAAGAGAAATGGTTTTTAACCAGATTATGAAAATCCTCAAAGCACTTCTTTACCTCATATTTATGTTTCAAGAGGTAAACAAATGTGGTTCTAGAAAAATCATCAATGAATGTGACATAATATTTATAACCATCAAAAGATTTCATTTTTGCAGGTCCCCATACATCAGAGTGAATCAGTTCAAACTCCCTAGAGGCTCTAGAACATGAGTTTGGAAAAGGTAATCTAGTAGATTTAGATTTGTGACAAGTTTCACAATCTGAAACTGATTTACATAGATTTGGGAATAAATGAGACAAAACATGAGTTGAAGCATGGGCAAGACGCATGTGCCACAACTGCTGTCGAGTAGAAGACGTCGACTCAGCAAGAAAACTCTTTGCAAAAGTTGAGGAAGTGGAAATATAGTACAATCCATTCAAGTAAAATCCCTCACCAATCTTCCTCATTGTCACTCGATCCTGAAAAATGACATTGGTTTTTGAGAATAAAACCAGACAATCTAAGCAATGAGTCAATCTCCCAACAGATAAGAGCTTGAAAGGAAAAGATGGCACATACATAACACTTGACTGTTTATGATCAGAAAATAAAGTCATTTTTCCCTTTCCTAAAATAGGCACTCTATTCCCATTGGCAACCGAAACAAAGGAGGGGATTTTTAAAAGAGAAAGATGATTTAGACAAGATGAATCATGAGTCATATGATCAGAAGCTCCTGAATCAACAATCCAAAAATCATGATTTTTACTAAGATCAAGAGCCGTTGAGATTGCACAGATGATACCTGGAATTTCATCCCTAGAAGCCAATTTTCCATCCGCCAGATATCCAGCAAATTTGCCTAGCATTGCAGTAGCAACTTCTGGATTAGCATTACCTTGCTTCTGCTGCAAGAAGACTGCAAACTCATTTATGAGAGTTATAGGGTTAGCAGCGAAGCTCATCATTGCCTCTGAGCAGTCTCCCTCAGCTATATTAGCTCTAGCAGTAGGATTCATTCTTATCTTCCCCTTCTGTCCCCTTTCATTATTGAATTTTGGCTTTAGTTCAGGGTGCAAAATCCAACATGTTTTCTCCTCATGGCCTATACCTGATCTACCAATTGAAATGCAATAAGAACACTTGAGATCTGGTCTCCTTCCTTTATAAAGCCTGACAGTTGCATTAGCATTTGAGCTTGAACTAGAACTAGCAAAGGCTCTAGCTTCATTGTTGTGATCAACCACTGAAACATCAGCTCTCATCACTTTTCTCCTAGTTTCCTCTCGATGTATAGTAGTACAAACAGTTTGGAAAGCGGGAAGAGGAGATTGCATAAGAAGATGGCTTTTCACATCATCATATTCAGGGCTAAGATTAGCAAGCAATAAGAAAATCTGATCTTCTTCAGCTCTTTTCAACAAAACCTTTCTATCAGTAGAAAAAGGACGATACTGATCTAGCTCATTCCACATAGTTTTCAACCGGCCAAGGTATTCAACAAAAGTAGAGTTACCTTGCTGCAGATCAGCCATTTCCTTTTTGAGTTCAAAAATCCGTGCAGCATTGTTTAAATCGCCATACAGATCGTTGATTTCTTTCCACAGTTGGAGGGAATTTTCAGCATAGCCAAAGATCTCACGCATCTTTGGTTCCATGGAATTTAATATCCATGTCATGAGAAGCTGATCCTGAGCAAACCAAGCGGCATACTCCTTTGCAGAGGTTGATGGAATGGAGACTGAGTCATCAATGGCGCTGAGCAGCCTTTTACCTCCAAGTGCACGCTTGACCTCTCTGGACCAAGAGAGATAGTTGTGCTCGTTGAGGAGAATAGGAACAAGTCGAAGGTTGGTGTTGGAGTCATTTACTCCAGCCGCATATGATGCAGAACTTGAAGCATCTTCAATATCGCCACCACCAGTCATATTATGAAGGACTGGTGCAACAAGCAATTAGTGTAAAGATGAAAGAAGGAATGAAGTGCAGAAGCAGGTCCTAATCGGAACCTTGCTCTGATACCATGAAGAAATTAAGAAGGAGAAAGATGATTCTCATGTATATTTCTTCATGAAACAACTAAGATAAGACCCAACAATTTATACAAGAAATCTACCAACTACAACTACCAACTACAACTACTAAACATGGTGCACCATGTTGCACCATGCTGAACAGAAACTCCAACTCCACACGCAACCCCCTAGCTGCACAGAGGAGCCACATGAGGAAAGAAGAGGAAAGAAGAGCAGAAGGAGGACTGGCGAGGACTAGGAACTCGCCATCCGCCAAAGGGCACACCCGCCGTCCGCTACGGGCACATCCGCGGGCACATCCGCCATCCGCGGGCACATCCGCGGGAACATCCGCCAAGGGCACATCCGCCATACAGCTAGCTAACTTCAACAAGTTTGATCCCAATAGTGAGTCCGGGAAGAGAGGTGTAAGTAGCTTCTTCAATTGGTACTACTTTACCTTCACATTCGCCATGATGGTCTCTTTGACAGTCATTGTGTATGTGCAATCTGATGTGAGCTGGACATGGGGGTTGGCGATCCCCGCATTTCTCATGTTCTTGTCATGCACAATGTTCTTTTTGGGTTCGAAAATATATGTAAAAGTGAAACCAGATGGTAGTGCATTGACAAGCGCAGTGAGGGTGTTAGTCGCCGCGGCCAAGAAGAGGCGACTGAAGTCACCGGAGCAACCCTGGTTGTCTCTTTACAATCATATACCAAGAAGCTCTATCAACTCCAAGATTCCTTACACCGATCAACTCAGGTAACTGAACTGTCTATAATAGGGTGGAGGGTGAGGGTAACTGGGTAACCTTTCTGGCTGTTTTTGTATTTCGGCAAGTTAATTAGGTTGTTAGATGTATCAATCATGCCTTGCAAATTCGATAAAAACGTTCCTATTCTATCAGTAGTTCAAAATCCAAATGGTCAACTCGGTCAGCTGTGCGGATATTGTCCAAACAATCAGTCTAGCAAATCAAATTTATGCAACTCCTTGGATGGTATAATCATATGATCAACGAAGGATTGAATTCCAAACAATTTAGCATCACACCTGACTTCAATAATAATAAGAACCTACACTCTTAAGGATATATATATATATATGTGTGTGTGTATATATATATAATATTGTATTACCAATTTTTTACATATTTTAGTTGTTTTGTAAAAATATTGATGTAATATTTCATATGTAATGGTGCAACATGTTAATTTCACTGTTAAATTATCATTCTATCAACATTCAAACAAACAAATTAGACTCTTCCTTCTCTGGTTTCCAACTATTGGTGCAGCGTGGTATGCAATATCCTATAAAATGTTGATTACATGCATTATTACATAGTTTTCCTCCTGAAGTGATTAAAAATTGATGTCCACTCTCTTCAATTTTCATTATCGTTTGCTCTGTCTCATCTTTTCAGGGTCCTGGACAAAGCTGCCATCATCACTGAAGAAGACAGAATCAACTCAGACGGATCAGTAGCAAACCCTTGGAAACTCTGCACAATGCAAGAAGTAGAACAAGTGAAATGCCTTGTTAGAGTGATCCCCATATGGTTCTCATCCCTCATATTCTACATTGCCATGGTCCAACAACAAACCAGTGTAGTCTTCCAAGCACTTCAATCCAATAGGCGCCTCAGCGGCACCAGCTTCGATATCCCTGCCGCGAGTTACACAGTGTTCACAATGCTGAGCCTCACACTTTGGATCCCCCTCTACGACAGAGTCATTCTCCCAAAACTGCGAAAAGTTACAGGAATAGAAGGTGGTATAACCGTGCTTCAAAAGATGGCGGTTGGGATGATACTTACCATAGTAACAATGCTGGTCTCTGCCGTAATTGAAGTGAAGAGAAAAAAATTGGCCCTGTCTAGTCCCATAGGAATGGGCACAAGAACAGGTGCAATTTCTTCCATGTCTGCCTTTTGGCTCATTCCACAGCTTGGCCTAATAGGTTTCGCCGAGGCATTTACCATTATAGCACAAGTGGAGTTCTACTACAAGCAATTCCCAGAAAACATGAGAAGTATTGGTAGTTCTTTTTTGTTTGTGGGGTTTGCAGGGTCGAATTACTTGAATAGTTTCTTGGTGTCGATAGTCCACCGTACTACTAGTCGTAATGGATCTAAGGGGGACTGGTTGCCGGCTGATCTTAACAAGGGGAAGTTGGACTACTTTTACTACTTAGTTGCTGGATTGGAGTTCATAAATTTGGTCTATTTCGTGCTAGTTGCTAGGTGGTTCAAGTACAAAGGAAGTGGGGGCAATGTTGCCTCTGAAGTTGGTTTGGAAAATATGCAATCTGAGAACCATCTTGTTTGATAGCTTAGCTAGTTGTTAGAGTAGTAATTAGTGTTGAAATGTCCTCTAAAATGAAAATGTCTTAGTCTCTTATACACTAAATTTGTAGACAATGATCATTTAACGCATGATTATACGATTAATAATAATTATTAAAAGCTTCTATATACTTGCTATATACAAAATTTCTCATATACTGCATATGCGTAAAGCTTCTATATACTTGCTATATACAAAATTTCTCATATACTGCATATGCATAATAAGAATAAAGGAAAGAAAATGATCGATTATATTGATGATATAAGTATCTCACGTATATCAGAATTACAAAAAAAATCACTTTGAATTACAAACTCATGTGTGTTCTGTTTCTAGTTCACTCAATATTGTTTTCATGTTTGACTCGAAATCTCACCATATGAGCTAGTGCATCTTTAGAAGATACTATCGAATCATCATGATTGATGATGCCGATTGCTAAGTGTTCTTTTCAAATAACATCAACAATTAATTAGTTTTCAATTATTGTAATACCAAACACATATGTTTGTAATAGACTGATAGGTGAAATAGTTGTCCAAATAGTGATAGGTTGAACATTCCTATGAGAAACGCGAAAGACATACATGATTCACAACTCCACCATCAAAACCAATCATGAAGAATGGTACTCCAAACACATCAAGTGCCCAAACCCAAAACGTAAACCTTGCAGGCCACAGGAAGAAAAGATCAGCACTTACTCCATTTATGAACATAGAATGAAAGTTCAACGCATGTTGACCGTGGAATCCTGAAACTGGCTAGAAACTAATAAGATGGCTGTCGTTTACTATTTTTTCAATAAATGTCTGTCTGGTTATCATAGTCATATAAGATACAGAATCTCTTAGAACCAATTTAATGAAAATGGCAAGTGGCTCTGCATGAGCCATGAGGCGTGTTGATTCATATCTGTCAAGTGTCAACCATGCAAGGATTCTCTAAGCAATTCGAAAAGATGGGGCTGAACTTACCAAGAGATCGAGCTAAATCCCATGAGATTATACTCCAAATCTTTAGTTAGATTCTTTATTAGGTAATGTAAAGATACACCATAATATATTAATATTACACAGGTTCTGTAAATATGTCTTCAAATTTCTTCGTAAGAAAAGCTGAGATATTCTTGCAATTTGGTTTGCCAACAGAAAGTCTTTTCAAAATGGGAAATCTCAGAAACGATGGACTGGTAGTCATAGAGGACAGACCTGGTGGTCCAACCACTACAAATAACAAATCTCAGAATTCACATTTGTCGTATCAAACTGGTAAAATACAAACAAGTTGTGTACAGGTAAGGTTCTAATATGTCACGGCTCCCATCCTTTTAGCTTTTCATTATTTTACTTCTTATATATGTACCTTTTTGCCTCAAGTCTTCAGCTAGCACTGACTTCACTACTGTTTAAATCCCAGAAAGTTCTTCAGAGAGCCTAAACCATGGAGAACCGTGAAAGAGAATCCATGGTGGAGGTGAAGGACAGTGAGGATCAGTGTTCCATAGCTGAAGAGAAAATAATCTATAGAGGATGGAAAGCCATGCCATTTGTCATAGGTGAGATTTGAGAATGACCCTTTTCTCAGTTTTTTTCTCCCTCATGTGTAGTTTTGTTCTGATTAATCATATATAGTTTCTGGTGTCAGTGTTTTGACTTGATTGTGAGTGACCATTTTGCAAAAAAATTCAGGAAATGAAACCTTTGAGAAGCTAGGAGCCATTGGCACCTTATCCAACCTCTTGGTCTATCTCACTACTGTGTTCAACATGAGCAGCATTAAAGCTGCAACTATCATCAACGTATTCAATGGCACCACCAATTTTGCTACTTTGCTTGGAGCTTATGTATCCGACACTTACTGGGGTCGTTTCAAGACCCTTGCTTTTGCTTCAATCGCTTCCTTAATGGTACTTGAATTATACTACCATCTTTTCTTTTCTTTTCTTTTTTTGGGTGGAATATTAACTTTTTAATGTCCATAGTTCATATATATACACTTGATGAAACCTGAAATTAGCAGCATCACAATTCACAAGGAGTTATATTGACTAATATCAAATGCGTACAGTAACAAGGACTAGCAGAATACAAGTCTGAAGTAGATTGATACTGCGAGAAGTAGATCATTTAGATCAAATTTTGGTCCAGTTTGAGTATAAGTGCTTTGGTTCAATGTTTTTGCTGGAAGCACTTTTAGTTATCAGCTATTAAGCACAAGTTTCATTAAAATTCCCACAAATGTAACGAAAAGAGTTTTTGACAGTTCTAGAAGCAAATGCAACATAAAGAAGCAATTATATGGAGAGGATCAACATTTTCTATATTGCTATATAAGAGTTGCCTCAGTGAGATTCTATGTTCTTAACATATTCAAAGTGGAACTGATTCTAGTGTTTGGTTCTTTACCTTCTGCCAAGGGATTGATCTTGATAGACTTCACTGCCGTATTCAAGAACCTCCATCCTCCCACTTGCAATGCACAAGACCGCAACGAGTGCAAAGGCCCAACAGGTGGCCAATTGGCATTTTTGGCAGCCGGTCTCGGACTACTGATAGTGGGAGCAGCTGGGATCAGACCATGTAACTTTGCATTTGGAGCAGACCAGTTCAACCCAAAAACCGAATCTGGAAAAAAAGGAGTTAACAGCTTCTTCAATTGGTACTTCTTCACCTTCACTGTTGCACAGATGTTGTCCTTGACAGTCATTGTTTATGTTCAGTCAAACGTTAGCTGGTCTCTGGGGTTTGCTATTCCAGCCATACTGATGTTCCTGTCATGTGCACTTTTCTTCATGGGTTCAAAATTGTATGTGAAAGTGAAAGCCAATGGTAGTCCAATGACAAGTGTGGTACAGGTCCTAGTGGTTGCTTTTAAGAAAAGGCAATTGAAGCAACTAGAGCAACCATGGCGCTCCCTGTTTGTTTATACGCCTCCCAATACAATCAACTCCAAGCTTCCTTACACACATCAATTCAGGTAATCAGATTAAACTGTCATATAACCTTCTTTGAGCCAATATAAATTTTTAGACGGTCACTCATCTGGTGTAGATCAGAACAGAAGTCTCAAACTGACATGTTATTCTCTCCCTCAGATGCCTTGACAAAGCAGCAATTTTGACACCGGAAGACGAAATAAACACAGATGGATCAGCAGCCAATCCATGGAGACTTTGCAGCATGCAGCAAGTGGAAGAAATGAAATGTCTAGTTAGAGTCTTACCCATATGGTCTGCAGCCCTGGTGTACTTTATTGTTATAGTCCAACAACACACCTATGCAACTTTCCAAGCTCTTCAATCTGATAGAAGACTTGGAAGCCACTTCGAGATCCCAGCTGCATCCTACTATGTCTTCTTGATGCTGGCAATGACCATATGGATCCCTATCTATGACCGACTACTCGTCCCATTTCTCCAAAGACGCACAGGAATAGAAGGAGGCATCACAGTGCTGCAGAGAATTGGAGCTGGCATGTTTCTCTCTATTGTCTCGATGATAGTCTCTGCAATCGTAGAAGACCGTCGAAGGTCACTAGCTCTAACCAAACCACTCCCAGGAATCAGAACAAGGGGTGACGTTTCTTCCATGTCAGGCTTCTGGATAATTCCTCAGCTAGCAATTGCTGGACTTGCAGAAGCATTCACTGCCATTGGTCAAGTTGAGTTCTACTACAAGCAATTCCCTGAAAACATGAGAAGCATTGCAGGGTCTCTCTTCTTTTGTGGACAGGCGGGTTCAAGTTACTTGAGTGGTTTCTTAATAGCAGTAGTTCACAAAACCACGCAGGGGGCTGCAACAGGAAATTGGCTGCCAGAAGATCTCAACAAGGGGAGACTTGATTACTATTACTACATGATTGCTGCTCTTGGAGTCGTTAATTTCGGTTACTTTTTGCTCATTGCAAGTTGGTATCAGTATAAAGGTACTGGGATCGATAGTAGCACTCTTGAAGTCGAAGTTGCTGAGAAAGTGGCCTAAACAGCCTGAGGAAAATGCTGCTTGATGATGATGAAGCTTGGGGTAATTCAAACTCTAGTCTTTTTTAGAGTGGATCGATACTATTCCTAGCTAGCTACTTAGAGCAAATACACCCATTAGCTAAGACCAATTGCCAATTAACCAACCAAATTGGTAGTACTAATCTACTATTCCTCTAATATTGGCAACTGTTTTTGTCTTACACAATACACCAGTAAAAGGCAATATAACTGTCAATCAACTATTTGCACTTGAGATTTGAACATTGTAAAGTTCCAACAGTTGTAACTAAATAATCTTAGAGAGTATTGTGAAGTCTACTTAAATGGTCATACTAATTGACCTACTAATTTTTAGTCACTCAATTAATACGACTGGCGGGTCCCATTAATTGGTATGACCATTGATTAACCGCTACATTCCTCTAAATTCAGTTTTCAGTGAATTGGTCAGCATATAACCTCATTAGTACATATGCTCTAGCCTATGTTTTCTGACTCCTAATATGCTGTAGAGAATTCCTTGTATACGGTGGAATTTAATTGTAAGATATTCGCTCTAGCCTACCATCAGGCTCAGAGCTCGTTATATACTTCTCACCATGACTTCAGATTTAGCTCAAAATCACATCAAGGAACTTGACAAAGAAACTCAGCAATCCTCAGATAGCCAACTCTACGAATTTATACCTGGTTGAACGTGGAGTACAAGGTTGATACTATCCACAAATAAACTCCAACAATGAGTCGGTCTCGTTTTCACGCACAGGGCATGTAAGAAAAACATTTGAATGGTTTGGATTAATTGAGCATTATTTACTCTCTATCCCTGGTTATGTGAGTTATCACAAAAGGGATAATAACGGGGGTAGAGGAAAAGGATGTAGGAAACAGCTGATTGCAGCACTCATTTTACATGCCAAAAATAAACTGAAAACAGAGTAGCAAATTTGAAAGGATTTCTCTACGAGGTTACTCACAACATGCCGAGTAACTGTCTTTACTCTCAGCAATACTAGGAATTTGTTACAGTATAGTAAATAAACTGTCCCTGAACTACACTGTGTATGCTTGCTGGATTGTGTCAATATCAAGACCCTTCAATCGCACCACTGACTCTACATGACCTTTCAGTGTATGCAGTTCTCTCAACCTACACAAGAGAATTGAATTTGGGGTTAAAAATTTATATAGAAATCAAAGTACAGCAGAATTGCCAGTTAGAATCCATTTTCTGTATGTGTATATCAAACTAGGAGCGAAAGATTGCTGCTCACCTTGCGATTTCAGCTCTTCTTTTAGCTTCTTCAGCCATATGATTGAGTTCCGTGAAATGTGTTTTCTCATTAAACATCTTGGTATCTGGAGGTTGCAGACCATGCAGTGTTCTTTGTGCATGTGCCCATTGAAGCTCACGCTGTTCCTTTCCAAAGTCCTTTTGCCTTGTGAAAGCAACCTAGAAAACAAAACAATCCCTCAGACCACAGCTCACAGGAAAGTCTCTGGCCAAGTACACCACTTAAAGAAAGCGAAATCATACCCTTTGCTCAATGAGAAGATCCCAAGCCTTCCCACTGAGAGCATAACGTATCATGAACTTAATGATATCCAGTGGAATATAGAAGATGATGTTATAGAGCCATATCACCCCAGCCCAACCCCATCCAATCCCTTCGATCGCAGCAAAACTCCAGTTAGCGTACACAGCTATCAAGGTGGCAATCTGCTCAAAATGGATAATCAAAAGTTCAGTGCTCCCTCTTAATCAATCAAAATGAAAAGAAAATGAGATTAATTTGAAATCAGCTCACCAGCTGGGCTATCAGGAAAGCCACAACAAGTAACATTCCAGGCCGCTCCACAAAGGACCAACTTCGAGAGCGTGTAACAAAAATGAGGGCCTGACTAATGATGCTCACTTGTAGATATATAGCAGAGGCAAGTTTCCGGAAGTCATCATTAGCTGTTTTCTCAAGAGTTGACACCCCAAATACTCTCTGAAAAGAAAGTGCCCAGAAATCAATAAACCGAAAATGAAAAATTCACAAGCAGGTGGCTAGCTCCCAAAATGCAGGACAAGGAAAATGAATCTGCCCTGACATGAACGTTTTATGAGCAGAATAAGGGAGTTATTCTTACTGGGAAGAAGTCTGTTTTGTATGCTGCCCAAAAGAATATCACAGTCATTATTGCCAAATAGGTACCGAGCACAATTCCAGTTGCAAAAATCTCTGACAGCTTCCAGCTATCTGGCAGAGGAGATGGTTTGACCCTATCCTTTGATATCGTCATGATAGTACCTAAAAGAGAATAATGCTAGTAAGTTGTTGCATATACCAACCCAGTAAGATATCACTTCAGTCAGCAGCAAGACAAGCACAATTTCTCTAGTGTATTACAACTATAAACAACCAATTTCTACGGAGATAAATGGAATAGGGAAAGAATGAGCGAACCATCATTGAGGATTGCAATAATAAGCACCATGAAAGGTGGAAAGTCAAACTTCCATATGAGGGCCAGCAACATGAAACCCATCTGCCAACATATTGAGCGGTCAGATCACCCAGATGAGTGAAGATTACTATAGATTACTCAACACAATAATTATAATTATAATTAAAAGAAAAGGTTTGATCTACACGGATCAGACCGAGAACAACTAACTTACCACAATACGAATTGTGATTGAAACAGCATATATCTGCCAATACAAAGAACAGAATTCGGTTATCAATAGTGCACCACTGATGCAAAGAATACCACTAAGAAAAAAAAAAGTTATCTACCAGATTAAAAAATAAAGCTTACTGTGTAATTTTTCATCCTCTGGAAGATTGCACGACTAGTCAAAACGGCACTAATGATAACGCTGAGGCCAGGTTCAGTTAGCACAATATCAGAAGCACTACGGGCTGCATCTGTAGCATCAGCAACAGCAATACCAATGTCGGCCTTTTTGAGGGCGGGAGCATCATTAACTCCGTCACCGGTCATTCCACATATATGTTTCATTGCTTGCAAGCGCTTTACAATCTCGTATTTGTGCTCTGTGCCAAACAATATTTTACCAATCAAAATAAGAGGATTGACAACATTTGCAGGGCAACAAAAAGGTACATGGAAAATTGTTTGCCAAGTGTGTATCAAAGCCTACACTGCCAAAGAAGAAGCATACCAGGGAAAACACCAGCAAACCCATCGGCTTTTTCTATCAGATCATCAATGGGTAAAGCTGCAATAGACTCATCCTTGTTCTGTCCTAGTAGAGCAGATGATGGATACATATTGGTTCCCATTCCCAAACGACGTCCTGTTTCCTTTCCTATGGCCAGTTGATCACCTGAGAAAGTAAAACATAGATCAGACAAAAACATCAACAAAGTATTTAATCACATCAAACCATCACCCTTTTCTTATAGAGCTAATAGGTGTGGTGGCAGAAACACAATTGAAATACACTATGTGACAGATTACTAATAACTTAATCCAGTTGAACAGAACAAATTTCAATTGATTTTATTCAGCATGAGGTCACATCACTTCTCTACGTTATCACATCAAACTTTCACTCTATCTCCATAATAATATTAAGACACAGATTATACTTTTAACATTAGAAACATATTTAAGACGTATACAAAGATAATTACAGCGACAAAAGATGTTATTTAAAGCCATGGAGTTGGACTGCTTTAGATATGTTCACATGCCGCAGAGAATCACTAAGAGTTAAGCTACAATAAAGAGCACACCTGTAATCATTTTCACATTAACTCCAAGATTTAAAGCCCTCCGTATTGTCTCTGCACTGTCGTGCCTGGGTGGGTCAAAGAGTGGCATTAGTCCAATGAATTGCCATGGGCCTCCAGCACCCTCTTTGATTCCTTCTGGCACTTCCTGCATAATACATACAGAAGTATACATAATATGTTAAAAATTCAATTAGAACATAATATGAGAACAAATAGATCAGAAATCCAGATACCTGGTATGCTACAGCAAGAGACCGTAATCCTCGCTCAGCAAACTTATCAATCACTGCATGAACTCTGCGCTCAATGTCTGATCTATTGTGGGCGAGATGTAGAATCTAAAAATAAACATGGCATTAGGAAAAAGTAAACAAAAAGGGGTAACAACAATAGCATAGATTGAAGAACGATTACCTGCTCTGGTGCACCTTTGCTAACTCTATGCATTTTACCATCATGGTCAATATAAGTCAGTGCAGTACGCTTATCAGTAGGATTGAAAGGAAGGAAGTGTATTTCTTGAATGCCAGCACGTGCCTTTACATAGAGATAAAAAGAAATGAATCTAAACTAGATAACAAGTAACAAATGTATTTCAGGACAAACTCAACCTTGAATTAAGTAGCAGATGAAAATGCTCCTGTAAATAGCTACATAGCTATATTTGGACAGGGAAAAAAAAATATCAGAAGATTTACCTCCTTAGGATCAGCCAGCATCCCAACTATAGCAGTGTCTATTGCATCTTGATTCTCTATCCTGGATGCTCGAGCTGCCATCAGAACAACAGTATCCGGATCCACCCCTTTTGCAAAAACCTACAAGTTAAAAGTCAAGCAGATATTTTGATAAGAATTTCATCAAAGAGTAGCATTTTCTATAACAGATAAGCAGCAGTCTCTTAAACGACCTCAATAAGATTTTTATCAACTGTAAGCTTGTTCAGGGTTAGGGTTCCTGTTTTATCACTACAAAGCACATCCATGCCCGCCATCTCTTCAATTGCTGTCATTCTCTTTGTGATAGCTCCCTGCAGCCAGCATTAAAAAAATTAATCATGTAATATAAATTAAAAACAGTTGTAGCATTAACAAGGAAATAGGCCAACCTGCTGTGCTAATCTATGAGAGCCAATTGCCATTGTCACAGACAGAACTGTGGGCATTGCGATAGGAATTCCACCGATGAGAAGCACTAGTAGATTGTCAATTCCAGGGCGATACTCTCGGTCTTGAATCGGGTACATGACAATTATCTCTATAACCATACCCACAGCAATAGAGCAAATGCAGAAATTCCCTATTGCAGTTAGGACCTGAGAATGAGATGAAAAACGAAAAATGTCCAAGTCACAACGTACAAAAGTCCACTAGTCAATAATAATGAATAACACTATTGTTCCCTTACCTTTTGGAAGTGGCCCACTTGGTTAGTGCTGTCAACAAGGTGAGCAGCCTTCCCAAAGAAGGTATGCACACCAGTGGCAATGACCACTGCTTCAATCTCTCCTTGTTTGCAAGTTGAACCAGAATACACACCATCGCCAGGACCTTTTGTCACGGGAAGAGACTCGCCTGTAAGTGCAGACTGCAAATTGAAATAATAACATCAGAAAAACAGCCACAATCTTCAAACGTCCATCGTAGGTTTATAATTTGAAAATTTGAAACTAATTAACACTAAAGAAAGAACACAGATGTAGTTGCCGATAGACCTGATCAATTTTTAAAGGATCCCCGTCAAGTAGACGTGCATCAGCTGGAACAATATCACCAAGTTTGATACTAATTATGTCACCAGGTACTAGAACAGCAGCATCTTGCTCGTTCCACCTTCCATCTCGAAGAACCTATACATAAACTTCATTAAAATTGGAACCAACAGACAAAGTCAAGCATACACCACCATACACCCCTTCTACCCGTACATCAAAATTAGTTATGTCACCGTAACAGAAGCAGTAACTACCACCCTAAAAACAAAAAGACAACAAGTTGGCGGATCCCATACCTTGGCTTTAGGAGCAAGACGAGCCATGAGAGCAGCTGCAGCATTACCGGCATTATTCTCCTCAATGAAACTAATGGTGGAGTTGATAACCAGCAGAGTAATAATACCCACAAAATCTTGCCAGTCAGGAGGCTTGCCCTGCATACAGATAAAACAACATTACAAATTCAACAAACAAAACACCACAAAACAGAAAAAAGCTTCACAGAACCAGCCACGGTAATCTGAAAACCGCTTAGCGCTTACTCCTCCATTAGCAAGCGCAATGGCCATTATGGCAGCAGCTTCCATAACCCAGGAGAGAGGGTTCCACATAAACCCCAGAAACTTGATAAATTTGCTCTCCTGCAACACACCACGTACCACACAATCGTGTAAACATTCATAAAGAAAACACAGTTTATCACAAGCAAGAAAGAAAAACAGAAAAAGGGGCCTAAAAGCAACCTGCTTTTCCTCAAGCTTGTTGTGCCCAAAAATGGTTAATCTTTCCTCAGCAGCCTCACTGCTGAGACCCTCTTTGCTACATCTAAGATTCTCAAACACCTCCTCAATGGGTATGTTTTCCTACAACCACAGACTTCATAAGAAACCAAAAAACCAAACCAACACAAAACCCATGAAAAACAAACCAAAAAGCTTTCAACTTTTCTCAGATCTAATTACCAAATCAACCGTTTCCTTCAGCACCGCGTCCAGTACTTCAGGCTTCTCCTCCGCCATCTCTCCTTTCTCTCGTCACATCTCTACAGCACAAGCATTCACCACAAAAGATCAGAAAAACAACAAGAAACCAGGAACCAAAAAAAAAAAAAAGACTGAAACTTTGAAAGGCTAGAACAAAAGGGTGAAGCTTTGGAGAAAGATGATGAGTACCCAGTTGTAAAGATTTGAATTTGATGAGAATTTAGGGGTTGAGGGGGCGAAATGCTTCACCAGAAACGCAGAAAGAAGATGATGAACCGCTCAGAGAGTGGCAAGAGCAGTCAGTAAACAGTCACAAGCTTTTCCACTACCTCTCTTTTTATGTCAAAATCTTTGCTTGATATTACTTGAAAAGACACCCTCACTCATATTTTTTACCGTTTTACCTAAAGCTCACAACTTTCTTGGTAAAATTAGCAAGAGGGGATTTTTATTCTTTTGTCTTTACAGTTGAGGCTTGAGACCACCCAGCAAAAAAAAATTAAAAAATATATCACAATTTTGCTCTCTTTTTGTTTTGGAGATGAGGTGACCAACCAAGGCCATTGAATCATGAATTGCACATGCACTGATGGCATTAGGTGGTATAGGCTTTTTTTTTACCCTTTTTTCAAAAAAAAAAAAAAAAGTTACCCTTTTGTACTTATTTTACTTTGGAATATCTTTTTGGAAAAAAGAGGGTATTTTTATATCCAAAATACGTGAAAACGTTTTTTCATGTAGTGGAAAGGTTGTACGTGGTTTAGTGACGAGAAGAGTCGCCTGCCTCGTGCGTTCAGGATTAAGTTGTGATTTAAATGTGATGAAAATGACTCCTTACCTTCAGTATAGGTAAAAATAATAACCATAGTTGGCACTTGAAAATAATTATTAATTATGATTTTTTTGTGTAAATCATTAAATAAAAAAATTTCTCGTTACGGATAAATGAAATGATCATGTTGAGTTTTAACGTATATGCTAGTAGATTTTTAAAACGTTTCGCTTTTACTTCAACACTAGTATGGGATACGTCCCTACGTTATCCCTAATTTTTGTGCTAAACTTACTCAAATCTGTTTGTAATGGAGAGAATTGAGGTATAAAGACAAGAGTTGATTAAGCAAATGAATTAGTGAATCAAATAATCATAAACTCGATCAACAAGCAGACGGAAATACAGGAGGTGATGGAAAGCAAAGTCATTAGTCATCACTAACTCGCATGACTCTTGAAGGTTATTTTTTTTTTTTTGTGATTAAACCGAGTTAATATTTTGTTGCTCTAACGTACAAAGCCTAATGGAGTAGTCATTTAGATATTTTCTTATTTTTGTGATTCGACATGTCTTCCTACCTAATTTTAATTTATAGGTAAAACTTGAAATTTATTATGTCGTTTTGTATATATATACATTATGTCAAAATATTACTATGGTCCTTGGAAAAATTTCAATAAAATTTTTCGCTAAAAGGACAACTAATCAATGAAAAATATGAGATCCACATGGTTACTCATTGTCCTTAATTAAAACATGATACTTGACCAAAGAATTATATCAAAACTTTGTAAGATATCACACCATTTTAGGTAAACAAACAGCCAGCCTATCCTTGAACCGAACCCTCCTGACTTCTTTATTCATCTTCAGCAATTTTCTTTTCTATTTTTTTTTTCTTCATCGTGTTTTCTTCTTAAATCTACTCTTTTTCATTATATAGATTAGAAATTTTCACTAATTAAACGATGCTCCTTAATTTCTTCTATTATTTTTTCCCTCGATCACTATCTATTAACTAGTTATTTTTTGTCTCCAAGAAATAGGTTGGTCACGGAAAGAAATAATATTATTAAAATAGAAAATTAGTCTAATATATGTTGATTAATTGGAGTGACCTGATATGAATTATTGTATGACTCTATGATTTTATGTTGTCCTTGCAGGATTCATGTATGAATTCATATGTGGAAAACCATCATTAGGATTGAGAACTAAAGGAGATCAAGATTCGGGGTTTGAGTAATTAACAACTAATCAGCAAATTAAGCACGTGTGAGGCAACACTAAGCATCAATTAAGATTTTGTCACGTATTGGAATAGAAGAGGATACGTGGACCAATGGCAGGGCAACGTGTGTGGCATGAGAGCAAGCCCACGTGATTGGATAGACCCTGGCGTTTGGCCCATGACACTAATTATTTGTAACACGTAAATATAGAATGGACGTGACAAAACAGTAAAACAAAAAAAAGAGGGTTTACCTTTATCATTATTGAGGTTGCAATGCACTTTCTAAATCATCGTCTTTATGTAATGCTTCCCATTTCTTTTGGTATTTGATAAAAGGCAGAGATTAAAGTAAGATTCTTCTCTTTCCACGTTGCAGTGACGCTTTTTTAAAAATTAAATTTCAAAATTATCTAATTAAAGTTATGAAATACAGAGAGAGTTAAGAGGATGATAATGGGTAACAATTTGAAAATATTACAACTTAATTTTTACACTTAATTCGTTTAAAACATTTCGTTATTACATATTGATGTATTGTGTATTTCGATTATTTACTACTTAACTTAATTCATTTGTTAAAAGAGTACACGACTCATTTTTGACAAGTTGTAATGGAAATGACCTTTTCATTTAACAACCATTATCTGTTGACTAAAAACCACATTGTTCAACATATCATGTGTGTTGACCTCGCTCACTTTATTTTGATGGAAATAAATTATCTTATTATATTCTACAATCCTGCATAAATTCTGGAAATAAAAAAACTTATATCACTATCTCATAGTGCGTGTCTGTTTTTTATATGCTGATATTTAATAAAGTCACATATCACAGATCTTATTTGTTGAAAAACACGCTTTAATATATTTTTCACAATAAAATCAACTTTTAAAAAGGGCTGGCAGACAATTATTAATATCTAGGCAGAATGGGTCCTGGACCACAAGCCCATATGGAGCAATGGGCCCCAGGAAATGGGGTGGGTGACACATGTGGGCCTTCATACACGTGGCACGTGACCGTTTGGCAACAGAGAGCCCCACATGAGGTTTGTCTCCTCTGAAAACGGTGTGTACTATCCGTACCAAACCGTACCACGTCATTTGCCCTATTATTGTCCCAAAAGGGTTTTAATCCACTGCTACGCACCGCCTCTGGTCTAGATGGGACTTGGGCCTTTTCTCTCTGTCAATCAATCCAGTTTTACAATCCGATTGATTCCACTCTCCCGGCCTTTGTATTTGTCTTGGAGAAACACAAATTGATTTTATTGTTTGATATTGACCAGACAAATTTAATTGGTTGGACGTATATATGTCTCTTTATGTATGGAATTGCGGATAGCTCTATGCGCAACTACTATCAAAAGGAGGAGACATATATATATATATATGTAAGTGATTGCTAATATATATATACATTTTGATTACACTGCAAGTTCTTGGTCTTGAGATTCGGATATTTCCTTTGGCTCACTCTATTAAGGGAGTCTTTGTAAGTTTTTTTTCCTGCATGATTCAAAACAACATAAAATTTTATTAATACGTGATTAAAAAAATCAGATAATCTATTTTAAATAACAATATGTCTATTTTATACGCGACATTTTTATAACTAATATAATATCATACACAACACTAACTCAAATAACCGTACAAGCTTACAATATTGGATCTCATTACTTTTTCTGTACTTGAGGTCATGTATTTTTGATTCCTTCAATTGTACACTTATATAAGTTATAATGCTATTGAAGTCGCGACTAACTGTGTCGAGCAAAAATATCTCACTCACCTAGTCAGATGCATGCTAAGATTGAATACCACAACCTCATCACATTTTGGATTGAAGCTAGACGTATATAATTGGGTGTAGCTCTGCAGCTAAACAATTCATTTCTCGAAAAGAAAAGGTCCGATTGCTAAGTTCTTGCCCTAGAAAAATATACGTGCACGAAGTGTTACTTTTAACACCATCACACACCAATCAACTATAGAAAACCAGAATAAGTTTAGTAGTGGCCGAGTCATAATCCAATATCTAGCTAGCCAGAGCTAATCATGCATGCCTTTTCTTCTAAGTGAAAGATCGAGATTTCTTTATCGTCTCTGTTTTGTTCTATTACTATGAATAAAGTCGACTAACCCACTAAAATAAACCGGTTGTTAATTTAATCAAACAGCTTGGAAAGGTCCATGCTTGCTCTAAAATAATGAGGGACTCGAAAGATTTCTGGGAAGAATATCTCATATTTTATGTGAGGGAAGAGACCAGGTGTCATATATATCAGTTGTTCAGTATTTTATAGAGGCTTAAAATCTGGAATTTTCTTTGGCCTGGTGCTTGAAATCTGATACTGAACTGTCAAAGGCAAAAGAAAATTCCCAGTTCAAGACTTTAATTTCTAAATCACTTTTATAGGAGCTGTAAACTCAAGAGAAAAAAAAGAGAGGGAAAAATAAACAAAAAACTGAACTAATCAGACTAGAATGAATTGCCCCTTTTTCATACAATAATTGAATTGTCCAGCGACAGCCAGCGAAATTCATGGATTTTGTGGGCATCGATCTAGATATCTTTGTATGTGTGGATGAGAATATATATTGCTTTATCCAAATTGAAAGGTAAGGCACCATTCGAACACCAAACAAAGATGAATAACTAGCTGCAGTAGGAATATAAACTCCAGTTAATCATTTATTCACGACATTACCGGATTCAGTTATTTGTATCGTATACATTATAAATAATATATTTGACTACGTACTCTTATATTTAAACTATACACTACATCCAAATGTCTTCATCCATTCGAATATATATACTTTCGAATGGATGGTATACAATAAGTTTTATACCTATCAGTGTAATGCTTAATTCAATTAGCGACACGCCCTCATGCATGTTTCTACCTAACAAGAGAGAAAAAATTGGCTAGATTTTAGTTAGATTACAACCAAATTAAGATTGCTTGTTTATACCTAACAACATATGTGTGATGAATTGTGATATATATTGTATAACTCTAAGTATAATGATTGATCAGATCAAGTGTCGGACAAGGAGTTAATGTGATGTTGTTGACGTTTGTTTCCTTGCTTTTGGAACCCAGCCACCAAAAATGAATACCAAATTAAAAAGAAAAAGATACCGGCCCCTTAATAAGAACTCTTCCAACTTCTATATCTGTTCATGCTCTACGTGCTTTCCATTTTTCTTTTGAGTTCTTGAATGTATAATAGGAATTGTTCCATTTCTCATTTATATGAACATTGATTTGTTCTATGATTAGAATCAATTCCTATCTCTTTACTAGAATTAGAGATTTCGAACTCTGGCTACAGGGTACGTATTCTTGAATGACAACTTAATTCTTGTTCGATCTAACTTCCTTGTAACGGTTAACGAAAGAAAGATCTAACGATGACTCGCCAGAAAAGCTAGAGCTGAATTTCACCAAGTAAAACCATCTGACAAAGCATTAGCAAGAGCAACATCTAGCATCTTAATTAAGTTGGTTTCTAATATGAAGACTTTTTGGTAACCAATAAACGATGATCTGAAGAACAATCTTACTGACGACAACTCAATCCCTAATAAGAACAATGTGATGTTGCTAGAGTTAAGACAAGAGACATGGTATAAATAATAGAGTTATACTATTCGATTCGATCAGTCTATTTTATGGGGGTACTTTGTGGACGTGGTTTTGTGTTTGTTACTTGCATTTTGGTACTATGCACTTGGTGAGGAATATTATTCAATAGCTACAGAAAGAGCGAGAAAGCAAAGCTCAAAAACAAAACCAAAAGCTGCTTCTTCTTCTTCTTCTCTCCCGATCGAATAACAGTAAAGTGTATAGTGGCACAAGCTAGGCAGCCAGAGTAGGTTGGTTGATCCCCACTATTCCTAATAGTGTTAATTAACCCCAGCAGCATGCGCAGTTCATCAATTAACTACACTACAGGAAGTGTTTGTGTATTCTATAATCTAGGGCATAGAACTCAATGAAGTATTAAATTGAAGCATACTGATACATGACGAATGCCCTAGGGCACACGATGATTGTCACTTTCAGTTTAACTTAGGCTAAACGTACATGCATATATAGATGGTAGTTCATATAATTGAAGCTGGACAGATACCTAATTATAAAACTACTCGATCCCAGAAACCAAACTGATTCTTTTGTTCGTGTTTAACTTCTTCTATCTGGTTAATATTATCATAAGGGTTAAGAACAATGTCATCCCAAAATGAAGAAGCCAATAATATACGCACAGAAACTAATTAACAACAGGAAAAGTGGGAGGATTGGATCGTTACGTCTCTGTTAATATCAGTAGGAGTGTAGGACTATGCCAATGTGTCTGTTTCACTATTACACTCTAGCTAGTACGTACTAACTTATTGATTTGTTTCGTTTTGTCGTCTGAGATAATCATACAAAAGATATATTTTTTTCTTTCTTTCACACATATAATTTTATGGTACATAAGCTTTAGATGCTGTGATCATGCTTATGGGATAACTTGCAAGAATTTATGACTATAATTAGCACAGATTTAGAGTGAAACAATAATATATCCCGGTATGTTACCGAGAGACGGTGGATAGCAGTTAATGATTAATTAATGATTTTAAGGTGATTACGTATAGTTGAACAATTTTAGAACTAAAATGAAATTGAGATGTTAGAAGAAACTAATAGATAGACAATGAATGGATTAGATAAAAAGTGTTAAACAGTGATGTCAATTTTCATTATTTTATACAAGCTGACGGTTTTATTTAGCACAAGTTGCTTGAATATGTTCAAGATGAAGCGTGCTGATATATTTTGGGTATTGAATAAATTAAAGCTGACATATTTGCGGAGTGGGATTTATGTAAGTTAGTACATTCGCTAAAAAGTAAATAGATCACATCGTGGATTTGATTTACGTCGCATAACCCAACTCTAGCCCCTCAAGTTATTGACTCTCCTGACACTTATGCGTCTTGATTTTTCTTTTGGTGATATGTCTAGGTTTTGATAGGTTTTGTTGTTAAAACAAAGAATACGTTTAGGTCAGTCAGTGATAATGTCGATGTTGAATTCTTGTTATATCACTTGCATGGTTACTCCTTTCTTCTATATAAGGGTACTTATTGTTCTCTTACTTACTTTGATATCATATTTGCTTAGTGACGCTAGACCGCAATTTAGTCGTACGATCTTGTTTTCTGATACTTCATACTTCAAAGTTGTCATCACAAAGCTTGTGGACTCCTCCCCGATGGGCTTGAAATGCCCTTGGGCCTAACTGTGGTGACAATAGTCACACAACCACTTCGGAGAAGGTTTGGAAATAGGATATATCCGACGATTAGTGAAGAAAATAACAGTTCACTTTTGAGCAAGTGCTTTTTAACCAACAAAAGTACATATGAAAGTAATGCCTGAAAAAAGTTGAGAAAAAAGCAGAAATGAGAAACCCCAACTGAATCCCTAATCACCCCCCATACATGAAAAAATTTCAATAATTTAATTTCTAGAAGTGACAAACTCACTTTCTATCTATTCAAAATCCAAGGACATTTTCTAGGGTCTAGCATGCGAATTAAAAGCATAAAAAATGTACCAACTCAAAACTGACATGGCTCAGGTAGTATTAATAAACTGGCCACCTCTTCCAGTAAAGAAATTTGCATCCTCAATTCCCTTGTACCACCACACGAGGCATCCAAATGTGAGATTGCAGGAGCTTGATAAACAGAGCCCTTACCTCTTCCTTTCAATCCCAGAAAGCTTCTAGTATTCACATCCTTCAAATACCAAACACATCATATTTACACTGTGGTCAACCTAGTTAGCAGTCATAATGAAACTCCTCCCAAAACTCTTTTCAAATCTGATTTCTGTTCTGTGGTAAGTCTTGAAGGATACTTGACGTCAAACTTGATTCTCAAGTTTCCCTTTCTCCCCGGTTCTTTTGAGATTGGCATTCCTTCGTTTGGTACAACCATTTCAGCTCCAGGTTTGATGATTTCAGTCAATGGGATCATAAGATTCCTTCCATCCAGGGTGGTTAGGTCAAGAGTCTTGCCAGTGAGTGCTTCCAGCAGTGTGATCTCCTGGTTCACCACCAGATCATTACCATCCCTCTTATAAAGTGCATGTGGTTTTTCATCAACCACAAAAATCAGATCTGCAGGAATAACACCAGGCTCTTGATTACCCTTCTCAGGAAAGGTTATCTTGGTGCCTTTTTTCCAACCAGGTTTGATCTCAATGGTTAATATCTCTTCCACCATTCGAACCCTACTGCAAAAGGAATATTCAGATCAATAAAAGTTAGAAAAGCCCGATATTAAAAAAGTTGGAAAGAATCTATCAAACCTTAATGTCTTAAATGGGCAATGACAAAAGAAACACCCTTGGCTTAATCTAGTCATCTTCATATAGTATTATTTTACCTACTTTAATGTGTATGAGATGTTATGATTCTTATTTGAATTGTGAAATATGTGATAAAAAGCAACAAGAGGCATGAATGCTTATCACTATCACAAACACATCTTTGCCAAAAAGGCAACCACAGTGATCACCTATGAAATTAAAAGGTTCTGAATTACAATCTGTACTTCTCTTATCACATTAAAGACCTCAAGAGTTTCCAATCATACCACATTCAGGCCGAGTTGTGTGTTTATCAATTTGTGGCCCAAGACCAAAGAATGCAAAGTCATCCAGGTGAGTGTAGAAGTCATAAGATATAGGGTTTTTTACGCATAACTACAATTTTATGTTCATATTTACCAATAGCAAGATTGCTTTTTAAAATTACCACTAGCAGGTTTCCATCCAAAACTAACGGAAATCCGTTAACTCATTAATTACGAAATTACCCTAAAAAATACCCCCTTCAGAAATATGTACCTCTAATGCTACTGACCCTCAGAAAATCGACCTCCGCCGCGCCTCTAATGCTACTGACCCTCAGAAAATCCACATCCGCGGCGGTTCTAATGATACTGACACTCAAAAAATCCACCTCTGCCGTCCTCCGCCACACCTCTAATGCTACTGACCCTCAGAAAATCCACCTCCGCCGCGCTTCTAAAGTTACTGAGCCTCAGAATTCAAACTCCGCTGCACTTCTAAAACTACTGAGTCTCAGAATTCAACATCCGCCGCGCTTCTAATGCCACTGAGCCTCAGAAATCAACCCCCAAATTGAATATCTCCAAAACCCGAATCCCTAGCCTCACCCTCTCCAAAACACAGAGGCATCCCAAGATTAACTCTGTTCCAGCAGCCACGTCAGCTTTCCGACGGCCAGATTCTTTGTCGAGCTCCCGGATTGTCTACTCAGCTCGCTGACGACCCAGCCCAAACAAGACCTGCGTGTCGGAGTAGGCCCGGCCCAAGATCACGAGCGGCTGATCCGACTGTCGGTGCGAGAAGAGGAAGATCCACGCGGCGGCAAGGCCGATTAAAGTGAGGAGGGTGAAGGGGTGGGAGATGAGCGAGTATGCGAGCACCGCGGCGAGGACGATGAGGTAGTTGACGCGAAAGTAGGCGGCGTTCTTCCTCACACGCGAGGCCGCATCGGAGAAGGAGACCGGCCGGGAGAAGGCGGTGCAGTCGATGAGCTCGTGGCGAGAGAACCCCGAGAGGCGCTCGTCGAGGAGAGGCTCTAATGCTCTTTGAAGCCGGGGAGGGCAGAGGAGGAGGAGGAGGAAGAGGAGATGGAACCGCCATAGAGGGTGTTGGAGGTGGAGGCTGAGAATATGGGAGACTGAATTAGGGTTTGATGTGAAACTGAGAATATATATATATATATATATATATATATATATGGATGGCATGGGTTGTAATTTATGGATTTCCAGGGTTAATTATGTCATTAAGTCGTGGACGAGTTAATAGCCCATTACTATTAATTCCCGGCTGATGGTATAAAAAAATTAGGTTTTGCTATTGGTAAATATCACAACAAAATTGTAGATATTGGTAATTATGTATAAGATATATAATTAATTATATGTGTACTAAGAAATGGTACTCCAAACATCTAGCTCCCAAGTTTGCAAAAGAGACTATAATTGAGCAAAGTAACAAAAAACAAAAAACCAGGGGAAACAAAATTAAATCAACAGAGCAGTCGAAATTCAGAAGAGAAAGCTTCATTCAAGAATAGCAGACACACTAGGCAACAGAGAATAGGGCATACTTTACATTTAGGGAAGTCTTGGATTCAACTACCATTAAGCATAGGGCATGCTTTACAATAATCAAACACAACTTCTTGCCTTTACTACCCATTTCAAATGATTTGCTTATTTTTTCTTTTCTTTTGATTTTACTGTCAGTTCTCCTTCATGTACTACCTACTATGAAGAGCAATTTGAATGCCTACATTCTCTTTGGCCCAATTCATTTGTTAACAAACAGGACCTTAGCATGTTCCAGATGTCCCAAACTGAAATAAAAGAGCACTTTAAAATAAGCTCTTGGGACACCCTTCCTTATCCACCACTTTTACAGGAGTGATTCTACACTAGCGACTCCTGACAAACTAAATTTACTTCAACTAGAAACTGAATGGACTTGTGTTCATGCTATTGCATCTTCCATGAATGAGAAAAACGAGAGCGCGTACTTTCCTTTTCCCCATATCACCTACCAATCACAAACATATGCAGAAACGACACAAGCCTAATCTTGTGCATACTAACATTTCCGCAGAACCTAAATCCCAATGTGCAACCACCATATACACTTGGTCACTTGGCTACAAGGTGCACAATTCCATTCGGTTAAAGTATAATTTCATTAAAAAGCCAAGTGCTTCACTAACAATGCCAATTCTAGAATCAACTAAACAGTTTAACAGCTATAACACCAATGATCCTAACTCACTCACATTTTCAAGAATCTCATAAAGACAAGTAAAGAAGCAGCATTTCGAGTAAAATAGACTCACCCAGCAGAATCGAATATGCTTCTAGAAATCTTCATCTTCTTCTTGAATCCCATATAAAGCTCCTCCAAGCTGCAGGCCAGAGTATTCTCGACCGCATTGGCCTTCCTCACACCCGGCCCAGGCCCACTACTAGTCCCCGCAAACTCCGGCCCACCGGCCCCATTCGACGTCCGAAAAAACCCATCCCTATACCCCCTACTCCCGCCGCCACTCCCGCCAGCCCCTCCACTCCCGCCGCTGTCCGATCCGAAAATCTCGGCGTAAATATCGTCGGCGTCTCTGGGATTGAACCGAAACGACGTGGCATTGTTGTTGTTGGTGCGTTGGTGGTAGTAGTGGTGAGGCTGGTGCGCGGAGCGGGAGGAGGAGGGAGGGGGGAACTGGCCGGATTTGAGAGCCTCCTCGCCGTAGAGATCGTAGATCTGGCGTTTGGTGGGGTCGGAGAGGACGTCGTAGGCCTCGGAGATTTGCTTGAACTTGGACTCGGCCTCAGGGCGTTTACCGGCGGGGTTTTTATCGGGGTGCCAAATCATCGCCAGGCGCTTGTAGGCCTTTTTCAGGTCTTCCTCGCTCGCGTTCCGATTCACTTTCAGCATGTTGTAGTAATCAGCCCCCATCGCTCTCCCTCTCAATTCTTCTTCTTCTTCTTCTTTTTTCCTCGTCTTTGTTTTTTCCTGCGCGGTTGGGATTTTAGGGAGGGAGCCTCAGTCGTTAATCGCGTGGGTCCCACCGATTAATGATAATAATACTAATTATGGACCATCATCAATATTCAGCTAACAAAGAGGGATTTATTTTATTTTCTGAGATTTTGTCTTATAAAACCTAATGAATGAAAACGAAATTTTACATAGATAAAATGATTTTGATTCTATATTATTGTCACGATTTCACATATTCATCATGATAAAATACTTCAGAGTCAATTTTAGCCGAACAATATAATAAAATAAAACCGAGATATATAATGGATTTATCATTATACTCTTAGAACTAAAATAAAATAATGTGAATGAAAAATCTCTGATTTCCTCTTATGATTTTTTTGAGGTTGGAATTTTCAATTTCAATTTGTGGCATTTATATGTTTAATTTATGTGTTTTAATAATATAATTAGAACAATAAGCAATATAAAATTTCATTTTTTTTAAGTTTGCTGATGGAACGGGCAGACTGGCGGGAATCTTAACGTGTACCAAACTGGCGGGTTCGGTGGTTTGGTTGAGAAAAGTAAAGTATATGGGGGCCTTTAGATATTCTCTGAATACTTTTGAGTTAATTTTGTTAGCAAAATCTGTGTGATTTAGTAGTCAGTTGTAAGATTGTAAGTGGATTAAGTACCCTAATAATAGAAAGATTTCATAGTTTGCCATAATAGATATTGTATTGTAGAACTGTGAAGCATCTATTTATAATTTTGCACTCATAAGCAGTATCAATACTATAGAAATCCTTGAGAACAAATCGATATATGAAATCGGGATGGATGATAAATACAAAATGGGAACACCTCTCAGAGTTCACAAACTGTGTCTCCTCGATTCAGTGTAAGCAAATCAACAAACACAAAATGATATCGATATGACAACACAAATATACAAGTATTATGTGACACAGATGATCAGAAAAACTACAAACTATGTATACACGGCCTTGACTCCCCGAACAGCTCATCTTTGTTACTCAACATGCAGCCCTGGAATGCAAAGCTTCATGAAGCCACAAGCCTACTAAATCAGGTCAATTAAGTCCTCACTTTTGCAAAACCAAATGAGCCTGCTTTCAGGTGTATCGAAGAGTAAAAGAGAATGAATCCCCACAAATGCATAAACTAAACAAGAATACTGAGTTATACGGCAATGGCTTGACCCGTTAAACCATCATGAAGCTGCAATGAACCATCTTTCATCAGATTGAGACTCAAACTCTTGAATCTCTCCCTAGAATACTGTCGAGACGCCTTTCTCCAATCCGTTCCGGTTTTCATCATGGCAACAAACTCATCATAACTGATACGCCCATCCTATAATATCATGCAAAATAAGAAACAAATACAAATGGATCAGTTTTACCAGAATACTGGAAAAGACAGGAATTGAGGAGCTATTTCAGTATTACTATGAATGAGATTGGTCAAACCTTGTCTGTGTCCACCTCACGCATGATGTCAGTCAGCACATCAACATCTGTTTCACCTGATTCATCTGTCAATGCTTGCCTTAGCTCAACTAATTCAATATACCCACTTCCATCCTTGTCAAAGAATATAAATGCTCGACGCAGATGCTCATCATTCTCCAATTTCTGCAAGTGAATTGTAACTGCTGCAAACTCTCCATAATCCAGAAATCCATTTCCATCAACATCAGCCTGTGCAAAAAGAACAGAAAGTGCTATTATAGTTGTTAAATGGATTGTATATATACATAAGCCACTATCAATTGTTAAAACTTGGTAGAAGAAAAGTTATCGTGATTTTAGTTATCAAATGAATCTAAAACGACAGAACTTACCACTTCCATCAACATCTTAACCTCTGGTTCAGCCAACTGTGAACCAACCTTTTGAAGCCCAGTCTTCAATTCCTCATAAGTTACTCTACCATCTTTATCAGTGTCCATCAATGTGAACATGTCCCTGATTACTTCTACTTCTTTAACAGATAAGTGCTCTGCAATTACCTGCAACATTTGATACACAAAAAAAAATAATAAAAAAATAAAAAAATCACATAGTTCCATATTTTGTGAATCATGCATCACTGCAATAGTACTCAATACTCAATACTTTACTGAGTTTCATCAAATTATCAATTACAGATGCTTACCCGTAAGGCCTTCTTTTTAAATCTATTCATTACTGAGAACTGCTTGAGCCTTGGCCTCACAATATCTCCTAATGGAACATTTGGAGCTTTTTTTGCATTCTGTAACCATGGATGTTCTGTTGTCACAAATGGTAAAGCAAACTTCAGGTCACATACTTCATGAAATGCAATCATGCTTGCAGATACATTTTAACCACATAGCAGCTTAGAGATGTGTAGAACTGTGTTTTTTTTAAACAAAATTTATATTACACCGATCAACACAAATATATGGGTTCCTCCAGCTTCATAAGACTGACAAAAGAAACCTTATGAAATTTTCAAATTATCTGGCTTGGCTGGGACTCTAATTTGAATATGAACTACTTTTCCCAAATAGAAAGAATAGATGACACTAACTTGGTTTTCAAAATATGATTTCCTAGCCCTCTATCGATCTCAGGTAGTACTAGTAGTAGTACTGTACGTAGCTGAGTTGACTCATGCTCAGGCCTAGTTCAGGTTCCTTTCTTCATAAGTGCAGAGTTTCCATTTCAAATAAGACTTTATTATTCCCTGGTCCATGAAATTTATCAACTTACAGAAGATGGAGATAACGGCTGTACCAATTACTTTAGAACCCAACTATTTCTTGTATTAAAGTGATTCCTTACCCAAAACAACCGCAAACTATGGGTTTCATTTATCCAGCAAACTTACCATTTTTTCTCATTAGAATAAGATGCTGATGGAGAGGGTTACCTAGGTGTCCAAATATTGGTTGTAGTTGTAACGATTAATACTTCCAGTGTCAGGTGAGTTCATAGCTTTTCTATAACATGGTCTTGTTTTCAAGTGATTGATCCTTTACTCCAACCGCAGGTTTCTTTCTACTACTTTCTAGTGCTTCTTGAATGAGTACTCACATTTTACTCGGACTTTGTTTTCCGGTATTGGCTTTCAGCTTTTGAAGTTTAATAGTAAACGATTCAAATACATATATCTTGCAAGATCATAATATTTCACTATGATACAAATTCTTTAAAAAACGAATAGTGTAGATAGATTATCAATCATGCAACTGTCTCAAGCGTCAGCAAGTTAAGACTCAGTGACAAGAAGAACTTACCAAGCACTTGTTGAGCAGTCAGGCGTTTTTTAGGATCCGGGTCGAGCATCTGCCGTACAAGGCTTTTAGCACTCTCTGAAATCTGCGGCCAGGGTTCCCTCTTGAAATCAATCACCCCCCTCAAGATTGCAAGCGCCACACCCTGTTCACTCTCTGTTATATCAATCCAAAATTAGAAACAATCTCACAATCCAGACTACTATCAAAACCATCATTTTTTAGATTTCTGAAATACCTGCCCAAAATGGAGGAACTCCACATAATAAAATGTAAAGAATGACTCCGGCGCTCCATATATCAACCTCAGGTCCATAATTCCTCTTCAAAACCTCCGGCGCCATGTAATACGGACTCCCCACAATCTCTGTAAACTTCTCTCCTAAAACCCCACACAACAAAACAAATCCATCAAACACTAACAACACAATTAATTCATCGCAATACCAACACTATTCCACAACCTTACCAGGCTTAAAAAATACTGACAGCCCGAAATCAATAGCCTTAAGCGGCGAGTGCTCTTTCTTATTCGAAAACAAAAAGTTCTCAGGCTTCAAATCCCTGTGCATGACACCATTAGCATGGCACATCCTCACGACCTCAGCCACAGTCCTGGCCACATTCGCCGCAGCTCGCTCGCTGTAGTGTCCCCTGGCCACAATCCTATCGAAAAGCTCGCCTCCCTCGCAGAGCTCCATCACCAAGTGAACGTTCTCGTTGTCCTCATACGTCGCCTTCAGCTTCACTATGTTCGGATGCTCCGGCAAATTCGACATTATCGCCACCTCGCGCCTCACGTCCTCTATATCCACCTGAACACACACACACACACACACAAAATACCAAATCAAAGTCAATAACTGCCAAGACCAAAACGGCGCCGTTTTGTGGCTGCGGTTATTTTCTTACGGCGGTTCTGAGCTTCCGTTTGGAGATGGACTTGCAGGCGAGAGCTTCTTTAGTTTCGCGGTCGGTGCAGAGATAGGTGATGCCGAACTCGCCGCGGCCCAGCTCCCGGCCCAGTATGTACTTATCGCCGATCCGAGTCCGGTGACCGAGCGGAATCACGTCCTTCAGCACCCGGATCGGCGCCGGCGACCGGATCGCGTCCTCCGAGAACGGGTTCGGCCGCCGCTCGCCGCCCTTCTTCTTCTTGTTGTTGGTCTGGTAAGTTTCCTGGTTCTCGATGACGTCATCTCTGACGCAGACGTTGCAGTTCCCCATGTTTTTTACAGCTGTACTGTTACTCCTCACCTCACCTCAGCTCAGCTCAGCCGAAGCAAAGCAGGCCAGTAAAGCTGAAGCAGAGCAAAGAAGAAGCTCCTCCGGGTTCGGTTGCATCAAAACGCGGCCGTTTCGGGCGGCGCAGAAGCCGTGTGGGAAAGACCGATGAAGAGAGAGGAGAGAGAGAGCAACTGAACAAATGAGGCTTTTGTGTAAAGAACAAAAGTAATAGGCAATAATTCTTTTGGGTTTGAATTGCAGGGATGGTTTGGGGTTGGATTGGAGGGGTTAATTTTTCTGAGATGAGAAAAAGTGTGTTTGGATTTCAGTCGTCTGGAATTTTGTCCATTTCAGCTGAGCTCATATGATTGTGAAAGGAGAGAGGGTGAGTATCCGGTGTTGGAGGGAACAGGGAGAAATGGGGTAGTTTGTTTAGTTCGTTAGTTATTTACTGCTCATCTCCCGATAGTTACTGCACAATATTACAAACACTAATATTTGATTACTAATTATCTGCTACTTTCTAGTTTCTAGTTTTCTCTTAATTATGCACATAAATGACGCCGTACTGATTAGGAGTTGCTCTTCCGTTATTCTTGAATTACTGGTTTAACCATGCTTTCTCATGCTCAATGTCAATAATCCGGTACTTATGTTCATTTAGTATTAAAAGCGCTCTTGGTCTCTTACAATTAACTTTTGACATTCTTATAAGTAACAGTTGCTAAAGGCTCTATTAATGTTGAAACTTAACAAGATCAAAATTCGAGTCATGGTCTAAATTTAACAATCAATAAATTATAAATTTTGTATCGAAATTGTTGGTAGAAACGGCCTGACTTTCAATATACGTTACATTTAGAAGCATGTTGTTTCTTGATGCATAGTCAAATAATTTGTTTACCGCTCTTGTGATCTCTCTTCTCTCCTCGTGATTGATGTGATTTCATTTTTAACAAAAAACACGCAATTTATTCTAAACAATACAAAAAAAAGGTACTGATATTAGTACACATTGATATAATTTGCTTAACTACCTAGTTTAACCCTTCAAACTTAAACAAAAAGGGATGAGAAAATGATGACTTCAGTTTATATGAGGTCAACTTGAGGTGGTTCTTCCTAGCCACCACATCCATGATTCACCATCTGATGGGTTTAATAGAGACGTGAATTATATTTAAGTACAGATATACTTTCTATTTATTTTTCTGATTAACGATAAGCATCCTTAGAAGAAAATTAACCGCTGATGTGTGGAGGCTTTGTAAATGGAATGGTGAATATTTCAGAGGAGTGGATGAGAAGGTTTTGATGACCGGCGAGGGTTTGACTGGGTCACCGGCCATCCCTTGTATTTGACTGTGTTGTCCTAAACTAAGACACCAATTAGGATATATTAATTACGATTAGGCATTCTGTTACATTTGGCGCGCCGGAATTGGACCCGGGCGTAATTTCCGACTCCTGGAGTTCAAGTTTGAGGTTTTGAATAACCCCCACCAAAAAGCATAATTATTTTTTCCTCTGCAAATTATACCGATTAAGTTAATATTTTATAATATGCGAAAATTAAAATCGATTCACACAATGATTTCAACTCACCGGCATTTATTGTTTCTATAAACAAACTCTACCAGTTTGTTTCAATTGCGAATGAAAGAATAGGTTATCTCTCTTTTATTGTATATTGAAATATAATTAGACTCGATGCACTATTCTTATTAATGTAATTGTGTTTTATTAATATTAAGTCTCTTGGATCAAGAAAATAATATTCAAACAAAACAACATACTAGTACATGTAATGTAGATAACACAATTGTATACATAAGAACTAAGTCAGGCTGACAAGGTTATAGCTTGGTCATAGCAAAATACTTAGTCTACTCGATCTTGAATATTTGCGACAATTGACATGGTTCTTGGCTTAATTAAGGGTTCTCATCCTAGTGTATTATCATGGATATTATTCCCACTTTTCTTTTCTTTTCTCTATAAATATATATATATATATATAATTTGTACAAACCTTCCATTTGGAGAAGTAGGTCAAGTTGACATGCCAATGGACTTTCCTTGAACCTCACTTAAAAGAGCAAAATGACATATTTTAAGTTGCATAGAACATAGTTGCCTTAACATAAATAGCTAATTACTCCAATAAAATGTATGCATGGATTGATTAATGGGAAAAAAATAAAAATTAATGAGAGGAATGAATGGGTGCAAATAGTAAAAATGGAAGTGCGAGTGGGAGAAGTAGGTGGTGGGTGACTTGGTCAACATTTAGAAGTCTATTGAAAGCCGACGGAAATGGAACTTTGAAGATTCGATGATTAAAGTCAACAAAATGATTGAAATTTCACACATCTTTTTTCAAAAGCTTATCTACTGTTTGTGTATGATGTAAGTTGGTTGTCCTTCCCAAACAAACCATTCTCTTTCACCTCAAAGGAAATTAACAGGAAAAAGTTGAGAGTTGTCGAGTAAACTATAAGTGCTTTACTAATTTTCTTTATAAATAGGATCCGCTTAACATCCGTCTAGTTCCACTTAACATTTATCTAGTTCTTCATAATATCTGCTTAGTTTTATTTTGTATCCGCCTATTACCCGTCTAATTCTCATTTAAAAACATATAAAACTCTGTCCGTCTTATATTGTACCCATCTAGCACCTTCCTAGCTCTTGCATATTACCTGCCTAGCCTTATTTTGTACTTGTCTAGTACTCATTCACTATCCGCCGGTCCCGCTCATGGCAACACCCGCTTAGTATTCTTTCCTTATAACTAGGTATGGATCTATTATTCCCCATAAGAAAGTATAGATCTATAAGGGTAGCAATATTACGTATATATTACCCAGCATGCAACAGGTTTATAGAAAAGGTTATTATCAATCTATTTGCACTTTTGCCGTATTAATCTGGACTTCAATATCAAATTAGTTGGGAAAGGGTAGTTGCTTACGTCGGCAAGAATTGTGTACATGATTGCATGGTAAGCTATCCCCGTTTTCCCTGTGATGTTGAATTGTTGATTTAAGCTACAAAGCCGACAGTACTGTGTGCCTTTCTTATTGACTCATGGCTTTCACATTATTACTGTAGTCAAGCTTCTACAGTTTTGAATCAACCTCTCGATCTATACAGTTTCCTTCGATCTTTCATGACCAGTGGTCCATATATGATCGACTTGATGAAAATGACGAACATCCAAGTATTTTCCACGACCTGCCTAAATATATAAATTCTCAAACAATCGAAAGCTAATACATAAACAGTGTGTTACGGGCAGAATGATAAATTATTAATGGGGTGTCGAAACTTATCTCATCAATACATTGAAGAAATAACGGACATACTCCTCGTATTTATGTTATATAGAAAGAGCTAGATAGATAGATAGATGCTGGGTAGCTAGCTTTTATGATATTCACAGGAGCTGGAAAAGTTTGATAGTGTAATGTGCTGCAGTAGGCGTGGGAGGTGAGCTGTGAACGAACACGAACACGTACAGATATACACTACTTTTTTTCTTGGAAGCCCTAAAATATAGATCAGTGATGAACAAACACCATGATGGTGATCAACATGCATGGCCTGGCCTTTCGCCCTTTTCCTCTTCACTTTTGGATAAAGAAATTGGCCTACTTCCTACTGTTTAATATTCATGCATGCCAGACTGCCAGTCTATAAAGTTCTGTATTCGTTTTCGTTTCTGGAATGTGAAGGAGGCCATATTGATCACATTCTATATAACTGTATATAAAGTGGCTTGATCTAAAATCCATGTGCTTATCCTTGTCTCCCTTCATCGTCTTCTTCTTTTTATCTCCCTGTTCAAAAACCCTAATTGAGCACTGTTGAGAAAGTTAAACACCAGGGCAAGAAATCTAGCTAGCTAGCCTAATCATGGTAACTCAGCTCTAACGTCTATCGAACTCACGATCTCTTGCTTACAAATAAGAGATTTATACATCGAGAGCAAACTGAGCAAAAACGCTGAGTGATATATTATCGCTATTGTCATCCTTGTTTAATGACTTTAATCTAACATCTAAGCAAATCAAATAACAAAAAATCTAAGCAGAAAAGTCGGATCCGATCTACTAATTCAAAATACGAAAAATAAAAATAAATAATGGTTTACACCGGGACTTTATAGTTGGGTTACAGCCCGCAATTGCAATATGAAGCCATTAATTCATGAACAGCCCAAGAAAGCAGGCCCTTTTACAGAGTCTCAGTCTAGCTATAGTTTTCCATATGCCCCAGATTCCCAACCAGGATTTAGTTGGACTTTTTAGCCGAAACAAAGAGTGGAAATTCAATATTGTTATTAAAAAATGAAAACTTGAGGAAGTGGTAGTGTTTATTTGACACAGATCTTGGCTTGAGCAACAAGGTATATTTAACTATTCTTAAAAAACCAAACAACAAAAATTTGAATTGACAATCGGTGTCGTCCAGAGGTCTGTCTCCGTCCACGTAGACAACTCCCAGGTGCAATCATACCCTGCAGCTGCTTCATCTACTCCAAACTCAGACTCATTCCACCACAACCGTTAGATCAAGCAACTTTCTCACACTTGGAGGGTGGAAACCTGTTTAGGAAGTAAAAACTGATCAAAACTACTGAGTAGTGAGTAGTACCAAGCAAAAGAATAAGAGTTGATTTTTCCGAATTAAAGGGAGTGATTTTTTCGAATTAAATTATTCAAAGACCAATTCTAGTTACTTTTTCAGCTCGTTAGCGATCGAATTTACCTACATATGATGGTTATAAGATTCTTAGCTATTTATCGTTTGATTTATATATTATTTTAATATAAATTATATGCTAATGTCTATTATCTCAATGAATACAATTGCTTACATGAATATTCTGTTAATTTTGATAATTATCAGTAAAATATTATAGAATTCATATAAGCTAGCATTCCACATTCAATATGATGTAAACTTTACTTCCAAAATAGGGCAAGTGTTTTTTGTGATCCTCAACACACCGGGAAGTCGGGAACTCTGTAGACAGGGTTTTTAGTTCCACAGAGCCGTCACGTGTGAACCGCCAAACTTCGGACACGTGTCGGCACCTCTGGCGCTGCACGTATGAAGTTTTGTAAAGTAGGGCGAAACAACAAAAACAGCTGATTTTGAGGCCAGCAGCCTCTCTCTGAGTTCTCTTCTCTCTCCCTACTTGGTTGGAAAATTCATAAAGCTCCTCTCTTTCACGGTAGAGAGAGCAGCGCCGCCACCGCCGCCGTCGACGTCGCCGTTTTCTCTACTCTGGTCTTCTCTATTAACAGGCCCAGAAGGCCATTTTGGGTAAGCCCTCTTGCTCTATGAGCCATTTTTTTTTTACTGGTTTTTGCTTTTATGAGAAATACTTGGTTTTTTATGTGCCTGGAAAATGGTTTTTTCTTTGTTTTGTGGTAATTGATTAGTTAGGAATGTTCATGATCTCTTACGTGTGTCAAAGATTTAATTTTTTTGATCTCTTTGCTTGTTTGTTCATGTGTAGTTTGTTTTCAGTAAGCAAGAAGGGTTGCTTTTGTAGGTTGGAAATTGAAAGTTTTAATCTTTAAGTAAAGTATGTAAAGTATGAGTTTGTACATGTGTCAGTCAAATGAAACTAACAAAATGGAATCAAGGTAAACACAATCCAGAATATTGATGCGAGGAGTTGTTATGGCATTGGCATGTTAATTATGTTGGATGGTGTGTAACAGATTCGGATTTGAATCTGTTTAGGATTACTGGATTTGTGAGAATGCTAAGGATTTGAATACTGATTCAAGAAATGATAGTTATATGAGGATTCCTCTTATTTGGGGATGTGTATTCTGGGTTTCTATTGATTAGGATAATCTGTATAGTGATACAACCTTAATATGGTAAATAGTGTGTGAGGTGATGCAAATCAATAATCTGCATAAAGAAAAAGTAGAGCTTTCTTGCAACTGTCGACTGCAAGTTGCATTCTCTTGTCTTTAGATGTTAATCCTGTGTTGATATGGTATACATGTTGCTAATTCATTATCCTTTGCTTTTGTGCAGGTGATACCATGGCACAAAATTTGTTGCGAGCTAAGCATATAGGTAATCTCTCAAGTAGTGCTAGGTCATTCTTCATTAGCGGGTCACGATGTAGTGCAACAGAGGGAAATTCATGCACTTGCTCTGAAGATGAAAACTGTGTCCCACAAAGGCAGCAGCCAAGAAATAGAGGTCTTCTTGCGCAAAATCCATCAAGCTCTGCATCTAAACCTTCTGCAAGGGCAAGAATCTTAATCTCGGGAGATGCAGTGAAAGTGGCAGATTCTCGTAAATCCAAGACTGTTGACCAGACTTCTTCTATAAAACAGGTGCCAACTGCCCCAATACCTTTTGTGAGATCAGATAATGTAAGTTATGCCAGCAGTGTTGATGCCATTCAGAAGGATGTAAGCTCTTCACCTCCTGCTACAGAGCAATTTGTTAAGGCTGGTGTTGCAGCTGTCAATTTTTTGTCAGACATAGTGAGTTATAAGATTCCATTGTCTGATGGGATGGGAATGTTTAATTTGCCGAAAAACACCATGGTTCGTCCCACTGCAGGAGTTTCCAGTGTCAAGTCCTCAAATGTGAAGCAGATAAACAGAGAGCATTTCATTAGTGTTCATCCAAAGCCATCTTCTGAGATGGCAGCGGCTTCAGAGCGTACGAGTAATCATCAGGGGTCAAAAGGAAATGTTGATAAGTCCAGGTCTGTTAGAGGTCTAAATCATGTTCCATATACTAAGACAGAAAACTCAGCAGTGGCTCACGGTGTACAGACTCCAGAAACACGTGATAGAAGGGCTTTGCCACGAAAATCAAAAGCTCAGCCAAACCACTTCGTTTCAGATTTCCATTCAAATGTACAGATTTCAGATGCCGAGACTACAAGGGGTGGCTCTAAAGGTTTCAGTAAACCCGTAAGAGAGATGAAAATGCCAACAGGGATTGCTCCATTTAACAGGCAGTTTGCACACAGTGGAAATGTTGTTCAAAATGTTTCTCACATACTGCAGCAGCTGAAATGGGGCCCTTCTGCAGAGGCAGCTCTCGGAAATCTCACCTGTTCAATGGACGCATATCAGGCAAACCAAATTTTGAAGCAACTTCAAGATCATTCTGTTGCACTTGGATTTTTTAATTGGTTAAAACGACAAGCAGGATTCAGGCATGATGGGCACACGTACACCACCATGGTTGGCATCCTTGGTCGTGCCAGGCAGTTCGGTGCCATTAATAAATTGCTTAATCAGATGGTGAATGAAGGATGTCAACCTAATGTTGTGACATATAACCGTCTGATTCATAGTTATGGCCGTGCAAACTATTTGAAAGACGCAATGAATGTATTCAGTCAAATGCAAGAAGCGGGGTGTGAGCCTGACCGTGTCACCTACTGTACACTAATTGACATCCATGCAAAATCTGGTTTTCTTGATGTTGCCCTTGGACTGTATGATAGGATGCAAAAGGCTGGTCTTTCTCCCGACACATTTACTTATAGTGTTATGATCAACTGCCTTGGGAAAGCTGGCCATTTAGCTGCTGCTCACCGGTTGTTCTGTGAAATGGTGGATCATGGTTGTGTTCCTAATCTGGTCACCTATAACATCATGATTGCTTTGCAGGCCAAAGCAAGGAACTATGATACTGCTCTGAAGCTCTACCGTGACATGCAGGGTGCTGGATTTCAGCCAGATAAAGTGACTTATAGCATAGTAATGGAGGTGCTTGGTCACTGTGGTTATCTTGAGGAGGCAGAAGCACTTTTTGGTGAAATGAAACGGAAGAATTGGGTACCTGATGAACCTGTTTATGGCCTTTTAGTTGATTTGTGGGGCAAGGTTGGTAATGTGCAAAAAGCCTGGGATTGGTATCAAGCAATGCTCCATGCTGGTTTGCGCCCTAATGTGCCTACTTGCAATTCTCTGCTCAGTGCATTTCTTCGGGTGCACCGTTTGTCTGATGCCTATAACTTGTTGCAGAGCATGGTGGGCTTAGGTCTGAACCCTTCTTTGCAGACATATACCTTGCTTCTCAGTTGTTGCACAGAAGCACGTTCACCATATGACATGGGATTTTGCTGTGACCTCATGGCAGTCTCACGCCATCCTGCTCATACATTCCTACTGTCTATGCCATCGGCAGGGCCTGATGGCCAAAACGTAAGAGAACACATGAGCAGCTTCTTGGATCTGATGCATAGTGAGGATAGAGAAAGCAAGAGGGGGCTTGTAGATGCAGTAGTGGATTTCCTTCATAAATCAGGGCTCAAGGAGGAGGCTGGTTCTGTCTGGGAGGTGGCTGTGCAGAAGAATGTTTATCCAGACGCTGTCAAAGAGAAAGGCTCATGTTATTGGCTTATAAATCTTCATGTTATGTCTGATGGTACTGCTGTGACAGCACTGTCAAGAACACTTGCTTGGTTTCGCCAACAAATGCTAATATCCGGGGTTTGTCCAAACCGGATTGATATTGTGACAGGATGGGGACGGCGGAGTAGGGTTACAGGAACCTCTATGGTGAGGCAGGCAGTGCAGGAACTGCTGCACATGTTTAGCTTCCCGTTTTTCACTGAGAATGGGAATTCTGGGTGTTTTGTAGGATGTGGGGAGTCTCTTAATAGATGGTTACTCGAATCTTATGTGGAGCGGATGCATTTAATATAGGCGGCAATGCTTCCTTTCTGTCATCAGCACAGATTTTTTGTTCCTTTTTGGTAGGAGGAGGAAGATTAGCAGCAGGCTTAGTCGATTAATGTTATCTATTTATGAGAGTATGATTGTATCCAGGTTTTTCTTATGTGCAGCTTTAAGTTGAGTAATAAATTTTAGTTTTCACCAGTGATGTAAACTCAGTTTTGATTCTGAGCATGTGTTCAATCATGGAGGATATCCAAAGCTAACCAGAAATGAACAGGTTAGATGTGACACTAAGCTACAACATTGTGGGTTTTTGCCAACAATTGAAGTGGGTAGGTAGTTGAGGTTGACCCTAAAGTTGGTGTAGTTGACTCGTGCCATATTAAAATGGAAATTAGAGTGAAGAATTATGAATTGGTGTGGTTGAATGTTGATGACCTGAGGAGTCCCTTGAAGACTTCAACCCTGTTGCTGCAGTAGGTGCATGATTTTCAAAAGTTCACCAATTTACTTGAAGATGACTGGAAAATGAGTTGATCTTATGTGAGATATTATGGATTTACTTCAGCTGGTTGTTGCCGTCTCTGCTATTTTGGTCAGAATAAACTTTAGCCAAGGACATTGAGTTGTCTGGGTTTTATAGCATTCCAGGTGGCTTGGCCCATGTATAATCCTAATTTGTGGTTTTAATTTCTGTTTTCTTGTCATTTCTTTATATATCTGACCAAATTCATCTCCTTTACTTTGGACATTCCCCCATTATATTTATATGGTTGATATGTGCTTATATTATATCCAAATAACACCATTTTTCTAAAATCAAATAGGTTGTTCATGAAATCTTCAGTAGGAAACATTACTACTCTTACCTACAATAGCACGGGGTCAAATTGGTACATAAACAGTAACACCCTTTCATTAGAAGGATATACCAACATTTTGTTTTGGTGAGAAGGATATACCAACATACTTAAAATGAACATACCGAAGAGGTTGGATCACAGATTCTTCTTTCAAGCCTCATAACATGCCCTCACATTCAAGAGAGTTATATTTATAGTCCTAATCACAATAAATAAAAGATAGAAGATTTTATATGTTTTTGATGCGACTAAATATAAATATTACGCGCTGATTAATATGTAATATTTTGAATTTTTAAATGTATTATTTTTAGAAGAATTTAAAGAGGTTATCCGTTATAAATTCCGTAAATATGTGTAGGACATAACAATGAACGACAAGTATGCATTTTGGCACGTATCGCTTGTTTTAGTTACAAGACATTGAATTTAGTGAATATAGTTTTTTAGGTTTGCATAACTAGATAACTGCTCATGAAAAAAAGAACTTGTTTACAGTTAGATATAACGGTTAATCTAATATAAAGTGTTCTCGTCAAATTCATTTTAAAATTTCAAAATTAAAAATTTACTTTATCAAATTATTACATTCAACATTCAATAGAAATTATTATATTCAACGTTCAATATTTAAAAAAAAAAGATAAACATTTAAAATGATGTAGCAGTACCATAAATGGTATAAAAATCAAAATAATAAGTGGAAGATTCGAATCTAGGCTCAATTTTATAAATTTTAAATACAACAATCATGAATTAAATTTTAAATACAACAGCCATGAATCTTCACCCTGACATACAGTATTATTTTTTCTTTAACAAACACACTTTATCATATAAAGAGATTTCGGTCTATAAAAAGAAAAATGAGAGATTTGTGTGTGTAGATAGTGTCTCGATAGAGAGAGAAAGCCCTTCTGCAGTTGAAGTAGGTAGTGTCTCGATCACACCGCCGATCCTGTGTAATTCCATTTTTACCCTCATCTGCTTCTTCTCCCCCAGAAACCATCACCAGTGAGTACTCTCTTTCTCTGCCTCAATAGATATACACAGAGATATACAGAGATATGTAGAAAAGGATAAATATAAATAGATATATATATATATATATATATATATATGCATGTGAGTTGGATTTGTACGGAGTTTAAGAGAGAATGGGGCACAAGAAGCGAAACGCCGCTCCGCGTTCCAAACAGTCGCCGGCGGCGGTTGCGCCGATTGTCGATGGCGGAGACGCCGTCGTTTTGGCCCAGCCCGACGCTGCTCCTCTCACTCTCGCAGACGCCGCGGCGGACTCCAACCCTAACGGCAACAACAACAACAACAACAGCGTGCTAGTCCTCCACAGCAGCAACAACACGATCGAATCCTCCCCGTCGATCGAATCGGGCGGCGGCGGAGGAGGTGCGGTGTTCGATTCGGAGTCGTGCGCCGCGGCGAAGCTGGAATGCGAGCGGGCGCTGACGGCGCTCCGGCGCGGGAACCACATGAAGGCGCTGCGGCTGATGAAGGAGTCGTGCCAGCGGCACGAGAATTCGGCTCAGTCGGCGCTGATTCACCGAGTCCAGGGCACTGTGTGCGTCAAGGTCGCGGCGATTATCGACGATCCCAACGCGAAGCAGCGGCATTTGAGGAACGCGGCGGAGTCGGCGAGGCGCGCGGCGGAGCTGTCTCCGAACTCGATCGAGTTCGCGCATTTCTACGCCAATTTGCTCTACGAGGCGGCCAACGACGGCAAGGAGTATGAGGAAGTGGTGACCGAGTGCGAGAGAGCTCTGGCGATAGAGAAGCCTGCTGATCCTGCCAGGGAGAGCTTACAGGATGAGAGCCAGCAGAAGCTCACCACCACCGAGGCTCGAATCGGTCACGTGCAGAATGAGCTCAGGCAGCTCATTCAGAAGTCCAATATCGCCTCGATTTCGACTTGGATGAAGAATTTGGGGAATGGAGAGGAGAAGTTTAGGTTGATTCCTATTCGGAGGGTTACAGAAGATCCAATGGAGGTAAGGCTAGTGCAGACTAGGCGGCCGAATGAGATTAAGAAGGCTACTAAGACGCCGGAGGAGAGAAGAAAGGAGATTGAAGTGAGGGTTGCAGCTGCCAGGCTGTTGCAGCAGAAGTCTGAGGCGCCTCAGTTGGCAAATGAGGGTGAGAAGAGTGATAGAGTAGTGGATTCGTCGTCGGGGTCTGGTCAGAGGGGGAGTGAGAGAAGAAAGTATGGGGGTTTGAGGAAGAATGTGTCGTCGTCCGAGAGGAAGGATTGGGTTAGGTCGTATTGGAAATCAATGAGTGTTGATATGAAGAAAGAGTTACTTAGGATTAGAGTTAGTGATCTTAAAGCCAAGTTTAGCTTGTCCAAAGATGGTTTGGCGAATGAGGTTTTGTCAGAAGCAGTGGCGTTTGCAGAGAGTAGTAGGAGTTGGAACTACTGGGTTTGTTGTAGGTGTAGTGAGAAGTTTGTGGATTCTGAGTCACATATGCACCATGTTGTAAATGAACATATGGGAAACCTTTTGCCAAAAATGCAGTCAGTTTTGCCGCCTAATGTTGACAATGAATGGATTGAGATGCTTCTCACTTGTTCTTGGAAACCGCTGGATGTCTCTGCTGCTATTAGAATGCTTAGAGATCAAAGAAGATGCAAAGACTCTGAGTTTGTTGATGATTTCTACTCTGGTAATCATAACAAGGAATGTGAGGATTGTTTCAAAGACGCATGGGATGAATCACCTGAGAAAGAAATTCTTGGAGATGGTCCTAGTAATTGTACTGTTGATGACAATATCCATGAGAAGGTTGCTCACGTTGAGTGTACAGAATGTGGTGAGGAGGACAATGGTGCTATTGCTTATTCTTCTCTGCCAGGTGGTTGGCCCTTATCTGATGACCCTGAACGAATGAAGCTTCTTGAAAGAATTCATGGCTTATTTGAGGTGCTTATCAAGCATAAATATCTTGCTGCTACTCATCTTAACAGGGTGATACAATTTACAGTTGATGAGTTACAGGCTTCTGGTTCTGAGCTTCTTAACCATGGCGTCGAGCAAACACCCATGTGTATTTGCTTCCTGGGAGCTACACAGCTTAGGAAAATCCTCAAATTCTTGCAGGATCTGTCCCATGCTTGTGGTTTAGGTAGATATTCTGATAAAAGTAGCAGTGGTATGGAGGATAAAAATAACGTGAATCAGGGTGTTGAGTTGATCAAAGAGAGGATTGTTCTCAGCGGAGATGCCTCCTGCCTCATTTTGGACACTTCTGATTGTACATTTAGTGCTGGGAATGAAACCCTTACTGATGGAACTGTGCTCCTTCCTGATTCAGATGCACTGCTGTCCTGGATATTTGCAGGCCCATCTAGTGCTGAACAGTTGGCATCCTGGATGCAGACGAAAGAAGAGAAAACACAACAAGGAATGGAAATTCTCCAGATGCTCGAAAAGGAATTTTACCACCTGCAGAGTCTTTGTGAGAGAAAATTTGAGCATCTAAATTATGAAGAAGCTTTGCAGGCTGTTGAGGATCTCTGTGTTGAAGAAGGAAAAAAGAGAGAAACTGCCACAGAATTTTCCAATCGTAGCTACGAGTCTGTGCTAAGGAAGAGGAAAGAAGAGCTTGAGAGAGAGAATGACATGATGTTTGTTGAAAGTAGGATTGAGTTAGATGCCATATCAAACGTTTTGAGAGAATCTGAAGCTTTAAACATTAACCAGTTCGGGTATGAGGAAACTTATGGTGGTGTGACTTCTCAGTTATGTGACTTGGAATCTGGGGAAGATGATGATTGGAGAGCCAAGGATTATGTGCATCAGTTGGACACTTGTGTAGAAGTTGCAATCCAGAGACAGAAAGAGCAGTTATATGTAGAGGTCAGTTTGTGGTTACATTTTAACTCAAATTATCATCGTTGTGATTTTACCTCTATTTGGTTTTTGTGGTTGTTTTTTTTTTTTTTATGCATTTTTTCTTCTCATTCAGCTTAGCAAAATTGATGCACGGATTATGCGAAATGTTACTGGGATGCAGCAATTGGAAGTTAAGCTTGAACCTGTCTCTTCCCATGATTATCGGTCAATAGTCTTGCCTTTAGTGAAGTCCTACTTTCGGGTATGTATTGAAGAAGATGAATTTTTTGCAATGCCCATATTTTCTGAACTTGGCTTGATGCATTCTTGTATCACCGTAGGCACATTTGGAGGATCTGGCTGAGAAAGATGCCACTGAAAAGTCAGATGCTGCAAGAGAGGCTTTTTTGGCAGAACTTGCACTTGATTCTAAGAAAGGTGTCAAAGGAGGAAATGATAATTTGAGACACACACAGGAGAAATCAAAGGATAAGAAGAAGAATAAGGAGTATAGGAAAGCAAAAGATACAAAGGTTCCGATTGTGTCCGTCTCGTTGTCCTTTGGGTCAATATGTATTCTGATATTTAACACTTTCGCCTCCTACTTCTGCAGGGTAATGGTGTTTCAGAGGAGCACATGCATCATGATGAGTCTGCCCAGCAGTATGTCATCTTGTTTTTCAATTCTCACAATAGTTGTCATTTAATTATGATGGCTTATAATGGGTGTACTCAGTTTGATGTAATATTCGATGTACCTCCTATTGCAGTTCCTCTCCACTCGCATCTTTTGGTGACCCTCAAGATTCTGAGATTGTTGTTTCTGTAAACGGAGATGACTTGAAGCAACAGGAAGCAGAATCTAGACGTAGAATTGAACTCGAAGAAGAGGAAAGAAAGCTTGAAGAAACTTTGGAGTATCAAAGACAAATTGAGAAGGAAGCTAAGCAGAAGCACCTTGCTGAGCAAAGTAAGAAATCTACTCAAACACATCCAGAGAAGGCGGCAGAGAAACTGCAGGATGTTAACTTGGAGCCTTGTGCCAATGATCAAGATATGTACGAGCCGCTTAAGCCATATGTGCAGGTAAGTGTTGTTACGCTATGCCCTACCAGTTTGTGTTTACTTGTCTTGATCGACCCTCAATAATTGTTACATAGTACTGAATACTGGAGATCATATGCATGAGAGAAATTCCATTCTGTTCAACGTATAGGAACTTAGAAAAGTAGAAAACATAATGAAAATTTTACTTTCCAGGATCAGTTGGGACAGAAGACTGGATCTCTAAACAATCTAGAAGGTGTGGCCATTAACATGGTTAATGGTTCTCCAGCGTTGGTAAAACCTTCCAGTGTTTCTGGTCCTCAAATGATTAATGGTGCACAAGATAAAGTTCACCCAGGTTGGTGTTATGATTCCTTGGATGAGGCTGGGGTAATGTGATGATGAAAAATGTATTCATAGCGTATCTTCTTGAACAGGAATACCAAATGGAGGAATTCTCGAGGATGGTTTTCTGCCTCCTGATCGACGGCCAGGAAGGAAAAATAGAAGGCAGAGGAGTTCCACCAAAGTGCCTGACGGAAAGAGTCAAACTGTGTTATCTGAAAGGGAAAATATTGAAGTTGGGAGGTCAAATGGAGAGGGTCATTTAAGTAAACAAATTCAATCCCATGACAATCTTCTTGTAGAGAGCAGTAAGTTCACTCACCCACCATGAATTCATCTGAAGTTTTATATTCCAGCTGCTTGAGTGTGTTTGACATTATTTAATTCAAGTATAGTGCGTCTGTTAAGGTCATTTTGGCTGTATAGTGAAACATGCCAGCATTAGTTGCCCTGCTTGTCGCCAAAATTATTTAATTCATTTTCACAAGTCTGTTAATTTAGCATTTGAAAAGGATCCTCTTTGTAAATGTATGTTCTCACTGCTCTGCAAATATGATGAATACAACTGCCATCTTTGTAGGCATTTGCTCATGTGCATCAACTTTGGCATTTGGAATAAATATGTGCATGGTTTTTGTTAATTAAAATCTGGTTAATCCTGTTTCGGCAGACAAGGGAGCGAGGGAATTGAGACAGCAACATGCAGAGGAAGATGATGAAGAAAGGTTCCAGGCCGACCTGAAAAGGGCTGTACGCCAAAGCCTTGGTAAAATAATTTATTTGTTATGTGAACTTTTCATTGTTCTGTTACTAAACTTTCAAATTTGTTAACCACCGGCCACTTTAGTTAGTGTAGTACATTACTACATTTACCTTAATGGAGGGAGTTGCTGCGTTCAACAGTGAAGTAGCTGGTCATTAGGTGATTTTTGGGTTAACATTTAATAAAACAGAAAATATTTGGTAGGTTGTTAACTGTTTATGGAATCTATTGGATCTTGGATGGTCTCTCAAAGAATTAGATTTGTAATCCCAGTTTATAAGATAGCCAAATCTGAATAACTTTACTTGTATGACAAACTGGAATGAATAATTTTTACTTGTATAACACATTTGAATAGCGGTCATCTCCAGTTCTGGACACAAATTTTGTGCAAACAGGTAATCATGCATCAATTTTCCAATGTGATACAACAGTTCTTTTTTTATTCTAATGAAATATGATTAGTAGACAGGGGACATTGATTTGGCCATGTTAAGACAAACACGGGCCAGGTTTCCTAACTCTGACAATCATTAACCATATGAGTTATTAGTCTGATCGACATAAGCTAGTGGGTGTTTAAAGCAGTCTCACCTAGACATTAGGAGACTGACTGAAAAAACTATCATACCAATGCATCTTCCTAGTTTTGGGGGTTTTGACTTTTAAGCACTTGTTGCTGCACCTTTTAATAGCAGTGTCTGGAACCACCTAACATTTTGTCCATGCTATTTCTCAGATACATTCCAAGAACAGCGGAAATTGCCATTAGTTTCAAGTTTGAGGACACCCAAAAGGATTTCTGCGGATTTTGATAAAGGAGGTGTTTTACATGGTGACATCACAGTTGAAAGTGCGAGTGATATCGATGTCCTGGGTACTGGGTTAAAGAACGAAATTGGGGAATACAACTGCTTTCTGAATGTTATTATACAGGTGCTCCTGATACAAATTTATCTGTTGGATTATCATTTTGACTTGTTTATCATTGTGTCATTTCCTGATTATCTTCTTCATCTTTAACATTGGCTTTTCTGTATCTTCTCAGTCCTTATGGCATATTAGACTGTTTCGGGATGTGTTCCTGCAAAGATCAACATCAGAACACGTTCATGTGGGGGATCCATGTGTGATCTGTGCATTGTATGAAGTATTTACTGCCTTGAGTAATGCATCTACAGATACGGGAAGAGAAGCTGTTGCGCCTACTTCTTTGAGAATAGCTTTAAGCAACCTGTATCCAGAAAGTAATTTTTTCCAGGAGGTACATTATTCTCTGCAATATAACCTTTATGAAACTATAAAATCATCATACTAGCTGGTGAATCTTAAATTTATCTCCATTTTCGAAGTTTATGACTAAGGTAATATCGGTATGCAGGCTCAGATGAATGATGCTTCTGAAGTTTTGGGAGTGATGTTTAACTGTCTTCACCGGTCATTCACTCCTGGTTCGAGTGTTTCAGATACTGAATCTGTGGAAAGTAACTGCCTCGGGTCTTGGGATTGTTCAAACAATGCTTGTATTGTGCACTCCATGTTTGGAATGAACATTTTTGAACGAATGAATTGCTACAATTGTGGTTTGGAGTCCAGACATCTCAAATACACTTCTTTCTTTCATAATATAAATGCCAGTGCTCTCCGAACTATGAAGGTATTGTTTTGTGAAGAACATTCTGATTATATTTTCTCCTGTGGTTGCATTGCTGTTTAAGCTACCCATGTTTTTGGTATGTTAACTAATTTTTCTTGCCTTCTCTCTTGTTATGCTTATAGGTTATGTGTGCAGAAAGCTCCTTTGATGAGCTTTTAAATCTTGTGGAGATGAATCATCAGTTGGCCTGTGATCCTGAGGCTGGTGGCTGTGGGAAGCTCAACTATATCCATCACATTCTTTCAACTCCACCACATGTTTTCACAACAGGTGACTTGATAGAATTTTTATTTGTTTGTAAAGAGGAAACTGGTTTTCATCAATACCCATAATCATGTTAATATTTTCCCTTGCAGTTATGGGTTGGCAGAATACATGTGAGAGTGCAGATGATATAAAAGCAACACTGGCAGCCCTAAATACTGAGATTGATATCAGTGTACTTTACCGCGGTCTGGATCCAAAGAGTACACATAACTTGGTTTCTGTGGTATGTACAGTTAGATAAGCCTCGATCATGTTTCAGTTGAAGTTTTTGTTTCATATATTTCTTAGGTTGTGGCAAGGCTGACAAGAGGGCTTACCTTCTCCAAAAAATTGGATTTATCTGTCTATTAAAAAGTTATCTCTTTGGTACTGACAAAACATTTCACCCTTAGGTTTGCTACTATGGGCAACATTACCATTGCTTTGCCTATAGTCATGAGCGTGAATGCTGGGTTATGTATGATGATAATACTGTCAAGGTAAATTCACCTTTCCACTGTAAATCGTGCTTCCTTTGCCTTCTTTCCCCTTTAGTCCTTTGTTACAATTTGTGACTTATCATAGGTGATTGGTGGGTGGGTTGATGTACTTACCATGTGTGAAAGAGGGCATTTGCAACCACAAGTTCTTTTCTTTGAAGCTGTAAACTAGACTTTCTGTGGAACTCGATTTAGCATCAGAAAGAGAGCATTGATGTTGTATGTGTATTCACTCTTTATCTATGCTGAGAAAGCACTGAATTCCTGTATCCTGCCGCATGCTAGAAGTTTGCAACGTCAGTTACAGTGGAAGTCCAGAGTTCTGGTGTAGATTTAACAGAATTTTGTGATATGATGAAAATTTTTTGAGCAACTGGTCCTCGTGGGAAAATCTGCGGTCTAAAGCGTCTCAGCAATAATCAGACAATCGAGGAATCGGAAAGTGTTATCATCTGGTGGTATGTTTTCCTCCCTCCAATAAACTCAGCATTATCAGGTGATCTGGTTGATGAGTGGCTGTCTGGGCTATATGCGCGCTTAAGGAGCTTAACATAGCTGGCATTGATGTAACAGTAAAGGGGGAATATAGGTTGTTGAAATGGTAATCTTTGCCGGACGTTTTCTATTTTTCTTATTCTCCCCCCAATTTTGAAAAAGGGTTTTGTATAGATCCCATTAGGTCTTTTGTCCTCGAACAGTAAATTTATCGCCTCATTTTGACTCTAATGGGTTAAAGTGATGATCTATTTACTCTATCTTGTCGATGATTAGTGGTACACTTTACTACACTATTATTATTGTGTTTTGAGGTAGTTATTCACAGATTATGCTTATAAAATGAGATCCAGTAACGATTTTGGTTCGCCAAAACTCCTTGCCTTGTCGAAGTGTGAGATTCTTGACTTCCTTAAACCTTCTGCCGTTCAATTATTTAACTTTTTACCTTAAACGTTTGGATTCAACTGAGTACATAGAAACCGAGCTAGCAGTTTAGGTGCGTTCTGCGTCTATCTTGATAGTGTCATTTTGGTTATTTTGGTGGAAATGAAATTTGCAATAACTACTTGAAAAATAAAATAAAAAAGTACATAGAAATTTCACTAAGCCAGTAACTAATTGGTGGAAATGAATTATTCACATGTGACAAAGAACCGTCAGATCGCAAAGACAAGTCAGTGGGAAGTAGCTACGACCACCATAACCACAAAAAGGTGCCCAAAATTTCAGGACCTCCCTCCCCCAAAGTCCTACATTTGTACCCAACGGTCTCTCTCAAACAACACACTTGAGTTTTACAGAAACCATCCCCCGTTTATTTCGCTCTTCTCTCCAATCTCTTCCTTTTTACTCAGTCCTCTTCTCTACTTCCAGCAAATCCGCACATTACCAGACCTTTTCAGATCCCCAAAAACCAAAACCAAAACCAAATGCCAAAACCACAACCATGTTGCTTCTCATTCCCACCTTCTTCTTCACCCTCACCATCTTCCTCACATCCTTCTTCTTCTTCATTCTTCTTCTCAACCATTATCGCTACCTTTACATACACCTCTCCAAATTATTTCTAACCTTCCGATGGCTACATTTTCCACATTGGTTTGAACCACCACCTCAACTAATAAGCCGACGAGACTTGCTTGGGAACCAAGCCAACATGACCCTTAAGGGTGCCGCCAGCCAGGCCTGTGCTGCATGCAAATACCAAAGAAGAAAGTGCACGCCGGAATGCCCTTTAGCTCCTTATTTCCCACCAGACCAACCAAAAATGTTTCAAAATGCACACAAGCTTTTCGGAGTCTGCAACATCTTGAAAATACTTAAAAGCGTCGACCCTTGTCTCAAGTTTGAGACCATGAAGTCCATCATATACCAAGCTAATATCCGAGACAAGTTTCCGGTCTACGGCTGTTGGGAGGTGATCTGGCAATTACAGTACCAGATTATGGTTGCGGAGCAAGAGCTTCAAAATGTTCATAAACAGCTTGCAATGTACAGACAACATCACTACCAGCAGCATCAGCAGATTTCAGCTATGCCAGATTATGTGACCTCGCAATTAGAGTTAGGAATGGCACCACCTAATAATAATAATACCATCTCACTTTTAAATCATAGTAGTCCACAAGGTTATGATAACAACAACAATGCCATATCTCATGCTTTACCTGTAACACAACAACAGCAGCAGCCTTACTCTAATGAAAGTGACGATGCTTACACTTCTGCTTATGACATTGACTCCAAGCAGAATTATACCGCGGAGAATGTTTTATGGGCGCAAAATCCTTTCAACATCAATGAGAACAATGATAATGCAGAAACAGTTCTGTCCCAGTTTGGTGTTTCGCAGACGGTAGCTATTGAATCAGAAGATGTTCAAGATTATGATGAGCTGCACCCATTTTTTGATACCATGGATGATGGACAGTCATACATTGATTCCAAAGAGGCTTATGAATCAAGCAGGTACATTTATTTGTCACAAAATTATGAACTTGATGAGCATGTAAGAATGTGATTCGAGCTTAACTTTTTCATTCATTGTGCAAATTCTTGTGCAGCTCGGAAGAATCTTTTAAGGACACAAAACAAATATCGATGAATCATGCAGCGGATAACACCTTGAAGAGTGCTGCAGCATGCTTCAGTCTCACCAGTGTCAAGTTATCAGTAAGCTAGAAAACACAATTTTTGGCTGTGTTATTTTTCTACTGTTTTTTTTTTATTATTATTTTTATATTGCTTTCCATCGTGAGTTGTTTCATAAGGGAATATTCAACAATTTTGTTTTACATATTTATGAATAAAAACTGCACAATTCTGAGCTTCTCCTTCAGTTTCCCTCCTTGTAGAAATTTAGGAGTTCATAAACAGCATACTTTGTAATCTGTATTGCTGTCAAGTACTGATAGAGGCCAAGCATTTAGATCAGAAGAATGTTTCCCCTCCAGGATAACTTGTGTATTTCAGCTTCAAAAACGAGGGAACTTAATGTCATTCACAGACAGAAACTATTCCTAAACGAATCAAGAATGCTTCCAACAAAAGCCCAAGTGGTGAAATGATAATTGTAATTCAAAACTCTTTACATGCAACACAGCTATGCGGAAATACTCGTCCAGGCACACTATGGAATCGAGTCATAGAATCCTGGTATTGTATGAACCACAAGAGGAGCACTTGTGGTAAAGCCAATGAAAGGGAGCAGTTCCTTTCTTCTCACAGTCATTGCATAGTATGGCCTGAAATTCCATCAACATTTAGATGAACCCCTATGTCTGGAAGCATTTGAAGATAATGAGTACAGCAAGAAAAAGAGGGTGACAAACCTGAGTTCGGCCAGCATACTCGTCTGGAAGTTTCTCTCCAGCCAAATATGCATCATACATCCTAAATAACATCTGGAAGAAAAGCACACAGTTCAAGAGCCTCGACTCATCTTAATTGGACACATATTAACATATGAAGAAAGTGAATGAATTTAATTTTCAATCTGTAGACTTCACAAGTTTGGTAACTGACCTGCATGTCCCCAAGTGACTTGCCGCAGATTGGGCAGGTATAGTTAGTATAGGTGTAGGCCTGGAAGCAGCATCATAAATACGAGTAAATCTTTCTGAATATTTGCATATATATGTGTGTGTGTGTGTATACATGTATATACATATATACATGTATATACATGTATGTATAAACAAGAACTATGCAAGGAAAGTACCTGAAAACATGTTGAGTGCATTGAATGACCACATGGAAGGGCCTTCACAGGAGAGTTGCTCGTGAAGATGTCTTCATGGCAAATTGGGCAATTGTCCATAAAGCTTTTCTCTCTGCATGTATGCTTGAAGAGAGAACAGGACATGCAAGCATTACAAGTCATGCAATGGAAGTAGTCAATACCCAATCCCTTTCCAACTCGGCACAAGTTACAGTAAGGGCAATGATAGATCATCCTGGTAAAGAGCTTTTTCATTAGAGACATAAAAAACCTCGAAGTGGTGACTCGATACAACATAACCAGTTGGCATGGAAACTGAGTTTTAATTTTCCCTATATCTATACCGACAATCATAAAAGAACAAAAGATGAAGTAGAAAACGAACACCATTCTTGTAACTATAGACGTTTATGTACATAAATTCCAGCCAATAGTGGCGCTGTGATGACTACACCACAGATTGCCTGAATAATAAGGTAATGAGATTATTCAAAAATGTGGCAAATCGCCCTACACAGTTACTAGCTACTCACAGTTTGTCAGGGGCAAAAACAGTTTCATTACAAAAGTAGGTGATATAGTAAGTCAAGCAACAAATATAGTAAGTCAAATCAAGGTAAGTCACCTTTCATCATCAAATATTTTGCAGATTTTGCAGAAGTATCTTGCCATGGATAAATCACTGCAGGATGCAGTTGAGCATGTCAGCCCGATTGACTGAATTTTCAAGCATTTCATGCACATCATCTCTGTTACAGATCTCCTGCATATGTATCCATAATGAGAAAAGAAGAAAGAATAGGAAAGATTAACATGAATATTCACACTATTGAATACCTATCTATCTTGTGATCAGCCATCTCATCATGGCAGCGTATGCAGGTGTAAAGCTGGTTGCAACATGCAGCTACAAGCTTGCAGTTCCTCTTGTAGTGCTTACAACCAAATGTTTGCCCAAATGGGTCCTGATAGGATGGATGCTGACCAGGAAATTCTTTCCCATTACTTGCAATTAACTGAGAGTGTTGTCTGATTCTCCAATGGCTGAAGAGTGTAAATAAAAACTTGTCATTTCCTCCACAGGAAGAGTCTATTCAGCCTTTATCAGCATGAGGATTTAGCAGAAAGATGGACATTTGGAAAAAAAAAAAACTTAAAAAAAGCGAATTGGCACAGTGATGCAAATCGGGGCAAGTATCAATAGTTAATTGTCAACTAATGACTATTATATCAGATTTATTAGGTTTCTGTTGGAAATTATCTAACTTGACTCTTGATCAAATATAAGAAATATCCACTTCTAAAGTTAGTCTATAACCTCGTTTAGTCTAGGGAAGCAGTATGAATTGGTTTGGTAATCTGGTCATTAGGACCATTAATTAACCCATCATAGATCTTTTTCCAACAGGGTTGGTCTGCATATACTTTTTACAACTGAATTGCTAATACCTTAAGAAACAAAGGAAAGTAAAACTTAAAAAAAAATAAAAAAAATAGAACAAACAGTTTTATGACCAACCTAGATAGCAGGTTCTGCATCATATATGGTTTCTTCTGAGGGTCCAAGGAAGAGTCGCTGGAAATTTTTCTTATTGCAGTCAACAGATCCTCTTGACTTAGTGTCATCAGGCATTCACAGCAATCTGTTTCAGTACTTGCTTGAAAAAGTTGTCCTTGCTCATTGATTTGATCTATGGCACTTTCATATTTCATCTTCTTACCTTCTGCAAGTCTTCCAGATTCTGTAGGGTTGTAATTACATTGGTGACTGTCAGCATCCCTCAGTTTATGATTTGCCTCAATGATTCTTAACGGCTTAGTATTAGTATCAGGGGAATCTTTTTCAGGAAAGTTGATACTTCTGGTGCAGACACTTCTTTCTTGTTCATCCAGTCCACAAAAGTACGTAGAGACAACCTCCAAGGGATCTACAGTCTTTGAAGGAGGAAGACTTGACGACTCCACCACCTTGCCTGCATCATACCCTTCCCACCATTCTTTCAACCACTCATCAAACATTGTATTTCGTGTGACCTGGCGCCATATAGATATCATGGCATGCTGTTCTTCTGGTGTCAAAGAATCCATGAACCAAGGTATCATATCTTGTAGTATTTTCGCTCCTGTTCTTCCAAGTATGCATCCCACTATCCTTTCTTGCTCTTCAATGGAGAAGCATTTTCTAAACAAGGGCCAAAGTTGAACTTCTTCGCGACGAATATGGTCTGTGAGTAGTTTGCACATAGATTTGCACATCCCATGAAGCCTCATGCACAGCTGATAGTGCTTTGGCGACATCTGGTCCATTGTGTTTAAATCCACCATAGAAACCGAAAAATGCAATTTACACATCTCATCTAAGATGAGGGATATATTTTGGAAGAGTTCAACCTCTAGTTTGTGGTCCATTGTGTAAGACTGGCTAATGTTTTGACATTTTCCCTTTGCCTCCAAGGCTGGAAAGGCAACCTCGTCCTCTGCTTCACTATGTATTTGATGTAAGAACTGTATGAGACTAAAGCGCTGGCAAAAATCTGTGAGGCAAACTGCATTTTCGGCCAACTCAGCTGAACCAAGGACAAGGTATTCCAAATCCTTCTTGAGAGCCTTGTGGAAGAAAAATATGAGATCTATCGGTTTTGGTTCATGGATACCGTAACCACACAAGTTTTCTCCACAAAGATTTTCATGAATATGGTATGCTGTATTCATTCCAGAGAAGTATACTTGGAGATTGATTCCTCTTGAGTTTGACGTCTCAGAATACGTAGAAGAGTCGGAGGCAAAAGCTGAAGAGTATGACACTGAGTTCTTGGCCTTGTTTGAAGAAATTAGTTCAGTTACCCCATTGTTTGATTTCCCATGATGTTGCATTTTGGAGCTTACAGATGAACTGCCATGTAATTGGTTGCATAGGAAAGTGCATCTGCTCTTAAAAATTTTCTGCAAGTCCTTTCGGAAATTTTCAACTGAGGTTTTACCTGAATGGCCAATACGGAACCACTCATGTAACAGTGATACAAAAGATTCATTAACTATGAAATCTTGCTGCTTCATGCTGCTAAGAATTGACCTGGACTCATCCACAGATAAGCAAGCTGAAAACCAAGTAGTCAAACACTTCAGCAACCCAAGTGGCATAATATGAAGGCTGACATACACGAGTTGCTGTTGCATTTCATGGCTACAGTTCTTCCTTATAATGGGAAATACCTGATAAAAGATGACAGTGTTAATTTGCATTCAACAAGCCAAGAATTTTCTTAAGCATATTTTAGTAGTGTCTTGCCCTAACAAAAGGGACTCCTATAACTTTTCTTAACAAACTAAATCATAGTTATCTGTATATACCATAATATAAGAACTCCTAGAAGGTTGGTAACATTCACCCTTCCTTGATATATTTACCTCTGTTTCATGGAAAGCAAAATGCTTGGTGACGCCCACCACAAGACACTCAAACTCCCGGCAAAGCTTTTCAACAAATTTGCTCAAAGGTGTTCCATTTTCAAGGCTATGGTACAGTAAATTCTGCAAACTTTCCAGTACTCTTTCATCGGGAAAATTCTCAACAGAGGGGTACAGGCAGCCATTGACAAGTTCTTTTAACACAGGGTGAAATAACTTCTCCAATGCATTCCTGTAGGTAAAAAAGTGTTCAGTGAAGAATCAATTGAAAAATAAGAACATAAGCAAATAATGGCTTCAGCAACCGCATTGACTACCTGTAGAAAGTAAGGACATCGGCAAGAAACTTAAGTTGGACAACTATAGAGTCAATATTCAGAAAATTGACTGAGTTTCTTAATTGATACAGCTCTCCCATAACTTTTTCCAGATCTTTTCTTATGGCACCATGCCAAAGATGTAGCCCATCAACAGGACTATATCCAGTATCAGTTTGGATTCTGTCTTGCTTCATGCAACTCCAATTTTCTTCAAAGAACCTCCTAGGGGAATGAGACTTCAGTAACTTTTTCATGTCTGCAGATTCATCATCACCAGTGTGTCGAGCTTGTCCCTTGTTTACCAGCCACGAGCTTACTACCTTAAAAATATTTAAGCTATCATTACCACACGATTGATATAGCATTAGGGTAAGAACATGGGTAACAAAAGACTACAGAACAATATACTAGAGTAAGAAATTGAGTTGCAACATACCTCTCGGAGATGTTTTTCGTCAGGTACAATCTCGTTTATGCAATGTATGACTTCCTCTTTCTCATCATTTTGGAGAGAGGAAATCATCCATGGTAGAAGATCCTCCAGCAGCACTAAAGGCATACTACACATGAACTCCCACACAAGTGCAGCCTGCTCCTTCGGAGAGAATTGCTGCAGGAGCAACGGAAAAACCTGGAGTCCATGCACACCATTAGTAATGCATGGAGCACAATCCATAGACATATAACATGAATTTATAAAGAGTATAACTAAAAAACTAAATATGTCATCAAAGACGACAATTTGAATGCGGAAAAATAAACTTGTTTTAAGATTCCAAAACTACAAGGACGAGTGAATGGATTACCTGTTCTTCCTCTTTCACCATATGCTGGCAAATGAAGGCCTGCAGCGTCCCGATACAGAACACAAGTTCCTGAAACTCCTTTGAAATATCTTCACTCTCCTCTAACAACACATCCAACCGACTAAAAATAGAATCGAAAAGACCATCTATACTCCTATGCTCCAATGAATATGTACAAGCTATATTTTTTGTTCTTCCATCTAGCGCTAGAAAAATAACCTGCCAAGAAAATATACAATCCTCCTTCAAAAAACCACCGACAATACCAAAATTTCACCTAAATCATACTAAATTTTACTCCTTACAGTTAACTAAGTAAAATTACGATCATAAAGAAGCAACTTTTCCAAATTGCAACAAAAATTAAAGCGTAATTAGTTAAATTAATCATACATTTTCCAAATTCCACACAAAATTGGAAATTCAAAGCTAGCTTTTTGAACTAACCTCGTCTTCTGCAGAGCAGTGGTACTTGTACGCGAGCTTAAGGAACTCAAACCGCCGCAGAACCTCAAGAACAAAGCCGCGGCCTCTGAATCCGCCGTCCAAGGCGGCGGTGGTGACTTGGCGGAGATCGGCGAGCTCGGCTCGCATCGCCTTGTGGAAGCAAACCAGCAGCAGAATCGGCGACTGAGCAAGTCGCGCTTCCGGCGACTCTAAAGAAGAAGAAGACGACGAACTCTCCGGCCGATTTTGACCGTCGCCGCCCATCCAACGCTAGACGACGACGTCGTTTAAGCACCATGAAGGTGGAGAAGAACAAGGAGGAGAAGAAGAGTTCTGGCATTGCGAGGGTCAATGGAATTTAACGCCTCTGGTTTTGAGGGCTCAGTCCCTCTCTCTCTCTCTCTCTTAGTCTTCTTCCTCCTAATCCACCTCGAAATTCAATTTTTTAATCCCTAATTCCATTTCTTTAATACATCGCCAGTATTCGACGAACGAAAGCGACGTCGTACCGAACGGCCAGTGATGCCAGCGGTTCACTAAGCATCATCTCCCACGCGCGACTGTATTCCACGCGACCTGAACCTACCCGCCTCTTTTGCGTTTGGTGCGAGTCCGTACAAACGGCGAAAGGGCGTGGGCTAACGACCTTCGGGGAGTTTTGGCGGGAATTTAATAATGGAGGGGATTTGGTTTTGATTTGTTTATAATAACATGCAAAGCGTTGGGATTAGTAGAGAGGGCTCGTTCACGCCGTCCCTGATTTTTGTTTTGGTTTAGTCTTTGATTGGGATTTGTTTAGTGGGATTAAAACGGTGTGAAACGGTGCGTTTTGAAGGGGAGGCTTGTCCTCACGTGAGAGAGGTCAACGGTCGTAGAAAGAACCTTTTTGTCGGGATGTGTGTGTGCGTCGATGGATGTGGCGCGCGATGGTCTTGTGTCAGCACGTTCCCGCCTCAGCTATTCGCGCCACGTTTCACGGTACAAGAAAATTTCTTTTTTTTTCTTTCTTTCTTTCTTCTCTCCTTTCCTTTTCCAAAAGGGAAAGATCCAGCAGAAGAAGGAAAAAGGAGAGCAAACAATTGTAAGCGGCAATGATTATGTCACCATTGGATCCCATTCTATCCATTGGCTATAAGTTCAAGTCAAGTTCGGCAAAGTTATACGCATTATTTCTTCTTAGGCCTCGTTTGATTTCCATAAAGAAAAATAGTTCTTCCTCCTTTCCCATAGAAAGAGAACTTGAGAGGGAAGTGAGTTTTCATTTTCTGTGTTTGCTAACATAAGAAAAGTTAGCAGGAAAATTGTAAAAATAGATGTAATTAATGTAATAAAATAATAGTTGTGAGTAATAAATGTAAGAAAATGAGGTGGGAAAGTAATTTCATTGGATTTTGGGATGAACCACTTTCCTCCCTATTTTCTTTTGTATCAGGAAAGTGTTTCCGTTTCTTGTAGCATCCCAAATGCAGAAAAGGAACAATTTTCTTTTTCCGAGTCTTACTTTCGGCGAAACAAACGAGTCCTTAGTGCCATTGCTTTATACCCGACCCAGTGTTGAGCCTCCCTACGAGTCAGGAGTTTTGATCATTATTTGGTTTGGTTTGGTGCCTTAATTGGGCTGTTCAAGTTTCATAAGTTAGCTGGTTCTGGTTCTGGTTGAGTGTTGAGGGCTTGAGGCTGATGCTGCGTTGATTAGGCCACCCGTATACAGCTCAGGGTGTCCTCTGTACTCTAATTGGGCCTGTATAGAGGTCTAATCAATTGGGCTAAGATCTTAGCTAAATTCAAGAAAAACAAACTCCAACTTCAATAGGCCCAAACTAAGAAATATAGACCAATGTTAGGTACACCGATTATTAAGTACAATAATTAATGGACCCAACACTAGCAATTTAGGACGATCAAGTCAGTCCAAACCAAATTCTCATCTTATCACGGTCAAATTCAAAACACAAACAAACATCGGAATTATTACAAACTCTTCCATTTTTGTTCCGGTTTGTTTTGGTTTTCTTTCTCCGGTCAAAATTGGGAGATGTGCCTTCAATCTTATCCAACAAGTGTAATGTAACAGTCATGGCTGTCATTCATATCCTGCTTCTTTAGAAAGCAGTCATCTTCCTCATAACACAAATCTTCACGTCCCTCGTGTTCGATCTTCTTACTCTACCATTCTTCTCCACAGCCATGTCACTGGTAGGTCCTTTTGATTCTTAGATGATTCTCATTCAATAATATAAGAAGCTTTGGCCTCTTTTTGGACCCATTTCTCACTCATTTCTCCTTATTTCCATACATATTCCATTATTTAACTCACCAACCAAACCTTGCACCATTCAAGTAACGGAGAGATGACGACGTCGGAGAGTCGCCTGAGCATGACCAAGTGGACGGCGACGGCTGCCAGCATATGGATCCAGTGCTTCGGCGGCGCATCCTACACCTTCAGCATCTACTCCTCCGCACTCAAATCATCTCAGGGCTACGACCAATCCACGCTCGACACCGTGTCCGTCTTCAAAGACATAGGCGCCAACGCCGGCGTCTTCTCCGGACTCCTCTACTCCGCTGTGGCGCTCGACCGCCGCGCCTTTTTCGGGGGGCCTTGGGTGGTGCACGTGGCGGGGGCAATCCAGTGTTTCGCCGGGTACTTCTTCCTCTACGCCGCCGTGGCCGGGTTGGTGGAGAGGCCGCCGGTGGCGGTTGTTTGCTTGTTCATGTTCTTAGCGGCTCATTCTCAGACGTTCTTCAATACGACGAGTGTCGTCACCGGCGTCCAGAATTTCTCGGACTATGGTGGGACCATTGTTGGTATTATGAAGGTACGATCACTTGTCTTGCACTAGACTCTTGCCACACGTCTTCTTACTCTTATTATGATATGAACCCTCATGCTAGTTAGTATTTACATAACAATTCTGTATAGTTTAGGCTAATTTCATATGAATCTAAGAGCATGAAACTAGCATGAAACTATGAATGTTGATCGGTAGATGGTAGTTTTTCGAATAATGTTAAGTAAGCTACTTTTTTATTAGGGTTGGGCAAGACAGGACGACATTTACCTGATTCTAGTTCTGTTCCGTGAGATTTTAAACGTGACGGGACGAGATTAGATTTTTTAAAAAGTGATTCCGCCATACCCGTATCCTGTACAGAATCCCGATTGGGACTAAAACGGATTTCATAACCAAAATTAGAATTACAAAACAAATCATATATTGAATTACATAATAAATAACAAACCAAATGTCCAAGACAAGTATACATGGAACAAGATCTTCAAATTTTATAATACAGGGGATGGTATGGATCCATAGGGAACAAGATCTTCAAATTTTGTAAGACATCAACAGAACCTATAAATGCAGTATTCAATAGATAAAATAATAGGGTAGTCCTGTATTACACAACTTTTTCCAAATCTTCTTATTATAGTTCCTCATAGTTCCCTATATGAGTTCCCCGATCACCCTGAAACTTCTACATGTATGAGGTCCATAATGTATTAGGAGAAAAGCTTTAACTTCAGTCGTGCTTTTCATTATGCTTCTCATTATGAGGTCCATAACGTATTTATTTTCAGTCGTGCTTTTCAAGCTCCAGATTCAAAGATTTTATTATCTTAATGCATAAATCTTATTTACTCATAACTATATCCTAATTTAAGAAGCTTAAGAAGCAAGAAGTTAGATCTTATCAAAACCTGAACTATCAAGGTGGAGCGGAAGGGGGGCACCGGTCACTCCAATTAAGGGCAATTCTACTCCAATTCAATCAAGGTATGAATCGAACATTCACTCGAATCGGATTCCCGATTTACTTCTTTGCTTCAATGGTTTACTCCAATTCAATCGAACCTTCACTCAAATCAGATTCCCGCTGATAATCGAAGCAATCAATCGAATCGGATCTTCACTCGAACGAACCAATCAGTCGGACCTTAGTGAGTTGGATTGAACCTTCACTCATAATCGAACCTTCAATCGAACTTTAAATCGAACCTTCAATGAGTTGGAGCGGCCATCAGTTGCGGGGAGAGACGGAATAGAGAGAAACGGCGAAGATGAAATCGGCGGCGGGAGAATGAGGTTTATGGAGATGGATGGCGAGCGCCGAGCGGGAGAGGAAGAAGGATCGGTCGAGGAATTAGGCTCGAAGGACTTGACGAGAGATGAAGAAGGATCGGCTGAGAGGAGAGGTGAGGACGTGAGGTGACTTAGGTGAGAGGCTGAGTGAGAGGACGAGGACTCGAGGTCGACTGGTCGAGGACTGAGGAACTAAGATGAGCGAGATAGGGCTAAATGTTAATCAACGGTTGATTGTTTTTAGCTTTTGATTCAACAGCTGAGATGAAATCAATATATATAAGGACAAAATTCAGTTTAGTATCCTCAACTTTTAGGTAAAAATCAGATTGCACCATCTTTTTGGAAAAAAAAAAAATTCAGAATGACCCCTAAAGTTTTAAATATGATTTCCCGGGTCTAAAATTTCAAGTGACCTCGAAATGTGACGTAAACTGTTGTTTTGGAACTGACAACAAGGACTCACATTTAACTGATTAAGACCATATTTTTTGTATGTGCACTTTATTTATGATTATGACCAGAATTATGTGTTTTTTATTACTACCTTTTGCATCCAACCAACCTCTTATGAGTATGTTAATTCGGTTTCATTTTAAATTTAGAAGGTCTAATACACAAATTGTCATTTTTACCTTCTATGAAGGTTTTCAATATTGGAATATGGGCCCTTGTTGTCACTAAGTCAGCAGCTTACGTCACATTTCAAGGTCACTTGAAATTTTATACCCAAGAGATCATATTTGAAAGTTTAGGGGTCATTCTGATTTTTTTTTTTTCAAAAAGAGGGTGTAATCTTACTCAAAAGTTGAGGGTACTAAACTGAATTTTGTCTTATATATAATATAATTATTTTAATTTTATTTACAATATAGGACGAGACGGGACGCAACGGGACTTATTTAGTTGATCCTTATCTCGTTCCGTTTTTTTAAAACGAGAACGGGACGGGACGGGATATGCATTTTTCAAACATGAATCTCGTCTCGTCCGGGACAAATTTAGGAACAGAATCGAGATTTCAGGACCAAATGCCCAGCCCTACTTTTTACAATGTATTGAGATGGAACATTTCAGCTTATGTGTCATTGTTATTAGGTGGGATGTATGTCACATTAACTAACACGAAAAGTGGGTTAGATGCGAAATGTAGTTTGCCTAGCATTGTTTGTTCAGTCGTTCTCAATGAAGTTTTGGTATTCTCAGCTTCTTGATTTTTTTGGGACCTAACTGATGTTCTAGGAGTCTTGCTATTCATTTTGATCTAATAAAAATGAGATTTATTTACTATCATGTGTTTGCTTGGACAGGGGTTTATGGGTCTTAGTGGAGCAATACTGGTGCAATTCTATGACACACTATGCAAAGGCAACCCCAGCTACTTCCTCTTATTGCTGGCCTTGTTGCCAACACTAGTCTCCATTTTGTTCATGCCCTTTGTGAGAATCTATGAAGCTTGTAGAGCTGAAACAGACAAAAAGTACTTGAATGGTTTCTCTGCTTTTGCTATGTGCATTGCTGGTTATCTGATGGTCACAATCATACTGAGAAACGTTTTCACTTTCTCATTATGGGCAAGTGTCTTCACATTCACATTACTTCTTCTGATTTTACTCGCCTCACCCATTGGCATTGCAATCAAAGCTCAGTTCATGGAGGCAAAGAGACGGCGAGAATCGATTACGTCTACTGCGAGTGATGCATTAATTGATAGAGAGGCCTCTATAGAATATGATCGTGAAGATATGAATCTTGTGAGTGCTGTGAGCTCGGTTAATTTCTGGTTGTTGTTCATTGCAATGGTTTCTGGAATGGGTACTGGCTTGGCCACCATAAACAACATGAGCCAATTAGGCCAGTCACTTGGTTACACAACAGTGGAAATAAACACATTTGTTTCTCTATGGAGTATATGGAACTTTCTAGGCAGATTTGGAGCTGGGTATGTCTCTGATTACTTGCTTCATACAAGAGGGTGGGCAAGGCCACTGTTAATAGCTCTCACTCAAGCAACAATGGCTGTTGGGCACCTTGTGATTTCATCTGGTTTTTCTGGTAATCTCTACGTGGGTTCAATCATTATAGGCATCTGTTATGGTTCACAATGGTCACTAATGCCCACCATTAGTTCTGAGATCTTTGGTGTCACACATTTTGGTACCATTTTCAACACAATTGCCATAGCCAGCCCTGTTGGGTCATACATATTCTCTGTGAGGGTGATTGGGTTCATTTACGACAAACAAGCTTCTGGAGAAGATGGGTCTTCCTGCACTGGCACTCACTGCTTCATGTTATCTTTTCTGATCATGGCCTCTGTTGCCTTCCTTGGGTTTCTTGTTGCTCTTTTACTGTTCTTCAGAACCAAGAGGTTCTACGACAACATCGTGTTAATAAGATCGAGGCATTTTCCAAACTAGCTAGTGCATTTGTAACAATTGATATTTCATCTTGTGAATTCGTGACAAATTATATTTATTTTCGGAAAATGAAAGAGAGATTTTTCTGTCAAGTTTTTCATGGAACCGATTAAAGTTTCAGTCTTTATCAATGACGTCTCCAATTTAGCTGGCAATATTTTGGATCTTTATGGCTGGAAAATGCTACAGTGTTAGCTATGACATGATCGAATTCGAATCAAACCAACACGTGGAGCAACAGCGAAACCCAAAAAGCTCAATCATCATTGTGAAGCGGCCACTACAAAACAGGACATGGAAATCGGAGGTTATGGACTTTGATCATCCATGGAAGCTAGACTCAAGAAATTGATACAGTGCAAATGGGTGTCTACGGTGGCGAGCACTTGGATACAGTGCACCAGCGGCACCCTCTACACCTTCTCCGTCTACTCTCAGACCCTGAAGTCCACACAGGGCTACGATCAGTCAACTCTTGATACTGTTTCTGTGTTCAAGGACTTTGGAGCCAACTGTGGGATTTTGTCTGGTGTTCTCTATTCTTATAGTGTGTCGTGGGGTTGTGGACCTTGGGTGGTTCTCATGGTTGGAGCTATACAGTGTTTTTTGGGTCACTTTCTGATGTGGGCTGCCGTGGTCGGACTTATTCCCCGGCCTCCGGTGCCGGTGATGTGTCTCTTCATGTTGTTGGCGGCACATGCTCAGTCGTTCTTCAACACTTCTAATGTGGTCACTGGTGTCAGAAACTTCCCTTATTATAAAGGCACCATTGTTGGTATCTTGAAGGTACTTGAAATTTTGATCTTTTCTCTAAATTTTGCAACTGATTTGCTTCACTGACAATTCTGTAGTGTCTAAAAATTAGGTTAACGAGGTATTTACGTTGGTGTTCTTGAATTATTTGATGTTAATTTTGAGATATTTGCTGTGATTTTGATTAAACCATCTTCCACCTTTGTGATTGTGAGGTTCTGTTATAGCTAATATCTGAGAATGAGTACATAAATTTCAGTAATTTGTAGTACTTGGACTTGATGTGGATGAATAGTTTGTGTTTTCTGTGTTAGGGATTTCTTGGTTTGAGTGGAGCAATAATAATCCAAATATATCAGTTGTTCATGTACAAAGAAACCACTTCATTTCTTCTGATGCTAGCACTGCTGCCTCCAATAAATACTTTGTTGCTTATGTATTTTGTGAGATTTCACGACAAGAAGGAAGGAAACGAGAAGCAACATCTCGATTGTCTTTTCATGATTGCTCTCGTTGTTGCTGCTTATGTTATGGCCATTATACTATTAGAGAACTTCATCAGTCTGGCATTAGTCATACGTGTAGTTGGTTTTGTTGTACTTGTACTGCTACTTGCCTCGCCTCTTTGCGTTGTAATCAGAGCACATCAAGGGGAGTCGGATAGTGTTTCACAGCCTTTCTTAACTGAGGGTGGTGACCGTTTAGAAGATAGTAACGATAAAAGGAGGTTGCGATCTGAAGTACATCTGAATTTATTACAAGCAATGTGCACTATAGACTTCTGGATGTTGTTTATTGCCATGGCATGTGGAATGGGCTCGGGACTTTCCGTGGTTAATAATCTCAATCAAATGGGAATATCACTTGGTTACAGAAACTATGAGATTAGTACTTTGGTTGCTTTGCTGAGCATCTGGAATTTCCTTGGTCGGTTAGGAGCTGGATATATATCAGATTATTTCCTGCATTGGAGAGGATGGGCAAGGCCATTGTTCATGGTCATCACTCTAGCAACCATGAGCATTGGTCATCTGGTGATTGCTTCTGGTGTGCGCAGCGCTCTCTATGCTGGATCGGTATTGGTGGGTGTTTGTTACGGTGCTCAGTGGTCACTAATGCCCACAATCACTGCTGAAATATTTGGTGTGCTGCATATGGGGACAATCTTCAATGCTATTACCATTGCAGGTCCTGTTGGTTCTTATATCTTCTCTGTGAGAGTGATCGGATATATTTATGACAAGGAAGCATCAAAACCAGAGAATACATGCTTCGGAACTCATTGCTTTATGTTATCATTCCTTATTATGGCAGCTGCTACCCTCTTTGGGGCACTTGCTGCCTTTGCACTGTTCTTTCGGACAAGAAATTTCTATAGTCAGGTAATCAGCAGAAGATCATTTCAGGAAATAGCCTGTGATTTTGGTTGGTTTCATATACCAAAAAAAAAAAAAAAAACCTAGAAGTGAGATAACCTGTCCGTTTGGAAATTGAGAGATCCAGTAATGTTTTGATTGCTACATGTTTTGCAGGATATTGATGGAAACCGCAACAGATAGATATTTGTTTCCTGCTGCATCCACAAGTCGTGTAATTGAGTAGACCAAGTATACTTATGATCTAGAGCTCTTATATATGGACAATCAGATATTACTGTAATATATCTGTTTACACGTGGATGAAATTAATTAAAAGGGTCGAAAGAGAAGAGTCGATTTAGTTTTATATGCTTTGAACACCGTACACCTATATTAAAATAATTAATTTAAACCACTCATTTACATTTCAGATTACTGTGTAAATGTGGTGGTAGAGTTTCGCCTAACCTGTCTGGACTTCGCATAGCTCAATTTAACCAATTTTGCCAACCACCATTCCCAATATATGATCTGTTCAAATTAGTTCAATGTAAGAGTGAACATTAGCATTAAAAAATATATGAGAGGAACCAACTGACCAAAAAGCATTTTACTCTCATTGCTCTGATAATCTCTCTTTGAACCCAACTAGCAAGTTCCATGCCCACTAAACGGCCCAACAGATAAAACCCAGAGTACAAACTGGGCCGAAAATTAATTTATTTTGAACAAAATTAATTTAAAATCGGATTTGGTATACGGCAAAGAGAGGAAGATGTGGCTTTCTTCTTCTTCTTCAACCTGAGAGCTTGTTGAGACCTGTTTCCTTAGCAGCCCAGCAATTGTAACCCGTTAGTTTCTAAGTCAACCCAACTCAATTAAGACCACGTGTTGATCACGTGTAGCGAGCTGTATTCTGGGATCTGCTATTGCTATAGATAGCTGGGTGTATACCTTTTGAAAGGCATGAATGAAAAGAGCTGTTTTCCTTATTCTTCTCTTATTCTTTCTCTTTAGTTTTTCCTTTGAATGCTTGGTCTCAACAACTGGTATCAAGAGCCAGGTCGATGCCCAGAAACCTGCAAACCCAAACACCGTCGATGCCTTTTTCATCGGCGCTTGTCGACCCACCACCACCCCCACCACCTTCCCAACCCACCCTTCCCTCTTCGTCGTCCAACCCAGCAGAGACGCAGCTCACAAATTTTCAACATACAGTTGACTTCTTACAACACCAAAACGAGGAGCTCCACCTCTCTATGCACGACCTCACCCGAAATCTCACACAATCGCAATCAGCATTTGAGACCAAGTTAGCCCACACTCTCAACCAAGCTCAATCCTCGTTCGAAAACAAAATAGCCGCTCAAATAGCTGCATTACAGAGCACTGTCATAGCCGCTGCCGCCGGCAGAGCTCCTCCCCCACCAGCTCCTCACCAAGATCAACTCCCAAATCACCAAATACAGTTCGGTATGCTCCACAACACTTCCTCGCTGATACGAGACATCTCTGTTCCCTTGTTGTCTTACCCAACACCCACATCTTCTTCCCCGATGACCTCTTCACTCTCCAGCCCATCCACATACTCTACTCTAACCTCTGTAAACACCACCCAGACACCAAACCAACCTTTTAACACCACCACCAACCCCTATACCACCAACCCTTATATCACCACATCATCTTACCCACCTCCGGTCGTGACCCATCCATACACCACCCATATACCAAACCAACCCTTTAACACCACCACCAACCCCTATACCACCACATCATTTTACCCACCTCCGGTTGTGACCCATCCATACACCACCCAGACCCACCAAAATTTTCATCAATCTCGTTTCCAAGAGAACCCGGGCTACAAGACTCCGAAAACCGAGCTCCCTCGTTTCAACGGCGAAGATGTACTCGGTTGGATGGCCATGGCAGAGAGATACTTGCGTATACACAACGTTCCCCTGCACGAACGCATCTCTCTAGTCGCTCTTCACTTTGGACCGGATGCCTCAGTCTGGATGAATGCATTTGAACAGCGACACCCATCTCCCACTTGGAATCAATTCGTTTTGGAATTCTTGGAGCATTTTGGAGCGAGCACAAGCTGTGATTTCAAGGCACAACTGTCGCACTTGCAACAACGAAATTCTGTGGAGGAATTTATCACCGCATTTACAAAGCTGTCGTGCAGAGCGGCGGATTGGTCTGATGTCGACCTCATTCCGATGTTCTGTGGGGGTCTCCGGTCAGATCTAAAAAATGCTGTGCTGGCATTGGAACCACACTCATTGTCCCATGCCCAACGACTAGCACGACGTTTTGAGGCGATGCAAAAGGACAACCAACACTTTGCATTTCGTCCTGCCAAAACGGCTTGGCAGTCTGGACCACGCTACACAGCTGTCCCCACTCTGTCTCAACACCCTCCACCCATCGCCCAGGACCACACGACAACTCAGCCACCATACAATAAACCCAACCCACCGTACAAGACAAACCTTTCCACCCAAGTTCGAACGTGGTCCAAAGCTGAGCAACGCGACAGAAGGGAGCGCGGCCTCTGTTATACGTGTGACGAGCCATACTCCAAGTATCACACCTGCAAGAAACCATTTATGGCCATCATGGAACCTTTCACCATTGACGAACAACCGGAATTCCATGATGCCCAACCCGAATTGGAGGAGCCAACGACAGACAAGGAGGAATTCTTACCATTGCATGCTATCTCCAACTCCACTCTCAGTGAGGTGATGCGCCTGCCAGGCTCAATTGACGGGACACCCATTCGAGTTTTCATCGATTGCGGATCGGCCTCTAATTTTCTCAACCCAGAGATAGCTGCAAAATTGGGTCTGCCAGTCCTCCATGACTGCAAATTGCGGTATACTTCGGCGTCGGGACACGACTTAAAGCCGATCGGTAGGGTCAGAGCAGTCACGGTTCAGCTGCAGTCATATTCCTTCACCGATGACTTCCTCTTACTTCCGGTAGCCGAATGCGACCTGGTGTTGGGAGCACCATGGCTGAGTACTCTGGGTTTCATTGGCCTTCATTTTGCAGAGAAGGTGATGATATTTTTCCAGCACAACCGGTGCTTTGTGTTAAAAGGATACAACCCGGAAAAATCCACCACCGATACAACAAGCCTCCTGTCTCTGCTGGAACACGACCAGGCACTATCATTCCACCAAGTTCCAGACATAACCACACACTACCCTCCACGTGTGCAACAGCTATTGGACAAGTTCCATGTCCTTTTTCAAACACCAACAGGGCTTCCACCGAAACGGGCCACTGACCACAAGATCACACTACAACCCAATACAAGCCCAGTCAAGTCTCGCCCATACAGATACGCCCATTCACAGAAAAATGAAATTGAAGCCCAGGTGACCGAGATGCTTAAGACCGGCATAATACGTCGGAGCACTAGCCCATTCTCTTCTCCGGTCCTTTTAGTAAAAAAGAAAGAAGGCACTTGGCGATTTTGTGTGGACTACCGCGACTTGAACGCCGTGACGGTAAAGGACCGATACCCAATTCCGGCGGTAGACGAGTTATTGGACGAACTCCACGGAGCCAAGTACTTCACGAAATTGGACCTCCGTTCGGGTTACCACCAAATACGCATGAATGCCGCCGACATTGAGAAAACGGCTTTCCGGACACATGATGGACACTACGAATTCTTGGTCATGCCATTTGGGTTATCAAACGCTCCATCCACCTTTCAATCGGAAATGAACGAGTTACTTAAACTCCTTCTCCGTAAGTGTGTTTTGGTTTTTTTCGATGATATCTTAATTTTTAGTCCGAATTTTGATACTCACATGGCACACATTGAAGAGGTTTTTCAAATATTGAGGACTAACAAATTCTATCTTAAGCTTTCAAAGTGTTCATTTGCTCAAAGTACAATAGACTACTTGGGCCACATTATTTCAGCAAATGGAGTTTCCATGGACCCGGCCAAGGTCAAAGCTATTGTTGATTGGGCTCAACCCAAAAATCCAAAGGAACTACGAGGCTATCTAGGCCTTGCTGGTTATTACAGAAGGTTTGTACCACATTTTGGCACCATAGCTCAACCTCTACACAACATGCTGAAGACAGACAACTTCTCTTGGACTCCAGAATCCCTACAAGCATTCACAGCCTTGAAAGCTGCGATTACTTCAGCTCCAGTCCTCGCACTGCCAGACTTCAACAAACCATTCGTTATAGAGACAGATGCAAGTGGTCAGGGAATCGGAGCTGTCCTCAGCCAAGAGAAACACCCAATTGCGTTTCTCAGCAAGTCATTGTCACAAAAACATCAGGCTATGTCCACTTACGATCGAGAGATGTTTGCCATCATGTTTGCAGTAGACAAATGGCGACCGTATCTTCTGGGCAATTCCTTCAAGATCCTCACTGATCATCAAACTCTGAAATACCTCATGGACCAGCGAGTCTCTACACCTGCACAGCACAAATGGGTGGCCAAACTATTAGGCTACAACTACACCATCGAATACAAGGCAGGAAAGACAAACATAGTACCCGATTTGCTCTCCAGGAAACATGAGTTCTGCGCCATATATACTGCCTCAGCTCCTATATTCGACGCTATAGAACTTATCGACAAAGCTTGCCAACATGATTCTGAAACACAAGCCATAATCCAGGGGTTGACCAATCAAGAAGACAAGTACAGAAATTATAAACTGGTCCAGGGACGCCTATTTTACAAAGGAAGAATTTATGTACCTGTTACATCTGAGTGGCGCCCCAAGCTACTTCAGGAATTTCACAGCTCTCTCCAAGCTGGTCATTCCGGGTACATTCGCACATTGGCCCGTCTTTCCCGAAATTTCAAATGGCCTGGCATGAGAAAAGATGTAAAGCTCTTTGTGGCTTCATGTGACATATGCCAACGCCAGAAATACGAGTCCATCCATCCTCCAGGACTATTGCAACCCCTTCCCATCCCAGCACAGGTATGGGAAGACATCTCTATGGATTTCGTCGAAGGCTTACCCAATTCGAATGGTTACAATGCAATCATGGTTGTGGTGGATCGCTTGTCCAAATTCGCGCACTTCATTCCGGTAACTCACCCATTCACAGCTCATCGCATCGCTGATACCTTCATGCGCACCATCTTCAAGCTCCATGGCATGCCAAAGAGGATTGTAAGTGACAGAGACCCAATTTTCCTATCTAATTTTTGGCTGAACTTCTTCAAATTACAAGGAACAAACCTCTGCCATAGCTCTGCTTACCACCCACAATCTGATGGACAATCTGAAGTGGTGAATCGTGCCCTGGAACAGTATCTACGGTCCTTCATTGCCGATAAGCCTGCTGAATGGTCCAATCTTCTACATTGGGCTGAATGGTGGAACAACACCACATATCACTCTACAATCCGGATGTCTCCTTTCCAAGCTCTCTATGGATACCCACCACCCACCGTGGAAACATACCTGCCAGGAACCACAAAAAATGCCGCTGTCGACTCCTCTCTTCAAGACAGAGACACCCTCCTTGCTACTTTGAAATTGCACATGCAGGAGGCACAAAACCGAATGCGGCAGATGGCCGACAAGAAGAGATCGGACAGAGAGTTCAGCGAAGGGGATTGGGTATACTTACGCCTGCAGCCTTACCGACAGAGGAGTCTATCCAAACGCCCAGTAAACAAACTCACTGCTCGCTACTTCGGACCGTTCCAGATAACACAGCGCATCGGGCAGGTTGCATATCGTCTCCAACTTCCCCCGAACTCGCGAATCCACCCTGTCTTCCATGTCTCGCTCCTCAAAAAGCGAATCGGCGATACTATTCCAGTATCGGGCACCCTTCCCCAATTCGATAAGCAGGGCGAGATCGTATGGCAGCCGGAGCGTATCTTGGATATGGGGACGAGGAAAACAAAACAGAGACTGGTAACCACTTGGTTGGTACAATGGAAAGGCTTGCCGGCGGAGGATGCAACATGGGAGGACGCCCACGCCATCGCAGCCAAATACCCAGCTTTCTGCACCTCAGGAGAGGTTGCATCTGAAGGGGGGGGTACTTGTTGAGACCTGTTTCCTTAGCAGCCCAGCAATTGTAACCCGTTAGTTTCTAAGTCAACCCAACCCAATTAAGACCACGTGTTGATCACGTGTAGCGAGCTGTATTCTGGGATCTGCTATTGCTATAGATAGCTGGGTGTATACCTTTTGAAAGGCATGAATGAAAAGAGCTGTTTTCCTTATTCTTCTCTTATTCTTTCTCTTTAGTTTTTCCTTTGAATGCTTGGTCTCAACAGAGCTTCTAATTTGCCCTAGATTCTGGGAAAATCAAAATCAATTCGAATTGAGAACTTGACAAATTGAAGAGCGCGATAGATAGACGGAGCGGTCAACATGAAGACGACCAAGGGAGGCAAGGTCATGAACCCTACCGACGCTTATCGCAAGGAGCTTCGCAAAAAGGAATTGAAAAGGGTAATTCTTCGCCTTTTTTTGGTTTTAATTTCAGTTCCTGGTTCTGATCTTCGTTTCCTTTTGTGTCCGATTTGTTTTATCCATATTGTAATTCCATTGTGCCCAGTTATTGTTCTAATTTCACGGTTTTTGGTTGCTTAGAAACCCCAGAAAAAGAGTGAAACTTTAGAATTTGAATTTAGTGAATGTAGTCCTATTAGTTTGTAAAGTGAATATAGAACATTAGGTCAATTGGGTCCAATTCACTCTCTTTTGGAGCAAAATGTAAGCTTATAAAACCGTGAATTGGGCTACTGTAATGGAATGAATGATGGAATTAGGTTTGGGTAAAGTCAATGCTGATATTCGACATAACAATCTATGCATATACTTGAGTTAGATTTGTTTACAATGATATCTGGTGTTCTTTGTTATTCACTTTTTGTTATTAGACTAAATGATTCATGTTACCTGTGGTTGACAGAACAAGAAAGAAAGGAAGAAGGTGAGGGAGGTGGGGATCTTGAAGAAGGATCCCGAGACCCTCAAGGAGCAGATTGATAAGTTGAATAAGCAGAGTAAGTTTACCTTGAGCTTTCAATTTACAGTCATAAGTCGAGTTTCATTTTTCTCAAACCAAGAGGTCCGATAATAGAATGGTCATAAACATTAAAGATCTAGTATTTTTAGGATATCTGGATTTACTATTGTCTTCTCAATATTTTCATTTGCCATTGATGTTTGTTGTTCTCACTTCTCACTCTCTTCTTAGAAATTAAGCCAGGGAGGCTAAAAGATTTAAATTTCTGGAATACTCCAGCATTGCACTTCGCATTTAGGTTAAACTTTTGAGTGTGAGTTTATTTTCTAATGTCTTGGGTCCAACCAGTATTCTGAAGTGTTAAGATTGCCAAAAAAAAAATGCCTCCTAAAAGGTTAGGGACTTAAAGTTCATGATTGTCACTTGTTATAGAATTTCTAAAGTATGAGATCTTTTTTATTGTTGAAGTTAACTAGGAGGAGCTTTATTCATGTAGAGGGAAGGTTGCAAACTATATGAACTTTTGCATCAACTGAAAAACTTAGAATTAGGATCTGATGAAAGAAAGAAACTTGCTATGTTTTGAGAATAATATTGTTAGTGGGTTTAGGACTTCAGGGTTATGTGGTCAAATAGTATCAGCTTATTAGTAAGATAGTTTTTGTTCTGAGTGCTGGCATAAGGTGGCATAAGGTTGTTTCTTTGTTTCCGCATTATATATATATATATATATACAGTCCTTCTCGGCTACGGACGTCCGCACGCACTGTTCACGGTGCGGATGCGGCGTTTCCGGCCACCGGCGTGGCGGCGCCGGCGTATCCGGCCGGTGGGTTTTGCTCGCCCCACGCCGGCGACCCCGTCTGTGCCGGCCCGAGCTCGATCGCCGGCCGGCAGCCCGGCGGAAATCCAGAAAAAGCAGAAAAATGAACAGTACCCCGTCATTTTTCTGCATTTTCTGGATTTCCGGCCGCTGCCGGCCGGCGACGGACCTCGGGCCGGCACAGACGGGGTCGCCGGGCCGGGGCGAGCAAAGCCCACCGGCCGGATACGCGGCATCCGCACGGTGCGGACGTCCGCACCTGAAAATCACTTTATATATATATATATATATATATTTGCTTTATTGTCCAAATGTTATTCGTACTATTTTGATTTTGTTAGTATTTGGCTCATTTAAACAGAGGCTGATGGCGCTCTGGACAAAGCAAGAAAGCACAAGAAGAGGCAACTAGAGGACACACTTAATCTTGTTATGAAGAAGAGGAAGGTAATTGTCACATAATTCACATTACTGTTTTCATTCATATGTTCTTGTTTAGAATTTCAATCTTCCACCTTGTTGTGTGACCCATTTTTGTACTATCATATTTGATCGGGAAATTAGTGATTCAAACTTCTATTTTTATTTGCTATTAGACCTATAAGTACTTTTATTAGAATTATCATGATGCATCCAATGATCAGGTCTTAATTACACTTTTGGACAGGAAGTTGAAGAGAAGGCAAAGGAGAAGGGTGAGACCCCAGTTATGTTCAGGTGCAAATTCTATTCCGTCAACAGTTTTTTTGGTAAATTAACCTCTTCTTCAAAACAAGTTTTATTTACTTTGATTTACTAAATATGATTTTTTCTGCTTAGTCATTTGGGACCACCTAAAAGACGAACAACTGCAGAGGAAGAAGAAAGAGCGAAAAATCCAAAGCCTGAGGTAAGAAATGCCCGGTTTGTGACTGTTTTTGAATTCCTTTTTATTCATAAAACCTCACAACTATATACTTTGTTGCAGGACTCTGTTTACTACCACCCAACCCTGAATCCTACTGGGGCCCCACCACCTGGAAAGCCTCCAATGTTTCAATCATCAATAGGTATCGACTTCTTGAAATCCTTAACCCTCTGTCTTATGTATTGAATATACCTCTCTCTCTCATTCTCTTCTGAATTTAAAACTTCAGGGCCTAGAATTCCTTTATCTGCTGCTTCATCAAGTGGGGGTGCATCATCCTCTGACGATGGTATTTTGACTGATCCGCTGCACAATCCTGATAACAATGGCCTTGGTGATGGCTCCGTTCTACCCGAATCTTTGCCTCTACCTCCTCCACCTCCATTGCCGCCCAACCCAGCAGCTGCAAACTCAGGTATCTCATTGCCACCACCTCCACCTCCTCCTCCTGGACCCCTGCCTACTAAAGAGCAGATTGCTAATCGCACTCTACTTCCCCCTCCTCCTCCTCTTCACCAGTCTGCACAGCCACCTCCACCTGGTATCAGTGGAAGCGAGAGGGAGAACAATCAATCTCCATTTTCTGATCAACCACCTTCCAAGGATCTGACACAGGTAAGAGTATTGTCCATTGTCAGATATATTGCAACACAAGTAAGGATTTTTAGTGGTTAAAATACTAGGTGAGATAACAGATACAGTATTGAACCAAATGGTAGAAACACAGATATTTGGCTTTTAAGTCCAAACAAAGGGCATGACTGTTTGAAGTCCATATATCTCAAACCTGTGGAATTTGCTATATTTTATGTATCTGTCAAAATAAAGTTTCATTCTCTCTTTTGCAGGTGCCTACGATACTTCCTCCCCCTCCTCCTCCTGGTTTGCCTCCAATTTCGGCTCATACTCAATTTGAAGGTGCAACTTCTGATGCTGAAACCAGGGATCTTACTAAAATGGTTCCACCACCTCCTCCTCCAAGACAACAACCTCCAGTGCCTGGACCCACCTTGATTCCAAATATACACCCCGATGTGTTACCCCCAGGTATCTCCCTGTTTCCTCCACCACCACCTCCACCAGATATGCGGCCACCATTATCCGCTCCTGGACTTCCTAGTAGACCAGCTCCACCAGGCATGATGGCTCAAATGATTCCCAGGCCACCATATGGACCTCCCCCTGGACCTCCCCCAATGATGAGACCACCACTTCCACCTGGCCCTCCTCCTACATTTCAAGAAGACCACCATGCAGCATACGGCATGGCTGCTCATCATAAACCATCATATATTAAATCAGCAGCATCTACTGTTGTTAAGAGGCCTCTAGCTCAGCACACTCCAGAACTTACAGCCATGGTAAATTTATCTTTTAGTAGCTATAATATGTGTCATCAGTCCCTTATGGTAGAAGTAGCATTTTTTCTGCATTGCAGGTAAGAGAAGCATGGCTTTTGGCATCAATTTGTAACTTTTTAAAGTAAAAATTGTATAGGGGATATTGACATTGGGATGTTGGTTGAGGTCTATTGTTCTTACAATAGGAGACAGTAATGCTAGTTTTTGAGTTTTATAGGCACCCTAGTTCTGTAGCAATATCTGTGAAATGGGTAACGGTATGAGAAGTCTAACACCAGGTTCATGTTTTAGCTAATGAGATCTCAGTATTGGGTTAACACTAGGTTTATGTTTGTTAATAACTTCTATGTCAGGATGCACTCTTTGCCTTATTGGGATAAAGATAGTCTTTGATTCTGTATTCAGGTTCCTGCATCTGTTAGGGTTAGGAGAGAGATGGCTGCCCCCAAAGCAAAAGCAAAAGCATCACTCTCAACTACAGCAGCAGCTCCCCAGCCAGCAACTACATTTGTGAAACCAGAGCCAGCGAACTCATCGTCAGCACCGAAGGCAGGAAGCATTGATGACTCTTACATGGCGTTCCTGGAGGACATGAAGCAACTCGGTGCACTTGAAGGTTGATATCATAGCAGCTAGTCAGGGAGATCAAAGATAAAGGAAGAGGGTATGCCTGTAGCAGAGGGGCTGAAGTGATACTGGGGTTGAGCATATTTGATTGTTGATACCTCAGTGTCGCAGTGCTTCAATTTCGTGGAGAAATTCTCTATTTTTGGACTAAACATGTGGTAGAAGTTCGGGCTGTATGATATCTAATTGATCTTCAATATACATGTCTGTTAACTGCTTTTTCTCGAGTAATCTTCATTTTGGTGCTCCCTTCCTGCTCATTTGTCTTTAAACAAGAAATATGCTGATTTTATAACATAGATTCTATATTAGTCCAGTAGGAGTAGCAGAAATTGAGCCGTTGGCGCAAAGCCGGAACATTTTCAGGATTCTCAAAAGAAGAGACGATCAATTTCCACTGTGACTATCATGTTTGAGCAATTTAGCCATTTGAAAGAGTGGCTCTTAGAACACAGAACTGAAAGCACAAGGGTAGGCATAACTTAGATTCTTCACAAATGAAGGTTTTTTTTTTTTTTTTGAGAAACCATATTACAAGCACCACAGGTGCTCAAATGGACCTCTTGTCGTGGCAAAGCAGACATAGCTTCATTCTATTAAGCAAACTATTCTTGGAGTCTGTAAAAAAATGATTTCCTTCAGCAAACTCCAAGTGCATTAGACTTGATATGGCTGCTTATGCAATCGAAAAATATATGTTTGCTCTTTCGGATGCTTTCCTCAGTACGATGTTTCAGGAACCCCAAACCTAATAATTGAAAAATGAATTGTAACTGTGTTGGTCATTCATCTTCTACTGTCATTCAAATTAAGTAGAAGCTAAGGTTGTTTTTTGCCAATTGTCTCAAAAACCGAAAAATGAACAGTTCTATAGGTTTTCTAATCTTAATCTCCTCGTCAGTTTTGCTCAATGGTGTTTCATCATTTCCACTCTGCACTGATTCACGTTGGTCTCTATATCTGTGTGTGTGTTCTTCGTTTCAGCTTATGTTGAATTACGGAGTAAACAACTTGTTACTTTTGTTATGTATGTAACAGGGCCACCTATGAAGCAAGTAAGTCCTCTCAAGTTTTGTTCTTACAATGGAAGCATCTGCTGCAATTCCACTCAGGATTTGCTGCTGCATAAACAATTTGAAGCACTGAATGTCGTCGATCCAGCTTGTGCTACTCTCCTGAAATCGACTATATGTGCAGTAAGTTTATGTCAAGCAAAGATAAGCTACATTTATTATAAAGTAGCTTATATGCGATCAATATACTCTTTTTGCTAACTTTTGTTCTTCCATGCATGATGCAGATATGCGATCAATATTCAGCTCAACATTTTGAAATTGACTCGCGGCCTAGAACAGTTCCTGTTCTGTGCAACACCACAAGTTCAATGAGACCACACCAGTCGAAAGTTGGAGGTTCCAGTGACTTCTGCACAAAGTTGTGGGATACATGTGTAAACATATCCTCGTTGAGCTCTCCATTTGCTCCACCCACTCAAGGCAGAATGACTGATCATTGGCCCTCAAAACAGGACTTCTGTAAAGCATTTGGTGGATCAGAAGATGCAGTGTGTTTTAAAGGTGAATCTGTTTCATTTAGCCAAGTACATGCTGCACCTCCACCAGCTGGCCTGTGCTTTGAGAAAATTGGAAACGGTGCTTATGTCAATCTAGTTCCACATCCGGATGGTTCCAACCGTGCATTTGTGTCTAACCAACGGGGCCAGATATGGTTGGTAACTATTCCTGATGAAGGATCAACTGGGATTCTGGGAATCAATGAATCTGAACCTTTTTTGGACATTACTGATCAAGTGCTATTTGACCCTGAGTTTGGTCTAATGAGTATGGCATTTCATCCAAACTTTGTGAACAATGGCCGCTTCTTTCTATCATTCAACTGTGATAAGATAAAACATGCAGGCTGTTCAGGCAGATGTTCATGTAATACAGATGCAAATTGTGACCCTTCAAAGCTTTCTGCTGATGGTGGGGTTCAGCCCTGTCAATACCACACTGTTGTTGCTGAATTTACAGTCAATGGTACAGCACCGGAGCCTTCCTTGGTATAAAAGCACACTTTTTCTTTGTTATGTTTCAAAAGATCATCATACAAATGATTTAAATGGAATTTGATCAGTATTTTTATTATTCTTTTAGGCAAAAAAATCAAATCCATCAGAAGTGAGAAGGATATTCACGATGGGACTTCCTTATAGGGGTGGTCACGCCGGTCAGATTCTTTTTGGACCTGCAGATGGTTATCTATACCTCATGATGGGAGATGGTTCGCAACGGGATGACCCTTACAATTTTGCACAGAACAAGAAGTCCTTGCTTGGGAAAATTATGAGGCTTGATATAGATAACATACCCAGTAAGTCCTGGGAATTACAAGTACAAATAGTTATTTCATTTGTGTTTCTGTTCAGATATTTAGCCTGTTTTGCAACAACTACTAGGTGCAATGGAGATAAGTGAAAAAGGACAATGGGGAAATTATTCTATACCAAGTGATAATCCCTACATTGACACCAAGGAGCTAGAGCCTGAGATATGGGCCTTGGGATTTCGAAATCCTTGGCGCTGTAGTTTTGATTCAAAAAGGCCCTCCTACTTCATCTGTGGAGACTGTGGACAGGTTGTTATCACACTAAACTATTCCTAAATATAGTGTATGAAATTCCAGATTCTTTATGAAGTTTCATGGCATTTTGCAGGATCGATATGAAGAGGTTGATTTAGTCACAAAGGGTGGGAATTATGGATGGAGAGTTTATGAGGGTCCTATGCCTTTTTATCCAACCAAGTCACCAGGAGGAAACACCTCTGCAGATTCTATAAGCCCCATATTCCCAGTCATGGGTTATAATCACTCTCATATAGATAAGAATATAGAACCTGCTGAATCTGCCTCTATTACAGGCGGCTATTTCTATCGGTCCATGACCGATCCATGCATGTATAAGAGGTAGTTGGTTTATCCTGTATACAAAAAATTAATCCAGTCACATCCAAATTCTAAGTTTTTCTATGCTGTAAATGTAACATCCTTATTGACAACATTTCAGGTATCTCTACATGGATTTATATGCTGATGCTTTATGGGCAGGCACTGAAAACCCTGAAAACAGTGGGAACTTCTCCACTGCCAAGATCTCATTCAGATGTGCTTATGACTCTCGAATACAATGTAATGTTGTGGCAGGAAGCTCTACTCCTTCCCTGGGGTATGTATTCTCATTTGCCGAGGATAACAAGAAGGATGTTTATGTATTAACAAGCACCGGAGTCTATAGAGTCACAAGACCAAGCCGCTGCAATTTAACATGTGATAAGGAACATGTAGATCTGGGGACTCATCGACAGAGTTCTGGTTGCTCCATGTCCAGAAAAATGTTCCAAGGGATGCAAAGATATTGCATTTTTTCTGTTCTTTCTTGTTTTGTACCCTGGATTTGATCTTTTGAATCATTACTTGTGTTAATAAGTAGCTCAAAGTTTCAAAGCCAAACAAGTTGAATTCAATATGTATAAGAATGTGAAAAGCATGGTACTTATTAACTTATAAAGTAATGGAACGTCTGCTGCAGCCATCTTTCAGAGATGCTTATGACAAATGTTGCAACAACTATAGCACCATAGTTGATACCTTATTTTTTGTGATGAAAAATATTAGGAATTTGAATGTGGTTTGCTATGCAGTACTGTTCCAATCCTAATGCACACATTACTACCTGTTATGATCACTGACAATTCTTGCAGGGACAGTGGTTTATCATCCTACCGAATCATCTGAGTCGACTCCAGCTGATTCAGTAATCCTTATGTTCTGCACCTCCCTTGCCACTTCACTCATCATGGGGCGTTTCTCCGGAGATGGATCACAGCACTGCATTGCAATTTGTAGCAGTCTAAGCATTCCACTACTGGTTGTTCTGTGCTCATCAGATAGTTCCTGATCAAAAATCTCAGCTGTCCATTCTTCCCTAACTGCTCGATGAACCCAACTGCAAAGATCTATACCACTGACACCTGGTGGAGCAGTGCAGACCGAAAATTTTCCTGTCAAGAGCTCTAAAAGAAGGCTGCCATAGCTCCATACATCAGACTCTAGTGAAACTCTTTTGTTCCTTTTATACTCGGGTGCTTTATATGCAACCATGCGTTGAGCTGCAATGGGAAGTGCTACTAATGAAGCAAAACCATAATCTGAAACAAGAACCGTGTCTTTCTCACTCAGAAGAATGTTTGAAGACTTTAAGTTTCCATGAGGAGGTATATTAGGGGATGTGGAATTGAGGTGAAGATACTCTACAGCTCGAGCTACACCATGAGCAACTGATAGTCTTGAGGTCCATGTGAATGGAATTCGATTTGGGCCTCTTGCTCCTGCATCAGTCATTAGGAATATTAATATGGTAGGCATGCATGGTTTATGTATAAAGGTAATTAGCATTCTCTTTAGACTATCTATCAATACTAGTTTACTTTGACACTGTAGCAAGTATATGTGTTAGACTATTAGTAAGTTTGTAAGAACAACATGAATGTAAAGTTCAAAAGAAACTCACCAAACAATCGGTTGAACAAATTCCCATTTTGAACATATCTATATAGCAGCAACTTTTCATCCTTGGTATAGTAGTAAGCAAGAAGAGGGAGCAAGTTGGGGTGTTTCAAGTTGGCAATGAGCTGCAACTGCTTGTTGAATTCCTCAGTAATCAATGGTTTCAGGTCCCTTATCCTCTTTACAACAACAGCTTCCTTCCCAATCATCTTAGCCTTATAACTATTTCCAAAAATCCCTCTACCTAATCCCTCAGCAGAAGCTTTTAAAATATCTCCAAGTTCAAACTCTGCAGCTGCTCCCTCCTCAGCCCCAGTGAATATGAGCTTCCCTTTCTCTTGTACTCCTCCAACTGAACTTACTGCCTCTCCTTCTTCTTCTTCGGCCTTGTTTCCACCTATTTTACTCTCCTCATTCATTCGTTCAGTACTAGTGGCTTTCACTTCCTTTATCAGCTTCTTTAGCTTCCTAGACTTCATATAATAAAGAGCCGAAAGAAAGATGGCAATTGCTATACAAACAAGAAGCAAACCATAAAAGATTACATTATACGGGGTAAAAAAGGGATCTTTCTTATTAGAACTAGAAGAACCATTCTTGTTATCACTGTCCAACTGAGGAGGGCTGACAGCATCACAGGGAACATGAGAAGGTGATCCACACAAGCCCTTGTTACCAATATATGAACTGTAGTCAAATTTCTGAAGAGCCTGAGTTGTTGGGATTGGTCCATATAAACTGTTATATGAGAGATTGAGTGCGTTCAGTGTGGATTGGTTCAATTCCGGGATGGAGCCACCCAACCAATTATGTTGAACAGACAAAGACTCCAAGATCCCAAGAGTCAAAAGTGAACTTGACATTGGCCCAAACAGCATATTCTGGGAGATATCAATGCGAGTCAGCTTCTGGTTGGAACTAAAATCCATCATGGTTGCCCTTATAGAGTTGTTCTTCAAGCTCAACACAGATATCTCAGTCAAGTCACTAAATGCTTCAGATTTGAGGTTCCCTGCTAGTCTCAAATTTTCCAGGACAATGCCTGTGATGCGGCCATTGCGATCACATTGAATTCCATACCATTTCGATGGCTCACTAAAGAAGCAAGGAGTGTCTGACCAGTTATTATTGAGGAAGGGATTGTTGAAAGTAGCCTTCAAGGCATCAAGAGCTTCCTTCTCCTTTTCATTATAGCCAGTTTGGGCTATGGCAGATTTGTGTATCAGAAGTATGGCAAGAAGAGTGTAGCATATGCTGCACAGAGAAGAAGCCATACTGCATGATTCAAAGTGTAAGGCTTAATAACTTAGAGAACTAGGAAATCTTCCAAGATAACATAGCTGGAATACAAAAAAGAGACATATTCCCATAGAATTGTTCCATAACAGCTAGCTGATTAAAAGCTTCTATGTCTAAGATGACAACAACAAGGACACTGATTCTTAACTTTAACAACTAGTTCAAAATTTCTTCTGAGTATCTTATGGGAGCCTTGTTTGTACATTAATGTTGTCTTTAAGATTTTACAGCTAGCTACAATGGGCAGGTGATCCATAATCATGCATATGGATTTGGACAAGTGAATATTCCAAGCATTCAATTTGTTTGAAACATGGTTGATGACAAATCTATACCATATAAAAGTTGAATCAGAAACAAAACTTGAGGTCACTGCTAGGCAACTAAGGGAAGGTAAGACTGAAGACCCCATTACACTTGTGAAGCAATCTAGGTTTTACTTTTAACTTTTGACATTTATAAGTTTCACAACAACGCTGTCTTGCTTCATCCAAGGAATAGGGAACTGATGCTTTGGAACTCAAATTGATCATCACTGAGTGTTTATGGGAAAGATGGTAAATCAGCAAGTCAACCTTGAGGTGATCCACTGTAATTAATTAACTTTGGATGGAGATGAGATTAAAAATAGAATAAAGTAACATCAACTAATAAGGAACCATTAATTGAATATATGTTTCGGATCCAAACGAGTCACTAATATTTCGCGTCTAGTCACGTCCCCCCTTTGTAAGACGATATGTCTATGTAAATTGCCGTATATTTTGCAGAGCCTTAAATAGCAATCTTTTAATATCTATCAAGTGAGGCGGCTTCGTCTCACGACATGTTGAATCATTACAAGAAATCCTATCATGATCGGATATATGGAAGACTGAATCTGTTTTCAGAAGACACCTTCCGGACCAGGAAGCTCCACTAGTCCTGGCACTCATCTTTCCAACCATTATCTGCTCTTCACGTTCAACAATTACAGCTCCTTTCTCACTTCTTTAATGTGACCAGCCCCCTCTTAGTTTTCTATTCTTTTCTCTGTCAGAAATCGTTGCCACACCATTGATGACGAACCATGTGACGACCCCGGCCTGTATATTATTTTTTCGACAAGAGCTAGCTCCACATGAATGTATAGTCAACTCTCTTATCCTCCCAGCACTTGTTTCTTTCTTCTATTGTTCATGTCATCCCCACGTTCAGTCTACTTGTTGACCTTGTTTCTACTGCCACTTCCACCTTGGTTTCAATTACAGTTGAACATCCTGATCCCATTTTGGCTTCAACTTCGAGCTCACTCTGCTTCTGTTCCAGAACATCCATGTTAGGGTTGCACAAGTAATAGAGAAGGGCAAATGGGTAATCATTGTGGGCACGAGACACGTTAAACCTACAAAGATCTATGTAAATCTAACTAACTTGGTTTCCTAGGCAAGTGGGTTCTTTCACAGTTTCACAACTACCCCCATTAAGCTAGATATAAAACTCTAGAAAAGTCAAAGTTCATCTCTTATCTGCAAATGCCTACTGCATCCTCTTGTTTTTAATTCCCTTTAAGCTAAGGACATTGATAGGTATAAATCCATGGAGTTGAAAATACTCGAAATCATTGTCAAAGGCTTGAGAAAGAGAGAGGGAGAGTGACAGAAAAGTGAAAACAAAGCGTATCATAGTGGAAGTTGATTTAAAGAAAGAGGGAGAGAGATTTGAAAATCATGTCCCTTCTGGAAGCTGAATATTAAAACTTTGATGTGCACATAATGGAGATAGAGTCGTTGAAATTGGCAGAATGTTTATAGCTTTCACAACCCCTCTGCTTTCTTCAAGTCAATCCAACACTGTTTCTAGGTGACCTCCTAAAGATGTTGTAGAAGAACAGTTGCTTTAGTTTCTCTGTGGTCTCTCCCAGTTTTGTGAAATGGGTGGCGTTCATGCAATTGGGCTCTTGCTTTGTTCCTTGGTCTTGCTTTTTGTTTCTTCAACTTCACACCCTCTATGCATTGATTCAAGTTAGTTTTTGTTCTCTTTACTTGTTTCTTTGCTGATTTACTATACAAAGTCTGCTCCTTTATCTGATATACTATACAAAGTTTGCTACTTTATGCTTGATTCTCTAGATAAACTGAATTCAAATGGTTTAATTGATGCAGGAGCACCTTCTACTTTGAGCACACCACTCAAGTTTTGTTCTTACAATGGAACTGCTTGCTGCAACTCCACAGAAGATTCACAGATACAGAAGCAATTTCTGTCCATGAACATCTCTAGTTCTGCCTGCGCTTCTCTTTTGAAACCAGTACTCTGTGCTGTAAGTCTTTGTCCTTGTCTTATTATAGCTTAACCTGCATAAGTTGAAAACATGAATTTCTTATTTGCTTTTCTGCAATTGTCTTTAGAGGTGTGATCCATTTGCTGCTGAGCTATTCACAGTTGCATCTGTGCCTAGGCCAGTTCCTATACTTTGCAACTCCACTATTCCTTCAGAAAATTCATCCCAGTCTTTAATCCAACTCACAGATGACTTCTGCTCTAATTTTTGGGACACATGTGAAAATGTCTCCATGTCCAACTCCCCATTCGCTCCTTCATTACAAGGCCAAGCTGGACTACCTGTGAATTCCACTGTCAGTGAGCTAACCCAATTCTGGCAATCGAAAGCCGATTTCTGCAATGCGTTTGGTGGAGTTTCTAGTGATGACTCGGTGTGTTTTGATGGTGAGCCTGTGAAACTGAATGACACTGGAACTCCTATCCCCCCACATGGTCTGTGCCTTGAGAAAATTGGAAATGGGTCTTACCTCAACATGGTTGCTCATCCTGATGGCTCAAACCGTGCATTTTTCTCTAGTCAAGAGGGTAAGGTTTGGTTGGCAACTATTCCTGTAGAGGGATCAGGAGAATTAATGGGGATTGATGAGTCAAGTCCCTTTGTGGATTTAACTGATGCAGTCCATTTTGATACTGCGTTTGGCATGATGGGTATGGCTTTTCATCCCAATTTTGCGCAAAATGGAAGGTTCTTTGCTTCATTCAACTGTGACAAGGAGAAGTGGCCGGGATGTACAGGAAGATGTTCATGTAATTCAGATGTCAATTGTGATCCTTCAAAGATTGGTTCTGATAATGGTGCTCAACCATGCCAGTACCAAACTGTTATTGCAGAATACAGTGCCAATGCTAGCGGATCACAACCTTCCTTGGTACACAATCTATACACACTATTAATTTATTACTGTTGTTACTTTAACTCAACGATTCATTTGATTCCTAATGAATTGTGATGTTGTTTTCCAGGCTGCAAGTGCTAAACCAACAGAAGTTAGAAGGATATTTACTATGGGACTCCCTTTCACAGGCCATCATGGAGGACAGATACTCTTTGGACCGGAGGATGGGTATTTATACTTCATGATGGGAGATGGTGGAGGCACAGGTGATCCCTACCACTTCTCTCAAAACAAGAACTCATTGCTTGGGAAGATTATGAGGCTCGACGTTGATAATGTACTAAGTGAGTATTCATCTATAAAGAATAGAGTTTTGTTGTGAATTTCATGTTTCCTAATTTGCTCTCAAAGCACTAGTTTTGTTTTCCTCAACATTGTTATCTATTTACAGGTGCTTCAGAAAATGATAAACTTTCTCTATGGGGAAACTACTCTATCCCAAAAGACAATCCAGTAAGTGAAGATCCAGATCTGAGGCCAGAGATATGGGCTCTAGGGCTAAGAAATCCTTGGCGCTGCAGTTTCGACTCAGAAAACCCTTCATATTTTATATGTGCAGATGTTGGACAGGTAAGATATATTATCTGTCATCTGCAAGTTTCTTATGAGCAGCGTTATCTTATTCAGCTAATCTAAAGCTGGTCGGTCTATCATAAAATCCCAACTTCTCAAATTTCTCATGACATAGCCAAGAATGTGCTAAGGTTTTTCAAATGAGGTTACATATTTCTCTGTTTATCCAAAACAGGATCTGTATGAAGAGGTGGATGTTATCACCAAGGGTGGAAACTACGGCTGGAATGTTTATGAGGGGCCCTATCCCTTTTTAAACTCAAGTAGTAAAAACACATCCACAAAACTCACAGACCCCATTTTTCCAATAATGGGGTACAACCATTCTGATGTAAACAAGAATGAAGGTTCAGCATCTATTACTGGGGGATACATCTATCGCTCCACAACTGATCCATGCACGTATGGGAGGTAAGCTAATCACTCCTCACTTTGAATCTGCAACATATTTTCACTAATAGTCTAATTCTCCTGGACTGTTGATCCTGATTGAAACTTGAAACTGTTTGATACATTTTAGGTATGTATATGGAGATTTGTATGCTGGTGCCATATGGGCAGGCAGTGAAGACCCAGAAAACAGTGGCAACTTTAGCACAAGCAAAATACCCTTCAGCTGCGGACGTGACTCTCCCATAGCTTGCACCTCTGTCCCTGGAAGTAGTCTTCCATCTCTGGGCTACATTTTCTCTTTCGCGGAGGACAATCGCAAAGATCTCTTTGTACTGGCTAGCTCTGGTGTTTATAGAGTTGTTCGTCCTAGTCGCTGTAATTACACTTGCTCCAAGGAAAATGTTACTTCTGCTGCAACACCGGGTCCTTCTGCTTCTCCTAATAATGCTTGCTGGATAAGTAACCCACCTAAGAGCAATGTGTTTCTAGTCTCTTCTCTGATTCTTGTGCTTCTACTCAGTTTTGTCTAGTATGAATTGCAGCAATATCTGATGATTATTTTACCATGACAGCTCTTCTTCGTAATTATTTATTTTGTGAGTACTGATCATAAGAGGGATAACGATGTTTGCATCATCATCAAGAGTTACTTTGCTCAAAGCTCCATGCTCTAATTACATAAACCACCATTGATCCACAATCCATTGAATCAGAGTAGTTGTAGTCTTGTACCAAAAAAAAGAGCCCATCAACATTTATGTTTCATTATAATGAGGAAAATAAAATCCCTGCAGCTACGATCAGAGAAATAGAGGGAGGATCCAATGAGCTTGATGGAGATTTGGAGATGCAGCTTGGCCCGTTCTGGGTCTTGGATGGTTGCATTCCAGGATTTGGAAACACACACGAGTCGAATCAAATGTATACAAGTATCCGAAGATTAGTTCTTCTGTGGGAATTTGTGCGACATTGCCGAATTCATAAGCATCAAAATTAGCAAGGTTGCCATAATGGGGAGGTTAAGTCAACTCAAATTTGGCCTTACTTGGTATGTAATTAGTGCTGATTGTTTGCATAGTTTACCATAATAAGATAGGTGTTTAATGACCAGTACATTTATAAATCTAATGGTTATGAGCCCATATGCGTAAATTTTTGTGGTTATTAACCTGCATATGTTGATGATGATGTACAATAGAACAGAATGTGATCAACTATGTCATTGCCAATAAATACCTTCATCATTCTTCTAACCTATGTTCTTCAAGAAAAATAGTTGATTGGAAGTAAAACATGTAATAATAATGAAATCAATTATTTTCAAAATCATACGTACTAATTAGAGTGATTTATTTTTCGAACACAATATTTAAAGAATTAAAATAAAATTCAGTTATCTTACCTCCCTACTACCGAAAATCTTCCTCTACGTCCAAACACTTTAAAATTTATAAAAAAAAAAATTAAAAACTGAAAATCAAAGAGAAAATAACCTTCATGAGGCCACATAGATTGTGCTAAAAACAACTTTACCCAAAATAAAAACAATATAACTATTATTAAAAAGAAATATTAAGTGAAAAATAATAAACCCCCTGTTGTTGTGTGATATGTGAATGGTGGTTTTGAAGCTCCCTTGGTCCTCCTCCTCCTCCTTTGTTCATTCTCCACTGTCAAAAAAAACAAAAACCCTCAAAATGCAAAGCGACGGCGACGCTGATCCTCATCTCCATGTAGCAATCGTCTAAACCCTCTCGATCTCCCACCCTAACTATGTCTCTCTCCTCCTCTCCTCCTCCGATCCCCTCCCCCCGATCCTCGCCGGAGCACCACCACCCCACTCAAAACGACGACGTCGCAACCGCCACCACATCCGCCCCAGCCCCCACGCCTCCTCCGCTCTCCCGCAGCAACCGCCCCTCCCGCGCTTGCACTCTACGCGCCGCTGCCCGGCTCCAGCAACAGCAGCAGCAGTACCAAGCCGAGCCGCGCAAGCCGAAAGCCGCGAGAAAGGAACAGCAGAAGGAGCAGCATGAGAACGACGAGTCGTCTTCGCCGCAGCAATGCGGTGGCGCCAGCAAGATCGTGACGTCGCTGGTGGACCCGCCCTCGCCGTCGCAGCTGCCGCGCTGGACACTCCGGTCTATGTGGGAGTTGGCCTCCGTTCTCAATTTCCTCCACGTGAGCTTCTCAAAGCTTCGGGTTTTGGATTGTTAGGGTTTTGGTTGTGTTTTAGGGCTTATGCATTGTTTGAATGTTGTTGCAGGCTTTTCGGCCGCTTTTGAATATACAAGCTGAGTTCTCAGCTGAGGAATTGGAGACTGCTTTGATTACTCCTAATGATAACTTGAGTGACATTCACATTCCCTTGATGAAGGTTGGTACTTGCTGCTCATCAAGTTTGAGTTTTTAGTTGAACTTCGTCCAAAAACTTGTTTTCGGTGAGCTTCTTTGTACAGATTGAAGCTCATTCCACTTAAAATGGAACTTGCATACATAATTTAGGTAGTTATTTTTTTTGTTTTTTTTAAAGCTTTTAATTTTTATGAGTTTTTAAGTTCGGAAGCATTGTGTCAGAAGATGAGATGGGCTAGGTAGTCCACTGAAGTTGTTTTAGTTAGTTCTTTATGGAATTCTGGAGAATTCTGCCTCTAATGGCCTTACTACTTTAGTGGTTGTTTTTGAAGATACCTCTAGACATTATAGGTACAGGACGTAGAAGAAGAGTTTGTAGGTTTCCATTAGGAATATTGCAAATACAAGTTGTAGATGGCTTGTTAACGTTAGCCAATATGTTAGTCCAAGGGCCAATATGAGATCATGATATGCAAGATTGCAAGATGAAGTTTTCAATCTTTTTGGTGGCTGGTGAGGCATGATTTTGGCTAGAATTTTGGCTAAATTTTGTAAAAGACTTGTCTTGTGACAAAGACTAGTGCTGTAGCAAATTCAATAGCTTAGACTAAGTGGTTAGACAAGTCAAATTAAGTTGATCAAACTGTAACGTAACTAATTTGGGGTTAAATATATGAGTCTTTTTCTTCTTCATCCTTATGCTTTGAGACTATTCTGTGTTGATGTTTGCCACTGATCATTTTGCTTTTACTTAATTATCTTTCACTTGACTGATAATTATCTTTCACTTGACTGCTGAGTTTGCTTTTATAAATTATGTACTGATAGAATGGGGTTGTCTACAGTACCTTGATGTATACTATACCCTTAATTTACAATTAACTGAACACAGTTTACCATTTTTTTACACTAAATTTACAACATATGTTTTATATATTTACATATAATTAAACCAATTTACCACATTGACAACCATTTATTCATAAACTTGTAAATATGTCGTAGGTGAAGTAATTACAACTAACTGAACTACCATTATCCAAACAATCACTATTTACCACAATGACAAAAAAGTTTGTAAATGAGGGTATCATATACATGAAAGTACTGAAGAAAATTCCCTTATAGAATACCTTTTTATTGCTTTTATCAAACTAGGGGACACTAGATGTTTAACTCAATCAGCACAGGTAATTCTACCTAAAATTTTTGTAGAGGAAAAACAGTGCTACTTAGTTGAGAAAAACAAAAATAGAAGCTTCTCCGTGACTTGAATCTTTACCATAATGTCTGTCACATGTTGCTGTGGGATAAGTACAAGATATTAATCATTTTTTTCATAAAGATCTGATTTTTTGTTTTAGAAATTTTCAATACTTGAATCCCTTGGCCAGAGGACATTTGTTCTTTCTATGCGCTAATTTCAGATTCAAAATCTCAATAATCTGAAACTTTAGGCCTTTTCCAGTTTATGCATTAGTTCTTTATATATTATGTGTTTTACCCTCATATCTAATTATTTTTATATTACTTTGGCTTGAAAGGGTCTCCCTCTTTCAAATCTGACATGACTGTATGTATTCCTATGCTGCTGGAACATTTTGTTTTCTTGAAATTTGATCAAATGTAACAGCTACTGGCTTTGCCTACAACTAATAACTGATTATTTTTTTTATAGGCAATTCCACCTGTGACAAGAATGGCACTTACACGTGATACTTGGATCACTGTTTTATGCAGAAAGTTGAGAGATTGGTGGCATTGGGTAAGTTTACTCTACGCAACATTACTTTGGCAGGAGTAGGTGTGTATAAGCGGAGAAACTAATTTGGATTGGTATCTCATTGCAGGTTGCAGATGGGGATCTACCTATTGTTGCCTCCCATGGGTGAGCAATCATTTGTACATGCTTTCTTTTAACACATGATTCTGTGTGAATCTGCTTGTGATTATAACATTTCACATAATGTTTGATAGGGCGGAGATTGAAGTATATAAAACACTTGATCCCGGTGTCCGCGTGCTCATTTTGAAAGCACTTTGTGATATTCGTGTTGAGGTATTACTCTAGAGGACAGTTTAAGGTTTTAGCAAGTTTTTAGTGCCCTCATCCCCCCACCTTTGAAAAATTTACCTGGAAAACTGATTTTGTATTAGTAATCTCTTGATTAATTGATTATGCTTCTGTTATTCTACTAAAGGATTATATCTAACTGTTGTTTTGCAGCAAGAGGATATCCGGAACTACATTGACAATTCACTGAAACATGGTGTCCAGCTCTCCACATTTCGTAAAGAACGTATTGGGGGTGATTCACAAGGAATCTCTTACTGGTAATATAATCAAATTCCAATAGGAAACTATCTCAAATAATTTTTTTTTTTTTTCATTTAGTTGGTGCTATCGTACAGAAAAGAGATTGGTGGAAGGATTTTGGTCTTAGTCAATTTTTGGCGTTGAGTAGTAAACACCTGTTTGATGTTTCTGTAGGTATGAAGATGATCCAATAATTGGTTATCGGTTATATCGGGAGATAAGGAAGACTGAGGTGAAGAAAGTAAGAGCAAAGGGTTCTCATGTCCTTCCTTGTACAACATACCAGTGGGAAACAGTTGCAACCAATTTCGATGAATTTCAAGATGTTGGAGTAAGTTACTAAAATGTTAATTCCTTGCAAAGTTCTAAGTTTGAACGTTCAAGTAATTTTTTCGTACTTTACAAATTCTAGAATACGGGAACCTCTGATTAGCATCCATTGACACATTTGTTTTGGTTAAGGTCATTTTGAGCAAGCAATGTTGTTGTGGGATCAACATTAGTATTTAAAAGACCCTAATGAGGAAACTACCTAGTGGAAACTGCGTCTAAAATTGGAACTTGTAGACCATGCTTTACTTGTGAAAAGCCGTCATTTCTATTTCCAAATCTTTTCATCTTGGCAGTTTCAGCTGGGTGTGACATCCAGAGCTGTCCGTTCTACATGATTGGCCTTTTAGTGAGATTGGTTGCATTACCACGTTAATCCTCTGTGATTTTCCTTTATATTGAAAATGAAAGCAAGCTTTGGATTTGTAGATAATTAGATATAATACATAATTACATATCAAGGTGATTGGATCATTTGATTGCTGCAGATTGTTTGATATTAAAGACTGAATTTAAGAGACTTCATTTGTAGACTAATTTGGAGAGACACATACCATATTACTAACATAGTTTCTAAATCTGTTGGGATCTCAAATTCCTGTTAGTTCATTTCTACACCATATAATTCAGGTTCTTTGGATTATTGCTTATCTGTCCATATGATTAATGGTACTCATAAATGTGATTAAAGTTGTAATAATTCTCTATGATGATTATTATGGTGTTACTCATTTGAAATGCTTTGTCACAGGAAAAACTTTTCTCCAGTATCAATAGAACAGAGGTTGCTGTAGGCAAAAAGTTGAAAGGTGATATGCTTTTAGAGATTGAGAAGGTTCACAAGGTAAATAGTGATTCTTGACTGAGTCCTCTTTGCCTCTAGGTTTCTTTCAATTAGATCTGAAGGGCTTACACTTACGTTGGTTGCTCTGCAGCAAGAACCTAATCTCATATAATTCCATTGTTTAATTTTGCTGCCTGTACAGAGGAAAGAGAAGTTGCTGAAGAAGCAACACAGACAAGCTCTCCTCCTTGATAATTATGTGTCTGTGGATGGGCTTGGTCCGGGGCGCTCTCTTCGTGACAGAAAACCCGTCACGTACACTTTCGGTAAGTGAAACAAACTTGACCTGTTTGTTGTAGTTTTCCCAATTGAAAAGCTCAATCAAACTAACACTTTTTGTTCTATTTTTCTTTGAAGATGATTATGACCGCTCGATCAATGAGGCCATCAAGATAACCAAGTATGGCATCGGTCACCTGGGTTTCATTGTTTTCACTTCCAGTCTATTGTATTTTTGAAGTATTAATTATTTTTCTATGCAGAACGAAACAGCCATCCCCTGAGCCTTTACAGAAACGAGATGATATGAAACATGAAGCTTCTAGTAATGGTAAATGGAGTGGTGCTTCAAATTCCCATGAGCATGTCGGATTTAGCCCCCTGTCTCCTAAATCACCTGATTACGAAGAAGAAGAAGAAGAAGATGATGTCGACGAAGATGACACATCTGAACTAATGGATAGAAGGTGCACAAATTTGTATTTCATTATATATTTGGGAAGATGTTCAGTTTCAGTGTTGATGCCTAGAGTTTCTTTTGTAAACTAATTTTTACTTATTACTTGTAGCAATCGACGGAGACAGAGGCCCCAACGGTATTCTGCAAAAGATTTTGTTGAAGCAGTTTCTGATAATGATGCAGATTTTGACAGTGATGATGAGATAGTTGGTGAAGCTATTTATGATGAAGAATACCTAAAGAAACGTAAGGAGAGAAGAAGGTTTTCTAGTAGTTCTGAAGGAGATGAGGAGTATCGTTGGGAGGAAGAAAATCCTGAAGAGGAGGAAGAGGAGGAAGAGGAGGATTCTGCAAGTGCCAGTGAGGAAAGTGATGAACCCCGAAAGTTTAAGAAACTGCGAGGTCGTCCTAAGGAATTGCCAGGACGTACTAGGAGGGAAGCTAAATTGAGGTCAGTTGATGAGCTCCAGTCAGGTCTAAGACGCAGTAAGAGGGCCACCAGAAATCGCATTGATTATCGGCAGTTAGAGTTTTCAGATTCAGATACAGAGCCTATGAAACCTGAGAAGTCAAATGCCTCAAATCGACATTCTGATGCAACTGATAATGGTGACTATTCAATGGAAAGTCAAGATTCAGATGTTAATGATGGTCACCATGAAATGGAAGTTGGTCAGGCTGATCAGGCTGTTGAAAATTACCCCGAAACAGTAGAGAAGGAAGAAAACCAGCCACCTGAAAAACCAAATAGCCCAGGGCAAAATGAAGTTGGAGGTGTACAGAAAAGACGTTTCCTTGACTTAAATGAACTTGCTCCTGGTTCAGGATTTGACGATGGTCCAAATACCATTATGAAAGATGATGCAGATGATTTGTGAGCCAAGCTTCCTCCTATCATAGACAACAAGCCTGGTATTGTAAGGAAGCCTGTACTATTGTAAAATTTATAAATTTTGTGCTTAGCGCTAGGAGAAAGTTTCAGCCAGAGTTCTCCAAGGCAGAATCTAAGCAACAACCTTGGTGCATGATTTGCAACAGGGGAGCAACTTGATGCGGAGAGTTATGTAGATTAGTTAGTGATTTTTTAGTATCTCAGCATTCAAAGAAACCTACAGCAGATGAATGGAGAGTTGGGAGTTATTTAGTTGATCCAATCGATGTACCGTAATCATCACTAATGTGTAACTTAATGACTTGGCTTTCGATGTTCGAAGTTGAAGCCTCTTGTAGTGTTATTTCTCAGGATCGTGGATCCCATGGTAATGATCAGCATGAGTCGTAGCATGTTGGGTTGGTTGGGTTGTAATGGAACCATCCTCCCTGAAAAAGGTAACTCCGTTTATCTTGTATTAAGATTGGCTTACCTATTCCTCCTTTCAATTAGCTGTAGATTTGTAGCTTTTGCTCGCATCACCAGCACTGTTGTGTTTTTCTGTTCTTTTTATGTTTGTTAAGTTCTGTTCTACACCTTTTTCCACTTAGCAATATCTTTGCTTTTTGACTAGTTTATATGTCGTTTTTTGAACGTCATTATCAGAGACTAAACAAAAACCAGGCACAATCAAAACTTTTGCTTATGTTTGTCTGGCTAGATTGATGTTCAGTGTTCCCTTATTAGTGCTTATATGTGATGGTTGAATCTAGGCCTCATCATTTGGCCCTTTGGCCCTGGCCCGCCCTAAAGCCCGCCCTACCCTATAGGGCCGAAGCCCGGTCCGGCCCTCCATTAGGGTGGGTCGGCCCTAGCCTTTTTTGAGTAGGGTAGGGTGAGAGTCGAGCAAATTAAACCCGGCCCTACCCTAAAATTTTAACTATTTTATATTACATAATACATATAAATGTCTTCACTAAGCGATTTAGGGCTCTAACTTTGTCGGATTTAAGTGATTTTTTTACCATCACCATATTTCATCATAACGATCAAATGCTATTTCATAGTGTTTTTCAAAATTTGACTTCTTTTATATAGTTGTTTCAAAAAGTTGTATAGTTGAGTATAATCTATTAATCAAGTTATACCGCATTAGTAAGCATGTTGTCATTATAATGTCTAAATTCACAAAATGAAAATTTTGACCGTCTGATATAATCGTTATAGTCAAATATGAGTAGAGTATGAAAATCAACTTGTTTCGTGAACGTTCGATGCTCGATCGAAACGGTCAACCATATTTTCATAAAACTTATCACACGAAAACGCTATTACGTACCTTTAGATGACCTTTGTTGACAGTAGCCGCAGAGAGGCTACAGCAGGCCCACAGACCCGCAGCAAGTGCACCAGGGCTCGGCCCAAGGCCCGGGACCGGATCACCAGCACCCGGCCTCGGGGTCCAGCACTCTATCCTGCCTCCAGGGACCCTGGGGCCGGGGGCGCCAGCCTGCCAAAGAGGGCACCAGAATGTACAAACAGAAGGGAACCAGTCCCACATCGAAGGGTGAGGCCAGCCCTCACCCTCAACCACCTATATAAGGGCCCCAACTACCCTCTTTAATAGGTAACTTATCTCTCTCCCCGCTTACATACGTACCTTGGTTATATATATTCCAACTATACTAACTTAGGCATCGGAGAGGAGAAGACCGGCCCGCCCGGTATTCCCCTTAGTGAGCAGGATTGCAGGAAATCAAGTTGGATTCATCGTGTATCTACCAGGCCCCCGGGTTTAGGCAGAAACAACCTTGTTTTGTCGACTCTTCCAAACATTAAACTCTCAAATAGATGAAACGTAATCATCCATGTAAAAATGTAGGAATGTTTACCTCCCGATACTATGGCTCCCCATAGAGAGATATAAGCTTAAATAAGGTTGACCGCATCGATCGGGGCTCTAACTTTGTCGGATGTAAGTGATTTTTTTACCATCACCGTATTTCATCATAAAGATCAAATGTTATTTCATAGCGCTTTTCAAAATTTGACTTCTTGTATATAGTTGTTTCAAAAAGTTGTACACTTGAGTATAATCTACCAATCAAGTTATACCACATTAGTAAGCATGTTGTCATTATAATGTCTAAATTCAAACAATAAAATTTTTGACCGTCTGATATGATCGTTATAGTCAAATATGAGTAGAATATAAAAATCAACTCGTTTCGTAAACGTTCGATGCTCGATCGAAACGGTCAACCATATTTTCATAAAACTTATCACACGAAAACGCTATTACGTACCTTTAGATAAACTTGTTTCGTCGACTCTTCCAAACATTAAACTCTCAAATAGATGAGACGTAATCATCCATGTAAAAATTTGGGAACGTTTACTCCCGATACTATGACTTCACATAGAGAGAGATAAGTTTAAATAAGGTTGACCGCATCGATCGGGGCTCTAATTTTGTCGGATTTAAGTGATTTTTTTACGATCACCGTATTTCATCATAAAGATAAAATTCTATTTCATAGCGTTTTTCAAAATTTGACTTCTTTTATAAAATTTGACTTCTATTTCATATCCGGCCCTAAAAGCCCAATCCGACCCTAGTTTAAAGGGCCGGCCCGGCCCTGTTAGCCCTAATAGAATGGGCCTTAAGGGCGGGTAAGGGTTTACATATCAAAACCCTAGCCCGGCCCGGCCCCGTCCTAAGCTATGTTGACTTAGTCAAAGCCCGGCCCGACCCTACCCTAAGCCCTAAATTTTATGGTAGGGCTTGGCCCGGCCCGGCCCATGATGAGGCCTAGTTGAATCTGTCCCATGTAGTAGTTCCTTAGTCATAGTTTTGTAAGCAATGCATTGTGCTAATATTGCTTTGGTTATTTGTTCCTTTCATTACAAATACTTGGCCTTTCACTGTGCCTTGTTTGATATGGATCTTTACTTTTGAGATTGGGGATTTCATTACCATGCTAGCTGGTTTGGAGAGTTGAATAGCTCAACTTCATTATCTGTCCCGTGGGGACTGGAGAGTACTACTGGACCACGCTCTGCTATAGGGCTTGATAATTTGTTTTCTTTATCCAGTCGATCACGAATGACTTCTTTTGGAAGTCGAGAAAAATGTCATTACCCAATAAGTTATACCTCACCAATAAGGCATATGAAACATCATATAATTCGAAAGAAATGGACAAGACTGGACCTAATATGTGAAGGTTTCAATCAGTTTTCAAGTTAGCCAGCTCATTATCAGCAAGAGCTTCATTATTATGTTTCCAGGATGGTGAAAAATCACCATCACAGATCCTGGCTCCATGTTCTACACAACAATAGTCTTACAATTTTTCAGTCCTACTCCTAATAGCTTATAGCTGCATGCTTGTAACATTATTAATAGGGCATGTGTGTCTGAAAACTAGTTCTGGTGGGAACTCAGTTCTTCATCTACCACCCCCTTCCATCTGTTTGTTTTCGAAGGTACTTTTTAGTCTTGTATTTGATTTGAACCAAGCCTTTGTACTATAGAGAGAGACTGGGGCTCTGTTTGAGTGCTCTATTAGACTTTATTGCAGAAGAAAAGGATGGTGGTTTCTGAGAGAACGATGGTGCTTTGCGTGGTGGCCACTGCATAAAGTTGGTCCCTTTCAAGATCGAGCAAGGATGAGCTTGTTTTGTTTTGTTTTTATTTGATTTGGGTTTACTTCTCTCCCGGTGGAGAAGCAAGACTCCAAAACTCAGTCTACATCACCCACATGGTGCTTCTCTGATTTGTCCCATCACCACCTTACCTTTCATCTATGCCTTTCATCATTGTTTTGGTACAAAATCGAAACATCTCTGCAACAAGTTACCTTTCATTTGCTCATATTGACTGCAAGATGAGTAAGGAGATTACGTGCAGTTATAAGCTTGTTTTGTTTTCATGTTCAAGTTCCTAGTGTGCTTCTTTCTAGTCAAGGCTGCAATTATATTTGATTTACATGAAGACGAGAGAGATCACTGATCGTATAACACATATGCAAAACGCAGGAGCAGATGGTAGTTTCATTGATGAATGTATATAGTATGAGCTTCATTCACAATATATTTAGGCATGTGGTGTGAAGAGGAAAGTGGAGATGTAATCAGAAGGGTGCTTTTGGATAAACTCTATCTACTTGTTATTAATAATTTCCCAAATGAAAAGTAGGAATGGTTTTAATACACTAATTGCTTGAGCATGAACTCAACCCCATTATCAGCCACTTGCCCTCAGAAAATTTGGAACTCCTTACAAAAGTAAATAAATAATGCTCTAAATGAAGTTGCCTCATTGCTCCCCAGATCATTCTGATACCTTAACATCTGTGTTTTCTTGTGGCTGCTCCTTTGTTGTAGCAGCAGCAATCTCTTTCAGTTCCTCAGCTTTCTTCTTGGCTTCTTCTTCCTCCTTAACTTCTTCCAGAGCTTGAATGAAATTCGAAAGACACCTCTCTGGATCATCTTGTGGAGACTTAGGCATGAGATTCTCAGCTACATCAGCAGGGGTCATTTTGGTCTCCCCCATTAGCTTCTGAATCATATCAAACATTTCATGACTTTCAAGCTTCAAGTAGTTCTTTGCCAGAACTTTGAACCCTTCAAAACTGCAATAAGAAAGCTCAATATGCTTGTCCATTCTACCCCTCCTGATCAATGCAGGGTCCAATTTCTCAACATAATTAGTTGTAAAAACCACCAGCCTCTCACCCCCACAAGCAGACCACAGCCCATCAATGAAATTCAAAAGACCAGAAAGAGTGACCTTACTACTTCCACCCTCCTCTTTTGGCTCCTTAAGCATCTCCTTACTTGCCTTCATAATCTCATCTGCCAAACAACCCTTGTCTGATTTCTTCTTCCTCTGACCTGTTAGATCAAGTGAGCAATCAATATCCTCAATCACAATTATAGACTTACTTGTTGTCTCTATCAAAAGCTTCCTCAGCTCTGTGTTGTCCTTCACAGCAGTGAGCTCAAGATCATAGACATCATAGCTCAGCATGTTCGCCATTGCTGCAATCATCGTGGACTTCCCAGTCCCTGGTGGCCCGTACAACAAGTACCCCCTTTTCCAAGCTTTCCCAATTCTTGCATAGAAATCTCTACTCTGACTAAAAGTCACCAAGTCTTCAATGATCTCCTTCTTCATTTCTGGCTCCAACGCCATTGTTTCAAACGTCGCCGGATGCTCAAACACAATGTGACTCCACATAGTCTGCTTGTAGCTAGGCCATTTGTAACCAGGGCTATTTGTGTAAAGCTTCCTCTGCCTATTCTTAACCCTAATCTCCTTCCCTTCTCTCACCACATGGTCTAAGTAAGACCCTGTGATGATCTCCCTATGCTTCTTGTGAAAAGTGAGCTTGTAGAACCTTTTCTCCTGCTCTGGATAGTAAGACATTGACATGGACCGGCCAGGTGACACAGCTTTGGTCAGAACCCACCACACATTTGCACCATGAAACTCATCTGTGACTCTTTCATACTCGTCCATGCTCAGAACCAAGTTGCTGCTGTCCTTGACCATCTCAGCCTTGAGTCTCTTGGCGCTTTTTGAAGTGTTGGAGCTGAGATAGGCCTCCACGGCGGCATAGGCCTCGCTCCGCTTGAGACGGTCGCCGGTGAACTCATGGATGGAGATTTTGATGTAGGGGTAGAAGTAGCCAGTGACTCTGTGAGAGTATTTTTCGAAGAATCTACGAAGCTGGTAAGGGCAGTATTGTTGGATGATGGCCCAAATGAACATGAAACTTGCTAGGGTCGAACCCATTGTTGTCCACATCTGGTTCGTCATTGGAGGTATCATTGTTGGGTTAGAATCTGAGCTATAGAGAGCTCTATAGCTAGTTGTTTGTGTTTGAGTTTGAGTTTGTGTGTGTAGAAGAAATGGGAATCTTAGGGTGGCTAAAGGAAAGGCCTTTTCTTTCTCATTACTTTTGTGTTTGATGAAGAAGAGTGAGACTGAAACTGGATTTGTGAAGGTAGGTGGATAATGTGAGAAGGTGGAGTCGTTTATAAGCAAATGACAGAAAGTTATGTAAACAAATTTGTAAAGCAATAATGCAAATCGAATGCAAAAGTCATTTGGACTTGTTCATAAAAGTTTAGACACACTATCTATTAGGGTTTATTCACTTGTCACATTAGAATCTGGTAGAAACTGTCTATTGAATAAGTGTCATACAATGTATTACTCCTATAAATATTCTTCTCCAGATGGATGTACAAAAACACATAAAATCGGTAATGTAATATAGTGAATATTTCCATTAGTGATTTTTGAAATGAATTTTAATTAGTAGATTATGAGAAAGAATAATTCTTTAAGAGAAGGGTGGTGAATAAAGTCATAACTTTAGGGGTACATGATTTACATGTTGATTGGTAAGACTTACGTGGAGAGTGGACCAAAAAGTGTACAGAAAATTGCATGGGATGGGAGGTGACCAATCCATAGGGTCTACCAGAAGGAAGACACGTGTCGCGCACATAAGACACCTAAATGAAGAAACTGAGTTTCTGCGCATGGGATTGGAATTATAGATTAATCACAGGTGATTTGTTTAAGAAACAAAAAAATGACAAGCTATGATTTTCCTTCCCTTTTCTTAGTTTTCTATTGTAATTAGAAAGTAGTGACTAACTTGTCACTAATAGTGGAGCATCCTATCTTGTTGTGTACATAAATATATACCGATTGATATTTCTCTGAAATTTTACGTTTTTAAAAGTTTCGAGATTGATTTATTATCGGAATTAATCTTTTTCTTAGATATTTGGAGATTGATTTAATAATGGAAACTAATATTCTGTCAGGAGATTAATTCATTAACCGGGATTAGTCTTGGAAGGAAAGAAACGTCTTGGAAATAGGTGTGGTAAGAAGCTTAGGCATGAGGAGATTCTCTGGAAGATCATGTACCCAATTTGAGACTGCATCATATATTTGATGCTTTCTGAAAAGCCTGCAAAGCTACTGCAATAAGAAATCTTCATTATGCATGCTTCTGGGGTCTGGATTCTTCTTCAGACTTGGTAGTAAATGACAATATATGAGTGTGATACTGTGGTGTTCAACGAGTACATCATTGAATTTGAGAGTGACAAACAAGAGGACCAGTGGACAGTAGTCCATTCAACTTAAGATACTGCTATCCTTACTTTCCAGGTTCATAAAATGTGAAATCTGGAAACTGAATCTGGTTCTCAAATGGGAATGAGATCAAATATTTTTCTTTCTCTAATTTTCTTTGTTGGAATCTGCAATGCTACAATACTTAGATTTCTGAGGATGAGGGATACAACTCAGAAGATAAGCTAATGGGAATAGAGGTGACTTGAAAATGGCTGCATACTAATACTAGGGTTGAGACTCTAATTTGGGGAAAACCCACATCAGAAATTTTAAAGCCTTCAATTTGGGTCTCTATCCTCTGGCAACCTACTCTATCTACACTGTAACAAACAAAATAGATGGGCTAGAAAGAATTCCTAATGCCTTTAGGAAATGAAAGATGGACCATGACCAAATGTTAAGCTGGTGGCAGCTTCCTCAAATCTCCCTCCTTGGCAAACCAGGTTGGTATAACCTCAGAGAGATGAGGATACAGATCTTTGTAGGAACTTCTGATGGTCGCTTCGGCCACTCTAGTAGCAAACGCAATCTCTGCAATCAAAAGATATCAGTAAAGGCTTTTTGCAACAGTATCATTAGCAAGTTCACAGCTTTCTAACCTCTGAAAGCCTTTTTGTCTTTTGATAGTTGAGTTATGATATAAATGACAACAGCTGCCACCGATATTGGGCTCCTCCTGCAAAATTTGGAAAAACATTACTTTTTACCAGTTGGCAAGAAAGAACACATCCAACCAATGCTAGAATAGGCTATACAAATGAAAAGAATTTTTTTTTGAACTTTGACAGAAGTATTCACAACTTTAGAGTATCAAACCTTATAACAAGTTCTTCAGAGTTCTTGACTGTTTCTCGGGCAGCCATGACTTCATTATTCGACATTCCAAGAACGGAACAAAACCGTTTCTACAGAAAATAGATGGAAATTATGTTGTGGCATAAAAAACAATCCAAACAAGAAAAAGAGAACATATTAGGTTACAAATGATACGATTAACGTTTCAAACAAAAAAAAATGATCTGATTAATAGAAATGAATAGTTCACTGCGTCAAATTACCACAAAGTCTGCAGCATGAAAAGTTCCTATTTCCTGACCCTCAGTCTCCAGGTATTTCATGATGTAGTCTTTTGCCTTAACAACTTCTTTCATTCTAGCTCCATTTGTTGAGCACATCTCTGGTTGAAAGCCACAGAATTTGGTAAACTCCTCGTGTACATAAATAAGAAACAAGAAAAAACATGCCAGATAAAAATTATGTCCTATCTTTCACAGTACGGGGCTTACTTTCTTGTCTACAGGCAACGTAGACGCAAGCAGCCAAAACTGCATCTGGAGTCTTGAATCTGAGAGGTCTCTGATCAACCACCTTCTTAAATATGTCATTGGCTCGATCCTAATAGAAAGAAGAAAAACCATAAGTAATCAACGCTTTGAAACAGAAAACTCTGAAATAAACATAAAATCCAATTAAATTTCAGTTGAACACCGATACTTATGGAAGGTGAAATGAATCCGTGATTGAGGTAACATATTCATTGTACAGAAGCACGATGATATATCAAAAGATCTGACTTCAACGAACAGCTCCAACACAACTGGAATATCAAGTACAAACTAATATCCAATTACTGTATCTATATCTGCGCTTCTTCAGTAATGAAGAAGATGGATTTCAGAGTTACTCAAACATACACACAGGAAGATACGCTGCAAATCCATTTTTCCATAAGATAGGTAACAATACTCACAAACAACAACAATCAAATGTGCCATTACAAGAAAGGTAATGGAACACGTAAATCGAACAAGATTGATCTCATCTACTCAATTGGGAATACCCAGTATGAAATTCTTTATTCTACAACATTAAGCCAACAACAATCTTCCTAAAGATACAGAAACGCTGAAATACCATTTGAAAAACAAGACTGCAAAATATTTTATACAGGCAGTTATTGCCCATTATAATAATCCTCTGACTTAAACAATCATTCAACTCTAACCATTCTAGTTTCCACCACTCACACTCATACTCAAAACTCACACATAACTTTCTCAATTCAAAACAAATTGTTGCATAATGGAAATCATGTTCACTTGAGTAAAGTTCATACCTTAATGGTTGCAACAAGTCCCAACCTGCAAAATCACACCCAGAAAATACAAATCACACTAATCAAATTCTCCAAATGAAAACTAAAGTTCCCATCTTTCTAGCTCATTAGTATTAAAGTTCAAAACTTGACATTGAATTACACCAAAAACACATGGAAATTCGAGCCTAACCTGTTAGCCACTTCAGCAATATAACCGGAGCCGTCAAAACGCGGAGCTTTGGCCGTCCTCCGCCGCTTCAATGGCCGCGCCGGCAAGGCCTCGTCCTCCTCAGTGGCTCCATCGGACCCGGAAACACCACTCTCGGGTCGAACCGGGCTAACCTCCCGGGTCGGGTCAGAGATACTGTCATCGACCACAAGAGTCCCACATTCAGAGCACGAAGTGGCGCCGGTGGCGCAGTCGGAGACAACAACCTCGGTGAAACACTTGCACACTTGGCAGAACGTGTCCGACATGTGACAGCTGGACTTTGCTTTTATACTATGGTGCTTTGTGGGGTGTGTTTGTGATTATCCTCCGTTTGTGTCGGTCGGACCATTTTGCTGAATCTTACAGTACTGTAAATTATCCGGAGAGCGGTGAAGGACTGTTATGCAGATCTGTATTTATACACAACAGGAGAGAAGATGACTCAGAGGGTGGAAGTGTCATTTCATCTCCGGTTTCTTCTTGGTAATTTGTTGTGGTGTGAAATTTATCCCCCAAATTCAATGTAAAGGTGAGTCGATCTGGGTTGTCAGTGGCTACTGGTAGGATAATTTCTTTTTTTTCATTTGTTTGGGAAGTTTGGATTTAATTCCAAATACCATATACATTTGCCTCCACTAATTTAGAAAATATGTAATCTTAAATTTTTACTACCAAGATATAAAAATCTTCGATATAGAGTTCTCAACGATAGATTTATTTTACCATAATAATCTTTTTTCACTGTTAAATTAAAGGGAAAATGTCTATTTGGTGCTAATTTGACCCCCTGACTGCCCATTCAAATGACAAACTTATTTTTTTCCCCTATTCAACATAAGGTAACAACTCTATTGCCCATTTGAACAAATCTTTTTCAATTCTAGTACAAATTTAATTTTTTTTCTTCCTTTTTTGTCCTTTTGTCTTATCTAACATATTTTTGAATTATAATGTGTTGAGAAAGTGGAAGATAAAAAAACAAACTTTGCCGAAATATCACCTAACTCCTCCGGCCTCCCATGGCCGGTCGCCGGAGCCTGGTCGCCGGATTCCGGGCACCAATTTTTTTTTTTCGCCGGAATTTTTTTTTCGCCAGATTTTTAATTTTTTTTTTTTTTTTTTATAATCAGGTTATTGACGATGGTTACTAACCCTCAGTAAATAATTTACAGATTACAGTAAATAATCGATTATTGACCCCCGGTAATCGATTACTGGGAGTCAGTAATCGGTCAGTAATCAGGTTACTGACCCCCAGTAATCAATTACTGACCCCCAGTAATCAATTACTGACTCCCAGTAATCAAGTTACAGATTCCATATTTTCCAGTAACCATGTTACTGACCCCCAATAATCGATTACTGACCCCCAGTAATCCATAACCAGAGTTCATGAAGTTGTAAAACTTTGATCACAAAACATCCACACTATACTGGTACTAAGATTTCATTGATAACTTGACAATAACATAAAGAACTTGCACATACAATACAATGAAACTCTACAGATTTCATGAAGTAATCAGGTTACTGACCCCTAGTAATCGATTACTGACCCCCGGTAATCGATTACTGACCCCCGGTAATCGATTACTGACCCCCAGTAATCGATTACCGGGGGTCAATAATCGATTACTGACCCTAACCAAGAGAAAAAAAAAAAAACCCTAGTTTTTTTTCTTTCCGTCGCCGTTGCCGCTAGCCTCGCTCCTTCATTGCTTTGCTGCCATATAGTGATGGAGACCATTTTCTAGGGTTAGGGTTTTATCTCCCCTTCTCCTCTTCTTCTTCTTCTTCTTCTTCTTCTTCTTCTTCTTCTTCATCTCCATCAATCTCAGCCCCACATCTTCACTCCACACCCAAATCCCAAACCTCGATCAGCTCTACTCTCATCACTGCAACGAAAAGTAACACCACCCTCCTCCTCCTATAACCAGAAAAAGCCTATAAGAACACATCTCCCTCCCACAATACAACATATCTGAAGCCTCTGGACCCGGATCGCCGCCCCTCGACCTCGACCTCGACCTCGACGAAGAAGCCCATCGTCTGAAGCTCGCTGCAGTCCAGATATGGACACCCTTCGCTGCTCTTCCTCAATCCGACGGAGGAGGAACATGAGGCAGATCAGCCTCGTCTGAGGAAGTGGGCGGCGGTGGAGGCCGAGTTGGTGGAGCAAATGAAGGCATAGGTTGTGGTTTCCGGTGGTGAGGTGGTGGTACAGGAGAGGAGGAGGAGGGTGAAGTGAAACCCTAATTAGAGAGAGAGAGATTTATATATGGTTTTAGTATAGGGTAATTAGGTATTTTTATCAAGATTCATTGGAATGGGTAGGTAACATTGAAATGGGCAAGTTTTTCAAATTTTTTGTGCAAATGGTCTTTTTCCCTAAATTAAAACTTACGTCCTACATAAACTACTAATTCTGATAAACGACGTTACTATCAAAGTATCAAGTACATATATTCTTCTTAAATTTTTAATTAATATCTAAATTTCTTATTAATTTAGCACTTGACTATCATTTCTGAACTTATAAATTAAAATCAAATGTCAATATTAGTTTGACGCATGATAAGGCGACTATGGTTTTGACTTTTTGAGTAGTGGGTGAATGTCATATTGTCACCCTCTATATAGGATTACCATCAAGAGGAGGAAAGAACTGTTGCAAGAGGAATAGAGGTGGACTATTACTTTCTTTCCTCGATTGTAATAGATTGATTTCCTCTTTTCTTAATGGCTTGTTATATTTTATACCTAGGCAACAACCACCCAATATTGTACTGAATACACATTCTCTTTCTTATCTATATATTTGTATTAGTATCTGTCACAATAATCTATTCTCATTGTAACTACATATGAAACGGTTGTATTGTTTGTAACTACATACCATACCGGAATACATCACTTCATTGTGGCCAAACTTGTCTTTCATCTGAGAATATATGATGGGAAAATGGCTGAATTGATCACTGAAGTATGCCCCATTCTAAACTTTGCTCACTGAAGTTTGTCCAATATCACTTTGCTCACTATCGAATTACACTTGTGTTCACTTTGATCACTCCGTCTAAATCAGACGTTAAAATTTTGCTTATGCCGTTAAAAACAATGACACGTGCCACTCATGTGCAAATCTTAAGGACATTTTGGGAATTTCATTAGTTTCTGGGTTTTCTGGGTTTTCTTCCTCTTCCTCTTTGGATTACTGGGCATGCTCAAGCTGGGCTTCAACGTTACTCTGAAAAAATTAGTGCCGCGGTTGCTCTGAAAAAATGGCTATCCAAAGAACCATCACTGCCCTGAAGAATGTTCAACGTTACACTTTTCAAAAGGGCTCAGATTCAAGGAATTGCTGGTCGAAAAGTTTCAATCTTAGTGTGCAGCAGTTGCCATACTGGAACATTCAGCGTCGACTCTCATTCTCATGTGGATGAGCATGCGAATCACTGCACATGCACTCCGGGATGGGATAAGCACTTCCAAGGCATTCAAGGGGCAGAGACCAGCAAGTTTTCTTTCGTGGTAGGTCATGCATGTTTGATCGTCCAGTTAGGAGCTCAGGCCGTTGTATCCTTTCACTGTTTACTATCTCATCGTATTCATGACTCAGACCAGGAAGGCAACCAGTCCTCACCCATACATCCTTCTCCATTCTTAGATGAAGGGCAAGGTAGGGTCCCTTGCTACGCATCCTCTCCGCAAGCTTGTTACCGATTCCCAAAATTGGAGGAGCAAACCTCAATGCATGAAAAGCAACCTGAAGTCAAGCAAAGGAAATATTAGAATTAGCTTTCTCAAGAACCTCATTTCATCTTTGTAATTAGACACAGTGATTCAACAAAATATAGGCATTTTGATATGGTGAAAAAAAAAAAAAAATCAATCATATGAGCAAGGGGAAAGTTTAGTATATTACCTTGCATCGAAGCTTCTGAAGATCAGAAGGAAGATCCTTTGAGAGCCTTGAATCCAAGCCTCTTAGAAGCAAAACCCCTTCTCTTTTAATCTGTGGAGATAAAAAGAGATTAATGTTATAGAAATCGACCACAGGAAAAATTACTCTTTTTTTGTTTTATGTTTTTTTTAAACCAAGGGGGAAACGAAATCATAGAACGTAGAACTTGGCCCTAGTTCTTGGTCCTAGTCTGAAGGCAGCATATACTGCTTATCTATCCAAAACATCCATCTTCAACAATTAGATGGTAAGATTTAGCTATTGACGTGAAATGGATGGCTCTTCATTTGTGTGATCACTGACCAAGCTTGAGCATAATTCTAATAAGTTAGAACAATTTCCATCCCATTGCAGTGACACTAGTAAACCAAAACGATGACAACAGCAGTTGTTTGAAAGTGGATATTTTTTCAGGAATGCACCCCACACCAAGCATATTTGTGCGTCACAAGGCCCACAAATAAGTTCAACTCCACTATAATTGCCTAAGCGTCTTTATTCTATTCCATGATTTTCAATTAACATCTTCTGAAAACAAGAGGAGCAGGATTGGTTCAAAGCTGGAACAGAGAAAGGAAGATTCTTACCCTCTTGAGATAGTGTGACCGGATCCAAGTAGGAGTAACATGAAGAGGAGTCCGTTTCTCCTCCACTGGCCTTGTCATTATATGTGTTGATGGTAGTGAAGAAACTATACGGACATCATCAGCAAGAACTTCCTTGAAGTGCTCCATATCAAATATATCAGAAAATTCACTGCATCAATCACAAACCAACAACACAGGAAACAACTGTCAGGTCCAACATCAACAATAGCCTAACCATATAGGAAGCTATTCAAAAAAAAAAAAGGGAAGGGCTACCGATAATGGTAAGAAAGAGTATGAAATCAATAAATCTGGGCACTGAAGTGATTGAAGAGTCATCTAAGCTATAAGTTATGAAATTTGTAAGTAGCACATTGAGGGAAAACAGAAACTGAATAAATGTGGTCTGTTTGAGTATGAGAAATAATATACCTTTCATCTCCCCAGATGACATTGACTTGCAAAATGGGAACGACCAAAGCAGCCCCAAGAATCCTAGCAATAACCACAGCATCAACAATCTGGTTCCTTTGCTGGTTCAGGCCTCCAGCAACCACAACCATTAAGTATTTAGTCCTGTCCTTAACTGTCACTTCACTCGCCTTCTGATAGTCCCGGGTGAAATCCAAGCATGGCCTATACCCCAAACCATCTGGCTGCTTCCAGAACTCACTTACTGCCTTATCACTGTTTGGTTTTGATTTGGGCTCCTCCTCCTTCTCCTTTAGAATCAGGGGAAGTGAATGACTCAAACTATCAAAGACTTCAGCTTTCTGACCATTTTCGTTGGAAGCAATACTCATGTGTGATTTCAAATGCCCATTTGAGGAGACTAAGGCCTGGAGCTGGCTTGTGGTACATGGGTAAGGAGAATAGGATATTAAAGTGTTCAAATTGAAGCCCAGCTTGAGCATGCCCAGTAATCCAAAGAGGAAGAGGAAGAAAACCCAGAAAACCCAGAAAACCCAGAAACTAATGAAATTCCCAAAATGTCCTTAAGATTTGCACATGAGTGGCACGTGTCATTGTTTTTAACGGCATAAGCAAAATTTTAACGTCTGATTTAGACGGAGTGATCAAAGTGAACACAAGTGTAATTCGATAGTGAGCAAAGTGATATTGGACAAACTTCAGTGAGCAAAGTTTAGAATGGGGCATACTTCAGTGATCAATTCAGCCATTTTCCCATATATGATTGTATTCTACAGAGCAGAGCACAGCATATATTGCACTGGCCAATTCTTGTCTTTCCGTATTAACTTATTGAAGGCCAAAATTATACAGGTCAAAAATGAAGGACTAATTGATAGTGTGGCCCAACACAGATCAATATATAGTAGATTTTGATGATCCATGTCCATGTGACTTGAAAATAATGAATTTGGGCAAATGGGGCCAATTCTTGTCTTTCCGTATTAACTTATTGAAGGCCAAAATTATACAGGTCAAAAATGAAGGACTAATTGATAGTGTGGCCCAACACAGATCAATATATAGTAGATTTTGATGATCCATGTCCATGTGACTTGAAAATAATGAATTTGGGCAAATGGGTAACAGGCTTTGAATATAAATAAATATTCATTTCCATCTGTTCCTCTAGTTCAAAATGTAAACATTAGCACCTGCCCTGGAATTTGTGTGCAACCATTCCCATCTTGTCGACGTCTTCTTCCTCTTTCTTCTTCTTCATCATCTTCCCAACCTCTGTCTCAGATCAAAAAATGAAGCAAAGTACGAGCGAGAAACAATGAAAAAAAAATTCTGGAAGGCAGATTTCTTTGTACAGGGACCTAGATATGATCAACCAACCTGTTCTGTCCTCAAAAAGACTATACAATCTATGATCACCATGCTATAACTGCAAGCAAAACTTCCATGTTCTCTCCTAGATTATCAAGATGACAGTCAGTGCTATCTCATGCTGCAGCATTGGGGTCTTCCGAGCTTCTTCAATTTATCCCACATGCAGATCATCTGCCTTGGAGATTGATAATGGGCTGTGAAGTAACCTTCTATGCACCCAAACTGGCAGAACTTCAAGCTATGTATGTACTCTACTGGTTTTGAGCTGTTGAACTTCTCAACCCACATTCCCATACTCACATCTTCCATCTTGAACAACTGCAACACAGCTCAGATTGTTTAGATTCAATTTGAGCATGCCAACAATCACATTATCATGCAAGGATGATTTGTTACTTACCCTCAATTTACGACTCTCAAACTCGGATATGATGAATTTTGCAATGTCAGAAGACAAAATGTAACCTGGTCCATTTGCATAAGGTGGATAATCTTCTTCTGGCCACTCCTGATACAAGAAAACAGAAAGTGATGAATAGGGAGTATTAATGTCAAAGCTCGGCAGCACTCAACCAGGCAAGATTCTGACAAGTGAATAATACAGATTTTACATCTGATATTCGCAACGTGATTAATATTCTCCAACTAAAGATTATAAAAGGAATTAAGGGAGTATAACTATTCCATGATTAAAGATATTAGAACAATAAGTGTTAATGTACCTCATATGTTACAGCCCATTTTCCATAGCGCAGAGGCTTATGATAGTAATTTATGTTCCCCACATACAAGCTTCTTCCCTTTGGAACTCTACTTGCTTCAAGGATAACAGCATCAACTCTCACAAATGTGTCATCATCGCATTTCATAATGTATTTAGCAGACATTGTGCGAACCTGAAACCAAAGCAACAACATTGCATTATAATTCATGTAAAAAGAAAAAGCAACAATATTACGCTTTCATCTGTGGGTTTGTTTATTCAAAAACTCACCCCGTATTCACAAATGGCAACAGTTTTCAAGACAACCAAGTCATAGTTATCCATGTAAGGCACTATGACAATATCACCAAAGAACTCTGCTTCTTTCTTTAGCTCAACATTCACTTCCTTTTTGGAATGCTGTCCAAGTATCAGTGGAAAAGATTGAGAAACTCCATAAAGAAATGTACATCAACTAACGGAAAAAGATATTCAAGTGCCTTTGGTGCGATACTTACCAGTGCTACAAAGAATCGAGCTACCACTTTTGAAGATTTGATGAGATTGTGTTGCATCCAAGACTTCCTTACGGCCATCCTCTCCGCGAAATGGTTGCCTGCAGAAAGGATACCGATGAAGAGTTCAATTTCCCCATCACGAACAGTTGGGGCACGCCATATGGGTGACATCTCAAGATGCTTTTGTGGAGCAAAACTTGGATGAAACGTGGGAAGAGAAGCAGCATATACCGAATGCAGATCAACATCTCCACTTAGAGAAAGCCCAGTGGCATCCTCGAGAGAAAATCCCTGTCAACGTTACAATAACTCTTAGAAGAAACATCCAGACTCCCTATGAAGTTAAATCGTAGCAGAATAGTACTCACATTATGATAAGGAAAAGAGGTGACATGCCTCCCATCAACATTAACATGATAACCCTCCAAGCCAGCGGTGATAGTTAAAACGAACAGTTTCTCCTCTCCAAACGGGTATGGCCAGTCAACAGTCACCTTTTTGGTCCGGCCTACTAGCCTGCTCAACCACCATGTTGCCTTGGTCTCCTCTGAACGACTATCATCATCACGAATCCACTTCTCACACTTCACCTGCCCATCAACTAAAACAAGTCTAACAAATTACACAACTTGCTGTTGCCGGTGTCACAATAATTATGAACAAACTGAAGAGATAATATGTGATAAACAATTCAAAAACAGAAAAATCCTAGTTTTGGTTCACTTTTGAACAGTTTTATAATTATGCAACAACCAAGAACAAATCTTCCTAAGTAGGAAATAAGGTAACTATTTTTCTAATCATACTTGCTTATTTAATAACCAGTTAGGTACTACATGCATAATCACTCAAAAACATAACTATCGCCATGACTCACTAAACCCAATTCCCTTTTCTCCTACCATACAACACGGTCAACACCACATTGACCAATTCCCCAACTCTAAACTACTAATCGAAAACAATTCAATCCACCATAAACCAACACGACAGCATTAACACATTCCTCTAATAAAAAATGCACAACGTAGCAATGCAATACTACAACTAATCATCCACACTCACCGGTTTCCTCATCGGCCTTGGACTTCCAGCCCTCGCAGCGCTGCGCCGACCCCCACTGCATCCTATAACAAGTGTTGAGCTCAATGACAGGTGTGCCACTCCAGTCCCCCTTCAACCTCGGATTGAAATGCAACAACCTAGGTGGGTCCTCACCCTCCACAGTCTTCAAACCCAACAACTCAACCTTAAACTGAGACACCATCACCGACTGTCCCTCCTTAACCAGCGCAATCTTCGGCTCCGATTCCTCATGCGCCGCCCTGGGCCGGCCCACCAGCGTTATATACGACCCGAGCGTCAGCCCACAAGGCACCACCATGACCCGACCCGACTCCGAAAACTCCGACCCGGTCACCGTGATCGAGTGCGGGCAAGGCTCCGATCCGTTTCGTTCGACCCGCTCCTCCTTGACCCGGACCTTCCCGGCCTTTAACTCCTCCCAGAACTTCTTGCCGACTTCCCAAGCAATCTTCGCTGTCTTGTAAAGCTCCGAATCGAACGTTTTCGGGTCGAATACCAGACCCGAGACCACATTGGACTCGCCGGGTCGGCGGCTCTGAGTTGGCTGGTTCGAGTTCTGCGAGACTCGTTCGAGTGGCCGGGTCGGGGCTTCTTTCTCCTCCACTGCTTCACGGCTGTGGAGCCTGTCGGGTCGGGTCAGGCTGTCCGGCGAGATGGTGCTGAACCCGGTTTTGAAAACGAAGGGAATCTCAACAGTGACTAAAAGCAGATACAGAAAGGCAATACCCACCAGAATCTGAACCGATCTCTGCCTCGTCAAAACGGCGCCGAATCGGTCCAATTTGGGCCTCCTCATAATCAAGAACAAAACTTTGCTGCAAAAATGAAGCCTTTAGAATCTGGGTAGTGGTAAAAATCGAGTCTTTGGTTCAAATTGGAGGAACCCTTGAAGGTCCCAAATGAGAGAAGAAGAAGAAGAAGAAGAAGAAGAAGACGTTTGGGGGGTTTTGAAGGTCGGTGGAAAACAACGGCTTTTTAGTTGTGGAAGATCAGAAAGCAACAATTAATTGTTTTCAAAAAAAGAAGAGATGCTCTGGTTTAAAACGGAATCGAAATTTAGAGCTTGGGAGACACACGTAAATGGGAATATTATAATTGGAGGTGGGGTGTTGGACCTAGTAATCACACTAGTTGTCAGAACTTGAAACATTGATTATCCTACTATACAACTAAGGTGATTAACCCCGCAGTAAATTTGAGTTGTTTTGCGGCTAAACAGGATTTACCGAGTAAATTTGAGTTGTTTTTACCGTTGAGAAGATTACCGAAATTAATAATAGTAAGATTCGGAGCATGACATATTTTGGATTTCAACAAAAGGATTTGCGTATGTGGTATCTAGTTGTTATTATGTGTTTCCGATTAATACGGACAAGAGAATCTGTACAAACCGATCATTGACTTGATCTATGGATCATAAAATTAGTGGAAATAATAAACATGAACATATATAATCAATATGTATAACCACTAATAGCGTAGCCTTACACTTATTATTTTTCTAGAACAAAATTTTAATTCAAGAATTTTAGTATCGATAGTTTTTGTTGTGCAACTCCAGTTATTTATATTGCAAAGGCTAAACTCAAAACTTCCTTTTGGTTGGTACTAGATAGCTAGATCGATGTTAAAACTTTTTATATGCACGATTTATTAATCACATTCATCTCAACCTAATCACCACTTTCATCTCAATCATTCTTAAGAAATAACAAATCCCTATCCCTTAACCTATGCATTGTAAAACCAAACACAGATGTCTCAAAGCGTCATGATTAGAATCGAAGCTGTAACACAACGCGCGGAGGACATGCTATTGAAACAGAGAGACACAGGTATATAATATACCCTGTGTATAAACCTGCAAAAACAAACATAGTTTACAGCAGTGCTTTTGTTGTAAGATATCTCTAGCTGGAGAGGTTATATATTATGTAGCAGCCATGCTTGGCAAGTATCAAATTCGAGGCATACTCTCCAGCGAGTATCGATGCCACTGTTGCGATATCTTTGTAGAAAAGTCCGCCATACTGTATATATAATAGCTGGCTAGCTGTGACTCTATCACGTATACGTATACGTACACATTCACACTCATATTCACTGACTCCGATCCGATCAGATCATCCAAACTAACCAAGCTGATCGATGACGAGCTCCGTCCTCATTTTCTGCAGATATGATGCTGATTGCTGATGCAGTCACTCGACAAGTTCCAAGTTAACTGTGGCATGCATTTGGCAATAGCAGACCTATGGAGTAAACCCTAACCCCATCTTTCAGAGACATGTGTATATGTACGTACGTATTCTACTGCATGCTATCTTATCTGTATAGAAAATCTCCAAATTATACGAGCTGGAAAACGAGTCGTTCAAATATGTATATTAATATTCAAACAACTCGGCGTGACCAGCTTGTTAATCAGTTTGAAACGCACGTACAGCTCACATTTCTCCATCGATGAATAATCGCGTACTAGCTTGTCGACCATTATCGGATATGAAGTTCTAAAACACGAGACCGTTCGGAGATCATATTTCAGAATAATCAGCAGTAGCTAGCCCTCTAATTACTGTTGCAACAAAAGATCAACATGGAATTAAAGACGCTTGTGAAGTGAACTTTGATTTTCACTATCAGGGTTATCAAGATGGCGGTTTTCATCAAGAAAATCTTTGCAATTCCTGCTCAATCTTCCCGTGCCCTCTTATACCATGACCCAAATTGATCACTTTCAACATGTAAACATCATAATTCTGTATCTTATTGAACCCCGATCCAACCGTATTAGAAATAGCAAAAGACATCGAATACAATATATAGCATTTTAACGACAGTAATTAATTATATATAGAGAATAGGTGATTACCTAAACTAATTAGCAATTTATAATTCACCAACATCAATACCACCAACTCTCATTATTTGGGAATTAACATGTTGAGATAATAATCTTGAAATTAAAACACGTACGTACTCATTCATGGATTAGGGGATTAGCTTTATAGGTAAAGAATCATAGACAAAGGATTAGAGAATTGGTATTCCTATTTGTTTAACTAGGGAGAAGTGCTTTTGAAAAAGGGAAATGGTAATCCTATTGCTTAACCTTGGTGAAGAGAACAATCAAATAGGCCAACTAATTTACAATATAGAATTTGACAAACACTATATATTATGCATATCTCATTTTCGCGGGGTTCAAATTAAAGGCATTTTGGAATGAAGACAGTGATCGATGTCAAGTATATGTGATTCGACTCGGCAACAAACACTCATTAATTTGCATACATAATAGCTTTCTCCTTTGGAGGTAATCGCAAATTGGCCTGGTCAGGTGCCTAGATACTACTAATTAACTTCCCAAGTACGAAAATCGAGAAGTAATTGAAGAATATCCTGCGGATTAAATTAAGCAGTTGAACTACTTTTCAGGAAAATAGAAAGTGTACGTTGAGCTAATTCAGTAGCCAACTGATGAAAACAAATGGGGACTAGCCCCTTCAATAAGGTAGCTAGGTATGATTAAAGGCATTGAACCAGATGTGTCACATAAACAATTGCAAGGTATTTAATCACATACCATATTAATGTTCTTACATCACTACTAATTCACGGCTTCCCTAATTCCAATTATATTTAGTTTACTTTTATCGGTTAGATAGAAGCTAAGTATAAAAATTAGTGGAGTTGAATATATACGTCACATCTACTTGAATTGACAACACCAATGTTCAATGTGTCACCAATATTTCATGATCGATATATGACTAATAACAACCCCTTTTAGCAAGAAGTATATAATGTCACACGCATTACTGCTGCATTGTGATTAACCTATCATTGAATTAGCTCAACTCCAGCAAGAAAGGTTGCACCACTCAAATTGACTGTGGCTTACGTTGGAGCGCCACTAGCTTTCCAAACTCTATCTGATGATCGACAAAAGTATCAACACAAACAGATCGAACAAAGTGCATGCCTTTTCCAGGGATACTCGATCATGTCCTAATATGAAAATGAAAGCAGGCAAGCAGCAACGGGTACCATGCTCAAGTTGACATGTCAATATATATTTTCCTCGATCTGAATTGAACGCGAATGAATAACTACTAGGGAGGGCTCTAATTTATATACTTCAGATCATATAAGACACTTGTTAATGAAATTATACAGAAGAGTACTATGATTAGCTAGCCCATGCATGAACCATAGTGATGAAACTACATATACCTTTCTCTCGACTCTCAAGTCTCCTACACTGGAAAGTTAATTAGGTTTGAGGCTGGAAATTAAGCCAAAAGCTTGTATTAGCTGTGTGCCACATGTTTGCGGGTTGTTGCTGATGCGTAAAGGACAAAGCTTGACGGCTAAAATTATGCACCAGATTCTAATATACTCGATCTGCTCATATATATATATATATGCAAATCTTAATCAATATATTATACAGTAATCGGTTGATATATTAATGCTGCACAATCCAGCTTGTCTCTTAGTCTTGAAACTTTTCAATTATTTATACGTCAACAATATTCCCAGAAATTAATCACGGAAGAAACTTCTTCGCAATATTGGCAGATATATATTGATCTAATTGTGGTTGCTCATCAGTGCATTGAGCTTATCGAACCCTACATATATACTTTCCCTTTCTCCAAGGAAACCCATCGATCTCGTCATTTCTTAAGTTGGGGCTTCGACTCTTCGTTTAAAAACTAAATACTGGATATTCCAAAAAAAAAAAAAAACATAAATACTGGTTTAGATGCTAAATCGATTTCCTACATTTGAGTTGCATTAGAGGATTTAGAGGCTGTTAGAAAATTAGGGTTTCAGTGATACCCTTCACAATGGTAGATATTGGTTTATCCCTTCACGAGATCGATTGTACTTCTTTCAGGTGGTGATTAAGATTAGGGTTTTTCCTTCGGCCAGAAAACTAAACTTGCCCAGAGGCGGCTTTTGTTGTTTGTTATATAAACACAGCTATTCGGAGGCCCATCTGATAATTTCAAACCCAATACTTGAGGAAGCCCAAAATTAACAATTAATGGGATTTGAGGGGGGTGCTTTCCATATACATATTATACATGCTTAAGTGAAATAGTAAACCTTAATCCTGAAACGAAGATGAAAAGTTGGTTCTATGAAATTACCATGATCAGCACAATCATTTGAGTAGCTCCAATCAAGGCATAATCAAGTTCATGCACTGGTAAATATATGGTTGGATCCTTTTAGGGATAAGTTGGATGGTGGATAAGTTTAGTTAGGAGGGTAAATTGCTAATTTGTTCTACCAGTAATTACTCAATCATGGATGAGGTTTTGCCTATTTAATACTTTTTCATGTCATTAACATCATATATAGGATGCAAAGTTCTAATCCCTCACGAAGTGCAGTGCACTCGATCGACAGAGGAAATATTTCAACAATCGGTAAGATATATTTCTTCTCTTTGAAGCTAGCTCGATCATATGCATGTTTTGGGTTAACTATTTGATTAGTTGCATGATCTTTTGTTTAACATAACTGTAGTATCATCAAACTTGTGATCATAGAAGCTAAAGCAGTATGTAGTCATTACCTTTTACTCTAAAGGAAGAATACTCTAAACTATGAATTGTTTATGCTATTTTACTTAGATTTATTCTACGCTTAACCGAATAATTCACCCGATTCAAACCAGACCAAGAGTGATCCAAGCCTGTGAGTAATGGCAAGAATGGTTTTTATTTGATTTAGCTGCTAGCTGATGTCTTTTTTCATCATGCTAATTTAGTTTAATGGAAGCAAAAGCCTCATGCTTTTGTTGCCTCCAGTAGTCCCACGCTTGTTATACTTCAAACCAGCACCTTTCCTCTTTCTCATCATCTCAAATCTCTCTCAACGAGCACTATGTTATAATCAGACTACATTTTCCATATGATTTCCTTTTTGTTTCCGGGCTTTGTTTTTGTTTTTCGTTTTCGTAATTTTTAAGTGCAATTTTGGATTAAAGATAAGATGGGGAGACCTCCTGCTTGTAGTGACAAGCTGATCAATGTGAAGAAGGGACCTTGGACTGAAGAGGAAGACGCAAATATTGTTACTCATGCATCCAAGAATGGGATCAGTAACTGGAATTCTGTTCCCAAAAAAAAAGGTTTGAGTTAGAGGCTTGTTCTTTAAGTTCATAGTTTTATGAGGGTCTGGAATCATCAAATAGTACATACTGCATTTCCAGGCTAATTAACTAATGCATGATTGATTCTGTTTTCAGGACTGAACAGATGTGGGAAGAGTTGCAAGCCTAGGTGGAGTAATTACTTGAGGGCTAATCTGAAGCATGAAATTGAAACCTTCACACCCCAGGAGGAAGAATTGATTGTTAGGCTTCATGCAACCATTGGTAGCAGGTAATTAAGTTTATATTTATTCTTCTGGTTTTCATTTTTTAACATTACAGCAACATTACTGCCTTGTATTTCTGCATGTCTTAAGCACACACTTTTAACTGGATCATAGTTTCTTTAGTGTTGATTTTCTAAACTATACTGTCACTAATCTCTATGGCATCTGATTTGAGTCGTATTGGTCTTCAATTTCTAGCTTGTTGTGATACATGATATGCTCGATGCAGTTTTTTTTTTTTTTTTTTGAAGAAAAATTCCTCGATGTACTTCATTTTTGATACCTTGGGACATTGTTCTTGTTTATTTCTTGATGTGTTTCAATAGCCTACTTCTCCTCTTATATATATGACATCTCATGGTTAATAATGGTGTAGGTGGCCTATAATAGCTCAACAACTTCCTGGGAGGACAGACAATGATGTGAAGACGCACTGGAACACTAAGCTGAAAAAGAAGCTCCAAGATATGGGAATTGATCCAGTTACTCACAGGCCCTTCTCTCAGATTTTAGCCGACTATGGAAACATCGGTGGCCTGCCGAAATCAGTAATGCGTATCGGTATAGGCCCTTCTCTAAACAAGGAATTGAAAAGTGCGATGCTGATGAAGTCACCAGAAGCATACACATCAGGCTTATCAAACTTCAACAACAACCATTTGATGCCAATAACCAAAATCGAACCAATGCAAGCCACGAGCAGCACCAAGCTTGAGTGCTACCAACCTTATGATCTTCTCACGCAGCTGCAAGCTATGAGATATGTGACAGAGGTCTCAAACTCCACCACAAATACCAACCCTGCTCCCTCTCCTATCAATTTCTACAGCGAATGCTCGCTATCATCCTCATCCTCATCGACTTGTTCATCTGCTGCCGTGCAAGAGAAGTCACCTCTGGTCTTTGGATGGAGTGATTTCCTCCTAGAAGACGCATTTGTGCCAACTGATGATGCTGGCCGAGTATTACCACAAGGCGAAATTTGGGGACAAGCTGCTACTATGCAAAATGATATGGCCGAAACTTCATCAAAAGACATGTTTATTAAGGAAGCACCAACTGAAAATGAGGGCAGGAGCTTTGGAATGTCAAGCAATCAAGTAGAGGCTACAGCTGATCCATGTCAGAGTTCATTTGTGGATGATATGGTAGCTAAAGAGAAAGACTTGTTCTTGGAGTTTCCTGAACTACTTCTAGAAGAACCATTCTACTACTGATGTGATCAGTAATAAAATTTCAATAAAATTTGCTATTACCGCAAAATAAGAAGAGCCTTTGATGTGGTTAAACTAGCTAGTAATTTTCAGCAAAAATATAATCTTCTCCTCTTGATTATGATATTTGTATGTGCTTAGTTTTAATAAAAGACTCGGTCTTGATTGGTGTTTACATGTTTGTTACTAATAATGCATGTTGGAGATGCCCTTTTTTCTTTTTAACCTGTTTTATCCGAGTCAGTTAATTTGATGGAATTTTTTACTTTCACCACAAAAGTGCTTTCCCTAAAAGCCGCTTCTGGATTTTGAACACCTTTCCTTTCATTCACCTCCTCCTTTATTCCTACCAAAAAATTTTAAAAAAATCCATAAAACGCAGAGAACCCAAATCGGGAAACAAAAAACCGACTGACAAAAATGGTGGCGATTTCACTATACAGAGGAAACCTCCACCGCGTCGCGGACGTGCCTCGCCGGTGGCTTATGCCGACCCCCAAAATCTCACTCAAAGACTTCGAATCCCTTTTGAGCCGTCGCTCTAAAGCCCTCTCCCGCCACCGCTCCGCCGCCGCCGCCTCATCTAACCCTAACCCTAATTCTGAACCTGACCAGCCCACTGAAGCCGTGAAGGTGGCAGCTTTGAGTCACGAACCCAAGGTTAAGTTCGAATCGCCGCCGGAGAAGATTGTCGCCGATTTCGAAGCTCGGCCTTCGGGCGAGGTTAAGGAGAAGAAGAAACCGGACGGCGGGGGTGATTTTCCGGCGAAAGAGTCCGATTTGACTCTGGCTCTTAGGGCTGAGAAAGGTTGGGAAGATTCAGTGGCGGTGAAGGTTGAGAAAGTTGATCAATTGGGAAACCCTAATTCTGAGGTATGGAAACATCTCACTCTTTTTGGTTGCTAAATTGATCGAGTAATTTAGGAGGTTGATTATGGAAATTGGGTTTTGAATTATTATGTGTGAAGAAGCAAAAGTTGCAATCTTTACTAGTTTGATTTACTTAAACAGGCTGAATGAATAAAAGTTTAAGCATTTATGTAATTTGTTGAACTATTGCATAGGTGTGAGTAATGCTTAGTAATGGACTGTTAATGTGATTTATGTGATAGATAAAAGAAGTTGTGTTAGATGAAAAGCAGAAGAGGAAAAGAGAAGTGGAGGAGAAGCTGCAGGTTTTGAACCAAAAGAAGCATAATCTAGTACAAGTGTTGAAGCAGGTAAACTTTGGGTCTATCATTCATTTGTGACAGTGTATCTTTGGTGTAGTATTCGGAAGGATTGATAGTAAGGGTATTGGTTTATTGTGATTTGTAGATCTTGAGCGCGGAAGAGGAATTGAAGAGACGGAGTAGTGTACAAGGAATTGTGGTTCGTCCACCTGTTTTGCTTCAGGTGGATGTGACAAATGACTCTGGGTCGATGAATAGGCAAGTTACTCCTAGGTTAGGCTCTGAAGCGAATATGAGCGGTGATATGGAAGGGGTTGAAGGGGATGAGCTTTCAAATCACAACTCCCATCCTCGCCTTATGCATCTGTTGAACAGTACATCACCTTCGTCAGAGTCTCCTCTTAGAAGGCCGGCCTATGTTCAGCACAGTGTGGTAATGTGTTTTGGCTAGTCATGACTTTATAGTACCAGAGAACTCTAATATGCATGATCTTTATTTTCTTTATATTTCATATGTGCTGATAAACATTTTCATGGTTATGCCATCGTCTTGTGAAAGCTTATGTTTGGGGCTTGCAGAAGTAGTTTCCTTAAAAAGTCTATTTGAGGGTTGTAGTTTAAATATGCGGGTTGTAGTTTAAATATGCGGGTTGTAGTTGATGTTTACTCATTTTTCAGTATCAAAGTCTTATGTGCAGGTTCCACACCCGTCCCGGGCAAGTTTGGCAGCAACTAGTACTAGTCCTTCACGCTTTGCTCCGACAGGACACCAAGGGCCTCCTGCAAATCTGCCAACAGTATCAACATCAGGAACAAACTTTATTGCATCGTCTCCATCCCCTGCAGCATTTGGAGGAACTTCTACTTTCAGAGACGCTCGGTTGCCAAGTCCGTGGAACTAGATATCTGTTATGCACATCCTTTGTTTATCATGAGGCTATCATCTGAACACCAGTAAGGGTGCAATGAAGAGCATTTGACAACATTTGACAACCATGCCACCATCTCAGTAAATTGTTCGATTCAAAGATTCAAAATGCAAGTGACCTTTTGTATGTGAGCTTTGCAGGTGACCTGGTGAATCAATGTACCTAAAACCTGTGTCTCAATTGGGTTCCCTCCCCCTCCTTACCACAAAGGTTTTCAGCTTGTAATTACTAATTAGTAAGCCTGTTCTACTAAATCTGTAACAGATGATCAGCAAAGACTGGACTGATAATCTTGATTCAGTTTTTGTTCCTCGTCTCTTTTGAGATACTGCATTGTTACTATGCGCTGCGCTGCTCTGCTTTCTTGTTGTAAAAGAACAACATAGGAAATCTTCTTCAACTTCAAATGAGCTACATGCTTTTCTTAATCTTCTGATGTTCATTTGCTCCCGTTTTTCATATCAAGTTTTGTAAACTAGTGTGATCCAAATCCAACCAAATGACTAATCATGTCTTCACATCATTAAATCAAACGGGTCCAAATCAGAGAACCCCAGCAAGCAATTGGTTCTTGTACCAATAAGTTTGGCTATTTGGTTACGTTTTTTTTTCGATGGGAGGACACACGTTTGTTGCCCTAGAGGGCCAAAGATTAGAGATTTAGTTATGGAACTATAGGATGGGGCAGTCAACAGTCAAACGTCACAGGCCTCCCTTGTTCTCCGCACACGGCGCACGTTAGAACAAAAAGCGCCAGATCTCACCACACAAGTCTCCATCCCACCCAACCCCACCACTGACCCCCCCGAACACACCAACACATATCCCTCCATACACTCAACCTAGTTAAACACTTAGCTCCACTTCCTCTGTATTTTTTTACTTCACCCAAAAACCAGTCATGGCTAACCGCACCACCCACCGGCGCATTTTAGCAACCCCAGAACCAGAACCAGAACCAGAGCCACCAAGGCAGCAAACCAAACCTTTAGATCCCACCATGCCTTCTAAACCCACTTCAAGACTAAACCCAAATCACAGGACCCGTACAACTCAAAGACCCAGTAGCCAAAACCCAAGTCTTGTCAGTGTTGAAAAACAGAGTAAAGAGAAGCTGCCCAAGAAGCTTAACAGAGAAGTGGATAAGAAGAGAGGTGAGGAGGTGGTGGTGAAGATGGAATTGATGGGTCTCAAAGAGGAAAAGAAGGAAGATGAGTATGAAAGTAGGAGACTTTCTACTTCTTCTTCTTCAAAGTCTTTGGGAGGAAGAAGGAACTCCTTTTGTGGGTCTACACAGGTTGAGTTGAATAGGTTAGCAGATGTGTTTGCAAGCAATGGTGTCAAAGCGATTTCAGTTGATATGCCTCCATTTATGCAGATCCATGCTGTGGAATGTGCAAGAAAGACTTGTGATAGCTTAGAAAAATTCACATCCAAGACTCTAGCTTTGACTCTGAAAAAGGTAAAACTGATTAAGTGTTGATTAGGGTTCAATTGTTTGAGTTAGATTTTGAATTGGGTATGTGAGTTAATTATTGATTGGTGTGGTTTTGTGGGGTTGTGCTACCTTTTCTTGTGCAGGAATTTGATGGGGTATATGGACCAGCTTGGCACTGCATTGTTGGAACAAGTTTTGGGTCCTTTGTGACACACTCAGTAAGTGGCTTTATGTATTTCTCCATGGATCAAAAGTTGTACATCCTCTTGTTCAAGACCACAGTACAAAGAGCAGACTGAAATTTTCAATCATTTTTAGCATAGGAAGAAGAAGAAGAAGATCTGGAAAGGCTTTAGAAATAAGTTGTAAACTTGTAATTCTTCCAGCTTGTACAGTGCTTATGCAGCAGGGAAAAAGCTTAGAACTTGACCATTCATAAGTGTGTAAAAGACATTATATGGTTGAAGTTGTGGGGCTTTGGTAAATGTCTGATTCAGAAATCCCTTCTGGTAGTTCTGTAAGCCCATATGCATCTGTCACTTCTCATTATATATAATATAATCCTTACAAGTTTTTCTTTTCTGCTTTTCTATGATTCTTTGCCTGTTTTGTGGCTTGATCAATATTCATTACACTCTGGCCTAGTTTGGCTGTGCTTTAGTATTTCATAGGATGATGGATCACCTCACCACAGAGAAGAATGAGAATGCTCAGTAAATGAGATCATATGTGTGATGTGTCTGCATTTAAAGTATTTATGAAGTTCCATTTCATTCCAATAGAAGATGACATCGATAAGGGTCATTTTTTCTGAACTTCCATTGCACTGTATATAGTGATTGAGGGTCTCATAGGCCCATAAGGTAAACCGTTTAGGTAGTTCTAGGACCCCCAAATCATTTAAGTTGCTTGTACATTGGGTCCATGTGTTCCTGTAAATTGTGAAAGCGTCATATAGTATTGATTCTGATACTGTAGATTATATTAGATGCACATGTATATGAACATGGGACCGGTTTGTATAGGAGGTCACCTCTCTGTGGCTTCTTCCTACAGAAATCAGTTTAGATTTATATGACCATTTCTATTTGTGCATCTAAACTATGAAGCTTTGACTAGGACTGTCGCTTCTAAGGTTTTAACTTCTGATGTATCTCTGAATAGCCCAAAATTGACTGAAATTGGGATGCCACCGAGTGTTTGGGCCAAAATTCTTCAATCCAAGCAATATTTGTAATGTGTATGATCATCAAAAAGACATTAGTAGTCTGGATCAAAGACTAGTAGCCTTTCCTCTTTCGCAGATTTTTCATTTTGAAATGCAAGATAGCTTGTAGCTGCTAAGTGCTAACTAACATTTAGTACAGTCGTATTTTTCTTTAACACATTTTTGTGGAGGTTCAAATCTATCCTTCTCTTCCACCAGAAAGAAAATAACGTTTTTCGCAACATGAAGACTTGCGCACATCGCAAATTTTTAGCTCTACTCCGAGAGGGTTTTCATGTCTTTCAGGTGAAGTTCTCAGATACAGACTGCCTTCTGCGGCAGACTCCCAAAATGCCAAAATAAGATGGTTTCACAACTTTCAAGCACTTGACAAATATTTATTGTTACTCCTTGTATTTAATCCAAACTAAAAATGGCATTGCTGTGAAAATAAACATCTGTAAACAAAACCTTCAGTTCAGAAATTGTAAGAGACATAATAATTGAGATGAATGAATGGCACCAAATCCATGTACAACAGTATAAGTGATAACGCAGAGCTCTTTTTTTTTTACAGCAGTGTAAAGTAGCAACATATAGGACGACGAACCAGAACATAATTTCCAACAGTACAATTATGGTGGCAGAGAAACTTGACCAAGGTATCGACCCTGCAATTCTCTATATGAATAGGACGGTCCCAAAAACAAAATAGGTACGCAACCTCCTCGAGCCTACTTTGCTTCTATATGGGCTAGACATCATGGTTGGCATGGCAACTATTTACTCCATGTTTATACTAAAATTTGGACACCAGCTGATGTGATGATAGGGAATGCTAAGTTCAGCTATTAAGATGATAGTGATTGTGAACTAATCAAGTTTAACGTATTCGAAAGATACTGTTTTTCTTAGCACAAAATATCTTGCTATATATCCAAATCTAACTTCATCCTCTACTAAACAAAGAGCCGCATTTGCTTGCTTCTGAAAATTTGAAGGGAAGGTGTAATCACTGCCATTTCCTTTATGTACCTTGCTGCTCTTTACTGTGATGGAAAGTAGAAATAGTCGTAAAACAGTGATCGTACTGTCATATATTGACCTGGTATCTTATCTGCCAAACTTGAATATAGATGGATCATCTGTAACAGTTAGATAAAAGCTGTTGTAAAATAGTCTTTACTGTATGCATCATCATCGCCACTAGGATATCAACTTTCAAACCCCTCTAGCTAACTGGTACGAAAATCTTAATCACAAAATGAAGAGGAGGCTGGTATGAAACTCGAATTGAATTGGGGAATTTGAGCTTTTGCATCTCTAACAAACGAGAATTCTATTTCCTCTGTCATTCATTACGAATTCGGTTCCATGTACTACAGAGCTGCAAATCATGACACATAGCCATTGATGTAACAGAGAAAATTGGCATGAAGCATGTACGATATATGTCACTTTTGATGCTTAGGCAGGTAAAGCAAGACCATATATAAATGAAGTGGACATGGTAAACGAAATAGGCATTTAACCCTATTCCAAAACTAGGATATTGTATCCTGTTTGGTAACCCAATTAGGAATAGGAGCCTCTAAAGAAGGAGTGAGTCGAAATCAAAGTGTCACGGAGGAGAGACAGCAGCAAGTCAACTTTCATTAGCAAGATTCCTGAGCACATGAAGGAGGTTGGGATTGAAAAACAACCAACTTGGGCATAATCTCAAACTCACTTTCTTAAGTGTAACTATACTTGCTTAGCTGAGTATCAATTTTCTGCTAAGCAAGTTAGGCACTGAATGAGTTGGGTTTAATGACAAGTAAGAAAGCTAGAATTAGAAGAGTGTGTTAGGCAGTGATGGAATTGGTGCTCTATCTCAAAGCTATAATGAAATGAAAGGCTTTAGCTATGCTTATCCAAATCATGCATAGAAAACTCTTTCCCTTTTGAAAAATATTGGAGGGTTTGTATTGCACTGATTACTAACACCCACCAACTTCTGTTTCCACCCAAATATTTCTAAGTCTCAACAGAATCAGATGCCAAGCTCTCTCACATGAACAGTAAGTTTCGTGAAATTGGATGGAGCATGGACTATTCTCTCTCAAGTTCGTCCAATATAGCTGGCAATTACTCTACTATCTAGCACACCTCACTTGCTTGGTATTATTCTAAATGCAGGTCATTTCTTTCAACCAAAGAATTTGGCATTGTTAAGTACTTGTGTAATCAAACGTTTTTTTCATCGAAGATTTCTTCGTGAACAATTTTGCTCCGGTATAGTTGATAACACCTCATGCCAAACTTTTGAATTTCCACGTGTGTTATACTTAAAAGACTATGATATATTGTATTTCTGTATAAAATCTTTAACAGAAAGAACTCAATGCAACAAAATGCAAAGCCAAACAAAAAATATCACTTGTAGCCCCGTTAAAATTATGAGACATCGAATAGAAATCATGGAATAGTAGTTCAAAACTCAAAAGAATTTAGGAATTTAGGGTATCTTAAACCGGTTTTGACCCCCAGTTATCTGTGTGATTAGTTAACGAATAATGTATTTGTTAGGCACTTGATCCCATAACATATAAGCTAGATCAACCAATTAAGCAAACTCTCACCAGGAAGAAAGAAAAAAAAAAAAAACAAAAAAACAGAACCCACTTGCCAAACAGAGCTCTATTCTTCTCAGCTTTCACTGTCGCTTCTGGCTAAAAAGCGCAGTCGGCGCAATGCGCACTAGTTCCTGCTCACTCTCTCTAACTTTCATCATCATCCATTAATGCCTCTCTCTCTTTCTCTCTCCAAATCAGCCTTTGAAATAAACCCAACACCTCTCACTTCACACAAGCTCTCTCTCTCTCTGCTTTCGGATTCGGGTCGGATGTGAGAGCAGAAAATGGATCCTCCACTTATCAACGACGCGTCTTTCTCGGCGGTGAACCCGGCGGCGTACAGCCTGGCGGAGATTTGGCCGTTCAGCGGCGAACCGGGCGGGTTGGGCCTTCGAATGGGAAGTTTGGGTGGTGGGTTGGGAGAGAGCTCCGGGAACAGAGATGGGTCCTTGGAGGAGTCGACGGTGACGGAGCAGAGCGGCGGCTGCGGCGGAGGAAGGAAGAGGAAGGATGTGAGCTCCGAGGATGAGTCTTCCAAGATGGTTTCTACTAGTAGTGCTAGTGCCTTGGTTCGTTTTTTTGACTTTTTTGAGGTTAAATTTAGGAGCTTTTGGTTTTGGTTTAGTATTTGATAGGAAAGTGATGAACTTTGAGGTGAAAGGAGTGAACTTTATGTTGTGGGTGTTTATATTTTAGCTTAGATTAGTGGACAATTTTATTTGATAAGTTGGTTCAGTTAGAAGCTGCATGTATAAGTGTGTGTGTGTGTGTGAGGTGAAGTGAGTTGAGGTATTGAGACTAATTATGAGCTATAGGAGTGGTGGTGAATTTGATTTCAGCTGATGGTTGTCTTTTAAAGTTAGCTTACTTGAGTGTTGATTTCACTGTGCGGATGTTTATGAACAGAAAGATTCGGGTGGAAAACGGATGAAGTTAGAGGGATCTAGAAATGAAAATGGCAAGTCTAAAGCTGAAGTCGAAACAAGTTCAGGGGCCGGTGACAAGCGAGATGAACAAAGCACTAAACCTTCTGAGCCACCCAAGCAGGATTATATCCATGTGAGGGCGAGAAGGGGCCAGGCTACCGATAGCCACAGTCTTGCAGAGAGAGTAATGCACTTTTTGTTCTCTTGAGTTTGCAAAAACTATATCTAGAACATGAAACGAGACTTTGACGCTTGTTGTATGACTAACCACTCTAGCATCGCGATTTTGGCAGGCAAGGAGAGAAAAGATCAGTGAGAGGATGAAAATTCTTCAAGATTTGGTTCCTGGATGTAATAAGGTATTATCTATACTTGGTTTTTGGTCAGTCATATTACTTGTAGGTAATATATAGTACATAATGAAGTATAGGGAATTGAAGATGAATTTGGTATATTGTTGATACTGTTTCTGATTACTTGACTAACCCTAGAAACATCTCGGTAAACTATTTAGGGGTCTGTATTCTGAGTTTAAGTTTGTTTCACTTAGTATGTTCCCTTAAAAACCTGGTGTGTCTTTTTTCTGTGAAGGTCATTGGGAAATCACTTGTCCTTGATGAGATTATTAATTACATCCAGTCACTGCAGCGTCAAGTTGAGGTATACATCCCCATCAGGCTCTGTCTATTGCTAACTGTACATGGTATTGCTTTAAACTGTTTGTGTCTAAATCTCTGTTAATATGGATTCTTTAGTTCCTATCGTTGAAGCTTGAGGCAGTCAATTCAAGGGTGAACATGAATCCCACCATTGAAGCCTTTCCTTCAAAAGATGTAAGTCTACTGCACCATAATACTTACATAGAGAGCCCTGACTCGCAAAGATTGAAACCATTTTCTGACCATGCTGCTTTTTTAAGTTGCAAACATTTGTCGAGGGGTTTGTCATCAGCACTTCCCTAATTTTGAGGGCTCTTCGACCCTACTTGGTCTCTTTTGTGATCACAAGTTTCTGAAACTAAATGACAATCTAGGTTCATTGTTTACTTAACCAACCGTTTCCATATGCGTCAATCTTCCAGGATATCTTTTTGTCTAGTGACCAACTGGAATACAAGGATTAGTAGAATTTTATTTTCAAAGAACACTGAACAACTATGTAACTTGCCTTATGTAGCATACTTACGACTATGCCGTGAGATTTCAGACTTCTTTCCAAACTCACTGATAATGTTAAGAATTCATCACATTTTATGATTATGGAAGTGCTGGTTTTATTTTCCCATCTGGAAGGATCCATTCTATTATCATCAGTCATTACCTTGGCATTTACCCATTTCTAGATCCTCATACCTTCTAGTCTTATTTAGTATATGCATTTGACATGTTGAGTAGTCTTACTGTTTATATTTGGGACGTTCTATATGCCGTAAACTTTTCTTACCTTTGGACCTGGTATTTCAGCTTAATGCTCAGCAATTCGATGCGGCCGCGTTGTTATTTGGATCACACACATCGAGGGAGTATGCACAGGGCTCACAAGCCGAATGGCTGCATATGCAAGTTGGTGGTAGCTTTGAAAGAACGAATTAAATTCAGGGAATATAAACCCATCAAGTCCAAATTGGTGCGGAATCTAAGTAGTTCTACATCTGGTGTAATACAAATGTATTTTGCTGAATGCACTAATGTAGTGTGACGATCATTGTAACCTGGAGTATATCATATTAGCTGTAGGAAATGCATCTAGTCTTGTCATTTCACCTTTAGCAGATATACTGCCGAGTATTTTCATATATAGAAAATTGTCTAGGCAGATTTAGTCAGAACTGCGATAACAGAAGGATTGTGCTTTCTGGAATTTATTGGAACATCTGATTATTTGTACACGCTACTTTTCAATGTCACGAATAAAAGAATTGTTCAATAAGTGAATTCCGTCCATCTAGACTGTAGACTGTGTAACAAATCGAAGACTAACATTCTATGGAATAGATGAAGTATAAAAGTGAATGAATGAAGTGAAATCTTTCATGTATGAAACGTTGATGAACAAAGACCCAGAAGCAGACTCGTATAATAACACAAAGAATGGCAAGACTGACACCCAGATTGCCAGCGCAATCTTCAAACCATACAAATTTCACACCACAAAAGCCAAGACCTGAAGTTACTAACGCATCTACAAGGAATGATCAACACATGGACATATAAAGAAGGCGTCGATGAATACAGAATACAGAAAAGGGAGTACAAAAGACCCAGGCAAGTGACTGTACGAAGTTGCAAAGGCAAGGGAGTCCCCTGAAACCACAAACACCTGCCCAGCCAAATCAAAATTGTGGTACACAGTTAGTTGTCACATATCGCCGCCGCACAATGTTAGTTCCCCTCAATGCCCGTCAGACTCGTAAAAGGATGAGACGACTCAACCTGGGCAGGCAACTCAGCTCATTGATATCCCACAAGAGTTGATCCCCAAGAAATGCTGGAATACATCCTGGTAGAAGAAATGTAAATCAATTTACTTTCGCAGCTCTATCTTTACACAAAGTATACCACTCTTGGAGCACTGCTTGTTGAAGAGCTCGGTGTTCAGCCTCCTCTGCAGTTAACTTGGTCAAGGTTGTAGGTCCCTTTTTCTTGCCATCTTCCTCACCATCTTTTTTCTTGTCCTTCTTTTTCTTTGTTGTAAACTCATCTTCCTCATCACTATCTTCTTCTTCTTCGTCTTCATCATCAGACTTGGGAGTCTTTTTAGGTTGGGCAGCCTTTAACAATGCTATTCGTTCCATTGAGATCCTAAGCCTCTCAGCAGCAGCCACCTTTACTTCATCTTCAGGCATGTACTCGACACCTCCATCAGTAAGATCATCCAACCATCCCTGCAGATCTGATCCAATCTCCTTCGTAATTGATGCATCAGAAGCCCGAACAACAAATTTGCAAATCATGGTTGTAGTCTCATCGCCAAGGTCGACATTCCGGCTCACCTCACTAGCTCCAAAGATCATCATGCCCAGGAAGCCACCATACCAAGTTTTCGCAGCAAAACAAAGCTGTTTCAGGGCAGGAAATTCAACTTCAGAATTTACAGGGCTAAAACATTCCATAAAAGATTTTACCAAAATTCCAGGATAAGTAAAACCCAATTTGCCACTAAGGTCCCTAGTATACTCTACCTAGAAGCAACAGAATACAAGATTTAGAAAATAACAAAGAGTTATGGGCATTACCTGAAATCCTGCTACTGTCCGAATCACATGTGAACAAACTTTGTGGAATGGCTTTGATGACAAGGATTTCAGCCCACTTAGGAAAGGAGATGCTCCATATTGCTGAGCAGCAGTAGCCTTGAAGCCACTTCCTTCGTAGGTATATGTACCAGTGTACTCAACTATGGCTGGTAAACTTGGCCACAGTCGGAAAAATTCTACCGGTGAGATTTTATGTGGGATGAGCAACTCAGTCAATGGAATTTTGTATGGCTGACACCTCAAAATGACAGGCTCTCCCAGTTCAGGCCTTAAACTTCTCTTTTGCCTCATGATTTGTGGATCTTCTTCAGAGTAGTCACCTTCATAATCTGAAGCTGCACTTCCATAAAAGGGGTAGTATAAGACTTGAACCCAAAGGGCACATCTTTCAAAATGGGAGACACCCACAGTTACACTACATGGTACTGGATCCTGTGAAACAAGGTTACGCAACTGCCGAACTGCTTGTGGTGACCCATCCATATAATATAGTGAACCGGATAACCCAACTCGAATATCAACCCGATTGAGTTCAAGCTCAGTTAAGTTTAAGACCTGCACATTCATCAAAAAGGATTAAGATCTATCAACAGACAACAGAAAACTGTCTTCCCAGAAATAAAGGGCCTACTAAAGCAAATTAAGAAGGTAGGAAGCAAGCTTGACCTTCAAATGCAAAGATATTTTCCCATCACTAGAATCTGCCAAATGATATGCTTCAATGTAGCAGGGATCACTGCTACCTGTCAATGTAGTTGCAGTAGGAGGAACCTTGAGTAAAGTAGACTCAACTCCTTTTGTCAACAGAAGGGTTAGTTCACTAGGTTCTGGCCTCCAAAGCTCTAGAATAGCATTATGAACCAATCCTTCCAATTTTCTGTCCTGAGCTGCAGCTACTTCGTAGAACTGAACAGTTAGTTTATGGTGGCTGAATGGGTAATCACCTCTGGCTTCTGTGACTCCTGGCCACCTGATCAAAGTGATCATCAAGTTATGCTTTAATATAAAACACAACATATGCATCAAGAAAAAGGTGACAAGTTCACCAAAGAAAGAGGGCACTTCATCCGTCACATTATATATGCATATAAACATGTGCGAGTTAAGCAAGGAGTGATATTGCTGATTGAGAGAATGTCCTGCACTCTGACCAAAGTTGGTCTTCATAAACGTACACATAGTTCCTAGATCCAAGTGTGAATCAATCATTCAAGGGGGGAGGCAAACTAATGACGTGTGGTTCAGAGAGAGAGAGAGAGGGAGCCAAATAGAATATATGAGACTGCAAATGATAGTAATACAGCTACCACTGGGACCCCAAGGGAAATAAAGAATGGCACTTAGAAGCAGCGAAAATGGCTGAAGAGTAGTGTAAGCATAAGATCAACCAAACTCTGTCCCATGAAGAACCCAAATGTAGATTTATGAATTTATATGAAATGTTTACCTGCGTTCTGGATGGCTTGAAGCATACTTGAGCCTCTGCAATATCATACGGCATTGATGCTTGTTTACTGAATCAGCCATAGTACTGTTCCTAAACTCTTCGAGTTCCTTAGTCAGTAACTGTCCGGCCCTAGCATTGCGTGATCCCAATCGCTGAGCACATAATAAAACTGCCTGAACATCCAGAAGCCTATTTGTCGAATCTGTAGATGAATCTATGTCAAACAAAACCTTGCGGATATTCAAAATAATAATGTTCAGAGGATCGTCAGGATCATCAGCCAGCAGTGGATCCAACCCTTCCACGTCTATGTGCTCTGAGATAGCCCAAATAACGCGAGCCAATATTCTTGGGGTATTCACCTGCCAAATTGACAGAGGTGTCAACCAGGGAGATCATACCAATTTAGGCATTTTAATTAGAAAGAGATGAAAGAACAGTATCAGCTTGAAGCTACACAGTCTTAATAGTCTGATAATACCCTATTAGCCACAACACTGCCTCTTATGATTCATTTTGTAACCCTTACATTATCTCATTAACAATAATTTTTTGTATTATTACATTGGATATGATATGCTTCTGTAAGCTTCCTTGTCTACAGATTCACTGCCAGCATGCTAAACCATATTCATTTAAAGGCACATACCTCACGTAGACCTTTTGCAAGTTCACGTTGCAAGTTCTGCAACCTTGTCTCATTTAAAATTTGGTCCTGTGAAGCCCCGTCTTTTACTCTTTTTACACCTCCCCTTGTATCATAGATATGGCATAGCCGAACAAGTAACTTCAAATAGCAATCAATTGCATAAGTCCGGCCATCACAATCCCATTTGACACATGGTCTACAAACCTCCACGACTTCCAGAGCAGGCTCCGTCCAATTTAGTGCACCGTAACCAGTTCCATATGCCAAGGCTCCAATAACCCTGCTCTCCATCCCTGTGTTCTTTTGTTCAGGCAAAGGTAGAGACAACTGAAAGCAACTCTCTACTAACGATGCCACTAACTCCTCCCGAAATAAGGTCTTGCTGGTCACGCTATTAAGATCATCTTTTATTCTCGCATCTTCAAAAAGTGAGGCTATATCAGTTCCAGCCAGAGGTTTCTGGCCTCTCCGGACACTTTCCTTTGCAAAGAGATCCACACAAAGAGCTGTTCGACAAATACACGCCAGTGCGTGCATGCGATCAGATTCTGCCCTCAAGTTCCTCACCATAAGAAGCAGCCTCTTAAACAATGAAACCTACACAAGATTCACACACCCCTAATCAGAAGCTAACCAACATTACTTAGCCAAATTGCAAATTTAGTTTCTTAGGCAATTCCAGAACTTAATCCAATTATACCACAACTACCCTATTCGAAACTAAAGTAACTAAGCTACCTGCATATGAAGATCGAGAAGATGAAGATTCGTAACAACAGCTCTAACAATACTCTCCCTAGCAGAAGCAAACTCCTGCCTATCCCAAAGTGTGAGAATCGCAATAATCGACTGCGAAGCCCACTCAGTCTTCCCACCAGGCACATCAGCCAAGTACAACATATCAATCCCCACCTCGAAAATCAAAGCCGGATCCAAAGATGACGCCAGAAACGGCGCCAAATGCGTCACCACATCCGAAACTCCCACCAATCTCTCAGCATTACAATCCACCACAGTCCCATTGGCCCCACCAGAAGCCTTGGACAGCTTCCTGATCACCTCGACGGAGCCGGAGGCGAAAGCCTTGACTGCATACACGATCGGAAAAACCGTCGCCCTGAAATTCTCCACCGGCAGAACCAAGGACCTCGCCATTAAAGCACTCCTCTTCTTCCAGACCAAGTCCACCATCGACGATACCCAATTGGATCGAATTGCCAGCGAGTTTTCGCTGTCGATTAGCTTATCTCCGGCGAGGCGGCTCATGCGTTTGGTGTCGAACTCCTGAAATAACCGCCCCACCGACTCGAAGGCGACTTTGGCGACGGCGTCGGAGGCGTCGAGCATGTTGAGGCCGATCCGGGCCCACCAGGCGGAGACCTTGTCGAGGAGATTGACGTTGTTCTCGCAGAGAGTCACGAGGTCGTCACGTGCGAGAATGCAGCCTAGGGTTTCGGTGATGGAGAAGCGGAGATTGTCCGACGGCGAGTCGAAGCACTTGGTGATCTGGCTCTTGGAGTCGGTGATCAGCCTGGAGAGTCGGTAGGAGGGAATGGCGGCGAGGATGGAGATGGCGGCGGCGCTGACGTCAGGGTCGGGGAAGTCTAGATCGGTGAGGACGCCGGTGCAGACGGTGTCCCAGAGGTCGGCGGTGAGGCGGGTGGAGCGGATGAGGTCGAAAGCGAGCTTCTTGCCGACGGCGGAGGCGGGGGAGGCGACGATCTCCTCCACGGCGGTCTTGGCCAGAACGGAGGTGTCGCGGCCGGCGGCGGACTGCTGGAGAGACTGGAGGAGGGCGCCGCACTGGCGGAGGGCGTCGTTGGAGCGGAGGTCGGCTTGGATCTGAGCGAAGAGGATGTCCATTCTGGAGAAATCAAAGTCTATTCTCGGGTTTCGTTAGGGTTTGTGAAGCTTGGACATTGAGAAATGGCTATAGCTGCTTCAGCTGAGATTGAGAACAAGGAAAGAGAGAGTGAGATAGATTTGCAGAGCTGCACTATTGCTTTGGTTTTAGTCTTCTCTTCGTTTTGAAAAATAATTTGAGCACTGGACACATCTAGGCCCAATAGAATGTGGGTTGGGCATAGGCCCAATAAATTATAGAATGGGTTAATGTATGATATGCATACAATTATATTAAAGTTATAAATTGTTGAGCTATGCAAAACAATCTAATTAAATTTACTTGTTAGGGCTTAAGGTTGATTTTCATTGAAGTTTATCAAATTGTAGTAAGGGTAGAAGAAAAACGTTTATAAAGAGTTTGCTTGCTATAGTCGAAGTCTAAAATAAAATGTCGCGTCATATTTTGTTTTATTCAATTATATTTCGGGACTCTAAAAAAAGGTGCCCCTGTTTCCGACCGACTAAGTAATTATACAGGTACTGTAGTTCATACTTCACAAAACTAGACTTGCGGAAGATACCAACGAATCGAAGCTTTATCCAGTGCAGCGTTCATTGTTCAATTTGTTCGTTGGTAGCAAGATTCAAAATCAAATTTATATGAGTGGCAAAAAGCATTCAAAAAGGGAAGAACTACTTAAGGCAGTCAAGCTGTTATGCCTTAACAGGTAATGCCTGTGGCAAAAACCAAGCGATATTACCTAATAAGCAAAATATACACTATCCCAGTTAATCCTGCAGTTTTATGTATCTCAGTTATAGAAACAAGAACAGGTTCGGATAGTCCACACTTTCACAAGTACTGAAATTACAATCTGCAGCAGAAATCTAATTACTCGGACGCAGCCAGCGCCCGTGAAAGCTCAAGAATCATGGAAGAATTCTATTTCCAAAATGCATACAATGAGGTTGAGGTTCTCACACAAAAACTAAACACACTTTGCAGGCGGCCAACTTGAAGCAATCAACTCATATCTCATATCTCATACTTGATTTTCTGCACATAAACGAACAAAAATATCAGAGAGGACGATACTGGAAGCTGCAGAGGACCATGCAAACGTTATAACGGATACTAATTGTCTGCTAGAAGACATCCGAACATTAATCCAAGCCTAGTCAGCTTAAGACAATACTTAAACAGATGCAAATAGCTTACTATACTCTTGAGTATAATAACAAATATCTTTTACTTTTTTGAAACGGAGGCTTCCCTGCATTGTACGTGATAGATTAGATAATCACACATTTCAATCATGGCACATATTTTTTATACACGTTCTACTTGCTTTCCTAATGACAAGCTGAACCGTTAACAACCTACTTTATAACAACATATATGCAAGCCTTTATCTCACCAAATTACCTTATATTGGCGCGGCCAATATTCAAAATCATCATTGCTTTCTGCAGTTTTCATGTGACATCACTTTCAAGGCTTAGACCTTCAACTTCTCTGAGCATTAATACACACAAGTAGAAAAAAGTTTAAAGACTGAGATAATTTTATATAAGGAAAAGAGAGAATAATTGTGAAGGTATAATCTTACGGCACAAAGCATAACAGTAGAAATCTTCCACAACCTTGTCCGTTCACAAAATGAACAGTTGAGTCAATTGTATGAATCAACAAGGATTCTGCTTCATTCAACTGATGGGTGATCTCGAATAATGTGACATATAAACACTGACGATCAGAGTGTTCGGGAGGAAATGCAGTAAACGTAATTTTAACTCTCCCAGGTCTACTAAAGCCGTTTGTTCCCCATATTCTATAGGTCCACCAACCAACGGTGAAAACCTGCGGTTCAGCCATGGAACCAGAAATGGTTTGCTTTAAGAAAGAATCATATCTCAGCTGCCATCACCACGATCCACTTTAGGGGAAAAGGCTATCACATCCCCATATTCTTTTGATAATGCAAAAATGGTATCACAGCCGTCCCACAAAATGGATAGTGAGGAGAGGCTCTAATGCAAACTAAATGCCACGTTTTCCTACAAACATCATAAGTAAAAAACTGACTTTCAGGATAGCTATAGACATCATCAACAGAAAGAACAATAAACCCAAAACAAACAGCATAGCTGAGTAATAAGGAATACCCTTCAAGAGAGTAGGATGGTAATAAGGAAAACCCTAATCTTAACACTAAATGACACCACAAAACAAAATATAATTCACAATAGAAAAGAATGAAAGTCCCTCGCTCTATTCCAGTGACTAATCATCAAGAAACAAAGAGTCTTCTTCTTCGTCTTCCTCTTCTTCTTCGTCCTCTTCTTCTTCTTCTTCCTCTTCTTCGTCCTCTTCCTCTTCTTCTTCATCTTTTTCTTCTTCGTCCTCTTCTTCTTCTTCGTTCTCTTCTTCTTCCTCTTCCTCTTCCTCCTCTTCCTCTTCACCATTAAAGCAGAATTAAAAGACCAGCTAAGTTGGTTTTAAATCAGCTTGAATTAAAAGACACTGGCACTAGCCGACCGCATCTTACTGTCTCACCACATCTTATTGTTTCACATGTGAGGAGGCAGACAGCACAGAGCACAGCTCCTTTTCTCCCTATTTCTCTCTTCTCCTTCTTCGTCCTCTTTGTTCGTGGCGGGTTCAGCACCCGGCGAACAGTCAGCACTGGTTTGTGGTTGCTGTGTTTCTGTGTTGTGCTTAGGCGTGCCAGCACCCTTGGAGCGGTGCCACTCGACTGCGCGCGACCCCCTGGGCGAGTCGCTTTGTCTGCTCCCAATTCGACTCTGACTTCCTGGTCAAGCGATTGTTACGCGGGCGCTGACTAAGCCGGCGTACAGGGCTCGAACAAGACCTGAATAGAACTCTCTACCAGGATTTTCTTCCCAACCCTTCGAGGATTGAGGATCTTACTCTGATCCGGAGAAGCAAAGCAGAGCTGTTCCAAGACCACGGGTGTGTCACCGGAGTGACGACTCGATTGCCACCAGGGGTAGCGGACTGACAGACTCGATTGCCACCGGGGGTGGCGGACTGACTCGATAGACTCAGCAAACGCTCGGCACAAGTACGAGAGCGGATCAATCGTAGGAGGGCGGAGGAGGGTTGCGTGAGGCTCAGCAAATGCTCGGCGCAAGTACGAGATTAGATCGATCGTAAGAGGGCGGAGGAGGGTTGCGTGAGGCTCAGCAAATGCTCGGCGCAAGTACGAGGTTGAATCCGTCGTAGGGCGGAGGCGAGTTGCGTGAGTAGACTCAGCAAAGCGCTCGGCACAAGCACGAGATTAGATCGATCGTGGGGCGGAGGCGGGTTGCGTGAGTTGCTCCGGAGAGGCTTTGGCAAGTTAGCGTTGCGCTAGAACTTGTGGTTGTTTGTATTTGGTTGAGAACCCTTTTCCTAGATGCCGGCAGATTCATATTTATACGACTCAAGGACCCCTAGGGCTGTCAACTCCAGCCCGGCGGATCCTTGAGATTCATTAGGAATGTCCTCCCCTACCCTGCTTCCCATCAAATCAGCAAAGATACTATCAGAGGTATAGTTGGTATTGAAGCTTCGAAGTTTGGAGCAACACGTCATGACCTTGCTTGTTACGCTGCCGTTACTGTTCAACACTCATCATTGCGCAGTATGGCCGGTTCCTCTAACAACCTCCCTAAAGCATGGTGCAGCGTGGCTTGTAGTTGTTAGTGATTGATAGCCTAGCGTAGGTAGTGAAATCATTGCTATATTGCTTCTCAATCTCAATAAATATCTTCACTGATGGATTGTTACGAAACAACCCCAATAGGATTAGGAAGCAACCACGTTCTCCTTCCAACTCAACCTCTTTGGTTGAAGCGGGAAAGCACGATCTCAAAGGGTTTGACTCTGATCAAAACCCCTACTGGGCCTTGGGGCGGAAGCCCAATTGAAATAAATTCCAATTGTGGCCCAAACACTCTTTTCTCTTCCTCTTCTTCTTCTTCGTCCTCTTTTCTCTTCCTCTTCCTCTTCCTCTTCTTCCTGTTCTTCTTCTTTACAATTAAAGCAGAATTAAAGGACCAGCTAAGCTGGTTACAAAATCAGCTTGAATACTAATAATTTACATTGACCGCACCAAACACTGGCACTAGACGACCGCATCTTACTATCTCACAACCATACCGCATCTTACTGTTTCACATGTGAGGAGGCAGGGAGCACAGAGCACAGCTCCTTTTCTCCCTATTTCTATCTTCTTCTTCCTCTTCCTCTTCTTCTTCTTCTTCTTCCTCTTCTTCTTCTTCTCCTTTGTAGTGTGGCATTATTCCGACTAATGCTCACTTCAAAGAGGACTGCACTTTCAGTGCTCTTCACAAAATCTAGCAGTACGAGCACACGTACAGATCCCCTATCTATCTTGGTGAAAGCTGCAATGAGGGTACCAACTTTTTCCTTCTGAGGCAAGTTGAAAGCAAAAGAAACCTCATAGAAAAAATTATTTAAATATGGAACAGAGAATTACACCTAAGATATCACAGGAAATCTTACACTAAAGCTCTATCCGGATTTACTTGACGGCTGCCCTGCCAAGATGCATCTTGCCTGTTTCTGATACACAAAATAGTTATATTAGAAATGACTTTGCTGGTAATGTCATTAGTAAGACAAGGTCAATGGCCGCAACCCTTTAATACATACACATTTCCATTTAAATACATGAACTAAAACAGGAATATTAAGCACGACTCATAAATAAACAAGGATTTCACAATGCTATAACAACTTGATGAATGCAATGAATATAGGAAAATAAAGCGTCAAAATGGGGATGATTGGAGAATAACAATAAGAATAACAACTTACCAGATAAAACTATATCGTGTAGTTAACACAGTCATCTCTCCTGTATCAAAGACTGACACATTCTTAGTAATGACGTGCATTTCGCCATCCAGACTGACCTCAAATGTAGTGATCAAAAACATTTGGAAGTTAATCTCTCGGAATCTCTGAATGTAACAGAAATTCAAAGCTTCAATGTGGACCAATTTCTGGTCTGTATCTTCGTCTTTAACTGCTGTCAGATAGAAGGAGAACGGTACACCAAGGAAGCAACGGCCTCCTTCAATAGCATTATATGAAAAGGCTACCATTTCACCTGAATTCTCTGATAAACCATACAGTGTTTTACCCACCACTACAGCCAGGCCACGAAATGAACGAGGCACCAGAAATTGATAAGTGGGTGAAGGGCACTGAGGGACTTGTATCCAGAGTTGTGATTCAATATTATACGCTAACATATCTTTTGCAACGTAGCCTGTGTATGAAAGCGAAAGCAAAATCACATCAACCACTGCATAACCCACAATATCTGTGAACTGCAGAGGACATACGGGTAGGGGAATCCACGATGAACTTTCAACATCAAAATGCTGAAAGCATGAGAACTTTTGAATGAATACAGTAGGAGCAATGTGATAAAGAATGTCATAGGCGGACAGGAGATAACCAGCAAGACCCTGTGGAGGTGTGGAACTTTGTATGGTCTCATTCTGCAGGTCAAGAATGTATCCCGCTGTGGGGTCCTCAAGTTTTTCATGAAAAATATTAAAGGCTGTGCAATATTCTAACAGATAGAGAGTCGAGGGGTTCAAGAGCATTTCAGCACTCAACATAAAAGTAAGTACCCTTTCTGGAAGCTTCCAGATGCCTTCAAGCAACTTAAACAGAGGCTGGATCACAGGAAGGTGTTCACCTGTAACATCTCCACCCCTGATTGCTCCTCCTGGTTCAATTTCAATTCTATATAAAGAGCCGAGGCAATCGGGATGCTGAGTAACAAGGAAAATGAACTTTGAATCCATTGGATTGTCCACTATCGTGGAATAGCGGCCTTCTTTCAGTATTTCTGGTGCACCAAAAAGAACAACATAATGAATACCCCAAATTCAGGACACTGGCCATGCCAGGGTTTTGGGTGAACAAATTACACATAAATTGAAAGCATATTCTAAATTCTTCATCATCGTCATCATCATCATCATAACTAGAAAGATTTGCAATTTCAAGATAAAAGCTTAGCCCTAATTATGAATCCATGGCCTAGGGTCACTACTGCAGAATCAAACTGAAGCGACGACTTTTTTTCGTCGTTTCAGAGCAAAAGTCGTCGCTTTAATGTTGAAGAGACGAAAAGTCGTCGCTTCGCAGTCGTCGCCTCATTTTCATCGTTTCAATGTTGAAGCGACGACTTTTGCACCAAAAGTCGTCGCTTCAAAATTCCAAGCGACGACTTCAAAATTGATCGCCTGAAACTTGAAGCGACGACTTTTAGTCGTCTCTTCAAAAATTGAAGCGACGACTTTTGGTCGTCTCTTCAAGTTTCAAGCGACAAATTTTGAACTGTTGTTTTAAGAATGAAGCGACGAATTTTGATCAATATTCGTCGCTTCAATGAAGACATTAAATTTGTAAATTAAAATTAAAACGACGAATATTGATAAAATTCTTCTCTTTTATTAAAAATTAATTCTTTAATATAATTGAATATTCATTCAATATCTCTATTAATTAAGCCAATTTGGCTTAGGAACTGCCAAGCATGTGATGCCTGCAATGTCCTTCCTTTTATATAAGTCTATAGTAAATTCAGTAAATAAAAGAGGGTTAAAACAGTAATATTCCAGACAATTGTGAGGATTTATCCGCGAGGCCCCCGCAACCGGTTTGACGTTCTCCCACTGGAACCAAAAACTGCTATGGAGAATTCATTCTCGGTGCCTCCATGGCTTGACTCCCAGCCCCGATCGCCTTCTCTTCCTATGGTTCACCGGCGCAATGGTTAATCTCCTACAAAAATGGTGTGTGCAACTTTCCTCTTCATCATATGTATTTGTTTCTCAGTATACAAGTCCCTATTTCATGTTCTATTTGATTTTTTTTTCTTAGTAGTTCTAAAACAGGTAATCATCTTCTTTGTTTGGTGTTCGCAGGGAGCATGACTGAAACAGGAAAAGTAGGACTTCAGAAATACAAAGGTACAAAGCATCTATGTAGTTTGATTCCTGTAATTGATGATTATTGGATTATCAGTATGTAAGGATTATTGGGTCATTAGTAAATAAGGATTATAGGGATATCAGTAAGTAGAGAATTGGGTTTGGATTGAGATCTTTTGTATAATGCGATATATTGTTCGAATCAATCTGCATAATGAGCATGTATTTTTTGGTTTTTGGTAATTGGTTTGATTTGATAATGAGAATTCGGTACAAAGTGTGCAACTTGGTGGGTTTAAGTTTGATTCTGGGTTGCTATCTCACCAACAAACTAATATCTTAGTTGAGAAACCTATACTGTACTTGAGATCGAGTTCTACAATTGACAACGTGTGTAGCTAATTGGTACTGATTACAATATGATCGCATCTAACCAGTGTGCGCAAGGAGCATCGAAGCCTTGACGGTTTCTTCTATCTATCGAATTGTGGAGCTACGGGTTTTCCAGTCTATATAATTGGTTGTCTTTCTCATTGTTCTTCACTTTAAGTTTTGATTTATGGTCTTTACTGGATTGATATTCATATCATTTGTTCTAATACCTGCTTAGTGAATATCATTTGTTCTAATACCTGCTTACTAGATTCATTTTTTTTTCCCAAATGAAACTGATTGATCTCTTTGATAATCTTTTGAAAAACTAGAAACTGTTAGTAAGTAATTAACAACTAGCATGGGCAGTCATGATGTATGGTCTTTACTGGATTGATATTCATATCATTTGCTCTAATACCTGCTTACTAGATTCATTTTTTTTTCCAAATGAAAAATGATTGATCTCTTTGATAAGCTTTTGAAAAACTAGAAACTGTTAGTAAGTAACAAAAAGGAACTAAAATTTATAGAGTTGATGGATAGATAACATGGGCAGTCATATTGTATATAAATGTTGAAATCCTTAAACCGTAAAATGTTATTCAAATTTAGAACCAGTGTATATATGGCAATACCTCTTTGAGAACATTTTCACCATCGTTGACAATCTTGGGAGATCCATACTTATTCTGCAGCACCACATTCCTTCCCTTTGGGCCCAGTGTAACCCCAACCAGCTCTGCCACCATGCTCACCCCTGCCTAAACCGCCAAATCGATCAACTAACCAATGAAATATAATGTCAGGCAAATCCCAGCAGAGAGCTTCAGATTAACAACTTACTAGAAACTTCTTTGTGACTGAACCATCATGGTTAAAGTAGAGGTCTTAAATAACCTGGAATATTGCAATGGTGCATTACATTATGGCTAACTGAGTTCAGTGTGTTGTTTCTCTTCAGCCTCAATAAAGTTTAAATTACCTGGAATATTGCAATGGTGCATTACATTATGGCTAACTGAGTTCAGTGGGTTATTTAACTGAGACAAATTATCATCTAATGTTACATACAATATTATTGCAGTTTTCTATGGATGGTGCTGAGGCTGGCTGAACTTTTGTAAAGCCTGAAAAGGAACAATTCAAGAGCAGGTTCAGGGTGGAACTGTAGTCGGTTTAAAAACTTGGTAAGAATCTAAGTTCCATTTTTTGTCTATTGACAATTTAACCATCTTTAACAGTTTTGGTCCTCGCAACAATATATCTAAGTTCCACTATGGCTTCACAAAGCTGTCTTTAAACCTCCTACGGAAAGGAACGCGTGCCATTTGAGAAAATGGGATGGGTTGATTGGTTGGTTGCTATAAGAAAATGGGACGCGTGTCAACTTATGAGGTGCAAGTTTGAGAAAATTGGTTGATTGATTGGTTGGTTGCACGCGTGCCTACTCCAAATTCAGAGCATTTGGTGATTTGTTGAGAAAATGGGATTTAGGTTTTTCCTTATGTGGGAAAATATTAAACATTACATAAGTCTGCTATAAGAAAAGATGGGGTAGAAAAGAAAAAAGCCTCCTGATATAAAGAACAAGCATGCGCTGCAATTGTATGTGCAGCTACATTCCCTCTGCGATTAACACAAGTAATTCTCCAATTACCCTCCATGATGTGTCAAGGTAGAGTTGAGATCATAAAGTCTTCCAAGTATTGAGGTATTAGCCTCAACAAAATCACAAAGCTGTCTTTGAACCTCCTGCGTCTCCTACTCCAATATGGCAAGAAAGAAGCCCTGCTCTAGCTATGAAGTGAGATAGAACTGCTAGATGGATTTCTGCATGGAAGAAGTCCTGAAGTAGCTATCTACTATCTCTTTAATATCGGTTTCTTAGTTTATCATGGTAGTCTATTCTGGCTTATACGGATGTTAATTATATAATTTAATTTGTTTCTATTGGGTAGTAAGAACCATTTATGTGTTCTGCATATATGTGTCGCTATTTATCTTTCATGTTATATGCAGAAGTAGTTGCCATAGTTCAAGCATATTTTGGACATAAGAATTGATTTTCCGAAGAAGTTGAACATTTATATATATGTTTCCCTTTAATATTTTGTACAAATTCCTTTGCTTTTTATGTTTTACAATTTGTAATGGACATTTACAAGAGGCAAAAGCATCCTGAACAAACAACTTTTTAGTGAAGGTAGATTATTTTCATTTTTGTGCACGATACTTAACCATTATGAACTCTCTTGACAATAATTTTTGTTTCCACACATGGTGGAATATTAAGTGTGTTGAGAAGTTGAAGCAAAATATTGAGGTAATTTATTTAATGGATTGATTTAATTGACTTACTTGATTGAATGACTTTAACACTTTTTGTTAACTACAAAGCTCTTCAGATAATTGGAGTAGGAGTATAGCAATAAGTGTTAAAGTCCTTCAATCAAGTAAGTCAATTAAATCAATCCATTAAATAAATTACCTCAATATTTTGCTTTAACTTCTCAAGACACTTAATATTCCACCATGTGTGGAAACAAAAATTATTGTCAAGAGAGTTCATAATGGTTAAGTATCGTGCACAAAAATGAAAATAATCTACCTTCACTAAAAAGTTGTTTTGTTCAGGATGCTTTTGCCTCCTGTAAATGTCCATTACAAATTGTAAAACATAAAAAGCAAAGGAATTTGTACAAAATATTAAAGGGAAACATATATATAAATGTTCAACTTCTTCGGAAAATCAATTTTTATGTCAAAAATATGCTTGAACTATGGCAACTACTTCTGCATATAACATGAAAGATAAATAGCGACACATATATGCAGAACACATAAATGGTTCTTACTACCCAATAGAAACAAATTAAATTATATAATTAACATCCGTATAAGCCAGAATAGACTACCATGATAAACTAAGAAACCGATATTAAAGAGATAGTAGATAGCTACTTCAGGACTTCTTCCATGCAGAAATCCATCTAGCAGTTCTATCTCACTTCATAGCTAGAGCAGGGCTTCTTTCTTGCCATATTGGAGTAGGAGACGCAGGAGGTTCAAAGACAGCTTTGTGATTTTGTTGAGGCTAATACCTCAATACTTGGAAGACTTTATGATCTCAACTCTACCTTGACACATCATGGAGGGTAATTGGAGAATTACTTGTGTTAATCGCAGAGGGAATGTAGCTGCACATACAATTGCAGCGCATGCTTGTTCTTTATATCAGGAGGCTTTTTTCTTTTCTACCCCATCTTTTCTTATAGCAGACTTATGTAATGTTTAATATTTTCCCACATAAGGAAAAACCTAAATCCCATTTTCTCAACAAATCACCAAATGCTCTGAATTTGGAGTAGGCACGCGTGCAACCAACCAATCAATCAACCAATTTTCTCAAACTTGCACATCATAAGTTGACACGCGTCCCATTTTCTTATAGCAACCAACCAATCAACCCATCCCATTTTCTCAAATGGCACGCGTTCCTTTCCGTAGGAGGTTTAAAGACAGCTTTGTGAAGCCATAGTGGAACTTAGATATATTGTTGCGAGGACCAAAACTGTTAAAGATGGTTAAATTGTCAATAGACAAAAAATGGAACTTAGATTCTTACCAAGTTTTTAAACCGACTACAGTTCCACCCTGAACCTGCTCTTGAATTGTTCCTTTTCAGGCTTTACAAAAGTTCAGCCAGCCTCAGCACCATCCATAGAAAACTGCAATAATATTGTATGTAACATTAGATGATAATTTGTCTCAGTTAAATAACCCACTGAACTCAGTTAGCCATAATGTAATGCACCATTGCAATATTCCAGGTAATTTAAACTTTATTGAGGCTGAAGAGAAACAACACACTGAACTCAGTTAGCCATAATGTAATGCACCATTGCAATATTCCAGGTTATTTAAGACCTCTACTTTAACCATGATGGTTCAGTCACAAAGAAGTTTCTAGTAAGTTGTTAATCTGAAGCTCTCTGCTGGGATTTGCCTGACATTATATTTCATTGGTTAGTTGATCGATTTGGCGGTTTAGGCAGGGGTGAGCATGGTGGCAGAGCTGGTTGGGGTTACACTGGGCCCAAAGGGAAGGAATGTGGTGCTGCAGAATAAGTATGGATCTCCCAAGATTGTCAACGATGGTGAAAATGTTCTCAAAGAGGTATTGCCATATATACACTGGTTCTAAATTTGAATAACATTTTACGGTTTAAGGATTTCAACATTTATATACAATATGACTGCCCATGTTATCTATCCATCAACTCTATAAATTTTAGTTCCTTTTTGTTACTTACTAACAGTTTCTAGTTTTTCAAAAGCTTATCAAAGAGATCAATCATTTTTCATTTGGAAAAAAAAAATGAATCTAGTAAGCAGGTATTAGAGCAAATGATATGAATATCAATCCAGTAAAGACCATACATCATGACTGCCCATGCTAGTTGTTAATTACTTACTAACAGTTTCTAGTTTTTCAAAAGATTATCAAAGAGATCAATCAGTTTCATTTGGAAAAAAAAAATGAATCTAGTAAGCAGGTATTAGAACAAATGATATTCACTAAGCAGGTATTAGAACAAATGATATGAATATCAATCCAGTAAAGACCATAAATCAAAACTTAAAGTGAAGAACAATGAGAAAGACAACCAATTATATAGACTGGAAAACCCGTAGCTCCACAATTCGATAGATAGAAGAAACCGTCAAGGCTTCGATGCTCCTTGCGCACACTGGTTAGATGCGATCATATTGTAATCAGTACCAATTAGCTACACACGTTGTCAATTGTAGAACTCGATCTCAAGTACAGTATAGGTTTCTCAACTAAGATATTAGTTTGTTGGTGAGATAGCAACCCAGAATCAAACTTAAACCCACCAAGTTGCACACTTTGTACCGAATTCTCATTATCAAATCAAACCAATTACCAAAAACCAAAAAATACATGCTCATTATGCAGATTGATTCGAACAATATATCGCATTATACAAAAGATCTCAATCCAAACCCAATTCTCTACTTACTGATATCCCTATAATCCTTATTTACTAATGACCCAATAATCCTTACATACTGATAACCCAATGATCATCAATTACAGGAATCAAACTACATAGATGCTTTGTACCTTTGTATTTCTGAAGTCCTACTTTTCCTGTTTCAGTCATGCTCCCTGCGAACACCAAACAAAGAAGATGATTACCTGCTTTAGAACTACTAAGAAAAAAAAATCAAATAGAACATGAAATAGGGACTTGTATACTGAGAAACAAATACATATGATGAAGAGGAAAGTTGCACACACCATTTTTGTAGGAGATTAACCATTGCGCCGGTGAACCATAGGAAGAGAAGGCGATCGGGGCTGGGAGTCAAGCCATGGAGGCACCGAGAATGAATTCTCCATAGCAGTTTTTGGTTCCAGTGGGAGAACGTCAAACCGGTTGCGGGGGCCTCGCGGATAAATCCTCACAATTGGCTGGAATATTACTGTTTTAACCCTCTTTTATTTACTGAATTTACTATAGACTTATATAAAAGGAAGGACATTGCAGGCATCACATGCTTGGCAGTTCCATAAGCCAAATTGGCTTAATTAATAGAGATATCTTAATATTATTAATTACTATTAATGGATATACTATATATATATATATGACATATTTGATATTTTTAAGTACTACATATATCTTCAACGTATTCTTACCTTATTGATCCATATATCCAGCCTACATATATGTAAATTTCTAATTACCTAATTTAGATGTTTATTTAAGATGTTTTTAATTATGCTAAATTAAAGTAACAAATCTAAATTAGTGTCAATTATCTACCCTTAATTGAATGAAATAAAATCGACATACTCAATGTGGATCATTCACTAGGTAATTTCATATTTCAAATTTTATGAAAAATATGGGTGACCGTTTCGATGTGGGATAAGTTTTATGAAAAATACGGTTCACCGTTTCGATCGAGCATCGAGCGTTCACGAAATAAGTTGATTTTTCTACTCTACATATATTTAACTATAATGATCACATCATACTTTGTGAATTTAGCCATTATAATGACAACATGCTTACTAATACGGTATAACTTGATTATAATATTATACTCAAGTGTATAACTTTTCGAAGCAACTATATAAAAGAAGTCAAATTTTGAAAAACGCTGTGAAATAACATTTGTTCGTTATGATAAAATAAGATGATGGTTAAAACACTTAAATCAGACAAAGTTAGAGCCCCGATCGATGCGGTCAACCTTATTTAAACGTATCTCTCTCTATGGGGAACGATAGTATCAGGAGGTAAAAGTTACCAAATTCTTACATAGCTGATTACGTCTCATCTATTTGAGAGTTTAATGTTTAGAAAAGTCGACGAAACAAGGTCATTTAAAGGTACGTAATAGCGTTTTCGTGGGATAAGTTTTATGAAAAATATGGTTAACCGTTTCGATCGAGTATCAAGCGTTCACGAAATGAGTTGATTTTTTTACTCGACTTATATTTAACTATAAAGATCACATCAGACGGTCAAAATTGTCATTTTATGAATTTAGCCATTATAATGACAACATGCTTACTAATACGATATAACTTGATTATAAGATTATACTGAAGTGTATAACTTTTAGAAGCAACTATATAAAAGAAGTCAAATTTTGAAAAATGCTGTGAGATAACATTTGTTCGTTATGATAAAATACGATGATGGTAAAAAAATCACTTAAATCAGACAAAATTAGAGCCCCGATCGATGTGGTCAACCTTATTTAAACGTATCTCTCTCTATGGGGAACGATAGTATCGGGAGGTAAAAGTTACCAAATTCTTACATAGCTGATTACGTCTCATCTATTTGAGAGTTTAATGTTTAGAAAAGTCGACGAAACAAGGTCATCTAAAGGTACGTAATAGCGTTTCGATCCAGCATCGAGCGTTCACGAAATGAGTTGATTTTTCTACTCTACTCATATTTAACTATAATGATCACATCAGACGGCCAAAATTTTTATTTTGTGAAATTAGCCATTATAATGACAACATGCTTACTAATATGGTATAACTTGATTATAAGATTATACTCAAGTATACAACTTTTCGAAGCAACTATATAAAAGAAGTCAAATTTTGATTATATATACAACTGTCATTTAAGAGGAAGTATAACGTGATTGATGAGAAAAAAAAAAAAAAAAAAAAACAAGCGACGAATATTGATCAAAATTCGTCGCTTCACTTATCGTACAACGATGAAGTCTACAAAATTGGTCGCTTCAATATTTATCTAGCGACGAAGATTGAATAAAACCAATATTGGTCGCTTCAATAATTTGTGAGCGACAAATTAGAAGCAAAAGTCGTCGCTTCAACAAATCCAAGCGACGAGTATTGAATAAAACCAATATTGGTCGCTTCAATAATTTGTGAGCGACAAATTTGAAGCAAAAGTCGTCGCTTCAACAAATCCAAGCGACGAGTATTGAATAAAACCAATATTGGTCGCGTGGATGTTTTGAAGCGACGACTTTTGCTTTTGCCATTTCATTATTCGTCGCTTCAACACATCCAAGCGACGAGTTTTGAATAAAACCAATATTGGTCGCTTGGATGTGTTGAAGCGATGACTTTTGTTTTTCCTATTTCATTCTTCGTCGCTTCATTGCTTTGCTGCAGTAGTTTTCAATTTCAAGGTTACTCTCATTGATTCACAATGTATATTCACACCAAGAAACTACAATCAAAGAGAGAGGAAAAGACTATAAATCAAAAGAGATGGAAGCAATACCTTTTATTCCGGACATAGAAGCCATCCCCAAAACTCAAGCGAAGCTGTGATTGCAAAATCAAACATAAATCAAAGTCCACAAATGTAATGAAATGAGGCGAAGAACGAGAAGGAGAAACGAAGCTACGATGAGTACCTGTAATGGTGGAAGATGATGACCTAAATCTGCAGAGTCGGAAATTGAGTCTTGGGAGAGAGAGTGTGAGTCTTGAGAGAGAGAGAGTGTGAGTATGAGAATGGAGAAGCCTGAAACGACTAAAGGGGTAAAGTCCGGCGTCATTTTGATATAAGCTTCTAGAAGCTCCGCTCCTTCTTAGCACCAACTAGGCACAACAACTTTTCGTTTAAGCGGCAAAATACATTTTTGGTGGACTTGTCACTTTCTTTTTCATGTCACACTTCTATTAAGAAAACTCATAGTGTTAATTTAATATATTAAGAGTTAATTATAGAGAAAATGTGTCAAGTATTTTTATGGTATCAATAAGAAAAGAACTTTTTATATTAAAGAATTTTTTTTTTTTGGTCGTGATATAATCCTACGAAATGTACACGACAATTCAAACATCAAGATTTTGTTTAGATTAACATGTGAAGGGACGTCTATAGATATGATCGAGCTTAACGTGACCTGATAATGCAATATAAAATTATACGTAATCAGTGTAATAGTACTATATTTTTATATCGAAAATAAGAGAAAAGCGTGTATATATAATGCGCCAACGTTTGTTTTGTAAAAGTGACACCGTTTAAACAACCCAATATGAAAGAATTAATATGAATGGTTTAGTTCGAGATTACCTTCTCCTTTGTTTCTCCTTTCTCCTCCATTTATCAAACACAGCTTAATTAAGCTTCCTCCTCCCTGCAGTTTGCAATCTGAAACCAATGCAACCGATCAATCTTCTTTGTCCTCGGCCTCCTCCTCCATCATTTGCCATCCCGAAATGCTTTTGCACCATCAAATACTGGAGTTGGTGGCGTTCGTGTTCATCATCTAGCTAGCCTCATTGCCCTACTCTAGATATATTTCGAATCACCTAGAAGCCATTGTTTATATTGCAACTTTGCAGGCAATGCACACCCCATAAGAACTCAAGCCACGATCTTTTATTAAGTAGCTAATTGCTGTGAGGTGAGGTGTAACGTACTATTTATATAATGATTCACACACACATATATATATAGTTCATATCTATAGCGAACCTTTGTTTTGAACTTACAGTGCGAAGTTCAGTTTTTAGCACATTTTTCAGTTATATTTTAACATCTCTACCGTTCAAATGGTATAACCTAATGTGTGTGTGTATATATATATATATATATATATATATATATATATATATAAACTATATATATATATATATATTTTTGAAGCTTTATGAGAAAAAAAAAAAGTAACATGAAACAGTTACATTATTCATGAGTGAGCTAGCTAGGACTAGGATGATCGATTATTTACCTTGCCCTTGTTTTTCTGCTTCACCTTCGTCTTCCTCCGTGTTTGCATGCATCAGAAATGCAGGTTCTTATATATCTATCTGGTGCCTGCTGCATCGACACATGGTATACGAGTCCATCAAAACCATTAGATATGTATCCTGATCGATCACATTCTCTGCAAAAACATAAACCAATCACGATCGCTCAATAAACACAAGAATCTACCAATGTATTGAACTATATACATATATAGCTAGTGAATTGAAAGAACGGCTCACCTGAGACCGGAGGTACACTCCTCGATATGTCGAACGCAAAGGGCTTGAATTGCCTCCCTCCTCCTTCAAAGGCAGTTTTGAGACATCCACTTATCAGATGCTTAGCTAGCTTATGCCAGTTAATCATCGACATCTCTATGATAGCCTTCTTCTTCATCATCATCGCATACCTAATAATCAGCCAAAAAAAAAAAAAAACATCAATCGAGGATCACCATGCCTTTCATAAAAACATTGAGGACAAACAAAAGGGGAGCTAGCAAGCAATTAGATCGATCCCGGCCTTTAAGATTAGAGCAGTAACAAGGTCCAAGCTAGGCATCCAGTTAATCGATCTGATCTAAATTCATATATACGTACCCCTAAACGTACAGTCGTGGATATTCGATCATCTCTGATCCCAGTTCAATTTCAAGACGTAATAGAATAGAGAAGAAAAAGACGTCGATACTAACGATACTAAACATAATTCTTAATTATTAGTAAGAAGCAGCGCCTGGTTGGTCAAATAAGACGAGGCTTTCTACAAAAGAACTCATGGGCACGGTTGGTGAGATGGGTTCATATAGACGTGTTGATGTGTAATGTGGGTCGATATCAAAATCTTTTACTTCTTCAGTCTCCAGATTCAGAACTTGCAGATAATTTGGATAGCGGCCTAACCGGACTACTAAATCGCAACTGCTCATGAAACCAAAAGGGGGCCTTGGCATCTCCCCAAAGCCAGAAATCTTGTATAATCTAGTCCATGATTCCACAACTCCATATTCTTTCATAACCCACACTTGAAGGAACTTGAGCTCCCTTTGGTATCCAGATTCAATCAAGGCAAGGCACTCCTCGTAGTTTAAAATGTAGTAAGAGGAAAGATGTTCGTATTTTCTCAAAGCTTCAGGCATCTGCATCTCGCCAAATAACTCAGTTTCCATATCGAACAACACAATCACGTACTCTTCATCCTCTCTTTTCTTTCCATATTTGGTAAGGGTTTGATTCCAATGTGAGGCACCATTGATGAATATAGATTCACAGCTAAGCCCGAAACAAGAAGGGACAGAACCAGCAAGACTCCTCCATGATCCCCTAGCTAATGAGTAAACCATTTCTGTTTCTACACCTTATTTTGCTTATCAGCCCTAACTGGTTCTGCTTCAACTTTATCACTTACGATTCTCAAAACCTTATAGTCATTGTTTCTCGAATCATGGCCAAATGCATGAGTTTGTCGAGACATATAACGCATAATAAAACCAGGCATCGGTAAGATCACAAACTTCCTGACCGTAGGGCTCCAAATTATTACGGGACTGTCAGTAAATTCAGATCCAGAAGCTGCAAGACATATGACCCCGTTACAAGTTCCGGCTATCCTTTGATGCCAGCCGAAAGGCCCGAAACAATGAAACGGCCAGAATTTGTCCACATATTTCGACGGATATGGAAGCTCAACATACTGATCGGTACCAAGTGCAGAATAATTATGTCGATACAGTGAGTAAATCTCCTTTTGCTCCCTAATCAGAAGGATGTGAACATTGTTCCGGCGGTACCAATGGATCATGCGGCTGAGATGGTGGCCAATGAAGGCGGAGCTTTTGATCAGAGAATTCCATGATTTGCAAACTGCTTTGCATGTGACTATGGATTTGAGAGGCAACCTTAACATGATATCGGTTGTAATTTCTACAGGAAGGGAGTCTGACATTGCTGACGATTCTTTAATTAGCTACTTAGCTGGATAGAATGCTGGGCTGATATGTAGTATGTTTGTAATTTTGTATACGAATTTGTAGGAAGACATAGCAGGACCTTGTTTTATAATAAAATAGAGTCGGTACATGCTTAGCCCTGAGCACGTAAAAATCATCCACGTAAAAATCATCCACATCCTATTACAAGATGGAAAGGGAATCTTTTCCCAAGTTGAACAGGGCAAAATTCAAACAAGTTGTAAATTCCAGCTATGTAATACTTTTAGACAAAAACAATGTATGGGTTTAGGGTTCGTTAGGGATTATAAATCTTGGACAGCAAAATGAGCTTCTTCGGTTGAGTCTTCGAAACTCAGAACCTGATTTAAACATTTAAGATGAGAAACACCACAATGATAAAAGTAAACAAGGTATACTTTGATTCACTTCAAATAAGGTGGATGAGAACATTTTATTTGATAAGGAAGCAGAGCTCGTAGAGAACAGTTTCCTGTATGTTCCTGTATATGGTGAGACCAATACCGCCTATAGACAGATTAACATTGCAGGACAGAGAGAGATGAAGAGAGACAAATCCCAATTTCAAAACAGAGTATTCAAGCAAAACCAAGTAAGAAGTTAGTATTTTAAAAGCCAAACTTGAATCGAATGCTGTAGATAACATCATCGTCTGCTTGAAAGGCCTTAGTTAACACTGCATCAGGGATGGAAGGCGTCGAAGCAAACAAATTAAAAGGAAGTACAGCAGAGCCTGGAAAGTGACTGTTGAAAGCTGTGAACGCAAGGGCCTTCCCTTTTCCAACGTTTAGCTGAAAGTGAACAAGTCCCCTTGGAATCACAAACATATGCCCAGCACTCAAGACCTTGGAGTAATACACGTGGTTAGTAGTCACAAACCCCACAAGCAGCTTTCCTTCAATGATCACCCCAGACTCACTTGCACGAGGGTGTGAGTGCGGCGGATTGATTCCACCTGGAGCATAGTCAACTCTGTTCATTGATATCCCAAGAGTGTTGAGCCCAGGAAATGCAAGGACATTTCCAGCTGTTACACTCACCCCATACAGATTCGTTGTGTTCCCTTCTTTGCTCAGTCCATCAAAGAAAAAGTCATCTGAGGTGATCTGTGATGTGGGTTTGCAAGGAAAGCCATTAACTGATAAGGAAGAACTCTTATCTGCAACGCAGAAGTCTTGCAATGGATCAGGGTCTGCAGAATGGGAGGGCAGAGGAAGAAGAAGCAGTACTGAAAGTGTGAGGCAGAATAGCTGGTGGAAGCTTAAGCCTGGTGAGGTCAACATGGCTGCAAAAGAGCTTTGCTTTCAAAACTAAGTACCTTCAGAGATTACAGACCCTGATATAGAATATTCTTTCCCTCCTGAGGTGAAATTTCTTTGATTCAGGGAAACTACTAGAAACTACACAAGTAACCTATCACAGCAAGAATTCAACAAAGTAGCATCAACAATAAGGTTAAGGAGACTTCAAAAAACCAACCAAATACTAATGCACTGATGCTTTACAATGGTCAAAAATCATGATCAGAAATTGGTTGGGGGTTAGTGGGGTTTGAAAAAGGATACCGTGATAAGGAGAGTAATGAAGAAGTCTAAACAAGCTGGTAATTTCCAAACAGTTGACTGACTTGGTACCATCTAGTTGCTTATTATCTAAATTCTAAAGAATTATGTCTAATTGCCTACCAACTATAAACATAATTTGTTTATTTCATATTTCTGTATTGGGGTACTTGAGTACATATATAATGGAATAATGGGACCTAAAAAGATTTATAATTGGTCGCAACAGTTGGCTCTCAAATAAGTATTGAAGATGTTAGTCATGTCTGATGGGAGTAGACTTACATAAGCATGAAGAGTTAGGAGGAACATGTTTGCAGTCAACCTATAAAACCAATTATAATTAATTGGGGAATTCAAAAGGGCATTGGCCCATAGGTTAAATCTAATCCAACTACATCACATTACATGCAATTTCCCAAACGCTATGGAAGTCATGGAACTAGTACAGCATAATATTGAGTTTATGAATTTATCTTAAAGATGACAAAAGTGGGCAAAGGCACAAAAAGAAGAAGATATTCATCCTTCATCCTTAAAACAAAGTTTTTCTGTAAATTCTGTGATCCAAACAATACAAACTCAATGGCATGACCTAAAGATGGTAGAAAACTATTTCTCTATTTCTATTAATTTAAAGGTGCTGGAATCAGCCTGACCTCTCAACCCCAGCAGATCAGAACTTTCACCTCTTCAATTAACAACCCCAGTCCTGTATCTCAGGCATACTGGTCTAAATTTCTTTTACGGGTCGCAGGGGAAGAGAGTCCAACTCCATGAGGATCCATCTAGGCAGAAAGTTTCAAGGTTCTTATCAAAGTTTCATCCTGCATATATAAAATGAATTAGATAAAAAGTAATCAGATGTTATCTGAGTTTGACACAAAGGGGAAAAAAACCATAATCACACCTATCTATGGCAGCTGTGCTGATTGGAATCACACCCGTTGGGGACACAAGAGCATCAACCGAAACATCATGTTGGGTGACCGGTATAACCCCTTCATCCACTATTTGTGGAGAATACGATAGTGCAACTGCAATAAAGTTTCCAATTTTAACTAAGAATAAAACATGACCATATTATCAAATACACTGAAATAGTACTTTCATAAAAGAACATACCAAGAAGGGGTTGCTTCCAATTGCGTGCCTTCGCAAGCTCTTGGTAGTTCCTCAGAAAAGTATCATAATATCTGTAGAAGACCATGGGTTAAGATCAATGATTCATATATCTGAATAATATAATAATTTTTTTGGTTAAGAAAATATAATACTCAAGTTTGTTCCATGTAAGAACTTATAGACCAGAGACAGTATTCACAGCACTAGCAGCCTTATCCACAAGGACATATATAATGACATTTCCAAACAACTCAGCTCATGTTACTTGAAAGACAATAAAATCTTCATACAAGACAAAATGCATAATCCTACCCTCCGCCTCGACCCAAACGTCTCCCAGACCTGTCAAATGCTAGTCCTGTAAGCAAGGAGGATAAGCAAATGCAGTCAACTAGAGTTTGGATTTGACACTTATATCAGATACTGAAAATGAGTGATCAAATAAGAAAATAAGCAGAGAAATGTTGCCTGGTAAGAGGAGCAAATCAACCGGATCATTTGCCTGTAAAACTGTACAAAGATTCCGGGATCAGTTTAACCCAATCATATCTACAAATTTACATTTATTTAAATCTCTGAAGCTAATGAGGCATTCTGGCAAGAGTTTATTTACACCGAAGTACCCACTTCTACTTTAAGACAATAAAAACAAACGATGCCAGGACTGAGGCTTTCTGGAAAGCAAAGGCCAGTCTAAACTACATCTGAGTGAAGAATGACAAATATGTCATGAGTTTCAAGAAAATGAATAAACTAAAGGCTCTCTACATTTCTAACTGAAAACCCTGTCTGATAACATGGTTTTAGACAATCAAAGTCTTTAGATTATACGATACACATAAAGAGAAATAAAAGACACTAAGCATAATTATATAGTTTGAGACTTAATCAGCATTATTATAATTGATCCAATCCTAACTTTTGTGATCTTCCCTTTCTGATAACTTCAAATTTTACTGTCAAATAATGAGGGCAGTAAGTCGAACTGGTGTTTCTAGTCTAAAGCACAGGTGCTATCAATTGTAAAGAAATTTACATATCACTTATAAGGGTTGTACAAAGTAAGTGAAACACTACCATCTTCGCGTTCAATTCCATCAGCATCCACCGCAGCCGGTTCTAAAATATCCATCGAATTCGCAACCAGATCATCAAGCCTTGAGATGTTGAGCATCCTCATGTGACTATTCTTGTCCTCCACGCGCGGCACATAAAGCTTTTTCTTTACACCATCTTCACACAACACAACAAGCACATAACCAACCCAGAACTAAAACTCTCAAACATAATCCATATTAGGCTAAATAACTAAACTTTCAACACGGGTACTCATAAAAAACACACCTTCAACCGGACCCTGAAGAATCTCAGCCAACACTTTAGAAGTATCAACTTCACGCAAAGCAGCGCAGCTTATATAAGCACACAAACCCTGACTAGACTTAAACCAAGGAGCTTCCAACACAATGCTCTGAATCGCTTCATCTATGAAAAAAACACAAATCTTTATTGAAACATTGAAGGATTTCAAACTAGATAAACTACAAAGTTGGGTCGTTACCTTCCTGAGATCTGAGTTCTGGGTCCATTGACTTAAGGGCCTTCCGGACTTTAGTTCGGAGCAACCGTTTTTGCTTGAACAAAGCGTCGAGGTGGTCTTGGTTGTTGGTGGTCATTGTTGCGATGAAGCGTTGGGAGAATGAAGGCGGCGCACGGCGGAGGATCGGGGGGCGGCGGGAGTAAGAGGTCGCGCGTGGAAGTGGAGTTGGTAATGTGCACGGTTGGGTCATCAGCGCCACCAACAACCTTCCTGACATGTATGTATGCTTCCTCGTTGTCATGTTTTTTTTTAATACTTGGTCCTTGGAGATGTTGGTATTTGTGTTGAAGACACTCGAATGAGTTCTAACTTTACCTATTTTGTTTTAGGAGGAGTGAAGTTTTAGTTAAAATCCGACTAGTGAAAGGGAGTGAGTTCGACACTTCACATATAAACAAATTTTGATCGTTTTTGTTGTTTTTTTCAGATACAAAATGTCTAATATAAGATAAAATAAATATTTGTTGAGTTCAGTTTATATGATCATTTTTGTTGTTCTCTCTTAGAAATTTCATATGTTTAGAGAAATTGTTAATAAACAACTGATATTCGAGCAATACAAGATCCTTCTGCCTCAATTTATGTCTTTCTTTAGTCGGCTTACGGTGAATTTCGTGACAAATTCAAGAAGTAAATTTTAGAAGTTCCAACATTTAAAAATTTAATATGATGTCTCCTTTAAACTTCTTAATTCGAAATCTCTCAGTCACACAATCTGACTTTAACAAAATTTTATTTTCGAAGTCTTTACAATAAATAATGAGCGTGACGAGTAAAATAAGACTCATCATCGAGTACTGACTATTAGAAGGAACCTGACTAAGGCCCAGTTTGGGATTGATTCCCAAGCTGCTTTTGGGGTCAAAAGTGATTCTGGGCCTAATTTTAAGTGTTTGGTAACAACCCATAAAACTGATTTTAGAAGAATTGATTCTCTTAAAAGTGGATTTTGGAGAAGCAGGATAAGAGATGCTTTTGCAGGAATCAGTTATTTTTGTAACAAATGGTAATATTTGTTTTTTCTTAGATTGTGATATACTAATCTAATTAAATAATAATCAATCATTTACTATGGCGTTAAGAAATCTTATGTAATATTGTGGATTAACTTTATAATTATATACAAAAGAAACAATTATTTATTTTAATATCAATTTATAACAATTCATATTTTTGTCATTATACCATCCAAAACAATTTTTACTTATAACTCACCAAACACACGAAATTGCTTTTTGGTTCTCACAGCACTTTTAAAAACAGTTTACCAAACACCTCAGCTGATTCTACTCACAGCAGATTCAAAAGCAACTCTGCTCACAGGAAATTCAAAAGCAATTCTGCTCACAGCACAGCAATCCCAAACTGGGCCTAAATAGAGTATATGCATTTGCTTGTTATTCCAATAGTGATTGAAGTTTTGCACGCCAATTTCCTCGAATGAAAATGATCTCATACAGAGTATTGGGATAAAATTGAAAATACACGAAATACAGAAGACCAAATACGCAAATACCTATAACTTGAAGGCATTCTTGAATCTCTCTGTTTAACACACAATTGTGCCTATCACCTGCAACCAAATTTGATCTTCACCACCCAATCCCTTCTCTCTCTCATTTTCTCTCTCTATTCCCCAAAAAAACCTAACCCTAATCCCCAATCTCCGATGGCCTAGAATCCAAAGCTCCACCACCGAATCAAGAGCCGAAGACGATGGCGCCGACGGCCGATCTGGAGCGGCAGATCGAGCACCTGATGCAGTGCAAGCCGCTGACGGAGGCGGAGGTGAAGACGCTGTGCGAGCAAGCGAGGACGATTCTCGTCGAGGAGTGGAATGTGCAGCCGGTCAAGTGTCCGGTCACCGTCTGCGGCGACATCCACGGCCAGTTTCACGACCTCGTCGAGCTCTTCCGGATCGGCGGCAGCGCTCCCGATACCAATTACCTTTTCATGGGCGACTATGTAGGTCAGTTTCGTAATTTCTCCACTCTCTTGTTGCTTCAATGTGTGTATTGTATTGATTAATATGTTCATTTCATGTGTGGTCAAGATTTGATATTGGAATGAGTTTTAGATAATGTGAGATGTGAATGTTACAAAAGATTGGTAGTATAGATTAGATTAGATTAGATAGTGGCTTATTGTCTAGGAATGTTAATTAAGTTTATTTAAGAGCTTAGATGTTGAACTTGGTTCTGGATAGATTGGATCAGTCACTAGTCCTACTTTCGAGTTCAATAGAATCCGCAGGTCCGACTTTTCGTGTGCTATATGGAAGGATTAGTTGTATTTGTTTGTTTGTTAAGGACGAGTCGATCATTCTGTTTTAGTAGAAGATGGTGTTCACAGCATTTTTCAGTGATACTTAAATTTTCTTTTGGATTGTGCAGATCGAGGATACTACTCGGTGGAGACTGTCACACTTCTAGTGGCGCTGAAAGTACGTTACAGAGATAGAATTACGATTCTCAGAGGAAATCATGAGAGTCGGCAAATAACTCAAGTGTAAGTCTTTACTCTTTTTGAAGTTTTCTTTCCAAAAGTGAAACCTTATGAGTATTGATTGTGGAAGTTAGGTTGTGAAGCAGACTACTGTTGTGAGATAACTCCTGATTATTGTATAGATGGTTTTACCTTTATCGTCTTCATTTATTGATATATACTGCCAAAAAGTTTTTAACTTTCATTGGAAATCTTGTACCAGACTATTGGTTGTTAACTCTCATTAGTCCTGATTAATATATATGAACTTTTGCCTTTTCAGGTATGGGTTTTATGATGAGTGTTTGAGGAAATATGGAAATGCTAATGTCTGGAAGCATTTTACTGACCTTTTTGATTATCTGCCACTGACAGCCTTAATTGAGAGTCAGGTATTAGTTGAATGTGGAAATGCTAGTGTCTGGAAATACTCTCTTATCCCGTTATTCCCCATTATCTCATTTAACAAGCATTGGTTTTCATGATCCTTTCAGATCTTCTGCTTGCATGGTGGACTTTCGCCCTCTTTGGATACCTTGGACAATGTTCGGGCTCTTGATCGTATACAAGAGGTACAGTGGAATTTTCCAGTTCACGCGTACTTTCAGAGCATGTAACACAACATACTTGTGCCCATTTCTCATATTAGACATTTTCTTAGATATTAATGTATGTACAGCCATAAGCATCTCTTGTGTAAGCTGGTCTGGCACTTTCATATCGCGTATGTGATGCGTGTATGTACTTGATTCTTAATTACCCCTCCCTTGACCAGGTGCCTCATGAGGGTCCAATGTGTGATCTCTTGTGGTCTGACCCGGATGATCGATGTGGTTGGGGAATATCTCCTCGAGGTGCAGGGTATACTTTTGGCCAAGATATAGCTGCACAGTTTAACCATACGAATGGGCTGAGTCTTATCTCTAGAGCTCACCAGCTTGTTATGGAAGGCTACAATTGGTGCCAGGTTAGTTTCATATGAAGCAGAAATATTTTTTCAAATTAATGCTTTTAAAGTTCAATTGTTTGAATTCTGCTTTATCTTTTTAGGAAAAGAATGTTGTAACGGTATTTAGTGCTCCAAATTACTGCTATCGATGTGGAAATATGGCTGCAATCCTTGAGATTGGAGAAAATATGGAGCAGAATTTCCTTCAATTCGACCCAGCACCTCGTCAGGTTGAACCCGATACAACACGAAGAACTCCAGACTATTTTTTGTAATCCACCGATTAGCTATTCTTCTTGTTCCTTGTCGTGTTTTTGTAGATTTATCTCACAAAGAAGATGAGTTTTGATGTTCAGTTGAGAGAAAGACAGAAAGAAACATATCATTCTTTTGGTTAGAGTTGTTCTTATGCTTAATTTATGTGATTTATAGAATCTTCTCTTGGTAACAATTGCATCTTGTACTGAAATAGTTGAAAAAGATGACAGAAACACAATGACAAGCTATGCGTTTTTAAGAGCTGGATTGTATTTCAGTAGTAGAAAGCCTGTTTCATTGTTCAATTTCATGAACTTCTTGCATCAGGTCATTCTATGAAACTGCTTCCGTTAGATATGTCTTGTTTCTAGGAGTAGAGCCTATCCTCATGTTTCAGTAATCCACTCATGAACTCTTTAGGCTGGTATTCATTTTTTTTTAACTTGCACTTCCAGACATAGCGTAATATCAGGAGTCAAATGTATAGAGCAAAACTTTGGGGGACAAAAAAAGTAAAAAATAAAAAACTTTGGGGGAGAAAGCTCTATTAAGAGAAAAGTGATTATAATTACAGAAAAATCATATGCTTTTGGATCCACACATGAAGCAACAAGTCTACTGAAAGAGAAAAACTCGAGTGAATTAGTACAATTCAAGCAATCCATTTCAGGAGATTTCACAAGGTTCTTTTGATCCTCCAGGTCATCCCATATATATGAGATTTGCTTGTCAGCCGTGAAAACTGTTTCACCTCTTCTTTCTACTTTCTCTGAACTGCTGTCATTACGAAACACCAACAGTATCCTAGCATCTTCATAATCAAAATAGATTGAATACAGGTTAGTTACCGAGAAGCTGATCATGCATAATCAAGGTGAAGGTTTAGTAAATGAAGAATAAGGGGAAGTGTAAGAGTTTGTAAGATTCATAAGAAATTACCAGCAGAACTACAGGGATGAAGAATCTTAAGGTTATCCGTCCTTTTGTTCCTCTGGAGGCGGCGTCTTGTTTTGCTCCTTCTTTTGGTCCTCTAAAGGTGTCTTGGTTAGTTCCTTCTTTTGTTCCTCCGGATGCATCTTGTTTTGATCCTCCGTAGGCAGATTCAGAAGTTGCCGGAGCTTCTGTAGATTTTGAGTTATCTCTGTCAAAAGTTTTGTTCCTTCACTATCTTTCTCAAGTGTCTTAGCAGCATACTCTAGGAATCCAGTGTCTGATTCAAGAGCCTTCACCCTATCACTAAGATGAGACAATAGCGACAATTGTCTTGAAAGGGCAGCCTTGTTTCCATTTCCTGCAATATTAGAAAGACCAGTTAATATTCCTGTGTCGAAAACTCAAAACAGTTATACATACTCAATTCAAACTTGACTGTGCATGGTTGTATCACTTGTATGTGTTACCTATCTCATCCTCATTCAGACCATCTGGCAAGGAAAACCCATTACAAGATAAGTTTCTCTTGTCTAGCTTCTTGAGCCTCCCAAGGAGGTAGGTCTTCTCCCCTTTCAGTGGTTTCAAACTGTCACCAAGGGCAGTGTCTGGATTCTCCTCCTTTGCTGACCCGGCTTGATCATTCTGCGTGTTGTTTGCGCTTTGAGGATTACCAGATTCAGCAGCCTCATCTTGGTCCTTGTAGACAAATTCCTTCAACAATCCATATTTTTCCCTATAAGCATCTACTTCAGCCTCTAAAACCCTGAGATCCTCTTCTCTCTTGGCAAGCAAATCATATGTTGCTTCCAGGGCTTCTTGGTCATACTCCGCTTGCTCCTCCATCATTCTCTGATATTGCAATGCCTCCATCTGAACAGCAGCCTTCTCTGCTTGTAGCCTTGTGATCATAGCCATTGCTTCGTCGGCTGCTACAGCTGAAGCACTTCTTTCTTCGTCCAGTTCCATATACAGAGCCATTAGTGACTTCTTGTCCAAGCGAACCTGTCTCTTCAGACGTTGCAATATTGAATCACAATCTGCATCATTCGGAAGAGTTCCATCAACCGATTCCAAGACAAACTCGCTCTTTTCGAGTGGTGATTTCTTTGAAATCCTCATAGCCACCCTAGGACTATTTTGAGCTGAATCTGTAAGTGGGATGCCAAAGAACCTGTTTCCTTTACCATATATGGGAGTCCTATAAGCATCATCAGTTAACTCATCACCTTCTGTCAATATTGGCAGTGTAGCAGTTTTTGGTTCTTCCTTTTCTGCACACACAAATTCCATCCCCTAAAATCATTTCACTCTCGGAAAACACATTTTTCTAATGTTACTGTTAAGAGCTATTGGAATTAGGAATATCTTAAACTCTTCATAACCATAGATGACAATAGTAAATAAACCAAAATAAGTTTGTGGTTAGGAGACTCACGATTTTTCGAGTGTGCTCCAAACTCATCCTCTGGAATCTCAGACTCATTCTCAGACATAAACTTGAGTTCTGTGTATCGAATAGGGGGCAAGTCCAAACTAGGACTATCATCATTTTTCCTTAAGGGTGCTCGTGGAGAAGGTGTAGGAGCCTGCGCTTGCCCGGTAACACTCTTCCCTTTCTGGTAGGAGGAAGATCGACTTAACTTCAATGGCGCACCGCAACACGAACATCCTATGGTCATTCTGTCCCTACTCTTCTCAATCGTCCCTGCATCCTCCCATGTCCTTGCTGCAGGCACACTCAGCTGAATTTGATGTTGATCATCCTCCACAAAGCACTCGAGGTCCTTGTGCAAGATCCCAACTAGGGACTTGTATGTGTCAAAATCAGACTCTTTCTCGGTTGCAAATGATAGAAGACATGCCTCACACATCTTTCTTATGTCAGAAAGACTCTTGTGGTTGTGACAATAAGCAAGGTACGAAACATCTTTCTTGTGAGATTCACATATGGAATCATTGTAATAGAAACCACGACTTCTGTTAACGAAAATGCTATCGATCCTGGTGCAAAGCCAGCAGGGGGTTGTGAGCTCAAATAACTTGGCGAATTCATTGGCAACAAACGCAACAAAGCCATCAATGAAGAGCAGAATGATCAACGCCCATTCGAGCACAGCATAGACCATGAAGCGTGAGACCTGTCCCATGTTTTGCTCCACATATAGGGAGAAGCGTCCCTTTGTCATTGCCTTCTTGTCTGAACTCATGAAAACAAACGTAAAATTACCATCAACTTCTAGTGGGTTTAGATTGGAAACTGAAGGGAGTTACGAATATGGAGTCGAAAAATGAGTGCTCAGAGGCTGATGAGATGGAAGATCATGACCTTGGTGGAACAGACCGTGCCTAGATCATGACCTTTCCCCTGTTTCTGTTGTGTGATTTGAGTCTAAAGGAGAAGGGTAATGTTCCAAATGAAGGTTTTAAGTTTTGGGTGGTGGAATTCATTTGCCTACATATAGAAAACAAGCTTGGGAAAAATGGCGGTTCCTAGGCTAATTATGTACCTGAAATAACGGTCTATCATGCACTTTCCAACCAATTGGATAAGACTAACGCCAGCGTTTCCCTGGGAACAGAGTTAAACCACTGATTTGCCATACTCGAGCTTTCTGTTCCAGAAGAAATTTTAGGAGAATAGCGATGAGATGTACCTTCCATTTAGTTGTTCACGGTCTTTTTATTTTGTCCTTCTTAATTTTTAAGATCAAAGAGTTATTTTTCATATTTGAAACGTGAGTTCGAATTGATGAAATAAAATGTTCATTCAATGAAAAATAGGTAACCTAAGTAAGCAATTTCTTTGGTTCAAATATATATAACTGTATCGTAAGATTTGTCGTAGAACAGGCTGCCCGAAGGTTACTAGCTACTTGCTCATCTCTTGCGTAGAGAGTAACTTCTTAGCCTAATAAATCAAGAGAGGCCATTTTGATGAAACACAAGCTACTGTGAAGGAGCTAGCTTGAAGACAAAACATTTGCAGACATATACGGGGATCTGCTACCCTGGACCTGAAAATTAAAAAAAATTAAAAATAAAATAAAATAAAGACAGTTGATTCAATAGGTATACAACAGAAAGAACATCTCGATCTACTGAAAAAAGGTGGATATTTTGATGGTTTCAATTACCTGCAATAGACTAGTAGGAATTTGGATAAAACCCTGAAACAGAAGATCGACTTTTCCCAGAGTGCCTTGTGGAACAGGTGTGATCACATATAGCAAGCCTTTGAGTGTGTCAATGCTCCTCACAATTCCTAGTTCAACAGGGAATCAAATTGATGCTAGCATCAGACCATTGGTTATTTCCACTTAAACGTCCATGGACATCATTTAAACACACTATTCAAGAAATACAAATTGTTTTCGTGAACTGCATTACTGTTTGATAAAAAAATTCTATCGTTTAATCTACAGTTTCAGACACATGAGAACCAGAATATATAATATAATAATTGCTCATGCGCGCACACACAGAGTCAGATAAATGTGGCAGCACCAAGTTGTAAAACTTACCAAGACCAACACACCAAGGCAAATCTTTTGAGCCTTCAGAACTAACTGCCAAGCCAACAATGCTTCCATTCAAACTGTAGAATATTTCAGTACCTGGGACCTGGCAAAGAGAAATTTTTCTATTATAGACATTGATCAGAAGTCCCATGTTGACACAGAATCAAAATCCATGAATGGCCTTCAAAAAAATAAATATTCCAAAATCGAGTAGTCCTTGTCAAAAATCAAGATATGGAAACTTGCACAACACACATCAATCGACTGTTAGAACTAACCTGACAATGGAGATGTCTAATCTTAATGCTAGATATGGGAACTTCATAAGGAGGGTGAGATGCCAAAGCATGAGCAAGTTCTTTAATTTTAGATATGCTCAAGTTACTTGAAAAGCACTGCCTGAAATAAGCCATCAAACGTATATCGCGCAGCAGCCGTGCATCCTTTTGGACTAGAACCCTGCAATTTAATAATTTTAATGGAGATGAGATGTAAGACAGAACCAGCATTCATACATACTCTCATCTTCTGAAAGCACATGCTACTAAATAATATTTCAGTGTTTGATTAACAGCAATCGCCTCCGACAATTACTTTTAAGTACAAAATTTTTGGCACTTGGACTAGAACAGATAGAGGGACAAGGGTTGAAGAACACTAAATAGTAACGAACCTTGAAGTAAAAAGAAAGTAAAAGTAAAGATACCATTAATGAATCTACGCAGTAGGTGGGTAAGCAAAAACAGTACTAACAACCTCCATTCAAGTTGAGCTTTCCAGACAGTCCAGAAGAAAGAGAACTTACGATCTATTCAAAGAGTCCTGACGAGCTGAATTGATCTCTGTTAGATTTACCATACCATCATAATCCTCATCTAACCAAAACGGCCCATCAGGTAGATTCTTACTCTGAGCAGATATGTTTATTTTAACAACATGAGAAGGGGTCATATACTTCAACATATCCACCAAAAGATCATAACCAATACCTAGAACACAAGAGGGAAGAGGAAATCAATAATAGTATTAAACAACAGCCAAAAACCTCAAGCAGATTCACAAGACAGGCACTAGGGCGATATACGTTTGATGGAACTTAAGTAAGTGTTAGTTTGCATCTCACAAGGAAAAGGACTAGTGGGAAAGAATAATAAGAAAACAACCAAAAGTGAATACAAGACTGGAAGAATTTGATTAATTGCATCTAATAGGGGCAAATTAGACCAAGTTAAAGACCATACCTTTCACCCATCCAGGTGTATTCACAACGAGAGGCAATCCAATATTACTGTAATTACCACTGTTGCAGTACTCCATGCGATAGTAATCATATAAAGCACATATACAATTTAAGTATGTTGTTGGATTTCTTTTGGAAGAAACATCGCCAAAGAACAAACATCTGAGGGAAAAAACAACACATCAACTATCAGAATCCAAGATTCTATTCTTGAACCAAAAAAGGAAAAATGAAGACGGCCTATACTTGTAGTGGCAGTACAAATAACTTGCATTCATAAGATTTATGAACATAACAGCTCATGTTATGAACATGTAATCTGGGTCATAAACCGATAACTGTTGTCTTAATATTACCTCCAAACTCCAGTGCATGCAGTCTTTGCTATCTCAATTGCCACTTACAGGTTTCCATACCAATCAACTAGCTCCTAATTCCTCAAGTATTCCACATATAAAAGGTATCAACTCTACTATAACCTTATTCCAAGCCGTAACCTTTCCCATTTTCTTCACTAAAACTTTTCAGACATTTCAATACAAATAACGAAAAATTTCAATGAAGCTTGTCTCAGTTACAAAAATGCAGTTCAGTAAAAGAAACATTCAACAATACATAACAACTCTACTGCAGTAGCAAAAACCATAACCACTCTACTTCCAAGTAAAAAGAACTACAGCTAGGAACATAAACACTCCATACCTCTCTGCCGTCTTCATTTGTGGGATTGTCAAATCTACATTTAACCAAAAAAATAACACCAATTAGCAACCTTAATATATATATATATATATATATATATATATATATCTTTTCTTTGCATAACTATACAGTTACCTGGAGTAACCTCATCTACTACAGTCAGAGATAGAAACCCAGGAGGACTAAACTCAGGTTGACCAACATCAGTATCCAAGTACCCAACTTTCGTATACCTGTAACCATAAAGCACCAGACTTTAATTTTCCAAACACAAAAGATTAAAACTTGAACACAAATTTGAACTAAAAGCAAAGTGAGCAACTGACCGGTGGAGAAGAGTGTTGAGGAGGTAGCGGGAGAAGGTGGACTTTCCGCAGTTCTTAGCGCCGCAGACTAAAACAATGGGCTGTGGCGAAGTGAGGGAGTCGGAGGCGACGGCGTCGGCGGCGGAGGACCATTCCGGTGGTATGTATATGTTCGGCGACGGGTTTTCGGGTCCTGAAATTAAAGCCATTAAGGTTGACACAGTAAGTGCTTTTGAATTTGTGAGAGAAGAAGAGAAGAACGGCTTCTGAAATTTTATAGTAGTGCTACACGTTCATGTTGTGATTTGCTCTTAAGAATGAGATACTCATGGGCTCGGGTTCGGGTTCGGGTCATGCTACAACTATGTGTTTGGAGTTCTTATTCTTATTATTATTTTTTATATAAAAATGGCTATTAGGTTCTTTTTCTAGTTCAGAACTTCAGATTGTAAACTAATGTGTTACGATTTGGTCATTCAATCATCAGATACACATATAGTTTGTTCTGTCATCCTTGAATACCACCTGGCGACCTATATACTAATCCCGTTTCATAGTATTACGTCGTTTTAGTAAATATGTAGTTTATAGTTTATACACAGGGCCTAATTCACAACGGATCTTTCATATTGGCTTCTAAGTTGTAAGTTGTAACTACGTAATATGGCTGGTGGCCTGGGTTTCTCAATATGATAGTCATGCCATTATTGATTTAGTTAATGTTTCATGAAATGTAAATGATGCGATTCCTAATAGTTTCTCAATTTGATGGTGTTTTGTAGAATATCATAAGTATGTTATACAATAATTTTCTCAATTCGAAAATCATACAACTTTCGATTCAGTGAACTTTTAGCAATTTGTCAAAAATTCACTATATAATAATTTCTTAATTTAACTCTCAACAAACTTTAAATCGGTGAATCTAGCTAATTCTTTACAAAATATGAGATATGCGTTCTATAACAATTCCTAAATTAACAATTATACAATTTTCAATTCATTTAACCTTTCCGAAAATTTCAAAAATAGACGTAAAACATACACGGAATCGTACCCGAAATTTACTTTTCAATCTCAACTCTTTTAGAAAAAATCATCCCAACATTCTGTAAAAGAAATAAACAAAGAATTCCAATGGTATATTCACTCAACACTCTAGACGCCGGCCAAATCCCTCTCCCCAAAAACCCTCCACGGTTGGTTAACGGTGTAGTTAAAAGGCATTTCCGATCTCAGATCAACCGCCACGTGTCCAACCCACCACACATCTCTTTCAATTTAAAAAACCAACACACTCACACAGCAGAACACAGAGAGAGAGAGAGAGAGAGATTCCACCTTGACCAAGAGTCAAACCCCGTCTCGCTCAGATCAGACGGCCTCGTCATTCCTCATCAAAAATCCCAAACCTTCTCTATCACTCCGGGGCGCCAAAAACCCCAAAATCCATCCCCCAAAAAAAAAAAAAAAAAAAAAAAATCAAGAGAGAGAGGTGAGGTAGAGCTTAAAGTTTGAGTAGCTTATGCGGGAGTACCAGATTGGCAAAACGATGGAGCACCAGAATCTCGTGAAGCAAGCCCTAACGGCACTGTATCATCATCCCGACGACGCCGTTAGGATTGAAGCCGATCAGTTTCTCCAGAACTTTCAGAAAACCCTCGACGCCTGGCAGGTACGTCAGATTTGGTTTCTCTCTCAGCTTTTTCTCAGGTTTTGATCGCTATTCGATTTTCGGCCGAATTTAATTAGGTTTAGCTGCAGTTATCTGAATCGAGCTAATTGCTTAGGTGATTTTTTTCTGAAGATAATTTGAAATTGGAAAGATATCGTTGAATTTTGATGTGCAATTTTTGTGTTAATTTTCGAGTTTCCGAATTTTCGTTTTACGAGTTTCTGTAGAATATGATGGGTTTTTTTTTATTACATGTGTGTTTGTATTGCATTTTGTTCATTGAATCATTTCTGAGTTGAGCTTATCATCTCTCGAGTCTCGACTGTAATTCTCATAGTAGAAGCTCTATTGTGTTGTAGGTTGCTGATAACTTGCTTCACGACGCCACTAGCAATCTAGAAACTTTGATATTCTGCTCCCAGACCCTTAGAAGCAAGGTAACTTCTCCTTTTGCTCTATTGGTAACCGCTGTTTTCTATGTAGCGGGAGATGGTTAAGATTCAGTTTCAAGATTTGTTAATCTTTTGTGGGTTACGATGGCTGGTTTGGCCTTTGATTGAGACTTCATTTTTGTATCTTTTCCAGGTACAACGAGATTTTGAAGAACTTCCTTCTGAAGCTTTTCGCCCATTGCGCGATTCCTTAAATGTAAGTGAGCTTTCATTATCAAATTTATTTCATTGTTGAATTAATATATATATATATATATATATATATATATACACACACACATATATATGTAGAGTTGGTGTTTGTCACTTACAGTGGTTCATCTTATAATTTTACCTAGCTTACTGATACTGTCATGTTCTATTTTTTGTTTGCTTATTGTCTTCTCATAGTGTCTTACTCCAACAGTCTCTTGTTCATGGATGTTTTAATTGCAGAATTTATTGAGAGAGTTCCATAAGGGTCCCCCTAAAGTCAGAACTCAGGTATTGACCAGGAGCTACATCTACATTCATTCATTAAATAATTTAATAATCGTAAGAGCCAAGAGGATATTATTCTGAATAGCTTGCTGCTGTAGATTAGTATTGCTGTTGCTGCTTTGGCTGTACACGTTCCTGCTGAAGATTGGGGGGATGGTGGTATAGTGAACTGGCTTCGGGATGAGATGAATTCACATCCAGAATATATACCCGGCTTTTTAGAGCTACTAACAGTTTTGCCTGAGGTATGTCTTCTTTTTAGTAAAAATAACTTTTTTTAATGATGCTAATGTCTTGGCCCATGGAAATGTCAGAGATTTCATAAAAGTTAAGTAATGCCACATGGTAGTTATGGTTGTTCTGCGGACTGAAAAGGCTGTCATTGTGGTTTTGAGTTTGGTTGCAATCTGGCTTGTGGATGTACCAAATATCTGAGGCCCGATGAACTACTCCCCCTTACTAAAGTGGAGCCATATAATGAACTTAACTTATGACCTGGCTTTGTTTGAGTACACAATAATTGGTTAATAATCATCATTCTGAGCGTTCAAAACGTTCCTTAGTTTGAGATTGTAAATAGAAATGAACTCTGATTGAGTGCTTCTAGTTGCAGCCATCAAACCCCAATATACCTTCTCTCAAAGTTCTAATACTTTCCCATTTTGTCCTATTTGTTCTTTTATCTTTTAACATTTGAATGCGCATTGATAGAACACTCCTTTATGAATTGGGGAAGTGGCGGAGGAGCAAACTGACTTAATTTTTTGTTTCAATAAAAAAATGTAGTTTAATAACAATAAAATGGGATTCGTCTAAGGTACTCTAAGCTACAACATCAAAAGTACTCACCAAACAAAAAAGAAAGAAAGATGAAGAAACGATATATCGATAATAGTAATGTTGCTGGGCAAAAGTTATCATATACTTCAAACAGTTACTATTTGGCACCATTTATGTGCTTGGGTCTTCTTATTTAACTGAGAATTTTTCATTTATCCCAAACATTGTTATTTTGTTATTAGTGGTCTCATGTATCTTCCTAATATAACACTTGTATGCTGGAGCCTAGTTTTTCACCTGTTCCTGTGTTTTCTTCATGTCTTTACAAACAGGAAGTATTCAACTACAAGATAGCAGCTCGCCCAGAAAGACGACGCCAATTCGAGAAAGAGCTTACTTCTCAAATGGAGGTTGCTCTTAACATCTTGACAGCTTGTTTGAATATCAATGAGCTCAAGGAGCAGGTAGTAAATTTGTTTGTGAATGTATTTACTCTATTTCTGATCTTTGAAATGACTACAGTTTGCTTATGGTTACTAGTGTGCTTTATTTCTTTTCTATTATTTTTCCCTTTATCTTTAGCTTATTGGTTTTTCAGGTTCTTGAGGCATTTGCTTCTTGGCTTCGGCTGAAGCATGGGTACTCTCTCTCTCTCTCTCTCTCTCTCTCTCGAGTAGGGTTTCCTTTCTTGAACAATGCTCTCTCTCTCTCTCATCTCTTTTTCTTCAAATTCACTTTGGGCGGATCCTTGAGTAGGGTTTCCTTTCTTGATTAATGCTCTCTCTCTCTCTCTCTCTCTCTCTCTCTCTCTCTCTCATCTTTTTCTTCAAATTCACTTTGGGCGTATCCTTGAGTAGGGTTTCCTTTCTTGATTAATGCTCTCTCTCTCTCTCTCTCTCATCTTTTTCTTCAAATTCACTTTGGGTGTATCCTTGAGTAGAGTTTCCTTTCTTGAATAATGCTGGGTACCTCTCTATAGTATTTGTAGTGTGGCGACCACATTGAATTTTTAGGATTCTATTTGTTTTGTGAAAAAATGACACCAAACGTGGTGCATTTTGGAGATAGGTCTTTTGATGGCAAAATCCATATGCTAGGGTCTTGCAGCTGTTTTACAAGGATTTCTATGTGATCTAATCAGTGAAGTTTTATCATGGGTGTCTGAAATTTCTACGAGGGTCTTGAACCTGTGAATCACCTATATGTGGGCTGTGTCAGTTTCGTGTAATTGGGTTTAGGGTTTTGAATATAGAAGTTCTTGGTTTTTAACTTCTGTTCGTTTCAGGATTCCTGGATCTATGCTTGCAGCGCACCCATTGGTGCTCACAGCTCTTTCCAGCTTGAATTCTGAACTCCTTTCAGAGGCAGCTGTAAACGGTAAAACACCTTGAATAAGCTGATTATATAGGGAACTCTAAAACTTCGTTGCTTTCAGTTTATTATTTCACGTTTATGGTTCTAGAACTGCAAATAGGCAACCGGAAACATTGCTTTCTGGTTTAGGAGCTGATTATATAAGGAACTCTCTAAAACTTCGTTGCTTTCAGTTTATTTCACGTTTATGGTTGTCATGGTTTTTTAGCTGAATATGTTGTTTCCCTTCTTTCCCTTTTTCATTGCAGTTATTTCAGAGTTGATACACTATACAACATCTAGGGAATCTGGTGGTGTGCAAGTTCAAATGCCATTAATTCAAGTCATAGTTCCGCAAGTGATGAATCTCAAGGCACAGCTTAGAGACTCTTCCAAGGTATTGCATACAGAACTCTACAAGTTTTTCTTTGGGGAGTGGATTGTAATATATAACCTAATGGATAAGAATCATCAATTGTTAGCTGCATCCATGTAGTCAATACCTACAATAAGTATTGTAGACATGTTCGATTCTTCTGGTCGAAATTCCCACCCCCCAAAGTTACCTTTAAATACTTCTTTCCATGTTCTCTTCAACCTGATAATGTTTAGAGTGACTTGCCAAACTTTATTAGACATTAGTTTGTTGTTTTTTGTTTTTTGTTTTTGCAGTAGAGATGGAGATTAATAAATTTTATCATATGATTTCCTACAGTAGTGGATAAATGATATATAAAGTTTTGAACTCTTTTTTCACGCTACTGAACTCGATAAAGATAATAATTTGAGTTTAAAAACTGATCTTTACTTTTTTAAGAGAAAAATTCGATGAACCGTTTGCCTTAACATTATAATTGATTGCAAAAGACACTTTATTGATGGCTTTTAATTCTCTTTATTATCATTATTATTTTCTGTAAGGATGAAGAAGATGTGAAGGCTATTGCTCGATTATTTGCCGACATGGGGGATTCATACGTTGACCTGATTGCAACTGGTATAAATATCTCTCATCTACCAAACAACCCTCCCAGAAAGTGTTGCATGCCTCTTATGAATTATTATGAGGAGGCAGAGTTGATAATGATTTCATGATTCTATTTGTGCCACTGATCTTTAAACTTCCTGATATATTCTTTTGGTTATAATCTGTTCAGGTTCTGATGAAGCAAAGTTGATTGTACAAGCATTATTAGAAGTTGCTGCACACCCAGAATATTATATAGCTTCCATGACATTCAATTTTTGGCATAGTCTTCAGGGGACCTTGACAAGAAGGTGAATTATTCTGGAACTGTGCAGTCTTTTGGATAGGCCTTCAGGGAAAATATTGAAGTGATGGTTTTGATTTTATTTCATAAATTGAAGTAATGGATCTACTTTTATTTTCTAGGGATTCTTATATTTCATTGGGTAATGAATCCGCCATGGAATCTGAGAAAAATAGAAGGCTGCATATATTCCGCCCGGCTTACGAGTCGCTCGTATCCTTGGTAAGTGATTCTGCTTCCAGTAAATAGCTCACCTTGTGTACCTGGATTCATATTTACATATAGTTCACCCTATATGTATATGTATTTTTCGGTATTTCTTTTGTTCGCATCAATCTTTTGAAAGTACTTTAATCTTATTTCCATGGAGTCTTATAGTTTTGTTGGGCAATGGATCTATCTTCATCCAGTTTCTCACATATTTAAACGGTTACAACTGATTTTTAGGAAATAATTGACTTATTTATTATGAAAGGAAATGGAAATATTAAACATCAATAGTGGAGGAAGCAATGAAATACCAGATCACATTATTCTTGTATTTTAGAAGAACATTCTTCTATTTTACTCAACTTCAGAGACTGGAATTTGTTTACAGGTTAGCTTCCGAATTCAATATCCTCAGGATTATCAAGACTTGTCATATGAGGACCTTAAGGAGTTCAAGCAGACTAGATATGGTAATGCTTCGTTGTTCTCTTTGGTGTATGGCCTTTAATTAGTATAGACTAAATCTCTCTGACAAGTTGCAATTTTTAATTAAGTAGGTTTAGTTGCCTAATCTTCATGAATCATGATGAGACCTGGGATGTAGCATGTCTTCTTGTCTGACTGGACTTGTATTGTTGACAGCTGTTGCGGATGTCTTAATTGATGCAGCATCAGTTTTAGGAGGCGATGCCGCACTGGGAATTCTTTACATGAAACTTGATGAGGTGTCAATTTTACTGAGCTATAATAACAGTTATTATATTTTTCTTCGCACTCATTTGAATTTTAAGTTCTTGTTTATTGTGTAGTTCATTATTGTCATTTTGATTAATTTCTTTGACATGTTTATCCGACAATTGGGACCATTGAAATCCCATTAGTTGCTAATGAACTTGGTGTTATAAAGTAACTATATAATGAAGGAGTGATCCTTTGCTGCTCAGGCAATTTAAAAGATGTTAATCATGATTTCGAGGATTAGCATTCTTCTGATATGCTCTTGATTTTAGATTGTGAGATAGTTTTGTCATCATGTTGAATAATTTTTTTTCCCAATTATTTAAGGCCGCAGCCTGCTGTCAGAATGAGGAGAGTGAATGGCGCCCAGCAGAAGCTGCTTTATTTGGCATCCGGGCAATATCAAGTTATGTATCAGTAGTTGAAGCTGAAGTAATGCCTAAGGTATGATGTCTTTTATGCTATTATTGATTTAATGCTTATGTGGCATATGCATCATGTACATCTTTTCACTGATGCTGTAGTAATGATCTGTGGTTAATAGTCAAAACACAATCCTATATTATCCTATGTGGTGTGCTGCTGTGAGAATATATTGTTGGAAGATGTTTTGAGATGACTTGGTAGCTGAAAGCTCTTGTAGTATTTTATTTGTTATTTTTATTGTTATTGTTATCATTATTATTTATATAGTGGTTTATGAATGAACAGGTCATGGGCAGACTTCTAAAACTACCTCAGCAGCCCCAACTACTTCAGACAGGTAATCTATTCTACAATTGAACTGATTTATCTTTTACGGCTCTCTCCCACCCGTGTTTTAAGAGGATACATTGTGAAGAGTGGAGGAATTTGCTACCTGTTTCCCAAAAATGGTGTTTGTCAAAAATAAGTTATGTTCTTTAATTTCTAATCCTACAAGTAACAGTATGGTATACTTAATGCATGTTTCTTTATTGAGTTTGCAGTGTGCTTAACAATAGGAGCTTATTCAAAATGGCTTGATGCGGCATCTGGTGGAGTCTCCATACTGCCTTCAGTTATAGAGGTCCTCATGAGTGGCCTTGCTAAATCTGAAGATTCTGCTGCAGCTGCAGCTTTGGCATTTCGACAGATCTGTGATGGTACGAAAATTTCTTAGTTACTGCACTGTCTTCCACTTTGCTTTATTCCTTGGTGGTTAGAAGAAAAATACTTGTTATGCTCTTAAACTCATAATTGTTGCTCTTATTTCTATCTATTTACCATTGCGTAAAGATTTGAGAGATCAGAATAATACTAATTTGGTGTTGAGTCTCATTTTGTAAATCACCTTTATTTCTTTCTGCAAATCCTTGGGAATCTTGTGTCTGGCCCTTTATCAATTACGTTGACTGTTTACTTGTCTCTCTCCCTCTCTATATTTAGATTGCCGGTTAAAGCTCTTTGGATGTTTGGAAGGCCTTTTCCATATATACCACAGGGCAGTAAATGGTGAAGGTACTTTGAAAGTCTGTGCTGAGGATTCATTGCATCTAGTCGAAGCCTTAAGGTAATTTGTTTCTGCAAGAAATTCTGACTGTGCATTGCTTGATGAATCTGGTTTAGCATTGTCCAGTGAATTTGAACTTCTGTTGAACCTCTTTTCTACAGCAAGGTTATTAGTGAACTTCCCCCAGATCAAGCTAAGAGGGCTCTGGAGGCCTTGTGTTTGCCAGTTGTTAGTCCTTTACAGGTGAGTTTTGTTTTCAGTAGTCAAAAATCCTTTGTGAATGTGGGTACTGAACTAATGCTATAAACAACCAGGAAGTTCTTAGCCAAGCGCCAGAGCTGCTAAATAACAGGCCTGCTCGTGATTTTACAGTTCATATTGATCGTTTTGGGTACATCTTTAGGTGTGATCACTACCTTATTGCTGTGCCTGTTGGTTGATTTAATAATGTAATTATATATATTATTCTTTGGAATGTTCTAAACATGGAAGTATATCAATTCCAGATATGTAACTCATGCAGAAGCTGTGGCAGATGCAATCCAGAGGCTTTGGCCAATTTTCAAAGCCATCTTTGAACTGTAAGTAATCTCACATTCTTATTGTGGCAACAAGTTTCTTATCTAATATGAGTGTTCTTGACTTATTTTTTGACTGGTTCTGGTGTAGTCGTGCTTGGGACATGCGGACAATGGAGTCTATTTGCCGAGCTTGCAAATATGCTGTGAGTTAATTGATGCATGTCTAAATTCTCGTTTCTCATATGATCTAACCTTTTTTCATTCTTTCTATTCTTTTTTGTTACTCATGCTCCTAGGTGAGGACTTCTGGAAGGTGCATGGGAACTACAATTGGGGAGATGCTACAGAAGATTCAAGAGTTATTTAAACAGCATCACCAACCATGCTTTCTTTATCTCTCTAGTGAAGTTATAAAGGTACGTTATAGAAAATGATTGTGTTCTTATGGTTTCGTCTCTTTCTAATTTATTGTCTACTAATTTAGCATTTGGTTATCCATCTGTTGCAGATATTTGGCTCAGACCCGTCGTGTGCTGATTATTTGAGAAATTTGATTGAATCACTCTTTCAGCATACAACACGTATTCTCACGAGCATTCAAGTACAGTTACATTCAGATGTATTGAGCTTTCTTTTCAAGTATAATGGGTTGGCTTGTTGACTTACATACAAGTATTGCAGGAATTTACTTCCAGACCTGATATAGCAGATGATTGCTTTCTACTGGCATCGAGATGCATCCGTTATTGTCCGCACTTGTTTATTCCTTCTGCAGCATTTCCAGCATTAGTAGATTGCTCCTTGATTGGCATTACAGTACAGCACAGGTAGAGTTTTATTTCTCTCCATCGGTATTATTCGTTGCTTTTTTTAACATATTTTAGCGACGTAGCATGAGCACCTATTTCAAAGCTTTTAGTGCTGGTCCATTAGCTTCAAAGATCACCACATAACAGAAGCATTGTTTTATTTACATAAAGATTGAATATATAGTATTTTGAAAATTCCATGGAATTGTAGGCAATCAATGTGCATTTGATATCAAGTATCTTCGAGCACCTGGGTTTTAGTATCTGTACTTCTCTTCTTGGCAGGGAGGCGTCAAATTCAATATTGACCTTCTTATCAGATATCTTTGATCATGCAAATTCTACCGAGGGGTCAAACTACGTACCCATCAGGGATGCTGTAATTATTCCTCGAGGATCCAGCATGACAAGAGTTTTGATTGCTGCGTTAACAGGAGCAATTCCAAGCTCTCGCCTAGAAAATGTAGTTTGTAATCCTCGCTCATATTTGCATACTCTTTCCTATATGCTAACATTGACCATGATAGGATATGTACAAATTTGTATTTGGAATTTGATTAGCTCCCAATCAATGCACAGGTAACTTACACACTGCTATCGCTATCCCGAACATATGGGGCACAGACAGTGGAGTGGGCCAGGGAGAGTGTTTCATTAATTCCTTCGACGGCTGTGACAGAGCATGAGCGGGCAAGATTCTTGCAAGCATTGGCTGATGCTGCAGCTGGGGTTAATGTCAATGCCCTTTCAGTTCCTCTCGAGGAGCTATCAGATGTTTGCCGGCGTAATCGAACAGTCATGGAGATTGTTCAAGGAGCTTTGAGGCCGACATGAATTGAATATAGCAGCTGTAGCATAATTGAGAGAGGATTTGTCATCATAGAGGGGCCATTTTGCTCAGGCCTCCCCCTGTCGGTAAAATGAGTTAATTGTGCGCAAGTTTGTTTTCATACTTTCTGGATTTACTTTGATTCTCCACTTTTTAAGGAGAATCAATGCCCTTTACATAGGGTGGGGAGGGACAGAAGAATCTGTGGTATCTGTATTTTGAGTGGTTTCCTTGGCGTTGTCATTTATGGGGTTAAGATGACATGGTATAGAGAGCTGTAGATTTAATACAAGGAAAGAAAATGTAGGCATTCTTTAGGGGAGTATTCCATCCTTTCAAGTTATTGAAACATTGGAAGCTGTGGATAGTTGGGTTTAGCTAGTGGTTGTACAAATTGATTATGGAAAGCGTTGTCAATTTGATTCTCATATTGTAATACAAATATTTCAGTTGGTTTCGTTATATTTTAGTAGTTGCATCAGTTATCTCAAATATGAGTGATATTCACAGGACTGTTGACATCGAGTATATATGAATATGGGTTTTATATGGCTATTATTGGCAGCAGAAACATGGTAAGATCATCTCCATGGTATTCACTCGTTATTTTTTATGATAACTAGAAATAAAAGAACGACTAGAATACCAGATTAAAGGGAACTGACAAGTATGCCCCAAGTCGGCAATGTTTTATGCAACATTGCCGGAAATAACTACGGCTAAACTCGTTATCAATGCAGCCAGCCTGCCAGCCTGCCTCCATATATAACCAACTCTACAGTTGCCAGTTGCCAGTTGCCAATCTCTCTCTCTCTCTCTCTCTCTCTCTGTAGAGAGAGAAAGAAAGCTCCAAATGAATGAAGCCATGGTGTCCACCACCTCTCAGAAAAGCCTCCATTCCCTCCTCGCCTCAAAGCTCACCAACCTCACCATCCCCTCCTCCTCATCTCCGCCTCAAGACTTCGACTTCAACGACGTCTTCGGCCCCCCAACCGCCTCCACCGACTCCTCCGCGCCGCCGCCGCCGCTACTCGTCATCCACAACCGCTCCCACTCCTTCGTCGGCCCCTCCCCGCGCTTCACTCCCTCGTCCTCCCTCCTCCTCCGCCCCTTCGAACTCGACTCCTCCGAATCCGACAAAGACGAAAACGACGCCGTTGAGGAGCCGCCGGCGGTCCGGAAGTTCGGGCCGTCGGATTTCGAGATCCTCAGAGTCGTCGGGAGAGGCGCGTTCGGGAAAGTGTTTCAGGTGCGGAAGAAGACAAGTAATAACGGTGAGGAAGACGGCGATGGGGTTTATGCTATGAAGGTCATGAGGAAGGAGACTGTTATCAACAAGAACCACGTGGATTACATGAAGGCCGAAAGGGATATTCTCACTAAAGTCGTCCACCCTTTCATTGTTCAGCTCCGCTATTCTTTTCAGGTACAACAAAAATTACATGATTCTGGATTGTTTTGTTTTTTTTACTGCGTTTCGGTAATATTTAATGGCGGTAATTTGGATTTGCAGACCAAGTGCAAGCTCTACTTAATAATGGATTTCATAAACGGAGGGCATCTGTTTTATCATTTGTATCGCCAGCGGATATTCAGGTAATGTAATGTGGTTTCGAATTTCGAGTAGTGGCTGTGTGTGTTGATGTGTTTTTGAGTTCCTGGTGATTTGTTGAGTAGTGAGGATCAGGCGAGGTTTTATACTGCTGAGATAGTGTCTGCTGTCTCGCATCTTCACAAGTGTGGGATTGTGCATCGGGACCTTAAGCCGGAAAATGTTCTCATGGATGCTGATGGCCATGTAATAATATGTTTACAATGCTCATTTTCTGTCGCATAGCTCTTTTTTCGCTAAGACGTCTATGTGACATGAAAGTTATACTTTCGATACAGGTGATGCTGACGGACTTTGGATTGGCGAAAGAAATTGATCAAGATAGTAGATCGAATTCAATGTGTGGAACCACTGAATATATGGCTCCGGAAATTTTGCTGTCTAAAGGCCATAACAAAGATGCAGATTGGTGGAGCATTGGTATACTTTTGTATGAGATGTTAAGTGGTCAGGTAAGCCATAGACTTAACCGCAGCAATTTGTAGTTTCAATAACATGGAATCAATCAGTAAGCATTGTTGATATTCAAATATACGATTAAAGCAATTTAGTTAGTCATGTGATTTTATCAAGAGTGTTATTATTGATGGGTACTGGAGAAGCTTGGGAGCACTACCTATTCAAACGGCCTCTCTTATTTTAACCGCTTCCAAGATGTAACTTGGTAAAACGGGATCAACAACTGAGATAGTAGCCTGCTAATAATATCCTAATTATTTGCTGATTATCTTGTGTTATGTGTTTTGTTTTAACAAATTTCTTTTCCCTCCCTTTCTGCAGCCACCATTTACACATGCAAATAGAAAGAAACTTCAGGAGAGAATCATCAGAGAGAAAGTTAAACTTCCACCCTACCTTACCACTGAAGCTCACTCTTTGCTCAAAGGAGTCAGTACATGCTTCCCTGATCTTCTCCTTCCTTTTCTTCTTCATTTTGTTGAATGGACTGCTACAAACAATGGAAAACTTATCTTTATTTTTGCAGTTGCTGCAAAAGGAACCATCCCAAAGGTTAGGCAGTGGCCCCAGTGGAGGTGATAATATCAAAAGTCATAAATGGTTTAAAACAATCAACTGGAAGAAGTTGGAGGCTAGAGAACTGCTCCCTAAGTTCAAGCCAGATGTGACTGGAAAAGACTGCACGGCCAATTTTGACCGGTGCTGGACAACAATGCCTCTAGATGACTCACCAGCTCCTACGCCAACAGCGGGTGAGCATTTTCAGGGATATACTTACGTGGCACCGAACACTTGGCTTTCTTCTGTATAAAATGAAGGTTACTACTAGAAAGGATCGAACTGGGAAATTAAAAGAACAGAAAGCTAAATGCAGATTAGGTTAATTTAAATCATGATCCATCAAATTGCCTCGCTTGTAAGTGTAAGTTCTGATTTAACATCTTCAGTGATGTACATTTTATTGGTTATTCTGATCTTATTGATGAATAAATTCATGTTTTAAGCGACATGCTTATCTCATTTCTTGTTCTGCTTTTCCCTGATTGAGCTCTTTCTGTCTTTCAGAACATACAATGTAATACTTCCTATTTGTTCATTTTCAGTTTTAGGCTTGAAGTTACACCTGTTCCAGTTAGTAGCAAACAAATTAGAGCTGGATATAAACAAACTTTGTTTCATTTAAGATGAAAACTAAACATTAAAATATACGTTTCAAAATTATGCTGGAGCCTTTGTGCACAGTACTTCGGCCTAAATATATTTATGGAACCTTATATTTAAACGTACAATATTTAGTTTTAGGTGCTACTGAGTGATTTACTATTTTAATACATTAATTCTTTATTAAATTAGGAATTTAGCTTAAGCAACCCAATAATTAATCCTTGGAACCCTAATCTAGTTGGACCAGGAATAACGGCCCTTCAATAGCGCTATAAATCATCTTCACAATATGGAATTATCGATCAAGCCTTTCATTCTCTCAAACTAGGTGTTGAGATTCAAAACAGCCATGGAAGGGAATGCTAAATCTGTATTTATGGTGGCGCATTCTGATGACGGCAAATATAGTGCCTTATATGAAGTGAAAATCCAACCAGAGGGAGAAGTTACAGGCGTCGTAGGCCAGCTACTTGAGCCGGTGGTCAAATTGTTTGATGACAAAGGTACAGTGGTACCGGAGCATTCAAACTTGGCAGCTGCAAGGTTCTTCAGCCGCTCCAAAATATACCTATGGTTGAAAGACAGCAAATCTAACGTACGTAACAAACAGAAGACCACTACCAACACAACTTCCGCACCCTCTTACGGATATGTATTGGATACCAAGACAAAGTCATTGGTCTCGTTCAAGTCACCACAAGCACATAAGCCGTCAGCAACTGTTATTTCGGCTTTTGGTAACCTCTATCTTCTTGCGAATCCAGAATGCTGGCCGGAGATTCCAACCCCGGCCTTTGAGAGATATGATCCTGCCACTGATTGTTGGGAATCCCTCCCTCCTTTTCCCGGTTTAATCACCGCAAAGGGATTAAGATTACTGGTTATGCCGTCTGTTAGAGCTTTATTCTGATCACAACGAACCACCGTAAGGATAATTACCTGGATTTTAACGTGATCAGAAAACAATGGGCGTTTGATGTGACCAGAAAACAATGGCACGACGTTAAAGTATGGCTGCCTACTCAATATCGTTTTACGGATGATATTTCAGTCGGCCGGGGGAGGGCCGTGGTTGTAGATGATACAATCTATACCTTTAACTATTTGTGTACTAGTGTTGTGGCATTCAACTTTAGGTGGGATTTAGATGAGGATGGTGATGTTACCTTCTACGTAAGCTCAGAATCCATCTTGAAAGGCTTGGAGACTAGGTCGGGGACAGAAGGAAAGAAAGAAGGGTATTTGGTTCATTTGGGGAACTTGGATTTTTGTCTTGTCCAAAAGTTTGGAAGAGCTGGTCATCAAGGATTATGTATCACCACGTTTCAGGTTGTGGTCGAAGGAGGAGAAAGGCATATAAAGACCTTACACTCAACTATTTGTAAGGTGGCTCAAATATTATTCGTTTAAGCTACTGCTTCTCTCCAGGTGTTGATGATATTGAACCCAAAGAAGAAGAAGAGAGAGTGATGATCAGTGTCAAGTCGATGCGACAGAAAGAACAAGCTGTTGTTTCAACAAATGAATTAGCAGGAACAAAGAAAACCAGCCTTTTCGGCACGTCAAATATCCCGCAAGATTTGATCTTTGACATCCTTGTAAGGCTGTCAACCAAGGATTTGATAAGACTGATGCGCGTTTCTAAAGCATGGAGTGCTGCCATCCAAGACCCACAATTGGCCAGACTGCATCTCCAGCACTCCATCAAGAACATCCACTCATTGGATCCCAGATTTTATATTCTTCCATCTCAATTGCCGTCAAAGTACTTCTATCCAGTGGCCTTGTTCAACAATGTCGACACAAAGGGTAGAGTAGTGAACATAAAGTATAGATCAGAAAGGGTTCAAAAAAGAAATAGAATCATAGGTTATTGTAATGGTTTGCTTTGCATTTGCCGAGTTCCTTACTCTAAGACTGCCGATGATCATGAATATGAGGACTTTTGTTTGTGGAATCCAACAACTCAGAAGTTCAAAAAGATTCCCTTGTCAGCCTTCAATAAGTTCACACAGAAGAAAACCTCATACGGGTTCGGGTATGATTCAGTTAACCACGATTTAAGACTGGCACAGTTTGAGGATCATCAGAATGGTGCTGTTAAAAGTTCCGAAGTGCAGGTCTATAGTCTAAACTCGCACTCATGGAAAAGGATCCAAGACTTGCCTGCTCATCTTAACAGACATTTTGAGCTTACCTCAAGTGAAGGGGTTTGTGTTGACGGTGCTTTACATTGGCTGATGAGATTACGTGGTCATGGACGTGGAAGACGGATGATAGTTCTAACCCTTCATCTCACAACTGAGGAGTATCACTGGTTTGAAGCCCCTGATTATAATGATTCATGTCGCTGTGCAAATTCTAGAGACGACGAGCTTGTAAACAAACACCGTGCGTTTTTGCAAGCTTTGGGAGGGTGCTTGCATGTGTTTCCGATTTCAATGTAATTTCCGGGATGTTTGGATTTTGAAGGAAAATGGAGTTGCAGAATCATGGACCAAGCTTTATTATTCTACAAAGGAAGTCCACTTATACGACCAGCCTTTGATGCTTTCTGAGTGTGGCAAAATGGTTCTTTGCTCAACTCCCGACGGGATCATTTTTTGGGTTGATCTAGAGACGGGTTTAGAGACTAGATGTGAAGAGTTAATGATGAACTCTCCTGACTACAACAGGTTTAGGTTTGACGTGTTAATTACTTGTCAAACCCTTCATCTTATTAGGAGGCGACCAGAGCTTCCTTGCAATAACTGTTACTAATGCCAACGTAAGTGCTATGATATGTTCAACATTTTTCATACATGTCGTACTTAATGTACATCTTAGCGTCTCGAGGACTACCACTCTTTGACAGTTCATTTGGTAACTATGAGAATTTTTTTGTTAAGATATATAAGATTGGTCGATGTAATTTCCTTGTTGTGTCCATGGACTTGCCTTTGGCCTAGCTTCAGTTGTTAAACGACTTCGTGCATCTCTCGTGTTTCATGCTCTCAACTTCGATCTGTCTTGGTTTGCTTGTTTAAATCATCCATGTTCAATCAGTTTGTTTCATGCACCTGGAACTTTCATGTGTCTATCCTTTACGACGGCTGCCAAAAAACTGTTGCAGCATTTTCCAGTTCTGAACTAAATTCCGGCGAAAGAATTCGTCACAGATTCGAAAAAGTAACAAGCCGGAAATGCGCCGCGGGAGAAGCTTCTTTTGCTTTTGGAGCAGCCAACACACAGCACTTTTGACAAGATTCATAAGCATAGTCACGGTTTCATCCATCCTCGGTAAAGTTTCGTTTATAGTCAAAAATGCGTTGTGAAAGCCACCGTTTTTCTAAAGGCTCATGGCCGACCTACCACACAAAGATGACAAGTTCAAAGCCTTTTAACCACTGATAAGGTATTGCCGATATCAGAAACATGTATTGACACTATAACAACCAAGCTCCATTATTGAGAGCCCGATCAGATTCAATTCACAATCACACAACACTCGAGAGAATATGCTTTCCCCACCTAAACCCAGCTTGATATTTTTTCCTCATAAAGCTATGAAAACCACTAGTTATTTCATTTAAGGCCCACCAAGGCACCATCAATAGTAATGAACAGGCACCTGTTATTTTCAGTTATATCAGTAGCTACTAACAAACACAGCCAGTCCAAACAAGGAGAAGAATCCGGGAGGTATTAGCACAAAACAACAAGAACAAGAGGACATAACATTATCTCAAGGGTCTGTACAACAAACTAGAGGAACAAATTCAGTCACCTGATTACCATGTCAATCTTGGGATAGCTTTTTATCTCTAACCCAAATGCTCTAAATTATAAACCACTTCCACAAAATAAAACATTCTCAGGCAACACTGATGATGTTGTCCCCATTGTTGAAGCTTGACATTGCTTGGAAAGCCGAATGCCTTGACGCTGATCCCATTGAGTTCATTGACAAAGAGAGGTTGAGAGCTAGAGGAGATGTGTCGACTGTTGCATTCAAGTTTGGATCGGATGCTTCTGTAGCATAAGTGGTCGAATGCACAACTGGATGGACGAGCTTAGGAGAAGGACCCCCTGGATTTCCTTGTCCCAGTGTTAGATTTCCTGTTGGATTCTCAATGGGAACTTGTACGACAGCTGGACCTACATTCATTGGAAAAATTGGCATCATCGAAAATCCATTTGGATTGCGAGATTCAGATTGCGGTGGAGGTGGCGGCAATGAGTGTGAGTGAGATGGGCTATCTTGATGATTTACTTGCTCTTCTTCCATTGGAATTGCAGGCACCTAACAAAAAGCAAAATGCCGTTCTAACGATAAGCCTTTACAATCAAAATAATAGCATCCACACTGCTATACAAATCAACAGACCATAACCATCATACCACATAATAACTGAGCAGCAGATCACCATGTAAATAATATGGTTTACAGTAATTAAAACAGATATGGATCCAAGACTTGACATAAAACAGACTAAAACATCTGGAGCTAAAATTACTCAAAACAAAATCTGCTGGATTGAGAGATTGGAGTTGTTACCGAATCGGTGGTGATATCAAAGAGGCTAGATCTACGGCGACGGCGATTGTGGTTGGTCCGGCGGAGAAAGTATTTCTGAGCATGGCTAGCAACCTGAGTCGGCGTGCGAGTCTTGACATAGTTCCTTGAGATCCCTCTCCAATCTCCTTTGCCTACTTTCTGCAATCCAAGCAGGAATAGCTTGTGCTCGTTCTCCGTCCACGGCACTCCTGATCAATCAATCAATCAATCAAATTCCAATCAATCAAATCTATCTAACAATCCGATCATCATCGATCAACATGAATTTGTCACATGCAAACTTCTTGTCCAAATAATCATTCACAACTTATGCAACTGATTTAAGTGATCGGATAGATCAGACTAACCTCGCTTGCGTTCACGGTCGCGATTCCCGCCAGAATTGTGAACGACGTCGTTCTCGGAGGCGTATCCGGCGACGGCGTCTTCCTTGCCGGCGCCGGAGCTGCTGTTGTTGGTGTTGGAGGCCTCGGTAGGCTGCTCGTACTGGGAGAGATTGTTGAGACTGACACTCTTCCTCATGGAGTCAACCACCACGCGGACGCCGAAGAGCATGAACTCCCTGGACGCGCCGGCGAGATCGACGGTGGAGAAGGTGCCGGAGGATGACATCTTCGGCGGCAATGGATTGAAGCCGTACGATTTGGGGGAAAAAGAATTAGAGAGAGAGAGAGAGAGAGATGAGGCTTTGGGGTATATATATGGGGGACTCAGAGAAGACAAAAATGGACTGGCTTCACCATCTGCTTTCCTTATTTTTTACCTTTAACTCCGGAAAAGGTAAAAAGTAATTAAAAAGTTACGTTTCATTGTTAATTGACTTACCGGGAATAAAAACGTTAAAAAAAAAGGAGCGTGGAAGATGTGGATTGTGGATTAGGCGGTGTAAAGGGCAGGTATGGGTTTGACACGTGGGATTTAATAGTCCTCTGTGTACCTTTTCGTGCTTTATGCTGTCTGGGTAAATCGAACCACACTAGAGAGAAAAAGTTGGTTGTTACACATGATATCATAGTCACTCACAATCACACCAACAGTAACAGAGTCACATGGAACATATTACCCTTGAAAAAGGAAACTCATAATGTTAAGTGGATGTGACAACCAATATGTGCACACACAAACATTCCTTAATCTCATTCTGGATTTTCCCCTAATCCAATATATCATACATTACCATATTTAAGTTACCAAATACCATTTGAATTGATTGCACAAGCCCTCAATGTGATTTGTCCCTAATCAAAATGGAAATAGTCAACAATGAATAATTAAGTAACTAAACACACTGTCATGGCCCTCAACCCAACCACTAATTCATGCTGTCTTTTCGAATCAAAATGCACATGCTGGTGACAGGTTATGGATTTTTCCCAGATAATTTAACCTATCTCTATCTTATTTTAATTTCCCCTTTATTTTATCCGGTCAAATCCAACTTGTTTATCGATTATTGTGAGCTTAATTAAATAATCAACTTCGTCTAGACTCACCCGGAAAAACCCAACTTAAAAATATTATTTATTTCTTAAATTAAAATTAAATTAATATATAGTTTTGTTGTATGGACTGTGATTAGTACGCATTGTAAAATCTTGTCGTTAATTAGTATTAAAAAAAAAATTGTTTGGCCTATGCATTCATTTTCGTCGGAATAAAACGATCCCATGGCTAAGCTAGTCACTTGATAATAACACCCCCAAAATTAAACTTATTTAGTGACAAAAACCAGCTCAATGATAATTGTATTATTATGGTAATTATCATAAAATACAATCATGTACTAAGACGATGGAATATGGACCGTCGAGTTGGAATATTCGGTTTTAGTGGAAGTAATTAAAGGAGGCACAGATTATTTTTCGTTATCTTTGAAGTCCGTACTTGCTTTTTATATGCAGGCTCACTTTCATGGTGGTGGGCTAGGGATTAGGATAAGGCCCAAGGATAAGGTTTTCCGTGTTGGGGCTCCACCATGCCTTTGGCTACTTCCCAAAGACAATGTATGTTGCCACTAATATGGGAAAGGAAGTAGACAATGGGATTTCATATCCAAAGGGAGTTGTGTGTGTATCAAGGTTCTAAAAGGCGCTAGGCGCTAGGCGGGCGGCGACCCATAGCCTAGCGCCTGGACGGACTAGGCGGGGACTAGGCGGGGACTAGGCGATTTACATTTTTCATATTTATTTAATAAATATTAAATTTAAAAATAGTTTAATATGAATAATTTGGAAAAATTTAGCATAACATTTCTCTAAAAACAAACAACCCAACCTATAAATTTACAAACATTGCAAATAGTCTCAACTCTCAAGTCTCATTGTCTCAACAATCAACATAGCAATAGTCTAAAGTCTCAACATAGCAATTAAACACAACAATCAACATAGCAATTCAACATAGCAATTAAACATAACAATCAACATAGCAATTCAACATAGCGAAGGAGAAACTGAGAGTGATAGTAGAAGAAAATCAAGACATTGGTTTGGTTTTGAGGTTTTTTTTTTCGGGTTCAGACTGACCCGACCCGGCCCAGAGTCTAGCCCAGCGCCTCGGCCCGACCCGCCCGCCTTGACCCGCCTTGGGCGCCTTGACCCGCCTTGACCCGCCTTGACCCGCCTTGACCCGCCTGGGCCCGACCCGCCCGCCTTGCCGCCTTGACCCGCCTTGCCGCCTTGACCCGCCTTGGGCGCCTTGACCCGCCTTGACCCGCCTTGACCCGCCTGGGCGGCGCCTGGGCGGCTTGCCGCCTGGTGAACGCCTGCAGCATGAAATCCGGGCGGCCGAGCTCCGCCTACAGCCTAGGCGGCGCCTAGGCGGAGCTAGGCGGGGATTTTTAGAACCTTGGTGTGTATACGTCTTTTCGTTTCTTTGGTTGAGAGAAGAAATTTCAAACAAATATTATTAGAAAAAACGTAACGTTTTATGCATATTCGTAAGCATCTCGGAAAATTTTATACATGTTCTTCGAGTACTTCATAGACGTTGTAACCCTAACTATATGTGTGTGATTGAAAAGACTTTTGGTGAGGTAGGTTTTATGTGTAGATATTAGGGCTGGGCGTTTGGGTCCGAAGGACCGAAAGCCCGGCCCGGCTCGGCAAAAAAAGTCCGACGCGGGCCGAGTTCTGGAAATTTAAAGACCGGCCCGACGAAGGACCGGCCCGAGATTGTCCCTGTCGGTCCGAGCTCGGGCTTGAACATTTTTGGGCCCGAAAGCCCGGCCCGGCCCGACTTTTTAATATATGTACATAAAAAAAAAAAAAAAAGTTCTTCATTTCTAACCTAACCCCTCTGCGCCTCCATCCCTCGACTCCTCGGTGGCTCGGTCCTCCTCCGTATTCCAGTCGCCTCCAAGACCGGCAAATCGGCAAGACCTCTTGTCGATCTGTCCTCCTCCAGTCGCCTCCAAGACCTCTTGTCGATCTGTCCTCCTCCAATCGCCTCGAACCTCCTGTCGCGGTGTCGCCTCCCTCCTCCAGTCGCCTCCCTCCTCAAGTCGCCTCTCGCCAGTAGCCAGTCGCTGCACCTCCTCCCTGCACGGCTGCGCCTCCTCCGTCCCTCTTCTCCGGCTCGCCAGCCTCGCCTCTCTCCTGAGTCTCCTCACTCCTCAGCTCGTCTCCATCTTCGGCTCCATCTCCGGCTCCCTGTACAATATTGCAGGTTTTTTCATTTCTTTTCTTTCTTTGTCGTGACTCTCCATGACTCTACATTTTTTCATTACCCATTACCATTGCAGAAAGTCGTGACTCTATTACCTCCTCCCTGTACAATATTGCAGGTTTTTTTAGGGCTCGAAAAAGCCCGAGGGCTCGGCTCGGCTCGTCGGGCTCGGTCTCGGGCCGGTCCTCGTGATGGAAAAAGCCCGGCTCGGCTCGGACCGAGGAGGTCGGGCTTTGGGTCGGGTTTTTGGATTTTTAGGCTCGGCCCGGCCCGCGCCCAGCCCTAGTAGATATGGCTGACCCTCTAATCATCTTTAACACTATGGGAGCAGCATCAGATCTTGATCCTTCTTAAGAAACGAAAGAATAAGTATGTATTGTTATTAACCATTAAAGATAGTGTAGTGGTCGGACACCCTATACTGGTAACCACTTCAGGTCGAGAGTTCGATCCTCCATGAAATTAAAGTGGCCAGTGAGAGGCTGCAATGCCCTCATAGGATGACCTCTCCCGAGGGATTAGTTTTTGAGCCTAAAAAGTCTTTGGATACCCTTTATCATGTAAAAAAAGTATGTATTGTTATTTGAATATGGTAGCTAGGACGTGGAGTGATCCTCCTTGAGATTCATTATCGTCCGTGATCTTGATCGGTCTGAAACTAATTAATGGAAACAATATAAGAAAAAGTAAACCAGATTCCAGTTTGAATGATTGGCACAATTTGTTCACCTGTTGGATGCTTGAACCTCATGAGGGTCCATTAATATTTCAGCTTCCTCTTCCTTCCCTTCCCTCTCCTCCTCTGTTACTGCATTGTCTCTCTCCTCAAGATCTTGCTCTGTTAACAACCTCTCCTCATCAGTTTTCTGCTTTCTCAGCTTCTCTAACAGATATTCGAGGTATACTATATAGTCCCTGCTCTTCAATGGCTTCCTTTGCACGGGAGGAGCTCTCGATTTCGAGTGCTTTCGAGCTCTGTCCTCCTCCTCCTGTCTCTGACGCTGGCCAGCTCCCTCCGCGTAGTCTTTCTGATAGAATCTCATTCTATGTGTGTTGTCTACTCCAACTACACTTGAACTATTGCTAGGGTGATCCATGGTACTCTAAACCTTTGAGCGAATTTACTTGAAAGAGAAGAAGTAACGTCAATGTTTTTACCAAGATAATAACGAATTCCTCAATGGAATGGTAGTAGTATCAATAGCTCAATAGGCATAACTCTTTACTCTTGCTTATATAAGTCCTTTTCCCACCTTGACAAGGAATCTTAATAAGATAACCTCATGATAGGTTTAGACCATATTTGACTCAAACTGAGGCGGATGCATCATCCAATAGGGATCGATCTGGCAATGATAATGTAACAAACCAATTTCTGATCAGCAGAATGAAATAGAAGCTTCAGACTACACCATCAAAGTTAAGCTCAAACCGGCCAATACTACTGTGTTTTTCCATAACCTTTCGTAACGGAATCTTATCAATTTGGTTCCAAATCCAAAGAATATGTATAAAAATAAAGTACTGTGGTCTTCCAGAACCCTAAAATACCAATGAACTTCTATCAGTCATGTCATAGTTGGTACTAATCAGTTCATTGACAGTGTGATTGCCTGTTTTTTTTTTCAAGCTTCTCGAAAAATAGAATCCAAATGATCTTCTCAAATACGTTTAAATAAATAACAGCCAGTACATTAGCATAAACCGTGGTCGTGCCGGAGTGGTTATCGGGCATGACTAGAAATCATGTGGGCTTTGCCCGCGCAGGTTCGAATCCTGCCGACCACGCCTTCATTTTGTACTTTTTATTTTTTTATATTTTATGTTTTTCTCTTAAAAAAAGGTGAGCTTCAACCGGACCAATCCAGTTTCTCTTTTCTCAAAAAGATTTAGATGTGAAAATACAATGTACATTTTACACATGAATGAAGAATAATCTAGAGCTACAAAACTAGAATCCTCGTCACCTCTTGGGCCTTTCAAAGGTAATCCAGGATCAAAACTGACGACTTCATTTGGAACTAGCACGGACCGTGGAACTGAGCTTCTTCCAAGCTTGAGCATTGCGTTCCAAGTTTGGTCAATGCCACCATCTTGCCAAGCTACACTTCATCTGGCTGAGGACAGAGAAATCATTCTAGTGAAGTGGAGGAAAGTAAATTTCCCAAAACCATGGTAACTAAGGAGTATACTATTGTATTTAAACTGCGCTACTCAATAGCTCTGTTCTTGTCCTACTTGTTCCATCAGAACTGGTACCATTATACCGACCACTATCAACATCGGTGGGTGATGTTTTTGTGCCTGGAGGAGGAAAAGGGGAGTTACTTAAAATACATATACTTTCACTGCTCGAGTCATCTGTAGATTCAATGCTTGACAGAAGCTTCTTCAGTTGAGACCGTTGGCAGATAATTCGACCGTTGTTCCATTTTGGGAAATTGAATGCCCCTGACATGTTATCCTGCAGGAATGAGTAGGCAGCCTTTGCAACCGGAAGATCTTGTGTTGTTGAACTTTTCTCCATCTTCCCCCGTCTGTTCAAGAGAAAATACATCATTAACAGGCTGACTAAATTAAAGCATGCAATCTATGTAAGGTCATGTTTTGGCATATGCTTAATGGTAATGAAAACTAGCCTCATTCAGCTGAGCAAAGACAACTCCTGTTGGATTTAATTTTCTTTCTAAGCCTAAAAGCATTTGCTGAGGTGCTTGAAAATGTAGCCTTAAGTCTTGGCTATTGTCAACCCTAGCCTATATACAAAATATATTCCTAAGCAATTTTGGTGTATGTGGGCCTTTAGGAAAAGAACATCACCACAGAAATCGTAGAGAGGAAAGAGCAGCTTACACTACAACAACAGTTGCAACATAGGGAAGATCCTCGCCATCCTGGAACATCTCATACATATCGTTTAGCCAAACTGACAGTGCTGCATATGCACCACCTTCCCACATCCTGCAAGATGGTCAATGGTAAGATTGAAACAGACTGAAGTAGGAGGACACCTAAAACGACCAGTTTTCCACATACCTGTGCACATCAACAGACCAAACAAGTTTATTCTTGCGAACAAGTTCAGGATACAGCCCCCGTTGTGTTGCTTCATTAAGAACTCGTGCAGCTCTTTGTTTCTGACCCAGCCACCAAAGTGCTTCTATCAGAGTGTTGTAGAACCTCAATCCCAGCCCACATCCTTCAGACTTTAGTTTGTCAAAAACATACTGTACCATCTGCCAGTTAGATTCGTCGTCATAATCTCCCTTTATCATCTGCGCCATCACTTGATGAATATTTGATACCCTATTTGTGAGCATCTCATTCAGCAACTTATTGGCACCATCCCACCTGAACCAAGAAGCCAAAAAAGTAAGATAAATCATACGAAAAAATAAATTAACAACTTCAGTACAGTGTAGACATTAAGATCCTCAAAGGTTTAAGATTAACTACTTCATCCTCCATTTATAAAGATGGACAACAAACTAAAAAAGTGCAGAACAATGCTAGATACGGCTTTAGAGTGTAGGTATCTTAACATTCACTATTAACCAGCTTAGTTATAAGATTCTGGAAGGACGTCGTGCCTGCTATGGTTTAAAAAACATCAGTTAACATTTTGCAAAGTTTCTACAGATACCATTCACTACATTTTCTTTATCTTTTATCCAATTACACATTCATATCTTATGTGTTCTGGTCATTATAGGAAACATACCATTTGTAAGTGTAACCATTAGTTTAGAAATTGCTAACCTGTCAGTCTTTGCATAAACAGCAAGCATCATGCAGTAGCACATGACGCTGGGTAGTATCCCTGAAGCTTTAATCTCTTCAAAGTGCTCCTCACACTCATTAACAAGACCCGCAACACTATAAACGCTTAACACTGCTTCAAGAGTGCACTCATCAGGATCACATCTTCTCTTTTCCATCTCAACATACGTCTTTATAGCTTCTTCAAACTGACCTCCCTGCCTAAAAGCTTCAATCATTCCATTGAATGAACTGGCATTCCTTGCAATGCCAACCTCACCCATTATTGACAACACTTGTTCAGTCTCCTTATATAATCCACCTCTTGCATATGCATGAATAAGCGAGTTGTAGCTTTCAACTGACGGTCTGCTGCCCACTTCATTCATTGTATTGAAGGCAACAAGAGCTTCATCATAAAGTGCTGCTTGCCCATATGCTTCAATAGCTCCTGTATAAGCCTTGGAACTAGGCACTATCCCCTTCCCATTCATGTGAAGCAAAATGTTCTTGGCATCCTCATGGAGCCCTCCTTTTCCACACGCATATATCAATCCTTCATATGTCTCCATATTTGGCTCAATATTCTCCTCTACCATGTCATGAAACAAAGTCACCACCTCCCGGAAGTACCCACCCTCACCAAACACCTGTATGAGAATATTATACGTAGCAGCATCCGGCTCGGTATTGCTCACTTTCATTTCAAGAAAAAGCTCCCGAACATCATCATACCTCCCATGCCTCCCATACAAATTCAACAAAATACTATAAGTAGCCGCATTCGGCATACACCCCGCTGACTGCATCTGCCTAAACACACCCATTGCCTCTTTAATAGACCCCAACTCCGCATACGCCTCCAACAACACATTATACGAAGTAATATCAGGCAAATTCCCCCCGGCTTCCATCCCTTTAAGCAACTCCGAAACCTTGTCAAGTTTATCCAACTTACCAAAAGTCTCTACAAGATAACTATAGGTGGTTATATCGGGAACTATCCCACCCTCATTCATAGTCCTAAACACCATCTCCGCCTCGTCACCTAAACCTCTACCGGCGCAAGCACTAAGCAATGTATTATAAGTAACAAGGTCCGGTTGAACCCCCTCATGTCTCATTTCCGCAAACAATCCTAGTAAACCCTCCCAATCCAACCCCCCTCTAGCGCAAGCATTAAGCACAGTATTATAAGTCAATATATTCGGCGAAACCTTATCTTTCTTCATCCTATCAAGAAACTGAAGTGACATTTCATACTGACCGTTACGCCCGTAGGCATTGATCAATGCAGTGTAGCTAAACACAGTCCTGATCACACCCTGGCTCGGCATTTCTTCGAAAATCTCGGCGCATTTATCGAGCAAGCCTTCGCGGCCGAGCAGGCTGATCATGATGGTATAGATGTGCTCGCTCGGCTTGCACCATATCTGCCGCTGCATATACTTGAACAGCCGCAGCGACCTCTGCCAGTCGCCACGCGCCGCGAACTCCTTGAACACCAGCGCGAAGTCGTTCAGGGACAGCTTGTTCTTGAAGATGTCCAAACACCGCGCGATGCTGCCACGTGGCGGGAGGCTACTGAGCTTGTTGATTAGGGTTTCGACGTCGTAGCTGTACTTGCCCTTCTCGACGGTGACGGAGGGGTTCCCGAGGATGAGGTCCTTCGGTTTGGCCTTAACGGTGAAGGAGAGGCAGCGTTGGATTCGGTGGCCGGTGAGGAAGTTGCGGTGGCCGGAGAGGAAGGAGAGGTGGTGGGGTTTAGGGTTTAGCTTGGGGATTGGGGGGGAGAGAGGGGAGGGGCGGGAAATGGAGAGAGTGGGGGAGAGGGTCATTATGGTGATTTGGATTGCATCAGAGTTTCAGGGAGAGAGAGAGAGGGTTTGGAGGTTGAAGATAATGTTAATGGGTTTAGCTAGGGAGAAAATTTACAGAGAAAGAAATGTCAAGACTGAGCTTGAAGAAGAAGACACGTGTAAGGTGGTTGTGGATAAAATTGGCTCGCACGCGGGAGAGGAGTGGGCTGGACTCGCTGTTTAATGGGCCTTCAACCCGGCGCCCGTTATAACGACCGCAATGGCGGTAACTGATTTTCAAATTGCGGTGAATAAAGTTAAGACTTTTGGTTTTGACTCTAGACGAAGTGGTAACCGGTAACCCATTGTTCATTTCTTCCAAAAAAATACATAATGCACTCTCTAACAAATTAATTTGTTTGAAGTGTAAATTTGATGATAGATGGTATTAGGAATTCACTTTCGGGAAACTGGAGTTGGTAATTTGAATTAGTCACAACTCACAAACGCTATAAATATATAAAAGAGTGGTTTGGATTTCTAGGTGTGTTTGGCTGATGAAGTTATTAGGGTAGAAGAGATTGGGTTGAAGTGAATAGCATAGATGGTAAAGAGGAAATGGCCAAGCTGTGGTCCAGGCAAAGTTATGGCTTCAAAGAACTTCGCTTGCATTTTCGCCAAGTAGCAAATCCTACCTCAACAGCTCGCACTTTGATTGTAAAAATTTAGATCTGACCGGGTACCTGAGTTTCAATCTTCTTGTGGATGAAAGGTGCATATCATTGTGTCATTGTGGCTTTGAAAATTCTAGAAGCAAATAGCTTGGCCATGTGAATGGCCGGGATCATATGCCTTGAGCTATAAATAGGAAGAAATCAATATATATATGAAGCTGGTGTTTTTGGGTCTGGTAGTTTTCACCTCTAAACTACGTGTATATATCTTCATATTAATTGATTTCTTCATGAAGAATAGGAAATATAAAAGCGCAATGTAAATTAGACGTTTAGAAGAATCGCAAAAGAATAGTGAAAGAGAGTTTCGGTTTCAATTGAAAAGAAATATGGGGTCGTTTAGAGGGGTGATTTGATAAAACTAGTATAAGGGGATTGTGATTTGTGAAAATAGGAGTGTAAATTTAAGCTCTTTAGTTAAATGACAACATTCAACAAATGAGTTCGGTCGTGAGATAATTCCATTTTTAAGGTGAGAAAACTAGTAAAGTCAGTAAAAAGTAAAAACCGCAATGACCACCGCCCCAACTGTCGCGCCACGCTTTTCAAAGCTCTCTGTTTTCCCGCAAAGCCAACTCTGCACGGACCACGTATCGCGCCTACTAGACTCCCACGTCACCACATGTGAGCCCACAATGATGGCGCGCGACCCACTAGGACTGAGGCATGTTAACAGCCGTGGCACTATCGTAATTAAATCACAAAACAGAGGCTAAATATGTAACACTATCAGGAGTTTCAGTTAAAAAGGGCACAACTGAAAACTTCCGGTATTCTTCTTCTTATTCCTCACGACTCAGAAACTGACCTGGTTCTGAAACCGGCACCGGCAAAATGGACGAGGCCGAGGTAACAAATTTCCGACGACTACCCTTTTTTTGATTGTGAATTTCCGAAAAAGGGTCTCGATCGTTCATTTCTGAAGTTAATTGTATGTTTGTTTTTTGCTGTGTTTGATTTCTTTTTTTTTTTGGTTTGTGGGTTGCAGAAACTGACGGCATTGAAGAAGGCGTACGCCGATATAATACTGAACACGGCGAAGGAGGCGGCGGCGCGTGTGATGGTTTCGGAGAAGAGAGCTGTTCGGCTTCAAAGGGAGCTCCTTTACACTAAAGATGAGGCCCTGAGGATGCTTCTCAGGCTCAAACACACCTATGATTCTAAGGTATATTGCCTTTTCATGAAATGGGGTTGCCTTATTTTTATTTTTTCATGTTTGTTTGGGTTAAAGTTTTGAGCTTTTGATGTGGGTTTGGTGTGAAGTGTGGTTAAGAAACTTGAGAAAGATTGAATTTTGGAGTCAAATATAGGGCTTTGACAGAATGTAGGCCTCTTTTATGCTGTTTATGAACTTATGATGAATAGGAATAGCATATATTTTGGGGGATTCTTGTTTTTCTATTAAAGATGGGGTCTTTTGTTGAAATTGATTGCTTTGTCAGCTTGTGAGTGTGTGTGTGTGTGTTACTCTAGTTTATGCTTGCTTCAGTAGAATTGGTTTTGAATTCTTGTCATGAAGTATAGTCAAAGGGCTCAACTTCGCGACTAGTGTCACAGTTTTGTGTCATTGGTATTTCCATTGCTAACTTTGTTCAATTCAGTTGTTTTATGAGTTTTTGCATTTACAAGAATACTGGTAATAATTGGTTTCGGCTGTTCTGAGTGGCAATTGATGCTTACCCAAGGGATGAAGTATAAGCAACATGTGTTTTGACTACTCTTGATTTTGTAGTCCTTAATTCTGTGATGAAGTCAGTCAAGGGATTAAGTAAATGTGCCATATGTACAGGTCGGTGAAGCAGAGACGAAGTCCTTGAGTCAGCAGGGAAAGATTGATGAGCTAGAAGCACAGCTCCAGGAAGCCGAGGATATAGTGAGTGACCTCAGGGGAGAGTTGAGTGAAGTGCAGGACCGACTGGAAAAGGCAAAAAAGAGACGAGCATTGGATAGGCAAAATGTCGAGGTTGATACTATTGTTCAAGAAAATATGTCACAGGATGGACACTGTTTCCCAGATATGATAGCATCTGAACTTACTCCTCAGGCAGATGTGGTGGCAACTAACGGCAAGCAGTCCAATCGAATTGGAATATATGAGGGCAGCAAGTGTTACATTGAATCTGATTCTCTCAAGGTTCATAACCATGATCCTGATCTGGCCTCAATAGTAATGAGAAGTAAAGAGCCTGAGTTATACAGAAATGGATGCACTCAGAGAATCCGTGCTTTTGAAAGATACGTGTTTGATGATAAGTTGTCTCTTTCTGGACTAGTTGATGATGCAAAGCATGTAGCAATCGTTGGAGGAAATGGAAAAGACAAAGGGATAACATCTGCACCAAAGTTTGACGATATGCATGAAGTAGAGAAGAACCTGGAAGAATTGAAAGTGAGGCATGCAGAGGAGAGCCATATTAGAGAAAAAGTTCTAGAGACAGAAATACCTGCAATTTTGTCCCTCTGCAGGAAGAGAAGAAGAACAGCCAGAAATAGAAGTACATCTCTTTCATCCACATATGTTGATTATCTTCCTCATCAGTCCACAGAAATGCCCCAAGTTTCTGGTTTATCCGGCTGCACTACTTATCATAAATCAGTCAATAACAATGGATTTACAGCTAATTCTTCCAAGAAATCTGAAGATGAAGCCACAGCATCTGTTTCAAGCCCAAAGTCGACTGAAATGAGCTCACATTCAGCATTTGATATGGTTACTGATAGTGATGTACAGTTGACTAGACCCTGGACTGTTCAGAAGGAAACCAACATTGATAAGTCGTTGACTGAAAATGCTGAATTAACCAGACATGAATGCTTATCTGCAGAAAGTTTGGAGGTTCTGGCTTGCAATACAGATCTTCAGAAGGATGAATTGGTTTTGGAAGCATCTCATTTGGATGACCTTGTTGCTACTCAACCTGCAAGCAATAAGTTTCTCAAATATACATTCCACAGAAAGCGCAAGAAAGAGAGTTTGAGCATGCCGGAAGGGCGTTCCCAGAATGGCACTTTGGAGGGGAATTCTAGGGAGACAAAAATTGGTTCTCTGCAGCAAGAGCAATCGAGCTTGATGCCCCATCATCTCGAGATAGGGACGACTAGTACTGGTTGCTCAACAGGTTGGCATTACATTATTCTGTACTTGTGCAATACTCTTTTGTTTTTTTTTTTTGTTTTTTTTTTTATTTTATGGATGTGTGTTTGTTTATGTCACCTCTGGAATTCACATGTTAAGTAGAACTAGGATTGTGAAGAGTTGTGCAACTGTTAAATATAGTGGCTAATAGTGACCCTGCAAGTTTGGACCTGCATATCTGGTTTGAGGGTTCTCCCAGAAAAGATTATGTAAGCCTATGTTTACCCTGAAAAGTTTAAATGATTTATCAATTCAAGAATTGAAGGCACTTTCCTCTTTTGTCGTCAACCTCACCTGTTAGACTGCCTCAATTACTTTAAATATGCTTCTGCGTTTCACTAGTTTTATTTAATAAGATAGTTTAGGCAGCCAAAATTCTTTGCTTAGAAATTGATGAATTCCCATGATTTTATAGCTGTAAATTGAACCGTATTGTGCCTCTAATGTATTTTCTTTTCAAAGGAAAAAAAGAAAAAGAAAAAAAAGAGATGGTATTGAATAATCACTTCTTGCTGAAGAAGGTGGTAAATCAAACATCCAGCTATTTGAGGTACTGTTACGAAAATATAAGTCAATCCAAATGGATGAAAGCAAATCAATATTTTGTTTGTACTGTACTGAATGATTCCTAGTTACTATCTATCTAAGCAACTTCATAAATGAACATCATTATTATTTCATGTATATGCCTTTCTAAAAGATTTAGTTTGATGTGCATTCCCTAGTGCATCTGATCTCAGGTAGCAGTCAAATGTGTGCCCGATTTTATTGTTAAGAGTGTTATATTTCAGTACAATGTCTATCCTTGATTGTAAACTTCTGTGCGGCATATGATAAATTCGGAAGCATAAATTGCAAATGTATGTTGTCTAATTCTGATATTTAGATGGACTTACCAGTTGAGCTTTCTTTTTTACTGATGTCTTCTGCGTTTTGCCTTGCACAGCTTATCTCTCTGTTGGAGAAGAAACAGGAGATCTGCGATGAGTGAACTTTTTGTAGTGGGAAGGTGTGAAGGACATTGGACGCGGCTGACGAGAGGCTTAAACTAGTGCCTCTGCTCTCTGAACACAAAGATGGATTTGGTTCAGGGAGAGACAAATCAAAGATATAGCGACATATGAGCATATTATTGTGAACATAATTGAGTAGCAACTAGACTCTCAAGTTTACTTATCTGGGAATTATATATTACTGAAATGGAAGTCACCAATATTGTGACAGTTATACTTCTCTGTGCATGATAAGCTTTAGTAAATGTTGGATCTTGGTTGACAACTCAAACCAAGTGACTCCCTTGAGATTTGATTGATGGTTCACATTCAGCTATTCTCAATGAAACCACTGAGATAACCTGTAACAATGTAACCCATTTTACGTGTCTCACTGCACCTTAATTAGTAACTTGTAAAAAACGTAGTAAAGCTAGTGGTTACAAAACCAAACCTAGCCTGTGGTTATGTTATTACCCTTTCATTATTTTACCCAAGTGGTAATTTTGTTTTGTAGTAAAAATGGGGTGTTGCAAGTCACGTGCGAGAAATGAGTGTCTGCAGTCTGGCCACCCTAACCAAGTAGAGTGCTTCGTTCGATCGAGACTTGAAGCAGTAGTTGGAGACTTTGGGTTTGCAAAAACTGAGTTTCAGACAGAGAGAGAGAGAGATGGGGATAGTGGCTAAGGCAGGTGATTGGGCTTTCAAGGCATTCACGGCGGGGCTGGGAGTCACCACCATCTACCTCACCGGCACTTTTTCTTTAAATGTTTACAGAGGCATCGCTTGGCACAAAGCTCAACCGGTAAACCACCCTTCTCTCTCTCTCTCTCTCTCTCTCTCTCTCTCTCTCTCTCTCTCTCTTCTGGGTTTTACTTCATACTTGTTTTACAACCATGTTTGTGAACAAGATTAGATTTTCTGTTGTCATCGATTTCGACCTAATTTGGTGATCAATGAAGATGAACACTTTGACCTGCTTTATGCATTTCTTGGTTTTGGAGAACTATGTGACTGTAATGATTGCTTTTTTATTTATTCATTGGGGTTGGGGAGAGGAGGTAAGAGTGGCATTTAGTTGTTCGGATTGGCAGCTCTGTGTATGTATGGATTCTGATAGAAGGTCTAGGATGATAGAGATTATTGGAAATTGTAACTTTTAGAGGTGAAAGAACCTCAGCAACTGATGTCGAAAAGAACATTTGGGAAGATTGAGAACCCCCGAGATGTGTATGTTTGATGTAGTTTATGCATCCCCTACTGGCAGTACTCAGTACTGTGTTTGATAAGCCTTGCCAAGGCCAGAGAATGTGAAAGCTATGCAAATGTGTTCAGAATATGTGCCATGAGTTAATTTTGTGTGCTAAAGGCTATCACTTTTAGTTTGGAAGATAGAGAATTAGAGATATATGTCTCTGATAATGTTTATCATTTAGTATGCCTCGTTTAAGATTTTCTAAAATGTGTTTCAAATCATTAATATATTTTCTTGGGGTAATTATGACCGCTCGAGCACTTTGATAACTGCATCTGTGATGCACTTGCTACTACATCTGAGAATATTTAACTAGACAAGCCAAGATATCCCGAGTCTAGCACACTTTCCTGTAAGTGTATCATGTAAATTGAATCATATAGAGAAGCCTCGGTTTCTAATAGTAAGATGTTTGTTGTCATGCATGTTGAATTGCATAGTTTGCTATTTACATCTGTTGAAGTGTTCAACTCTCATGTATGGTTGAGGCACGTTTTCTGACTCTACACTTACATTGATATTTGGGAGTTTTTAAGCAGATAATTGGTTCTTTGACTTCTTTTTAAACGCCTTCCAGTATCTTCTTCTTTGATGTTTTCATTCATTTATGTGCAGAAAGTCGAGTATGATGATGAAAAAGCCTCATAATTCTGAGCTTTCCATCTGGCTGGGATCCTATTCTCCGGGAAAGTTGCAGCACCCCTGATTTTTACTTATACGTTTTATATCTTGATGTTAGAGATCTTGGAGCAATTGGATTTACAATCCAGTTGTTTTCCGGAGCTTTGTGATTTGGATATGGCATATTGAAATACTTCCGTAGCTCCATTTTACAGCTAAGATCATATTGGGACTTATGTTCTGATTTATGCGTTATAATCCAATGTTGCAGTAATAAAAACAAAATTTTCATATGTTAGCATTGCTGTGCAGCTGAGTAACCTTCCAAAGATGAACACATTGCATCAATTTGGTTCCGCATCATGATTAGCTTTTCGGTTTTATTTTTTATTTTTTTATTAGCTTTTCGGTTAGAACCTTTGCGAGTATGGATTTTGCAAAGGAGTTCCTGTTTCTTCATGTCTATGTACCAACACATCCAAATGATTAGGATACTCTGTTGTTGTTCTTTTAAGTAAACTGGCATGGTTTTTGGATTTTTGCCATATATATGCATCATCTGTTACTATATTCTTAATTTGTGCATAACATGGAGTTCAATCCTTTCTTATTGCTTGTCAGCAGTCGGTGAACAAATTTGTCGGCAAACTAGATAATTGAGACCGCGGCTTTATTTACAATGATTGATCCGTCTTTGTAATTGACTAATTGCTTTATGCCAAAGCGATCACTATTTGCCTTTGGAAACTATAGAATTCAGCAACATCCATCACCATCATCAGATCTTAATAGTTCTTTCGGAGCCAACAATAATAATAACAAAGAATCCAGATACAAAACAAATCCCCAGCTAATGAGAATGAAAGCTCTACTAAATCCTCTATACACATTACACCCTGTATGCCAAGATTGTGGAATTTCTATATCATTTCTTTGGAATCTTACTACCAAGAACAAATTGAACAGTAAAGCTGCACTTCATAAAGTTATACATCTTTGGTATCTTCTGCAAGTCGTATGAAATGGAATACTTGTGTAGTGATACTCTGTGATACCACAACCATATTGCCTTCATATGGCCTTGTTTGATGTCGATTGCTCAGCGCAATACCGTGAACAAACACAAACTAGCCGGCTGATATTATGCTGCAGATCTGGTAGAGAAAAAAAATTGAATCTTTAGATAATATACGGCACTAGATGAGTTATACAATGTATCAAAAATAGTATCACTTCTAAAGTGGGAAAGCCAACAATGAATGGTGATGTGTGAGGTATTAGTTAACAATACCTGCTGATTCAACGGGCTAGCGATTTGCAACCTCTTATATACCTCTGGAGTCTGTCCGAATTTCTGCCAAAGGGTTTACAATGAACCCACTCCTATCCTGGAGCTGAAACCTACGGTTCTCCAGCATTGATGTTGAAGCATTGCCATTGGTATCAGCTTTGTAACGCAAGGCTGTCGCAGATGCAGTCCTGGAATTAGAATACCTTGAGGTTGAGTACCTGCCTTCTGTTTTCTTCCAGAACTTGGAGCTCCAAAAGTCAGCACCAGGTAGCATGCAACAGGTTTTTCCGCGTGACTCGAGATTAGTCATCCTTCCACTTGACAAAGCCAAATCATAAGATATCTCATCCAAAGCTAGCTCTAGCCCATGAACCCGCGTCTCCAAAGATTGCATTCCATTTTGTGAGCTACCAATGAATTTCTGGTGTACAAAAGAAATTGAGATTTTGATAAGAAAACCTTCACTTAAAATGCACTACGAGATCAAGGATGAGTCGCCCTGTCAAATACCTATGTCTATCAGAGTGTTTATGCGGCTAAACCTATAAATATGAAAAACTGACTCTTGTTGAAAAAACATTGCACTCTTTATGCTACTATAACATCAATATAAACCACTGTGTTGCATAACTTCCCTGCTACATTTATCAAATCACTTTGGGAGGAAACTCAATTTTCAAGTAGTGTTAACAAACCTGTAGGAGATCAAATAGATTAGACTGCTGCTTTTCAATCTGAACAAGTTGACTGCGGATCAGGGACAAATCCTCACATTCTCTGTGGTTCTTATGGATATCCTCTGTAGCATTACTGACGAGAACTGTAGATTCTGAGCTCTCCTCATATGGAGCAACACGAGATCCAGCCCTTGGACCCCCAAATCTGTGCACTTTGTTATCAGAACTCTTTTGGAATAAGGCCCTTCTCATTTCTGACTTTGAAGATCTAGTCTTTTCATTGATCCTTTCTGGAACATTTTCATCCCCCTCCTTATAACCATCAGAAAAATCCCCTGCAGCAGTAGCAGCAGCAATCTCATCTTCCATATCTAAAGGCTTCTTATGCTCTGACCTTCGAAACATTGATGGAGTCTTCTTCTCATTACTTTTGAAAAGGCTTCGCTTCCTAGCTGTGGTAGCATAACTATCTGGCGGAGTCGATCTGTTAGTCAAGCTCTGTTTCTTCTTCGACTGAGGAGCTTCGACACCAGAAGCACCACAAATTCTGGCCCCGGCCGGATACCTTCCATCGCTTGCATTCTCTGGACCTATCAAAATACCAACAATTCAAATCACGAAATAAGGACTCGCAAATCTAGCAAAGACAAACACATCAAAGACTCGAAATCCATGATCTGACAAAAAAAGAATAAGTTTTAAACCAATGCGATCATAACTCTAAAGTACAGTAATTAAGTGTTAAATTGAACAACAATATGACCTAAGATCCATTAATCATACATTTAATACCTCTGGAAGAAGCATTTGAATCCACCGGTGGCGGAGAAGCCTCGTCAGAAAGATCAGGAATCTGCTTCCAAGCCTCCATCATCTGATTCATAACCTCCCTAACACCCTTCACCTACTCACATTTCAAAACTACTACATTTTTACACACTAAATTTCAACACAAAAATATATATATGAAGAAATTAAGAACAAACTTTTCTACCTTATCAAATTTCCGACTCTCGAAAGTTCTCATCGAACCAGCTTTGAATTCAGACAACGAGTCTCTCTCTGCAACCGCCAGCTTCGCCAAGCCTTCGGCCGCCGCCTTCCTCGCCGCCCAGTCATCGGAGCTGAGGAAGTTCACCAAGCAAGGAACCAAGTTCCTCAGCGCTCCCTGACCCGACGCGCCGCCGGAACCGATCACACTCCCGATCAGCGTCAGCAGCGCCGGCTTGGCCTTAAAGCTGTCACTCTTCAGCAACCTCTCGAACTTCGGCAACAGCTTCGCCAGCCTGGCCGGCTCCGGGTCGGCCGCGGCGTCGATCGCCGCCGCCAGGCAGAGCGCCGCGCCGATCTGCGAGTGCACGTCCTGCTCAGTGAACAGAGCCTCGCTCAGCGGCTTCGAGAACGCGGCGCTGAACGGCGTCCTGGTGACGTGGCAGGAGAGAGAAGCGACGGCGTTCTGGCAGGCGGATCGGACGGCGGAGTCGGGGTCGCGGAGGCGTTTGGTGATGTTGTTCAGCATTTTCGGCACGTGCGGGGCGAGCGCGTCGCCGTGGATTTCGCAGAGGACGGTTATTAGGTGCACGCATTGCTTCCTCACCGGCGACTTGTCGGAGGCGTCAGTAGCGTGGATGCATGAGAGGAAAGTCGGCACGGTGGTCGGGTCGAGACTCCGGGCGATCGACTCGAGCTCCGTCGCCGCCAGAGAGTGCGTGTCGCGGTCAGAGAGCTTAGTGAGGCACGTGAAGACCTGGTGCTTGAGATTCTGCGGCGGAGGCATTGCGGTTTTTACGTGGCGGTTTGTTCGGGTTTTGAATCGGGTCGGGTTTAAAACAGTTCGGGCGGCGGAGCTTCGGGAATCTCCAGCTGCATTGCTGGAGAGCTTGGCGGTGGTCTCTGACTGGTCTTGATCTTTTCCGAGTCGTGTCCGTTCCTTTTTAAACTGAGAGAGTCGTCAGGGGAATATTAATGCAGCGAGTAAAACGGCGTCGTAAGAAGGTCGTTATTTCGTTAATCGTGGGTTAAGAGTGATAATGACCCATAATTAGAGAGGTTTCCCTTCTTTGCACTTCACTCAAGGTTAGTTTAGTCATGCTTGCTTTTGATCTTAATTGCAATTACAGAGGGTAGAATTCTCTGCGGACAGGGTGGTTTGGGTTCGACACTGCGCCGGATTGGATTGGTCAAAGTAAAGAGGGGTGGTGTGGTCAGGTGGATGGAGGACCATGGTGCGGGAGAGAAAGTAAATTGGGGAGGGCACGAGTGCACGTGAAGAATTATTACGCCGCAGTTATTGCGCGCGGGTTAATTTTGGTGTCACGTGACAGTTGCCGGGGTTAATTATGTCACGGTGACTGAGCCTAGGATCAAGCTCCTCTGATTGATTTTACCCAAAATGATTACTTGCATGCTAGGTCATGAGTGATTACTGAATTCTAGATCCTAATTGTTCATTTTAATTTCAAATTTCTTTTGAATGAAGGACTCCCGCGTTTCATAAACTATAAATAATAAAGTGACAGAAGAACGCGTTTCATAAACTATAAATAATAAAATGACAGAAGAACATTATAGATTCAAAACAGTCATAGGAAATTAGATACTATGATCTTTATGTTCGAAATTCATCATCATATATATTCAAATTATATATCTATTCAGAATTTAAGTATAGATTATATAAATTTAATTCAAACATCACTCGTACATCTATGACAACACATCATAGAGTTTTTCAGATCACGCCACAAAACTCAACCATGATAAATATTTAATGGACACTCAAAATTTAACTACTATAGAATTTGTCTGTGTATATTCTTTTATGTCCATATATCTGTTAATATTTTTACCAACTCATGAGGGCTTGTTACCATCAATATCCTAGTTTTGACTAGGAGTAAAAGATTGTTTTACCTATTCATCTTAAAGGGTTCAACTCCAAGGCTTTGTCTGCTCACCTAACCAATAAGAGGTTGAACTAATTAAAAGCATGATAGCTTATTAGCTATTAGACAAAGAAAGATCACAGATATCCATGTGCAGCATACAGAAAAGGCTACTTTCCTAATTCTAAGCCTCCAATAATTCTTATAATTTGGAACTAACAGCTATTTTAGGGACTATGATATTGATTTTTAACCTTTTAATTCATGTTTGAGCTGATGGGGAAGCAATTATAAAATCAAGAACTGCAATTTGTTAATTAACTGTGGGCCAAAAGTGTGCTGCACTTAGAACCCTACCCCCACCTCTCCTCACCTACCTGTTTATGCAGTAAATTGTAACCCATTTTGGAGAAGAAAAGAAAATAAATTGGTTTTTTGTTTGAACTTTGAAGGGAATTGAAGCTCAAGATACTGATAACTTGAACTGGTTGAATGGGAATGATTTTCAGAAAGGATAGGAAACTTGGTACAGAAAATGAATAGGGCAAGGATCCTCTCCTGTCTTTTTTTTATGTCTGATCTAACATGATCTCTATCCCACGATGGAGAGGCCTTGCAGGAGGTGGGCTGTTGTGAGGTAGGAATTATGGGTTGTTGGATCAGCTCAGCTCCTTAAAAAAGACAGGAGAGGATCCTAACCTAAATGAGTAAGGTATCAGTTCTGATTTGATGAGTTCCTCATTTCTTGAATAATGATACGATTCTTTACCAGAATGAGTTGCAGATATGGTAGTTTGGCTAAGAAAGGTGGATTGGGTACACCCAATCAAGGAAAGGTGTTTAGGGCAAACTGCATTGAGTGGGAGTATTGGTTGCAACAAAATCACTGGTTATACAGTTATATATGCAACTTAAGGTAACTTCTAACTAGCATTATTCACTTGAAAACATTAGCTTCAAGTTTGGCAAAATATTACCTCTTTTTAGTGATTGTGTAATATCACAAAAATAGATTTGGAGAGGCACAATGATAAATGACTCACCATAAAAACAAATATGTGTCACTAAAATTGACACGAGCCAATTCAAACAATCAAGTCGGTGTTTTAATCATTCAATTATAGCTTGATTAGGAAGGAAGTGGATGCCAAAATAGCAATGCTAATATATAGAAGTTATCACCTAATTAGTTGTTGATCTAAACTAAATCAAAGAGAAACATTCAATTATAGCTTGATTAGCAAGCAAGTAAATGCCAAAAGAGCAATGCTAATCTATCGAATTATCACCTGTTTAGGTGTTAATCTAAACCAAATCAATTATCTTGACTAACTGAAATCAATCTAATCACCCTTTTTTTTCCACACCTGCTGACCTGCTGACTACGCTCAATTTTAGAGTTTTCGATCTTAATTAAGATAATATAAACGCATAAGAATGATCGATAGTTGTTCAGTCTCATCTAACATTTGTTTACGTACCACATTCAAATGAGATTAAGCCAATTGCAAACTGAACTTAATTTTCAAATCAAAACCAAATTTACATCACCTCCTTTCCTAGATATAAAGCTTATGGATCCATTCTCTTCTCTCAGATTTTAAGACAAATGTTTGTAGTTGACGTCAGGTTAAACTAAGAAACTCAATTCTATATATCCACAGTTGCGCAGAGAGTGCAGACCATGTGCTACTTTGCTTGTATTGTCTTGTATTGTAGTGCGACACATAACATGAAACAGGTCAATTTGGAAACATGGTTCTGGGATTCAAGTAGTAATGGACTATATATATTATATGCAGATCTATCTACGCACCCCATATACACAGAATTAGGCACTTCCTGCCATTTTAGAGAAAACATTCTTTCAGATTCATAGTACTCAATTCCTGCCCTTTACCAATGCTTGTTTGCCACGTGATCGATAGAGATTGGACGGTGAGAAATTGAAGCTGTGTTTAAATTTTGTTCAAAGCTAAGAATAGGGTGACTTGAAACTAAAGAAAAGATATTATGTTACATCATATTCTAGGGTCATCATGCCCTGTGATGAGGACTCAAATTCTGATCTTGAGTACTACTTTGGTCATGAATATAGTTGTGTGTATCATCATCATCATCATCATCATCATTTTGCCTTGTTTATCATCACCCTTCTCCATAATTTCCACATGCCAACAAGGAATCGAAGAGAGGACAATCATGCCTGTGTTGGGTTATGGCTTTCAAGGAAGTTAAGGTGTATACGTGTTCGGTTTTCTTTATGAAGTTTGGTCTAATTGAAGAGATCGCGATTGTCGTGACATGTAGCACATTTAATTCGCAAATTAAACGGATAAACGAGAGTTTTAAGACAGTCATCTAATGTTTTTCCCATAGTAATTTGGATTTGGGCATGAATGACCTACCTATGGACATGACAATCCAACTTCACTCTTGCAAATTATAGGGCCTCCAACATCAAACTAGAAGATGCTACCACTCTACTACAACTCCTAACCCCGACATGGTTGCATTGAGATCTAATATTCTACCAACCAATACCGAAAGGGACGCTTCAAACTCATTGAATCTAATTCGACCAATGAGTCATTGATTCCTAAGAAAGAAGGGGAAATTAAATGAAGAAAGAAGGGGAAAAGGAAAACACAAAACAAACTTGGCCCGTGAATTATATCGTCGGGCCCAATTCTCGAACTTAAGTAAAGCCCAAACCCAGCTTTGTTGTTACTTGTTAAAGAAGAAAATAGCATGAAGTTGAAGGTAGCTAGGTTTTATTAGTGCTCTCTTTCGTCGTGTGTGATCTCAAGGTTGTTGAGTTCTTGTAAGCAGGAAAGTTCAGTAAGCAACAAGGTATTGCTTCAACCAACTCGTGCTCTGGTTCTTATTGATCTGTAGGATGCATGGCAAATTGTATTCTTTAGATGTTTGGATATCTTCTGTATATAGTTTGTTCTTCATGAATAAGACCTCAGACTATTAGGCTTACAGATTTCAATCCCTCTTTTGTGGCGACTGGAATAAAATTCATTGTAAGATTCGCATCATCAATGTTGTTGTCACCAGATGCTTTACTGGCTCCAATACATATACAACTCGATCGTGTGATTCGGTTGAAGGATTTAAGCTACAAAACATATTAACCACCAAAACAATAATTTGTTCAAAATTCCTCATTCTCTATCTTTGGTATAGTTTCAGACTGGAACAGTTTCTTTAATCGAAAACATGGCTGCCTTCGAAGCGCTTGCCAACAGTGCGCAGAACCAACCTACTAGCGAAGATATGAAGAATTTTATGGAGAAAGTCAAGGTACATAACTTAAAACTGAAAGTGTTTTTTGACAGCAAGATATGTAGCTAGCTAGAACTATGCTTTTAAATTTCTTGTTTCTTTCTATGTAACTATTCACAGAGAGGAATTGGTGAGGAGAAATACCAGTCCTTTTTGGGTATCATTGGAGAGTATGAAGATAAGCAGACCAGCATCCCCAAGTTACTAAAAGAGGTTCTTATAAACTCTGATATTTGTTTTTTCTAGCTGAAATGAATTTTTACAATGATTCAGTTGAAGTACTTAACCATGATTCTTACAAGTAATGTCTAACTGAAGTATTTGTAAAACTGTTGCAGATGTCGGATCTTCTTAGTTATGAACCTTATTTAGTGAAGGAGTTGAATCACTTTCTAACAGATGGCATTTCAATGCTAGAGATTAAGAGGAAGCCTTCAGTAATGGGGCCGCCCAAACCCAAACGCCGGTGGCTTTCCGGCCTTGGCTATGTATGTGTGGGTGGATTAGGGATTACTCTTGGAATCTGGGCTCATCTCCTATTCTAAAGAGTCTGGTTTCAAATAGTACAATCTATAGTCTGATAGGCATATTGTCTCTTTTTGTATGGAAGATCTCTGCTCAACCTTTCCTTTCCTAATCAAGCAATGTATATAACAGTACACTTTTCCTAATCGCACTGCATAGTTACTTACCTAATTAAAAAACTTACATCGCCTATATATACAAGGTGTCCCTGATGCTGGTAGATCACAACAAACATCTAACATAATTTGAAGACAATAATTTTTCTCTTGCATTCATTAACTGAGAGCGAAGAAGAAGATCGAGATGGGGGGTCTAATGATTACCGCAGAAGCTATGCAAGATTTTAAGAGCAAGATATATGGTGATAACAAGAAGATGGGGGATTTTGATCAATTGCTTTTGGTCGGTGCTATTGCAAGCAAAAAGGAAGCAGAAATTGTTTTTGAGAATTCAAGTTCAGCTGAAGAAGCCTTGAGAAAGCTTGATGCTTTGAAAATTTTCTGCTTAAGGAGGGACGATGACGATGGTAATAGTGATCGGAGGGTGGAATTCACGAAGATCATGAACTGTGGTACTGTAGGAGACAATGAAACAGGTTTCAGTAGCATGCCTACTTGTGATGGTAAGAAAGCAAGGGCTATCGAACCCAAGAAGCTCGAAAATAAGAGTAAGAAGATAAGGTACTCTCAGCCACTCGCTACTCAACTTCGAGACTTGCCTAAAGAGTTCAAGAGAAAAATTGAAACTATGGGAGGGTGTTCTGATGAAGCGCGCTTGGTGATTGAGAAGGAGTTGTACAACTCTGACTGTGCTACCACTGCAAGCCGGTTAACAATGCCTGTAAACCAACTCCTATGCCCTTTCTTGGAGAAGGATGAAGTGGAATGGCTTGAAAAACCACATGGGGAAATGCACATCACGTTGATAGACCCCATGGTTGAAGAAGAAGAGATATGCTTAGCGCGGTGGAAATACGACAGGAGCAAATCCTATGTGTTGAGAACTCAATGGAACGATATTGTTAAAAAGAATGGTCTAAAACACAAGGATCTGGTCCAAGTCTGGTCATTTCGGAATAAGACCAACAACAGGCTTCACTTGGTACTTGTGAAGAGGGGTGTTAACAGTAATGAGGCCGGGTGTATTGGTAGCAGTAGTAATGCTAGTACTGTTGATCATGGTGAAAGTAGTGGAGGAGATCTGTAACGGGATGTAGTAACTGTGGCACATTCTGGAAACTTACTTCTATTTATACATCTTAAAACAAGAGACCTGTATTAATTTGAAGATAACTTGAATCAAATTCCCGCCATTGAATTCCCAATGCTTCTTGGACATCTAATCCAAGGTTGGTTGATTGTTGTACATCGTCTTATCGATCATATCTCAACCACAAAACTCAGCGATTCTAATTTCCAGAGAGCTGAGAGAGAGATCTGGAAGGTATGGATAATGTTAACCACGACACGGATTCTATTGAACCACCGCCATCCATAAACGACACGTCGAAGACGATGCCATGCCTCACCGGAAAATGATGATGCACATGACCTTCCTCTGAGGTCCTTTTTTTTTTTTTGGTAAAATTACATTTAATTCTTCTTCCGTGAATTCGAGCATATTGAGATACTATAGTGTCATCTCAGAATCTTAAGCTCCCATAAGTGTTTGGATGTAGCTTCATATCAGATGCTAGTCTACTTGTCTTGATCTCCAATGCACACTCAACTTATTCCAAGAAGCTTCTGAAGTTGACCACTTGCAACAGCGGCTTTGAGATCATCAGAACCGCCGATGTGCTTGCCATTCACAAACACTTGTGGGACAGTGGATCGGCCAACCACATCTAAAAGAAAACTCTGAATCATCTCGATTCTCGAAGGTCAAGTTCGACAACATAAGGTTGCTCATGTAGTTCACTGAATATGCGCTTAGCACGCATGCAATACGATGGCGATTTTGTTGGAGTAGATAACGTTCTGCACAAACGCCGACGACGACTTCGAAGCCTCAACGACGCCGTTTCCCAGCAAAAACTCCGACCTCCCCATCCTCACCGATCGAGTTTTGTCTAACTTGTTATATTCCTCGAGCTCGTCGTAGTACACGTCCCAAACGCACCGGATGCAACCACTGCCGCAGCAATCGCCGGGCTCCGGCTTCTCCGGCGGCGGCGGGATTTCCGATTTTTCCGGCTGTGGCTTCTCTTCTTCTTCTTCTTCCTTGTTTTTCGCCGCCTCAATCGTCGCTGAAGTAGCGCCGCCTTTGTCGCCCATGGAGTTGTTGTTGAAGCACAAGGTTCTCGTAGTATTGGGAGGAGGGAATATAAGCTTGAGGGCTCTCATGGTGTGGGCCCGGCGGGCATTGTTGGAAGGTGGGTTAGGATGGGGTGTGGTGAAGCGCAGGGAATGACGATGAGCCATACACGGCTCCTGAGCAACTGGGGAAAAACTAGATTTGGTGTGTTATAAACGGACGCCCATCGGCCGTCCTCTTCTCCAAATGTATTATGCACATGACCTTCGTCTTCGCCCTCGCTGTCCTGGTCGAGTGGCTCTCCCACTGTCAAATCATCATGGCCGGCTCGGGACACGTGGCCGCCGGACTGGTTGCACTGTCTGAGGGTCGGGTTGGGTTATATATATGGTAATGTTGGCTGTCATGTAGTGGTGTGTTTCTGGTTGCTGTGGCTGGGCATTCTTTGGGGTTCTTCATTTCTGGGAGTAGGGTGGAGGATGAAAAGGGTTCGGATCTACCTCCGATGAGTTGTTGAATATTTATGATTGATTGATTACTATAGTTAATTGGGAGGAAAAAGAAAAAAAAATACAACATAATCCTAGACTAACAAGGAATACTGGTTATTCCTGGCAATACAGCATAAAGGATTGGTATGCCCAACTTAATTAGATTCCTCCTCTGACAATGAATAGATGATTTTATTAGAATTCTATTCAGACAAGGCATCAAACACCGGTCTATAAAAACTAGTCGTACTGTGTCCCCCTTTGGTAACAAAGAGCAATTGAAATTGTTGGTTATATTTACTCATCAATTCTCTAATCTATGGGGGACGAGAACATAGAATTTAGCCTTGAAGCTGTGCAGGAGTTTAAGCGCAAGGTATGTCTTGGTAGGGAGTTATCCCTTTTTGAGGGATTGGTTTTGGTTGCTGCTTGTGCTAGCAACAAGGGAGATGAGTGGATACATGCCGAAAGAGAACGCAGCAAGTCGCAAGAAAATGGAGCCAGTATGAGTTCCGCTCTTGAATCTCTGAGAAAGCTTAATGCTGAGAAACTAATCTGCAAGAGGTGGGACGAGAGTGATGATGAAGATCATACTCATTTGAGTCCAGATTTGAAGAAGGAGAATTTGGATTATTTTGACTCTGAGGATGATAATGCTCTTGTTGCCCAAGACATGATTATTTTCACCTCCGAGAGAGATGAAAATGTTGTTGTTACTGAATATATAAGGAAAAATGATGACAATGATGATGACGACCGGGCTTTCGAGTTGAGGAAAAGCAAGGAAAAGGGGAATGGCCCAAAGAAAAAATATTACTTACCACCAAGTAGCCATCATGAAGACTTGCCTGAAGAATATGTGAAGTACTTGGCACTTCACGATCGTGACCAATATTTCACCTCCAAGGATGATGATAGTAAGAAGAAGAAGATGATGGTTTCCTTCAACGATAAGATGCAGAACTCCTCGGCTTTTAAGTCTCGAAGAAATTATGGTATAGAAATTAGAGAACCACGTAAAAGGAGTAAGAATGATGCCGAAGATGAGAACTGTGATCTTGACTCCAAGAAGAGCAAAAACAGTGAGTTTAAGAACAAGAATAGGGAGGAAAAGAGGTGGAAATATAACTCATCACCTAATATTATTCATCAAAACTTGCCTGAAAAGTTCAAGGGAAAAATTGCAACTACGGGAGGGGATAGTGATAAGGTGCAGCTGGTTTCAGACTTAAAGAAGCACCAAAACTGGTTATCAATGCCTGTAAACCAACTCTTATGCCATTTCTCGGAATCGGATGAAGTGAAAAGGCTTGAAAATACAAAAGATGAGGAAAAGAAGATGGTTTCCTTCAACGACAAGAAACAGAACTCCTATGCTTTTAGTAGTCGAAGAAATCATGGTATACAAATTAGAGAACCCCGTAGGAGTTATAAGAATGATGAGGAAGATGATAACTATAATTCCGAGTCCAATAAGAGCAAGAATAAAGGCCAGGGTGTGAAGAGGTCGAGACCTGAATCCCATAAGAGCAAGAATAAAGACAACAGTGTGAAGAGGCCGATATATAACTCACCACCAAGTATAATTCATCAAGACTTGCCTGAAAATTTCAAGAGAAAAATTGAAACAATGGGAGGGGATAGTAATAAGGCGCAGTTGGTGTTACAGAAGAAGTTGTTCAATTCGGACTTAGAGAAGCAACAAAACCGGTTGTCAATGCCTATAAACCAACTCCTATGCAATTTCTTAGAACCAGCTGAAGTGGAATGGCTTGAAGATACAGTTAGGTTCATGGACATCACAATTATAGACCCCATGGGCAAAGAGGAACAGGTACGCTTCAAGAAGTGGACCTACAAGAAAAATGTCAAATCATATGTGTTGATAAAAGAATGGTGTGATGTTGCTAAGAAAAACCGTCTAAGATGTGGTGATCTGATCCAAGTTTGGGCGTTCCGGGACCTAAAGAACAACCTTCACTTGGCTATTGTCAAGAGGCATGAGAATAACGACGGCACAAGTAGCAGTGATGCAGCTAATGCTAATACTAGTTCTGCTGGTGGTGAAGGTAGTAGTAATGCTGATACTAGTTCTGCTGGTGGTGAAGGTAGTAGTAATGGTGATACTAGTGCTGTTGGTGGTGAAGGTGGTATTGCCAATACTAGTGTTGTTGGTGGTGAAGGTAGTAGTAATGCTAATACTAGTGTTGTTGGTGGTGAAGGTAGTAGTAATGCTAATGCTAGTTCTGTTGGTGGTGAAGGTAGTAGTGGAAATCATGACAAGGAAGAGGGTATAACAGTGGGGGTACTAGTTGAAGTAATCAGAAGCAAAGTGAGCTCTGAGAAATCAATGGAAGAAGTTGATATTCACTTACACATTGTAAATTAGTATCATGTACTTCTTTTTGGTGAGATGAGCAAAGAGACAGACCCATCAAGCTAAGTTTTGCTACATTTTTCGAACAAATCCAACATTTATCGGAATCAATTATTGTTGTCTATTGTGCATCAATAAACAATGAGGACACCCTAATCGTTTGTGATTAATTAACAATCCGTAACCTATAAAGTCTGAGAATCGACTTTCTGGTATTAGTTTCTGTCTCAATCCAGTAATATGAAGAATGCAAAAAGGTATTCTCAGCCAGAAAGAAGTAGATTGTCCAAGATTACGTATTTGATGTCACTGCTCACTTATAAATCAACGTCTTAATCCAAAAGGCAGGTTTGTTTTATCTGGATAATTCTTTATTTTTCCACATTCTATACTCCTGAGATCATACACAATACATATAGGACAATTTCAAATTTGTATGATACTAACCAGAAAGAATGTTGTTGTCTTTTTACTTGAATTCTTTTCATGATTCTAAGCCTTACTCTACTGCTTAGATTCTTGAAAAAATTAACTACATTTAACACAATGGTAATTTCTTGATCCAACACTTATGTCAGATTTTTTTCTACACGTTTAATAGTTCTTTATACTAAATCGCACCAAAATTTTAATAAAAAAACGACTATAATTAATAACGATCGTACTCGATCACAATCATAATTAATAATAATTCGTTATATTTTAATATCAAATCATCGACTACGATCATAATCATAATTAATAATAATTCGTTATATTTTAATTTCACATCATCGACTACGATCACAACCTTTATTTTATATTCTTTAACCAGCCATACTCTAATTTCTTAATTTTCTATGTAGCATCACTTGTCAATGTCATGACTGATTGTCACCCGTCCTTAAATTTTTCATCCCACAAATTTATTAAATAAACGACACCGACTTAACTAAATTTAAATACCCACCAAAACGACGTCGCACCGCTTCTCTAGCAGCACATAACAAAAATAGCCCTATCAACGAATAACTCTGTCCCCCCAGACATAATCCAAGTTCCAAGAGGACAGCCCCGCAATTCCAGAGACAAGCAGGGGTATTATTGTAATACATCCCGTATATAAATAAAAACCCGGCCCTCGATTTTCAGGGTCCGAGAGAGAGAGCGCAAAAAAGGGCGAAGGAGTTTCCGACTTTCCGTTATCCGTTTAACTTTTCCTCTCAACAAAAACTTCCAGCTTCTTCTTCTCCAAACCAAAATAAAAAAATTAAAAAAAATCACAGAGCGAAAAATCTCGAAGCTTTTTCAATCCGATTAGCCATGGTTTCCGATTCGATCACCAACGTCGCCATTCCTTCGGCTCCAATCAACGGCAAAACCGCCCGCGATTTGGGCAAGAAGAAGAGGGTTAGTTAGTTTCCGATTTCGATTTCGATTTCTTGTTCTGATTTCGATTAATTTTTATTGTTTTCGTGTGAAAAATTCGATTTTTTTGTTTAATTTATGGCTTTGTTGGGTTTTTTTTTTTTTTTTTTTTTTTTCAGGCGAGGTCAGCCAAATTGAAGCAGTGCAAGCTGGACGTTCGCCGCGAGCAGTGGCTTTCTTCAGGTACTGCATCGATCTCTTGATTTTTATATGCCTGCATGTAAATTTCGGATCTTTATCGTCAAATTTTCGGAGTTTTTGGGATTTTTTTTTATCGAAAATATGTTTATATTTATATTGATTGGATTGGGAATTAGGTGCCGTAAAGAACAAGGACGGCAAGGATGAGCAGAACGGCGGCGTTCAAGGTCGTCGAGAGCGGAATAGCACTCCGTCTTTGGAAATGGCGCCGGGAGAAGGAGAGAGCGTCGGATCGATCCAGCAGCAGCAGCAACACCACCACGACAGCGATTTGGACTCCAACAGTCCGTCAAGCTTCACGAGCAGTATGTTGGGGAGCCACGATTCGGAGACTTTCACTGGGTCAAGCAGTAGCAGCAGCAGTGGTGGTTGTTGCTCTGGTAATATCACCGAGGAGGATGAGGATGATGGCTGTTTGGATGATTGGGAGGCTGTGGCGGATGCACTGGCGGCGGATGAGAAGCCGAAGAATCAGCCTTTGGAGCCGCCCCAGGAGCACGAGGCGATTGCGAAATCGGTTCCTGCTCGCGAGGTTGAGAATTCGAAACTGCAGTGTGGGAGAGCTATGCCTAAAGCGTGGAGGCCTGATGATGCATGTCGCCCGCAGAGTCTGCCCAATTTGGCTAAGCAGCTCAGCATGCCGAATTCCAGCAGGAAAGGATACGGTGGTGGTGTTGCGTGGGCCTGTAACAGTGTGGCGTCTCCACCGTCTTCGTGTCCTATATGCTATGAAGATTTGGACTTGACGGACACCAGCTTTTTGCCGTGCTTGTGTGGATTCAGGCTCTGCCTTTTCTGCCACAAGAGGATCCTGGAGGGGGATGGTCGCTGTCCCGGATGCAGGAAGCCCTATGAGAATGAGCCTGTTGAGGCAGAGACAAGTGTCCACGGGGGTAGTCTTACATTCCGGTTGCCTCGTTCTTGTAGCATGATCACAAGGTCTTAAGGAAGAGTTGCTCGTGAGATATCTATGCTGGTCTCTAATTTCTTTGGGATTTTCGTGTTCTAGCTATTTTAGTATTTGGTTTCACTTGTTAGATGTGGGTGTAGGGTTTTGAGCGCCCGGGAATTGACCTGCTTCTATTATGAGTTGGTTCTTATGTGCTGATGTAGAGGACTCAGTGTTCGTATGTGAATAGATAAGGCGGTATAGAAATTCAATACATGAAACAGACATACAGTATGCTATGGTATTACTTTTCAATTTGCTTATTTTTCTTGCTTTTACGTTTAATGGATTTATCTCTATATTATGTTGTATTTGTTGTGCTATATTGTTTCGTGTTCATTGACTTTGATAATTGATGATGCAGAAGGCATCGTTGTAAATGAATGGTTCGAAATGGTCTAAACTGCATTGCTGTCTCTTCGTAGTTGTACATCTTTAGATTTGGTTTCAAATCAGAGGTCCGGTTTCATTTATCTTCTTAAATTACTATTATCTGCATGTTGTTGATGTTATTGTCGAGTAGCTTAGCAATCAATATGCTTAATCAACTTCTGAGATTAATGTATTGGACCTCCCCATTTGTACTACATATGGAGATGTTCTCTGTCCTCTTATTTAATGGTGTAAAGGATTTTCATTTGGTTCTTCAACGGGATAAGGTTTGGGCAGATTGTCTTTAGCCTTCTGAAAGTTGACATGGATAGCATTTTTCAGGTTTAGAAAGTTGCAATCTCTGAACAGGGGTTGATTATTAAGTATGTTTGCTGCACCTTATCAATCCTAGCTATGCACCAGTCAAAATATTTCCAATGTTGTTTTTCCTAACGAGTTCTACTGTCAGCTGGGTAGGATTTGTTGCTCATCTTGCTGTTGTGAGACATGATTGAATCATTGTAGCTTCGCTAACTGAGTCTTCTTCTGAGGTATGAAGGTCTTTTATGCTTCTGTAACTTTGCATTTATAGTGCTAGTTAGTTATCCATTGCCTCTTAACCAGTTACCTTAAAAGAATATAAAGTTGCAAAACAGAAAAGAAAAGTGGTTTATTTGGAGTTTAAAATGAATCAACGGTAACTTGAGGCTGTATCTCTCAGATTAATGACGGCTTGGAGATCTTTTGTGTTTCATTTAGTCTTTATGTTTCTTTGATAGTGTCATCTTGGTTTAAACAGGAATGAGATTTCATGATGACCCTATAATAAGATGGAAGAGGATAATCAGCATCCCTTGAGGGATAGGGGTTTATAGAGTTTAAATCCCTCCTGGGTGCTGTAAATAGAGAACGAAGGATTTCAATCCCTGATAAGGATGCTGGTCTAGGATTTTAAGTAATGTAGGGGTTGTGTTTGGTATATGATTACTGGTGTGCGTCCATCTAGTAGAAGTCTCTGGTTTGTGTGGTGATTCTAGATGTTCTGATCAGCAGGCTTGTAACATTATTCCATCCTTTTTAAGGTTTTGCTACTTTTATATGTACATCTTACCCGTTATTTTCAATTTGATTTGTGTGCTGGTGAAAGGATATATCCAATTAATTATGTGGGAAATGCATAACGAACCACTGTATTATCCCGTTAAGGGATCAGTCCATCTTATAGAACTGAATTACTGTTTTGGTTGAAAAGACTGGTGGTGCTAGGAGTTGGTCGCCATTGTTTTATTCTTGATAGGTTCTTGTGCATCTACAGAAAGGGAAAGGAAATTTACAAGGTCAAGTTTCCTGACAGTCCATGAAGCTGGTGGTGCTATTTTCTGACCCTTTGTTTGTAGGAAAGTAGGATTCTGTGTACTCAGTTTGTGGATCATTGTACAAATACATTCATGCTGCGATATTGTGCTAATTCTGTCTTGTTGGTAGAGGATTTGTTATATTACAGAGTAATGGTTTTGGTGTGAAATTTATACCGGTGTGTTTACATTGTTGGAGCAGAACATAAACAAGGTAATGTAGAACACAGTTTTATTAATGGATCTGAAAGCAAATTACAAGTGGAAACAACATGATAGGCAAACACAACAAAACAGCAACATACAAAACACAAAAGCCCCCATCCTCATGTTGAAACTAAGATATTGATAACTTGTTCATCAATGCATGAATCCCGTCGTGCTGGCATTTCAGACGGCCGAGTTGCACCCACAGTTTGAAAAAGGTAGAATCTTCCAGGAGAACATCCTCACCTACCACTCCGGTCTGGATCCATTCTGCTACTCTTTCCTGTAGCTCCTTAGCCTTTGCCTCGTCAACTTTACCACCATTACTAGCGAGTTTAAGCAACTCCTCCACATCTGCCCAAAAGCATGATTCTCCCCAAGAACCTTTCTCCGAATCCGTTTTCTTTTCGTGCCAGCTCTGTGGGTATCTGTAGCGCCTTGGCCTTCCCTTAATCATATAGGCTCCGGTGTCTTCGTTCTTTGCGTGTCTATAGTAGTTGGCTATATCAAGAGGCTCCACAAGGCGCCGAAACTCGGTTCCTAGTTTTATCCAACTATCATCACCTTCAAATTCGTCAGGAAGATCGTATCTCTTCAACATTTCAATGATCTCATCCCATATACCCGCCAGCACCAGCCTCATCACATTGGCATTAAAGTCTCTCTTGTCGTCTTGTTTTTTGAAGGCATCATAATATCCCACTTTTTGCTCATGAAAGGTTTTGTACTCTTTCAGTCCTTTCATTCCCTGTTCAATTTCTTCCTTCTTCTTTTCAATCTGGTCTAGATTTTTTTGTTTTTGTTTCGCTGACTCTCCCGCTGCACGAAGGCACAATCTACCTCTTGTACTCTGCATTCCCGTAGACAATATGTTAGAACACTTCACAAAACTTATTTATATTCACAACAATGTTGTCTTCAAGGCAAACAACAATAAGAACTGAAAAAGGAAAATGGAAACAAAATTACCAGGCCAAGGTCATCCAAGGCAGTACCATCTGAGGCTAGGGGGAGCTGTTCCAATCCATCAACAAGAACCTCAATCTCTTCCAAGTTCTTTCCCAACAATACAGTTTTATAGTCTGAGTGCTCGTTTAAGCACTGCCTAGCTGTTGCTGCAATTTCGCTTTCATGGCTTAACTGACAAGAGTAGAAAAGGAGTTGAAGCACAGCATCAGGGTTGTCCAACAGAACAAGCTTCCCATTCCCAGTGCAGAAAATGTAAGTCCCGAAAGGTCTATAAGGGCTTAGTTTAATGAAGTTTGATAGAGTCTCAAGCAACATATTAGTATTCCCCATCAGTTTGCAGGCAGCATGGCTTGCGAGAGATGAAGTGTTCCTCATTACATTTGTATAAAAATCTGTGGCAATTGATCCACGTGGATAATGGTGGCCATTTGCAATGAAGTAATCGAGGACAGGCTGCAAATCTTGTTCAATGGATGAGAGAGGTGCAAGCATAATGCGAGGAACAATGTCATATCTCATGACAAAATGTATGAAGTAATTAGACCACTTCTCTCGCTTAAGAGCATGAGAGACAATGAAGTCACCAACAAGCGGAGCTCCGAAAGTCACACACTTGGCTGCTCCAGGGTACTTTTTCGAATATTTCTCCAAGAACCAGATTGTAGCAAGCATAGCAATTGCGCCACCAGAAGAATGCCCTGTAAATATTAACAGCTTCTTCCCGTCCCCGGCTGATTTCACCTGAGAAAACCACATAATGGGGTACCCTATAAGAATCTAAGCTTAATTCTTTACAAATCTACTACTGCAAATTAAGGGTCTAATTATTTGCAATGAACTCATATAAAAGAACATATCTTTCTTTGATGAAATGATGAACTAGATATGTGTTTTAAGTGCTAACATATGAAGTAACTATTAGCAACTAACTATATGAAGTAAATTAACAACATACCTCTGCTTCAAACTTGGGGTCCTTCAATACAAGTCTAAACCTTGTTAGAAAAGCTTGGTTGAAAATTGCAACCTCATCATTACCTAGACTTCTCATAGAAGGGAACGTCTTCCTGGACCAAGACCGATCTTCAGTTTTGTCCTTGGTTTCTCCAAAAGCTTGGTCGCCGGAAAACCACTCTCCGACCATCCATACTCTTTTGAAGACGAGGACCACCGTATCCGGTAAGCTCTTGTCAACATGAAACAGCTCATTGCTGAACTGATCATTAAATGAAAGACTGCAGCTTTTCTTGATGTTCTCCTCGCTGATCATCTCTCCAAGTCTCAAACTACCCATTTTTCTGAAGTCTTTGTATTGATTGGTATACTAGATATTCTTGTTGGTTTAGAACTTTAGATGCTCTGGTTTGGAGGTTCCATTTATAGGAATAATAAGAAATGAAGATGGTTGATGGTGGATGAAAAATTATAAGGATTACCCCTTGACTTATGCTCTGTATTGGGTATGAACCGTACGATTGTATAAATCATGAGCCTTATTGTCATTTTACAAATCTACACAAAGGGCCAACGACCATAGTAGACTGACTTGGTTTCTCATTGTTTATGCTTGACCTGAAGTCAATCAATTACATGTTGCAATTAACAAAGCTCTGTTCGACATCTCGAGGAACTTTCCAACTTTTCTTTACGCGTTACTGTAGTTTTTCAGTAAAGACGAAGAAGATGCTCTGTTATTGCTATACTGTTGTTGTTTCTTTCATGGTGTTTTCCTTTTCCTTTCTACTAATGGCGCTGTCTCAGTCTCTTAGTATAATAACATCTGAACTGTGAGAATTCGAGGTGTATTGTGAAGATCACATAGGAACCCGACACTATTCTAGTCTCCAAATGCTCAAATGTAATTGCTTTGTAACTTCGAAAATCTACTATGATTGAGGTGGAACAATCATGGAAGCAGAGCTCTAACTTTCTTTTTGGGAGCAGACCTCTGGATAAGAATCCAATCTTACAAACATCTTGCTTATTTCTTAAGAATTTCCAACCAAAGGACATGAAGGTTTTCTTCTTTTACTTGATAAGTTTGAAAATGTGTGAATGGTAAAACCGTAAATCATTTAAACAGGCCAGGCAAGACCATTGTGGACGTTAAGTGTGACAAACAACCCAATCAATATCAGTGACTAAGATTTGAAGTAGCCCTTTAGTTATTGGGCCAAAATCAAGTAGACTGCATGAAAACTGGGATTTGGTTGGTTCGTTGGTCAGAAACAAATATAGCTATACTACCATTGTAGTATAGCTATTTTTGTTTCTTCTTATTTAAACAATAAACTTGAGGCTGATGTCTAATTGAGAATAGACACCGAACGAACTTGGGTTATACGATTGGATTGGTTTCTGTAATCCAGTTTTGCTCCCATTGTCAGATTCAGTTTGTACTATGCTGATGTAAGTATTCACGGATTGACCTTAAAAAAGAAAAATAAGAATCATATAAATTGAACAAATGTGTACAAGATCAACTTCTGAAATCATCTTCCGAATCACTGGAAGATGACCAAGACACATGTGAACTGAAGTGTGAGTGGAAGTTCTGTAACTTCTTTGGTGTTAGGACTGAAGGTGACAACGGAGGTGATGCCGATCCCACAGTGGTTGTAGAAGCATTCTTCCTCTGTACCTTTCTTGAAATTTCTGCACAAACAAGATCAACCATGTCTAGGAAACCTCTAACAATCACAAAGAGATGAACTGGCTGAGCTCCTTTTTCTTTCGCAGCTCCGGCTTGGTAATACTCAGTTGTTCTCTTCACAAGTTCCATAACCCTTGTTTGCTCTTCTCTCACCACCTTGAGCTCCTCCTCACATTCCTCTAAAAACCCTTTCATTTCTCTTGCAAACCCTCCTATCTCACCATTGCAGCAATGTGTCAAAACCTTTCGGATTTCATCTACGCGGCTAGTGAGAGTGGAGTGCATACGAATGAAGCAGTCATAGTCTATTGTAGCTGCTTTCTTCACATTAGATAACTCCATACTCAAGCCTCCCAACTTTGGTAACCCTTGGATTAAGTACTCCTTTCTTCTCTCTTCGGCTGTCAGATTATCCAAATTTGGTATACTGGTTTGGTTTCTCTGATTGATCACTAAGCCTCTACCCTCAGATTGAGCTACTTGTTCAACCACAAAGTGAAGCAGAGTAGTCTTTGCATCAGTGCTTTTGACATCAGACAACTTCAGAAGAGCGCTAAGGTTGAAACCTTGTGCATTACCTCTAGCAGTTCCAGCATTCATTCGATTTCCAGCTTTGAGAATCGCTTCAAGGAGTTTAAGGAAGAAACCTCTGGACCTCAGCTCCTTGCACCCCAGTTCAAGCGTTTGTAGTGACTCCTTGAGATGAAGAATTTCGGGGTCATAATTTGCCCGGAAAAGCATTGCATTGAATCGAGTGAAAGCCGAAGGGACAGCTTTGAGGATGTGGTAGAGGAAAGACTCAGCATCTGCCAGCTTATTTGGATTGCCGTTGAATTGGAGGATCTTGATCTCTTCTTCTTTAGTTGGAGAAATTTTGGTGAGTTTTTCGAGTGTTTCTGAACCGAGTCCTTCACCATCAAGAAGAGCATTTATGATTTCCTTGCGAGAGATTGTGAGAGACTTTAGCACTATTGCTGTGTTTTGAGACTTTCTGGGGTCTAGAAGGAAAACTTGAGCTGTTGGGGCACAGTTAGACTTGGTTGAAGCTGACAAATTGTTATTTCTTTCAGTGGTTTGGTTTTTGGTGATGTTATATCCAAACAAGTTTTCCATAAGCTCATCATCAAATCTGAAGTGCACAAACAAAATTGTTTAAGATTAGATATCTTGAGCCATGATATGATTAAACATTTAGACAAACAGAAAAAAAAGACCATATGTAGTATTGGGAGCCTGAGATTTGATATATATTACCTGAATGATCCATCAGTGATTTGATCCCAGACCATTGAATGATCAACAGCAGCCATAATCTTGTCCCAGTGCAATGGCTTCAGCTTCGCTTGCCCAATGACACTCACCATTGACCCCTCCCCTGCTGAGGCCTCAGCTCTACTTTTGTTGTTTGGTATGCCTTTTGGTGTAGGTGGGGGTTTTGGTGCTACAAACGAACCACCTAGCGTAGGTGGAGTGGGTGGTAGAGATTTTTTTCTAACTATCTTAGGCCGCTGTGGTGGCGGTGGTGGTGGAGGAGGAGTTGGTGGCAGAGGAGGTGGTGGTGGTGGTGCAGATATATTTCTTGATGGTGGGGGTGGTAGAGGAGGCAGTGATTCTAGTGCTTGCTTTTCCAACATCTTTGGTGGTGTTATCCTAAATGGAGGTGCAGGAGATTTTAGAGGAAGCCGCTGTTGTAGCTTTGGCAGTGTAAGAACAGCTTCTGGAGTTGGATTTTGTGCGAATGGTTTTGCTAATTTTCCATGATTGATCAAATCAGATGGCTCGTGAAGAGAATGAACCGCTTCAGGTTTTGCCATTCTGGCTCTTTCTCCTTTAGTATCCACTCTCTTTTCTTCTTCATCATCTTCTTCATCGTCTTCATAACTTGGGTTGAAAACTACCTTTGGAAAATGTGTTTGCGCCTGTCCAACATCTAGTTTCCTCAAGTAGATAACATCTACACCATTCTCATCAACAATCAAACCCTTCACATTTCCACTGCATTGCCTGAGCTGATCTTCCCGAGTCATCCTAACTTCCTCCCTACGAAAGCTGCCACTGCCTTTGTCATTTGAGTGGCGCCGAGCAACTAGGAATCTGTATATGAAGAAGAAGATTCCGGCAATAACAAGAGTCATTGCAGCCGTGGCTGCAATGATCTCGGCCAGTACTATTCCATTTGAGGCTGTCATTGTCTAAATTTGGCACCTGACACAGACAAGATAGAATAATGTGACAATGAGGTTCAATCTTCCTGCGCAAGTAAAAGGGGAGAAGTACTTCCCCAAAAAGCAGTAAGATGACAAGTGCTTTCTGAAAGAGTCCTAAAAGATGCAAACACAAGTTTGTTAAGTGTCTACTTTGTGTTCTTCACATTCCGATAGCAACTTCAATTGCTGTGTTTTGCTGTTGGTTGCTGATACTTTCAATGAAGGTAGGTGTTGTTGCTGGGTTCGGTTAGTTCAAATTACTACAATGGCCCTGCTGCATGCAACCCCTAGCAGATGGCTGGTGGTGAAGTTTATGATGACCGTCCTTCAATTCCAGTCTGTTAAAACGCCAAATGCATGAAATTAGAGCTGTTTGTTGGAATCAATTAAATTCCGTGTTAAAATATTTATGATACTGATTTGGATTACTGTAGAATTCATACTCCCGCTAGGGTTTGTTGGCATCATAACTTCTTTGGTTAATGGATCCAAATTTCATCCTAATATGCATAGGACCAGCAGGTATACTAATCATCATTGTTATTAACAAAGTTTAAGAGTGATTATGAAGAAAAACTCCAAGCTAGCCCTGCCCCACCATCACAAAGACTTGCCTGTGAGATGCAGCCACGTGGCTTCGGCAAACCACAGAGCTGTTGAGGGATGACAGTTGGAAGAAGAACAAGAAACAGAACTATTGTGCCTGCAGAAGAAACCAATAAACAATAAGCACAGGAGAAAATCTTATTCGGGACCTTAGAAAATCATGTGAAGCAAATGATGTAGAGGGTCTACATCTGTGTGCCTAACTTCAAGGCAAAATAATCACATTGCTGAATTTGGAGACAATTGCAAAGTTCCGGGACCAAAGCAGGATTGAGAGGCAAGAACACAGCATGTGCAATTATTCCAAAAAAGAAAAAGAACGGTGAAAAATCACAAACTCAGACATTTGAATGGTTGACAATTACAAAATCCCACAGCAATATAAAGGAATAAGATCATTCAGTTAACAAAATATTCCCTTCACTATTTGGGATTTCATTGATGATTTTAATGTGATTCCATATGAAACATCAACAAAAAGTGAAATCCCAGAGAAAAAAAACTTTAATCCTAGACTTTTATACTGTTCCCCTCTACTACTTTTCCTAGTCCCCAATGAAATTTTCATGTTGGAATTTACATGGTGGGAAGTGGTAACAAACATATATGGGAATCTCAAAATTGGAAAAAGGGAACAGTGTGAGCTACGTAATTCACTAATGGCAGACAATCAATCCATTCTGTGCAATCTAGGCCTCTTTGACGAACATCTGGGTAGGGGAGATGATGGCGATGAAGATGGAGATGAGTGAAGTGATGCTAGATTACAAGCAAACGGTCCGGACAGTTGTGGTAAAGGCGATGGTGGCGATGATGCATTGTTGTAGTCAACTTGAAGCGGTCTTTTCTGAACCTTCTTCACACCATTTTCTTTTCTTTCTCCTCCCATCATGAAATTTTTCAAGCGGTTCACGTCTGAAAGTTTTACAGGCTTTACTATGAACTCTTCAGCTCCTTCCTCCAAACATCTGTTTGCCAATTGTGAAAAAAAATTACCGTCAGAAACCTTCCTAGAGGGGCATAATTATCAGTGCATCTTGTAACTTAAGCTTTAATTCAGGAAATATGATACAAAGGCTCCTAGGGTTAACTTATGAAAGTTGTACTAAATAGCCTTTTGTAGTCATTATGGGCAAGGCAATAATTAAGACAGTATCATCTGTAAAGATCCTGCCCTAATAGACTCATGAAGGGTCATCTAAACTTAGCCATACATGAGAGGTCAAACAGAACACACCATACCTAAAATAAAATATGTTTAGGTAATGGCTAATTAGTTGTAACATTGAGTGTTTTTATATAGTCAATAGGTCTAGATAATTGATGCATACCAAAATAATAAAATATTTTCAATATTAAGGATTTGAGGATCCATTTAATAAAACAAAAAAGATTTGAGGATCCCCACAAAAAGATTTGGAGAGTTGATGATCATTTAAAAAGATTTGACAGTATTGAGGCAAATGACAAATCAGATCTTGTTAAGAATTTGGTGCATATTAGACAAGTCCTCTCGAATCATCTAGACCCACAGATCATATCCTCTCAAGGATTTGCTACTGTATGATTAAGACACATGAGAACCCTATCAACAATTCGTAATTATGAACAAAGCTTTGATCAAATCCATTGACCAACTCATGTTATGCAAAACCTTTTAACATAAAAATCAGATTGGGATCTGTAACTAACACCAAATTCAACAGATAATGATCTCAATGGCATACAATCTACAAAACAAATCAAGCACCATTGAAAAATTGAAGAGTCATGGTTGATCGAAGAACATACCTATCGATACGAGTGAGGATGTTCTCTGAGGACATGATCACCACTGGAACTTCTCTAAAAGCTGATGATTCCTGTTTCAAATTCATATCACACAAATAAATCTCCATGTTCCACGCTTCGAAAAACCCATAATCATTATCAAAATCACATATAAAGTACTACAAAGACTAAAATGACAAACCTTGATCCTTTTTAGCAGCTCATATCCTGTCATCCCAGGCATTGAATAGTCTGTTATTATTAGATTCACCTTCAAAGCCTGTAACCAAAACAAGCACCTAAATGTCAGAAACACACCATAAACCCAAAAAGACGACCAAAATTGTTCCTTATCTTTTTATTCAAATTTTCATGTAACATAATTTTAAAGAGGCAAGCTTTCTTACATCAAATCCAACTGAGCTCTTCTTCTCTCCATCCAAACCCAAATACTGCAGAGCCCTTGTTCCACTCTCAACAGCAGTCACTGCAAAAAAAATCCAATATCTCCTTCAGTGTCCAATCAAAACCGGACATTGGAGCCACTCATTAATTCATTCACAGGCATGTAGCTAACCTTTACAGCAAGAAATCTTAAGCAGCTTCTCAATGACCTTCCTGTCTATGATGCTATCGTCAACAGCCAGAACATGAAGCTCCTTCTCAGAAAGATCAAAACTTTCCGGCACATTTCGCCGTAAAACCTCACCGGCGGCAGCCATTATGATTCTAGAGCAGTAACCTGAGCTGGGTCCTTGAGAAAGTAGTAGTGCAAGACCAGAGAGGGCAGAGAGAGAAGGAATGGCAGAGTATGTTTAAAGCGTTTGAGAAAATGAGGAGGTGGGTGTTGAAGTTTTTATAGTGGGTAGGTTTTGCTTTTGAAAATAGGAAAAAGAGGTAAAGCTGAGATTGTGAGGATCCAATATTATCTGTGAGATTTTGTTTTCTCTTTGCAAATCTAACAGAGAGGATTATACCACCCAACTTGTCCATTGTCCTGTCAACCTTTCTATATTTATATTTATTGCCTCCTCTATTTATTTTACTCTCTCTCTCTCTAGTAATTGGTCCTTATCAGTCTTTGTTCACAAAAACAAATTCTCTCTCTTGTTGTGTATTTTGGGATTTTGTATTGGGGATTCTGTGGGGTTACAGTGTAGATTTTCTGATGATTCTCTGGTTGGTTTGAGTGGGAAGTAAGATATTGACTTGGCTACAGTTTTTTTTAACTTTAAAGTTGCTCCTCTGTTTCACCTATGGATTTGGTTATGCAAATTGTATAATTATATTCAGAGAGTAGGCTTCTCTTCCATCTAAGGTTTTTCCTAAAATAACAAAAATATTACATTCAGACTCTCATCCATTTCAGTGTGCTGAAATCAATGGTTTGTTAAGGTTTGTTTTGACTAAACAAACTGGTATGTTTTGCTCCAGTGGATCTGGATGTGGACCTGTAAGTCTAGAGACAATCAAATAAATAAAGATTTGATCTTGATTATGGGCAAATTTGACTTCAAATCAAAAATCCAAACCAGTTGGTCAAATGATCCATTGGGAAAATCTTGAGCAATATCTTCTGCAATATTTTGCATTTAACTTTCTTAATTAATTTCTTGGAAAATGCCTCGAAACTTTCAAGTTGAAACCAGGTCTTCCTTCTGGATGAGGTGAAGACTTGGGAGACTAGTGGACTAGTAGTTCTGATCAAATTGGGAAAAGGGAGCAGTAATTCTGAGCAAATTGGGAGCAGTGCTTGGTGGAAAACTTGTTTGTTTTCTGGTAACATTTGATATTCCTGAGGGTCTCTGGTGTGGAACAGAAGCCATTTATTGGTTGTTAATGCATTGTCATCTCCACATTGATTATAAGATCTTGAAGATCAATGAAATGAAATGGTCACTGTTGAATGATATTACTGGATCCCCAGTTAGGTTTGAAAGCTAAATGCATTTACACCTCGGTAAAACCAGTCCCAGTAAAACCTTCTCTAAATGATATGTGATCAGATGATCTCTGGGTCTATGAACTCATCATCACACAGGCTTTTATCAACACTGAACACATTTAGTAAACAATAAAAGATTTCTTAACTCAAAACCAGATCGCTTTTTTCTTTTTTCTTTTTTCCATTTCTGAATGCTTCTATCTTTACCACTGATGCAGCACTCCACTAGATTATATATGATCCTTTATCAACACCCACAGGTTCAGATTATATTTGTTTTCTACAAGTGATTGGTCCCTGAAAAAAGCAGACACATTTGGGAAGTGGGATCAGAACCAATAGAAGTAAGATATTACATCAAATGGGTACCAGCCTATAAAATTATTATAGTAAATTACAGAAACAGGAAGAAAATCCCATTAACAATAACAATGAGATCTTTATTCTCTGTGAACAACAAAAGGATGCAGCTTTGAAATGAGGACCATGGACAGGTAGAGCTGTAGGTCTCTGATCCTATCTCCAGCTTTCTTTTCCAGTCTTGACCACTGCAGTAGTCAAATATTAATTTACAGTGCAGGAACTTTTACTTTTCAGGGTTAGTTTTTGGCTTGGCAAATCAAACCGAGTCCCACACCGGCGGCGTCGAGAATTGGGAAAGCCGATGAAATATACTCAACTCTGTCGTACGGACACGACGATATCTTTGCATGATCCGTGTGGGGTATTGGTGCTTCTCCATTTGCTTGAATCGTCAGATCTTTTTATTTAAGTAGTTTTTTTTTAATTATTTTGATTTGATTGTCAGCTCAACTGTGATCATGTTGTTTGGAATTTGCGCCCTGCGTGTTTGGATTTGATCTTCATGATCAACTTCGGATTTCCAGCACATCCCATTCTGATTCTCTCCCTCTGTGCTGTGTGTTTCTCAGCATTGACGTATATATATATACAGTCGTCCCTGACCTTTGCTAATAAGACTGTAAAGTGTTGCTTGGTGATGATCACATTTTGTTCAGGTTTATTTGCAGTTTGCTAAATCTGGAAAAGTCGAGATTGAGATAGATTTGCTCTGGAAAGAGCCTCTGAAATATAATCATCCTCAAACTGTATGGGTTGAGTGTCATCAAGATGCCCAGAGATCGATCCTAGATATTTCAGTGAGGGTAAAACTAACTAGGGTTAACTACATTGTTGAGGAGTGCGGTAACGTTCTATGGGAGAGGTCAGAGGTGACTAATATTTACGTCCATGAGGTGTTCCCGTATTGTATTTTGCTTCAAAATGTGACGCATTATAATTACTAGTATTGAATTTAGTAGAAACCTACTTCATCCTTTTCATCATTAACTGTTATTGATTTATGATTCGTTAATACATTATTATGTTACATAAACTTGACACATCTCTCGAACATAATATATCAATGAAATATGTAAATATATAACAATTAAGATTAGAATGAATGGTAAAGAAAAGAACAAACGAGCCTACCCACATGTATAGGGACCTAAATTAGGAGGCAAGTAGGGCAAAGCAAAACGAGTGTTTATTTGTTGTGTTTCTTTGATGTGTAACCAACTTATCCAATAAGTCATGTTGAATGACTCAACACCAACTCAATGCATCGAACAATTATATCGCAATTCAAGAGAAGATTACTAACATTCACTATTAATTATTAAGATCGTTTTGACAGTGACGTTGCTCGTTGCACTATTAACATGTGGTTAACCGGACTGCTTGCCTAATTTGGATTTGGATTCCATATGTGGACCCTAGTCTTGGGTTCCCATTCATGTATGGGCCATATTGTTTCATCTCAATGTTCCAAGTAATACCAAGCCCAACCCATAATGACGTCGTAAGGTGGTCAACAAATAGAAAAGGACCGCCACCGATTCGGGCACGGCGCCAAGCTCCGAAAACCGTCGTCGAAAAATGGAGGAAGCAAAAGCGGCGGCGTACTACGAAGACCTAACCCGGCGCGGCGAAGGCGCCGCCAGGTTCAAACAAGGCCTCGGCTTCTCTACGGCGAAGTCCGATTCCGAAAATGCCCCCGCGCGCGGCTCGGCGCTGGCGTATGGCTCCTCGTCTTCGTTCATGAGCAAATTCGTCAAGGCCTCTAGCCCTGGGAAGTCGTCGGAGCTCGAAAAGCAAGCGCAGATTCAGTCTATTCAGAACAAGCTGAAGCGGAAGAAGCCGGAGGAGAGGCGGCGGCCTAGGGTTTCGGAGTCGAGGAGGCGGAGTAGAAGCAGAGAGAGGAAATCGAGGCATCGGAGTAGGAGTAGGAGCAGAGAGGGGTATAGAGATAGGGAGAGTGATAGAGAGAGAAGGAGGAGGAGGAGGTCTGGAAGTGAGTCTGACGGAGATAGGCGACGGAGGAGTCGGTCTCCTCGGAATCGGAGAAAGGAGCGGCGGAGGAGCCGGAGCTCGTCGCCGACGACAGAGAGGGGTTTGGAGAAGAGCAGAGGTAGATTGGAGAAGGAGAGGGGTGGTGGTGCTGACTATTACAAATTGATTCAAGGCTATGACAAAATGGTATGATTTTGTTAGAAATTGAATTACTTTGTTTTGAAGTTTTAGGAGTGCAGTGATTCTGAAGTTTATTATCGGATTGAGATTATTATATTCTGTAGAGTTATGCAAGCATTGTGTCTGTTTGTCAGAAATTCAGTATAGTCTTAGCTTTAAGAATTTGAAGAGTGATACGATCTGTAATTGTGGTATGAGCAGTCAGCTGCGGAGAGAGTAAAAGCGAAGATGAAACTCCAACTTGCTGAAACCGGTGAGTTTCCGCTGGTGTTTATGGGGTATGTTATTCTGTAATGTATTGACTTGCTTAGAGCTGTGCAAAATATTCACCCATATTGTATTAAATGCAGCTGAGAAGGACACAACCAAAGGCACAGAGGGTTGGGAAAGATTTGATTTCGATAAAAATGCACCACTTGATGATGAGGAAATAGAAGGTAATCAATATGAACAATGCTGTGTTGTTTACTAGAAAGTAAACATTTTGCATATCCTTACTGGCATTTTTGTAAGTTGTTAGTTATGATTCAGGATGTTTAAATTTGCTTTGGTGGCTTCATAACTGTGACATAAGCAGAGAACAAGATAAACGTCATACTATCAATGCATATATTCTTGTCTCTCATCTTCTTATTTGCTATGCTCTGTGTAAGTAAGTATAAAAGCTGATATGAATAAAAGTATAAACTATCTGCAGCTCTTTTGATGAAGATTATATTTTGTACTCTCATAAATCACATTTTGGAAAGTGATCCTTTGTGACTGAGGTCAAGTTTTTGTAAACATAGTAGATATGGTAACTAATATGAAGTTTTGGGTATATTCCTAAAAAAGATGATCACCAGTAACAGAAAGTGTGACCTTTGTATTGAAGTCCTGACCTTGTTCTTAGGCAAGTTGATCAGGCAGAAGTAGTTTGTGAGGAAAACTAGACATTACAGTAGAATATGATTGCAGCCTGGCCGTATCTATAAAAACGTGAGATGATTGTTTGAAGTCCACTCCTGGGTAACCTTGGAATATTATATGGATGCGTTGCATATCAGTGTTTTCTAGGATTATCATTCTAATTTGTTGACTACTTTTCAATTATGATAGGTTGAACGGGAAAGAAATGTACCATTTAGGTTTCTTATCTTTGATTTTAGACTAGATAATTATACTGCCAAGTTGGTAGATTGTATGTTGCAACTCACTATAGCAATGTTACTGATTAGTAACCTTCCCTGTCTTTGCAGTTGCTGAAGACGATGCAGCGCTCGTCAATCACATAGGCAAAAGCTTTCGGTTTTCAGCATTTGAGGTACCTCTCTCATGTCTGTTGCTGTCACACTTATTAAAGTTCCAGTTTTATGTCCATTTGTTTGTTCTTGCTTCAAAACAATTTGGTTTGTTTCTTATGTTACTCATTTAATGTGAAGACAAAGAGGGAGGAGCGGATCAAAGCTGCTCATGATGAGGCAATGTTTGGTGCATCAGATAACCGACCATCCATTATGATAGACAGTGAGGTTGAAGCAGAGAATGATAGTAAGGACTGCAAAGAAAGTGAGCCTCCAAGCCTCTTGAGTGAGAAGGTAAGTTAGTTATACACTTATACAGTTATACTGCTAAGCCAAAGAAAGATAGATTTGTGGTAGTAAGGGATATAATGACTGTGGAGAGGATTGAAATTAACTGTCACAATTGAATTGTAGGTACTTGCCAAGAAACAAGGTTCATGGCGTGATCGTATACGCCGCAACATTTGATGACACAGATGGATGGTGGAAGAGGTCATTACTGGCCTGATTCTGAAACACTGATGAGCCCATGGGTAGGGTCAGAAACTGTGCCCAAGGGAGTGAATATAGCATATGAATCCTAACAGTGTCATCAATCTTTGCATGCAACATTCAGTTTTCTATGGACTTTCATTGTGGAGGCATCGCCATGAAGAGGAGATGCATCGACATTAACAAGGTAGAAGCTTCGATCTCCCCCGAAACTACGAAGACCCAATAGTTTAGTTTAGTTCAGTTATACCATATAATTCACTCAAAGCAGCATACTTACAGAAGCTGAAGTCTGTACGCACTGGTCGAATATTTGTGTCTTCTCGGGGCATCATCTGTCTTGGCTTGTCAGATGAAATGCCTAGTCTTTAGAGTCGGCTTAGGTTATTATAGCTTGTAAACTGACTACTCGGCTTTGCATATGATGGTATGCTCACTTCTTAAAACTCGATTAACAACTAAGAAAAAGTTTAATCAAATACGATGTCCAAGTAACCCGCCCGTCACGCCGGCCGGTGACTCGGAACGGCGCCCATAGTATTTTTTTCTTATTTAAAACCTGACCTCGGGGAGCTGAATTAGTGACGTGTCAACTACCGATTCGCCGACAGCCAGCCAATCAAACGCAACCATTTCAATAAACAAGTCAAAAAATTACAGGGATAAAGCTGGAGGCTCAGCTCCGTCTTTGTTTCTCTTGAGTCTCATTTCGCATTTCCCAAAAGTCTCTCTCTCTGGAATTTACTCCGTTCATCTCAATCAATGGCTAACCGGTGGTTGAGGCCTGAGGTACGCCGTCAGATCTACCCCTCCGATTTCGCTTTTGCTATTTTTGATTCGGGATCGTACTATTTCCACGGCTTTGATTTGTGTGTTTTGTGTGCTAATCCGGCGTCGTTTTACTATGTTTAGGTTTACCCGTTATTCCTTTCCGTCGGAGCTGCCATCGGTATCTGTGGGTTCAGTATGGTTCGCCATATCTTGATCAACCCTGAAGTCAGGTCTCCCTCTCTTTCCTTATATGTACACTAATACGTATAGCTGTACATTCATACGTATATGGAAATTTTGCCTTCAAAGCTCATTGCTTTAATTTAGATTACTATATTGTTTCTGATTTCCTTTTTTGGGAAGATTGAATTCATGTACTAAACATAAATGCACAATTTAACACTGACATAAGAAAAGTCCAATTATTTTATCTATTGCATAATTTTGTGGGCTTGTTTTGAAGTTTTGATGTTAACCTAGTTGACTTAAACCTATGAAAATTAGGTGCCTCAAGAGTAGTGATTAGAGAGGTTGAGTATTTATTTGAGACTAAGAGAATGGGGGTTTTGACTTTTTGTGTTGCTGGAATAAGATTTAAGTTGGTATATATGTATTTATAGCATTTAGAAACATAATCAGATTGTCACTGTAAAGAACGAAAGCCAAAGGAAAAAAAAATCACTACTCACCAGCAACCAAGTGATTTGAATATGTTACAATTGAGTAATTACCTTGTATGGTAATCTATACTTGATGAAATGCAATTGGGGATTGTAAGGTTGTGAAATTGAAAAGATGGGGTTTTTAGTTATGAACTTGTTGGTGTAAAAGGTTGAATCACGAACTTGGTGGTGTAAAAGCAGCTGAATGATCCTTTTCTTTGTAGCTATCGTGGATGTTGTGATGACTTGTAATAACACTGTTTCTTTCCGTAAAACTGTGTTCAGAGTGTCCAAGGAGAACAGGGCTGCTGGAGTACTGGATAATTTCGCTGAGGGAGAAAAATACCAGGAGCATATGCTGAGGAAATTTGTCCGCAACAGGTCCCCTGAAATCATGCCAGCCATCAACAGCTTCTTCGCGGACCCAGCTAAATGATCGAAATCATAATGCCAAGGGGGGAATCATCAGAGATGGTGACTTTGAAATTGCTTTTGGCAACTGGAACTTTAGTGGCTGTGTTAAATGTAACCCGCTTGACTGGGGTAAACAATGGAAATAAATTCAATGGATGATGATTATGTAACCTGAATCTGGTTTGGTGGATGTTTTCTGTTGCTCGTAGATGACAATATTGTTCTTTCGCTATGCTTCTGACCTGTTTTGATAAATTCAAGAGAAAACTTGGTGTGCTCCGTCCTACACTCTACTTATCCTCTGTAAATGATGTCTAGTATCACCAGTATGCAATAACTTATGAAATTCATGCCTAACATATCTACGACACAGAATATCAGCAAAGAATGATCAGAATTTTACCAAAATAATAATTACTGATTACAAGTCAGTCAAGCTTGTGAAAACAGCACAAGACGAGAATAAACCACAACAGGGACTAGGGAATACTTTTCAAGCTAAAGTTGTATTCTAGAAGACTAGAGAAGACTTAAGCGCTAGAGTTGAACTGAACTCTCTGCAGCAATCAGACCCATAAACAATCTGCATAACAGATACTAAATTATACATGAGAACAGACTGAATTGTTTTGCATCAATGACAAAGTCCAAGCTATGCTCAAACTCCCATTGCTCATGAAGTTGATCCATGTACTATATCCAGACGAGAAATCAAGGAGGAAAGCGCTCAATATCCATAGACGGAGCACCAGTTTGTTCCATTCTAATGCCTCTAAGTAAACTTTTCGCTCTTTCCTTTTCCTGCAGTGGACAAAGAAATAACAATTACTTACAACTGACTAGTAATTTTGAAAGTTATAATAGGGGTAAAATATATTTAGGTTAAGCACTTGAGAGAAAGAGAAGTGTAACTCACCGGACCGGTGTAATCCATAAGACGGGTACAGTAGACCTCTGCTTCTTCAAACTTTTTCTGCTCTCTGAAGTATTTAGCAAGAAAGAAGAGAGTTTCAACCATATTTGGTCCTTCCCTCTCTTCTTCTTCCATCCTCTCCAGATCCTGCTTGTAGTAATAAACTGCCTCTTCGGTACGTCCAAGCTCAGCATTTAACTTGGCTAGCTGGTTCAGGGCAATTGATTCCCTGTCATTACAATTTGCCGCCCTTTTGTAACACTTCATTGCTTCATCAATCATATTCAGTTGATCAGTCTGATAACAATGAGCCATGGCAATCCATAACCGAGAATCACTTGGCTGGAAAAATACTGACTTCCGGAAGTAATGAAGAGCATAAAAGGGCATACCCATCATCTCATACGCCTGTCCTAATCCATACCAAGCACGATAATCACTCGGATTTATATCTATAGCATGCCGATAAGCGTCAACAGCAGCTGGTGTGTTTTTCATCTCAATAAATTCATGACCCATAAGCGTCCAAGCAGATAAATAATTTCTATCCAGTTTGAGTGCCCTCTTAAAGTACAGAACTGCTTTCTCATGCAGCCCTTTTAAGCTGTAATAATTTCCAATAATGCAACAAGATTCAGGTCTGTATTTATCGGTCATAAATACTCTATGGGCAAGGTAACTCAGTGCCGATGAACATTCCTTTGCATACAGCACATTGGAATACATATCCATGTCCTCCACTCGGAAAGGGTCATTCCTGAGAAGATCTTCAAAAATCCCTTCAACTAGATCAAACTCCCTCAAACTGTACTGGACTTTTGCAATCTGAGCCTGAATGTAATTGCTAAAACCAAAAATTCCATGTAGATAATCATACTTTGACAAGGATTCTTTGTGCATCCGTAGTTCTTGGTAAGCATTGGCAAGAAAGAACTCCTTCATCCAATGGTTATTGATACTAAGGCTGTTCAAGATGTCAACTGTAGTGCACAAGGACTGCAGCTCTAACCAGGCATTCCAGTTCCAAGGGTAGCTATTAACAGACTCCACAAGAACTGTACGAGCAAGGTTCCCATTGCCCTTCTCTTTGAGCACGAGGCCATACAAGTACAGTCCAAAAGGATCAATCGAACCATTTTTCCTAATAGTCGATAGCTCCCTCTCAATAGAAACAAGCTCGCGATTCACAATGTCGTTCTTTCCTAGGGGCCCCTCAAGTTCCATCAATTCTTCCTCTTTCCTCTTCTCTCCAGCCTTCATTAAACAATTAAAACAAAAAAGTACACTAAGTATCTTGTAAATTAAACTGAAAACCATCTATTAAACATCACGAAACCAAACTGTGGAACTTAAATCAGACTCCTAATTACGGGATCGAAGTTGCTCAAACTCCAAATCCACTATATGTTTGATGCTAATTACTGGATCTACACCCTAATCACTCAAGAACCAATCTTTAATGCACTAATTGAATCGAAACGAGCTCATAAAACCGAAACGAAACGAATAAAAGAAGAGAACTTTGAAATGAAGAGAGTGTAACTAACCAGGTAAAGAGCATAGCAGCGTAAAAAGACTGATTTTTTACCACCTTGATCACGAAGAGCATGAGCAGCTCTTCTATACTCTCTGCAGTCAAAGTAAGACTTCGCCAGAAGGTAAAAATCGCCGTCCACAATCTCATCCTCCTCCATAATCGGAGTCGACACATACGACACGCCGGCAATCGGGGTTGCGATGACGTCACTGAATCTGCGGCGAATGCTGGAGCTGCCGCGCTGGAATCTGGTGTTGGCCGGCGTGAACTTGGCCGGGTCGTGCTCGATGCCCACCAACTGCTCTCCCGCCCTGAAAAAAAAAAAAAAAATTGGGGATTTCAAAACCTAGGGTTTAGGGTTTTGCAGAAATTAGGGTTTTGCAGAATTTGGGGGTTTCTTCACCATTTGGACGCGGCGTAGAGACAACGATCAGTTAGCTGGCGAATCGCAGCGCGGAGCTCGATGCGGTAGTTGTCTTTCAAGTTCATCGATCAGGGTTTCTCTCAGTCGGTGGCGGTTGGATTTGACATGCGGCGGCGGCCTTTAACGTGCGCCGTGAGTGACGGAGCTCACTGAGTGACACCACCCGCGCTCAGATAGAGATATTCAAAAAAAATCGAGAAGTGGAAAATGCTGAGGTGGCCTGGTCCTTTGGGTAGGTTTTTTAGTTTGGACATTTCACCTTCATGGGCCTCTTTTCTTCACACATTTTGCAGTTTTGTCTCTCTTCTTTTGCTATTTATTTTTATTCTTTGGGTTTTTATTGATATTTGCAATCTGATCCTACGTGAGGCAACATTTTTTTTTTAATTTTTTTTTTTTAGAGAGAGGTAACCGCCAACGGTTTCAACAACCCGGAAAATGTTGACACTCCTCCGCAAAGCCCCAAAACCCAGCGGCTTCTCAATTCCATTACTTCACTACCTAACCACCTCACCACCGCAACCGTCTCAAGACGCCGCCTTTGCCGGCCTTATTCTCAAATCCGACCCGGAATCCCTACCCCGGATCATACACGACCCGAACATCCACTGGACCCCGGAGTCCGTCAACAAAATCCTCAAGCGTCTCTGGAACCATGGCCCCAAAGCCCTCCATTTCTTCAAAGCCCTCGACCGCCACCCCACCTACGCCCACTCCTCCTCCTCCTACGACCACGCCGTCGACATCGCCGGCCGTTTGCGTGACTACAAGTCCCTCTGGGCCTTCGTGGCCCGAATGAAGGCCCGCCGGGTCGGCCCGGGTCCGAGAACCTTCGCCATCATCGCCGAGAGGTACGTCGCCGCCGGCAAACCCGATAGAGCTGTTAAAGTGTTTCTGTCTATGCACGAACATGGGTGCCCTCAGGATTTGAGTTGTTTGAATACTGTTCTTGATGTGCTGTGTAAAGCTAAGCGTGTCGAAAAGGCATACAATTTGTTTAAGGTGTTTAGGGGGAGGTTTAAGGTTGATTGTGTTAGTTATAATGTGATTGTTAATGGTTGGTGTTTGGTTAAGCGGACTCCGAAGGCGTTGGAGGTTTTGAGGGAGATGGTGGAGAGAGGAATCGAGCCGAGTTTGGTTACTTATAACATAATGCTTAAGGGGTATCTTAGAGCTGGGCAGGTTAAGGAGGCGTGGGAGTTTTTTTTGGAGATGAAGAAGAGGAGGTGTGAGATTGATGTTGTTACTTATACTACTCTGGTTCATGGGTTTGGTGTTGTCGGGGAGGTTAAGAAGGCGAGGAAGATTTTTGATGGGATGGTGGGGGACGGGGTGCTTCCTTCTGTTGCGACTTATAATGCGTTGATTCAGGTTTTGTGTAAGAAGGATAGCGTGGAGAATGCGGTGGTGGTTTTTGAGGAGATGGCGGGGAAGGGTTATGTGCCGAATGTGACGACTTATAATGTGTTGATTAGAGGGTTGTGTCATGCGGGTAATATGGACAGGGGGGTGGAGTTGATGGAGAGGATGAAGGGTGATGAGTGTGAGCCGAATGTTCAGACGTATAATGTTGTGATTCGGTACTTTTGTGATGATGGGGAGATTGATAAGGCGTTGGATGTGTTTGAGAAGATGGGTAGGGGAGAGTGCTTGCCTAATTTGGATACATACAATGTGTTGATAAGTGCCATGTTTGTGAGGAAGAAACCTGAAGATCTGTTAGTGGCAGGGAAGTTGCTAATTGAGATGGTTGACAGAGGATTTTTGCCTCGCAAGTACACTTTTAATCGGGTTCTGGATGGGCTTTTGTTAACCGGTAATCAAGGTTTTGCAAAAGAGATTCTCAGATCGCAGAGCAAATGTGGCCGTATTCCCCGCCAGGTTAGATTATAAACTATGTCAGAATTCACTAAAACTTGGAGTACGAAGATTGGATATTGTCATTGGATAAACCCCAGTAGTGCTCCAAGGGGAGTTCTCGTTCCTTTTGAAGCTTTCACACTCTATGTTATCTGCAAAACTCTCTTCTGTGCTATCTCAGTACAATTTGTTTAATGAGCTGGCTATAATGTAAATTAGTATTGTACAAGATAGTTATGTGGCACCCAAGTTGAAGGTTATGATGACCATCTTTTCGCGTTTCGGAGATAGATTACCCATTTGTGGGAATCACTTTCCCACTTAAGATGGGTAACAGATCATGATTGTCATTGGCTTAGTAAAACACAGAAGAAAAAGAAGTAGGCATGATTGTCTGCATTGTTCATGAATTTCAAGGTGCAACATAAGCTTGTTCCATCCTGTTTAACTGCCAGAACAAGTTATTGATTGTAAGATGAGGCTGAGGATCTTTGAACCTTTAATACGTGATGCTTCTGGAGTTTTAAAGTGCTGGCCTTGTCCGTCATTGCATCCTGAACGATTGATGCTGTATCTTGTGTTGTTGTAGCTGGTCGCAAACTGGAATGAGTGGAATGTACCGACCACTTACAGGGCAGTGTTGAGGGAGGTAAAATGGGAGATTGACATATTCTTTTAATGCACTTTTACTAGGTTAGCTGGAGTTCTATTAATCGTGAAGCTGAAAGTGACTCTCATTGAACTGCAGGCTAGCCAAACTGTGGTTCTGCACTGATCATCGTACTGTTCTTTGGAAGATCAGTATCACGTTGCTAATTTAAAGCAAATCAAACTTGAGTGCATATCTACTATTTACAACTTTCAGTGGCATACATTAGTTAGATGGAAGCTGGGACATAATGTTAGAAGACAAATTGCATAATTTCTCACTGTACTTCACATATACTCCGGCAGCTTATTAGTAACCACTTGACCTCTGAGTAGACATTGCAGAGCTTTGTGAATCCAAGTATTTCTTTGCAATTACAATAAAGTCTAATGTAGACTATTTGATAAAACTAATTGTTTGGTGAAATCTCTATTAATTAAAGCCAATTTAGCCTATTGAACTGTCAAACACTTTCTTTCTTTTCCTACTCTTCCGGTTAATAATCAACTAAAATAATATTAAATAATAAAAGGTTAAAATAGTAACAAAGTAGAAAAAATAATATCAGAATAAAAATTTCAATTTTTAAACCACCCACGTATATTTCTCTCAATTTTCTTTATGTCTCTAAAAACTCATGTTCAATCGAGACTCCCTCTTTCCGTCAAACAAAAATTTTTGGTTCCTTTTAGGCATTTCAAAATCACTTTCTGTCGTTATACAATTATAATCAATCACTAAACAACTGCACGTACGAGCAAAGTCTTTTCGCACTCACACCGCCGCGCATGGAGGAGGAAGTGTAGTTGAATAATAAAGAGATATATTTACAAATGACTTAAATCATCGCCAAAAGAACCAGAAAAAGAGAAAATTTGTTCGGCCCAATAAAACAAAGCCCGACAAATATATTTTGGCTCCAACCCAAAGAAATCCAAAATGAGGCGTTAGATTTTCCCGCCCATTCAAACATTTGAAATCATAACCATTTTCTCTGTTGGCGGCTTCTTTTTTTTTTTTTTTTTTTTTTTTCAGATCCCTAAAAACCCAAAAACTTGATTCCTCAATTTTCAAATCCCTAAACCCTAAATTCCCCGCCTTAACGGTCCTCTATTAATCTCACTTCTTCACCTCCATTCCCTCCATTTCTCAACCATGGACTCCGCCGCTCCTCCACCACCTCCTCCGCCGCAGCAGCCGGAGACCGGTTCCAAGCACCACGCTTACAGCCGGAAGCAGAAGTCTCTCGGCCTCTTGTGCTCCAAGTACTTCCCTTTCTTCTTCTCTCTTCAATTATTTTTTTTTTGATTTGTTGTTCTGAATTTGACAATTCTGGAATCTTGAATTGCAGTTTCATAGCCTTGTACGACCGCGAAGGCGTGACGTCAGTCGGCCTAGACGACGCCGCTTCGAGATTAGGTTTGTTATCTTTTCTTTAATCTCTGAAATTTTTCCGGCCATTCGATTTGGGGATCTGATTGCTGAAATGCGCAGGAGTGGAGAGGCGGCGCATCTATGATATCGTTAATGTTCTTGAGAGTGTTGGGGTCAGTTTCGTCTTTTTCCCATTTTTAGTTTTTGGGGTTTGGGAGTTTTCTTTAATTTTGCCTTAAATTGAGGTGTTTTTGATTTGGGTGATTTGGTTTTACAGGTTCTTGCGCGAAAGGCAAAGAATCAGTATTCTTGGAAAGGATTTGGGGCTATCCCTACTACCTTACAGGAGCTAAAGGTATTTGCTTTTTTACTGTTTTGTTATTATTTTTATTTTTTTACAGAAGATTCAGATCTGATTTGTTATTATTATTATTTTTTTTCTTTTTGTTATTTGTTTATCAGAAATGTGGAACTGATTTTGGGTTTGGTGGTTTGATAGGAGGAGGGTCTGAAAGAGAACTTCAATACTTTCCATGGAAATTTACAGGGAAATGATGATCTGAAAGTAAGTGAAAGGATTGTGGAATGAGTTTTTTTTTTTTTGGTTCAATTTTGTCTTTCTTTTTGTGGAAATTTAGTTTTTGATTCTGGTAAACATGATGCTGCTGTTTTGTGTTTTTACAGTCTTCACAGGGTTCAGATGATGAGCAAGGTGATGAGAGTGGTCCTGCAACTGGGAGTCAGAATGACAATCCCGGTGCCAATGACAACCCCAGTGCCAATTTCAAGTCTTCCACAAACTCGAAAAATGGTAAGTTTTCTACAAATTTGGATTACTACGCTCAGTTTGCCAAGTTATTTGTACAGTGTTAAGTTGGGGGGTTCAGTTTTAGTCCAATTTTAAGGTATATGAAGCTATTATGGTGACATTCTGGAATTTGTTTTGGTTATCTTTTGCAGAAAATAGAAGGGAAAAGTCTCTGGCACTACTTACACAGAATTTTGTAAAGCTATTTGTCTGCTCCACTGTGAGTGCAATGCTTATTGTTACTTGCTCAGTTGTTGAAAACCATCATTTTGGGTGAATTTTGATTGTGAACTGATGAACTTGTAGGTAGAGTCCATCTCCCTTGATGAAGCTGCAAAGTTATTACTTGGGGATGCATACAACGCATCTGTAATGAGAAGTAAGAAGTTCATACTTGCTTTTGTTTGTTCTTGAATCTTTGCTACATATTACTTCAAATAGAGCTGAAACGCTATTTTTTTTACTTGATGAAGCAGCTAAAGTAAGGCGGATTTATGATATTGCAAACGTTTTGTCCTCCATGAATCTGATTGAAAAGGTAAATCTTGTAGAATTTAAAATAGAATTTTTTTAGAATGCATCATCCCTCAAACTGCTCGTATAATGTACGGCCTAGCTTAACTGTGCCCTTGTTCTAAAATATGTAGACCCACACAGCAGATACAAGGAAGCCTGCATACAAGTGGTTAGGATTGAAAGGAAAAGATGCTGTGAGTTCAGCTTCAGACGAGTCTAGAAAAAGGGCCTTTGGAACAGATATCACAAATGTCAGTTGTAAGAGGGGCAAAATAGAATCTTCTACTACTGGGAAATGGGAAGCTCAGAAACAAAAGCAACATGATAGTACTGTTGGACAACGTGAGAGCGTAGTACATAAGGTTGATGGGAACAATTTAGAGGACTCAAAAGAAGGTACCAAGAGCTACCAGTTTGGCCCTTTCGCTCCAGTTACTATTGCCAGAGCTGGGAATTTCAGCATGAAGAAAGTTGACTGGGACAATTTGTCCTCTACGTACCGTCCCCAGTATCAGAATCAAGGTATCATCTTATGCTTCAACATGATGTTCACTGACATTTCATAATTTTGGGTAGTAAATGGTGCTGTGCTTATCAATAATATTGTGTCAGCTAATACATTTACTTTCTAAGGTTTAGTTCACTTCAGGAAACCAACAAAAGGTCTTGACTCTTTTTATTGTATTGAGAATTGGATTGACAGCCCCATCTTTTCTCTTGAGAGCTCCATTTTTCTCTTAAATGACGTGTCTATTATCAATAGCCTTGGATCCTTTTTTATGTAGGAGCAGGAGAAAATAGTGGGAGAAAGAGGAGAGAGGAGGAAAGAGAAATGAACAGAACAGGAGAGTAGGGGAGAGAAGAAGATGAACAAGAGGAAGTTAGGTTTCCATTTGTAAATTGATTTAAGATTCAAGTATCCTCCATTAGGTTGCAGTAATATGAATAGACTGTCCTCACCCAGTATAGGAATAGAAGCTAGGCAACAAGAAAATCCTAGTGTGTGGTTTAGGAGTATTTTATCACCCCCTAAATGTGACAGAATCCAATTACAACATATATCTACAGTCTTTTATGCAAATCTCTCATTCAATGGTTTTGTGTGATCTACCTTGCAGCTTTGAAGGAGCTGTTTTCTCATTACATGGAAGCATGGAAGTCATGGTACTCTGAAGTTGTTGAGAAGCCAATCCAAGATTGATATTTCTCCATTTTGTTTACATTCCCCAATTGATCGAGGAAATTGCATCTGTTCAACTCTCGTTGTTGACTCGACAAAGGGATCGCCCCGTGTTGGATGCATTTCTCTATGCTCTATGCTAGAATGACGATCCTCAGGATACTTTCAACATTTTGTCACTCTGTTTGTCGGCATTCAATACAGATTCTTTTCTTGGTTTATGCAACTGATTGCTAGTAATAGGTGCTTAGGTTGAAGTGACTGTTGTATATTATACATGGCAGGCTTATATGCTCGAGTCAATAACATTACGATTCTTATCTTTCTGGAAGCAAGAATATGCATCAGGCTTAATAAATTCTTTATTGCAGCAAGCTGGTTCTTGTTTGGCAGATATGATCAGTGTTCTTATTAGGTTTGGAGTGGCTGGCCTTGGGTTTACAAGCATAACGGAGTTAGGAGTTCAGTGCTAAAAAATATGACCTACTTGATTCTTAATTTGGTTCCCACAACTCGTTTAGAAGCTCAAGAGGGGTTTGCTAAATGTTCTGGATTGGAACTCATTCAAAAATCAAAATAACTTTATTAGCAAGACTTCAATGAGTCAATCTAAAAATGAACAATTCCCTACTTGGATTAACAGTCATGACACTAAAGAGCAACCAGAGCTGCATAATAGTGCGAGAAACTGTAATGTAAAGTTGGGTGCCTAGCTACCCTTAACCTATTAAAGAATTATTTCCTCTTGAACACTGAGATTGAGCGTCTTATGGGGGAGGACAATGCTGTTGATAACCACTACTTCATCTTCAACTGTCACATCTTCACCTGGATTATTAAAGATAGTATTCAGATCAGATAGTGCAATATGTGATTTCAAACTAAGAAAAGAGTGAAAAAGAAGGATGATGTATATACAAAAATAAGCACAAGTACCAAGGATTGTGATCCCAAGCTTTGAATTGTAATCCCCACTAGCCTGAAATCATATAGCAAACAAAACTAAGAAAACGAATTCTAACGATCATAGGCATATACATGTTCTCTTAATCAACATAAATAGCAATGGAATTTTTGGGCTTGCCTGGACACGAGACCATTTCCCAATAGAAGATTTCCACCCAACAATTGCATGAATAACAACTGCATTTCCCTGACAGAAATCATTATAAGGTCGTTAACATAAGGTAAATCGAGTTTGAGTTCCGCCGCCGATCTTTACTTAAGGTGTATACCTTAATTTCAACATTGTCCAGTATGATGCAATTTATGAGCCTCACACCAGCTCCCACACGAGCATTTGCAGATATAGAGACATTAGGGCCAATCTGTGGGACAGGATATCAGGAGATTGTTAATATGTTACTAGAGCCATATATGATAAAAGCTGATCAAGACCAATTGTAATCCTAGGTTCAGTGTGCATACTTTAGCACTGGGGTGTACTTTTGCTGATGGATGAATATAAACATCACCCGAAATACTGGCGCTCTTTGTACCATCCCCATTCACCAAAAGATGAGGACTGGTGACTCGGTATTGTGAAAGATACAAACCAGAACATTTCAAGGACATTCTGCAGTGATAGCAAAAACTTTATCAGAAAAGAGGGAAAATATTATTAAAGCAAATCGAAACTCAAGAAGCGAATCTTACCCAGGAGTTTTAATCTGTTCCTAGAAGTCCATGGTTTCATATGTATATAACTGCTTCTTTCCTGCCAGAGGGGATAGGATATCTTGATCCAACCTTACGAAATGTGTGGATGCACTCCTGTCAAAAGAACATGCATCAGCCAAGGTTTACCGGCAATAACATTGTTCATAATAGGCTAACAGTCTTTGAAACTAAGGAGGTAGACATGATAATGTAAGGCAGGTTATTGACATTTACAAAACATGGTGTCAACCCTCAAAGCTGTACCAACCCAACCCCACAACTTTACCCACACACAAAAGAGACCTTGATTTCTCACCCAAAATTGTAAGACTATAGCACACTGTATATTAGCCAAAAGTGCATCTTATTTTTTTCACCAAAATTCTCCCAACCTCAAATCCTGTTTTTCAAGCCGTTGTTGAACTGACAGAACTCATTCATTTTGACCCTCTTTTCTTTTTTGATTTTTCAAAGTCGTAAAACAAGGAAATTTTGTATATTTAACATATTGGAACGCTTTGTAAATTTATACTTGACAACAACATTAGTGATGTACACTGAAAAACTAACCCTGCAGAAAGGAAACTTCAGACATGATCTATAAAATTCAGCTTTCAAGTAGTGATATATAAGACAGTAGATATGTAACTAATACCAAAAAACAATTTTCTCACTTACAAAAAGCTTTTCGTACAGTAGTTCTAAAATGTCATTTGGCTTGAGGTTTTCACTGTTTTTGTTGAATGACCAAATACTATTCTGGGACAGAGAAAGCCAACAGGCTCTAACCAGTAGATACTTCACGATACCCAGTAACAGTTTCTATATAGATTTACTGTAGTACATAGGTTCTTCTATACTAGAGTAATGAGAAACCTTGTTGCGGAGTGCAGGGCTTCAAAACTCGACAAACGTCTTAAGTCAGCTGCAAATAACAGAGATTTAACATGTTAACACAATAAATATTTTTTGGTACAAGCTTAATGCTACACTGATCAATATTTGTGACAGCAATCTAATTTGTCAAAACATCTCAATATTGATGCAAAACAAAAGCAGGTACCAAGTTCTTGTTGAAACCTTAACTTTCATGATACAACATGACATAGAAAACAAAATATAAACTAGTGCAGTGCATATTTTATACTAAAGCACATGAATACAATATGCATGTGCATGGAGAATATATCCTGACCTCTGTCCTTCCGCTGAGAGGAAACACCCTCTATGGCATTAAAAATATCTGGTGTGAATATGTACACACCACAGTTTATCCTGTCACTCACCTGAATAAAATAACAACATCACAAGAAGGATAAAACAGAAAATCAAGAGTCATGCTGGAAAGAAATCCTAATTCAGTTTCATCGAGGCACTAAATTCAACTGAAAAACCCCTCAAACATACAAATGTCTCAGGCTTCTCTGTGTAATGCAGCAGTTCATTGGTGACCGGATCTGCTACAAGTTCCCCAAACTGACTTGCTAACTCAGCAGAAACCTATACACAAAAAAGAAGATACGTATAGGGAATGGAGAATTTTGATATACAACAACAGAAGATTTTACTTTGCCAGAATTCTATTTGTACATCTGTTGACTAACCTTGATGACCAGGATTGTTCCCATCCCACCATATTTTATGTGAGCCTCTGCAGATGGAAATGAATAGGTTTAACTTTTACAAGCCACAGAATGAAAAATTATTATGCTACCACTAAACAAATATCAGCAGCCCATTAATTAGTTACCAAGCATTTCTGGAAGTGGAAACTGCAGAAAACATCACAGTTCAGCAAGAAAATGTGAGACTGCATGCCAAGTAAGAGCCAAATCAGCATTTGCTTTTACAAGTAATTGCCATTAATATCGAATGAGCATGTCATCAAAACATCTATGAGCGTAACCATTATGCATAAATACATAGAAGGAAAAGCAAAGTGAGAGATTTGAAAGAGTAAATAGAAGGATGCACGAAAGAAATAGACAACAGTCAATTAAATAACCCAAACAGGAAGTAGCAGGGAAAAGGTAATAACTGGGCTGACTTCCATGATCAGATCTCTGAAGTTATAAAGTCCACCAGCTGAACCATGTGGCCTGTCTTCCCTCAAATATCTAAACAGAACAAATGACCAGTAAACGAAAAGTCAGTAGCCAATCAACATTTGGAAATCTGATTAGAACCTATGATTACAGAAGAAAAAGGCAAGAACTTACCTAACGGGGACCTTAAGCTCATTTGAGATTGAGGATACATACAAAGCTAGCTCACGCTCCTCATAGAAACCAATGAGAAAGATTTGTGCCAGGTTAGAAATCTGTAATACAAACAAATATATTGAATTAATATGCACAGAATAACACATTAATGACAAATATAAGCTCAAGAATCTACCTTTTTACAAGCGGAAATTGGATGATGAACCATTGGCTGTCCTGCTAAAGGAAAAAGTGGTTTCGGAATATTCAATGACAGTGGCCGGAATCTAGTGCCTGTACAATTTCATTTCAAGCAAGATTTTAAATAAATTAAGAAATGCATAATGGATCACTTCATGAATCAACTACAAAACATTCTGAACCAAGTTCCAGCATTTAGTACAAATGCCATATAATTGAATCAGGAACTACACCATTTCAAGTTATAGCTTTTGGAATTTATAGACACAAAGCAAATGATCTCATTGCAATAGGAATTCATTAGTGGATCCAATTATCACAATAACTGTAACACAATCATACCTTTAGTGGGTCCACCCACCATGATCACAGCAACAACTTTCTCATCTGAGCTCCCCATCTTGCTCTAACACAAAGCCAGATCCCCAAAGGCAACAACAAGAACCCCTTCCTGCTACAAAACCAGAACCTCCAACAACCTCGATGAACTCAGAGAACCCAAATGCTTGACTTTATGAGTAACACTAGGGAACATGAAAGCTACAGTGTCGTACAGAAAGATTTGTACTTTTTAACTCAGAAAGTGAGAGGACTGATGCAGTTAATGTTGACTTAGTCGTTTGGAACTAAGTTAAACAAGTCTGTTAGGATCGTGTTTGTTTCCATGATGTTAATAATCCCTATTTGTTAGAGAAGTGCTTTAGGTTTCAACTACTTTAGTCCATGATCCACGATTGTTTACGTGGGGTGCATTTGATTTTATCTCTTTTCATTGAAAGGCTTATAAAGCCACCAAGATGTATTTCAATTCAATAACAGAGAGAGTATTTCTCAGTCATCAGCAGTGTTGTTTTAGTTCTCTGGTTCAACAATTCTGGTATCAGAGCCCCATCATAGGGGCCTGATTGTGAGTGATTGTGAGAAAGTAGTGTGTGAGTACGAGAGAAACAGTAGTGTGTGTGTGTGGAAAGAAATACTGATTTCTTTCAAGGAGGATCAAGAAGAATGGCAGAGAGTAGCAATGGCAAGTATGTGCAACCTGCCATCCCAAAATTTGATGGCTACTATGAGCTTTGGGCGAAACTGATGGAGAACTTTCTTCGATCTAAAGAATACTGGAGTCTTGTGCAGAATGGTATCTCAACAGTGGAAGGTGGAGCAGTTCCAACGGAGGCACAACTGAAGCTAATCGAGGAGCAGAAGTTGAAGGACTTGAAAATAAAGAATTATCTTTATCAGGCCATTGATCGTGACATCTTGGAGACAATTTTGGAGGACGACACCTCTAAGCAAATTTGGAATTCAATGAAGCAGAAATTCCAGGGATCAACGAGAGTCAAAAGGGCACAGCTGCAGGCTTTGCGCAGAGAGTTTGAAGTTCTCAAAATGAAGGAAGGGGAGACTGTCAATGCCTATTTTGCTCGTACACTTGCCATAGCCAAGAACATGAAAGCCTGTGGTGAAAGCATGAGTCAAAATGTTATTGTTGAGAAGATAATGAGGTCTATGGTCTCAAAGTTCAACTATGTAGTATGCTCCATTGAAGAGTCCAATGACTTGGAGACAATGACAGTCGATGAGTTGCAGAGCAGTCTTCTCGTTCATGAACAAAGAATGAAAAGTAATGAAGAAGAAGAGCAGGTATTGAAAGTGGCTTGTGATGAGAAGATTGGAGGTAGAGATGAGAATTATTATGGTGCAAGAGGCCGTGGAAGAGGAGGTTTTAGAGGACGAGGCAGGGGTCGAGGAAGAGGCATGCTGAACAAGGCACTGATTGAGTGTTACAAGTGTCACAAATTAGGGCACTTCCAATATGAGTGCCCTGATTGGGATAAGAATGCTCATTATGCTGAGTTGGACGAGTCGGAGGAGATACTTCTAATGTCCCATGTTGAGCTCAATGAGGCCAAAAGAGAGGAGGTTTGGTTCCTTGATTCGGGATGCAGTAATCACATGACTGGCAACAAACAATGGTTCACAGAATTGGATGAGCAGTACAAGCATTCTGTCAAGCTCGGAAACAACCTCAGAATGTCGGTCGTTGGGAGAGGTAATGTTAGAATGCATGTCAATGGTGTTACACAAGTGATTACTAATGTGTACTATGTTCCCGAGCTGAAAAACAACCTGATTAGCATTGGACAACTATCCGAGAAGGGAGTGGTTGTGCTAATCAAAGATGGTGAATGTCGATGCTATCATCCGAAAAAGGGCCTGTTCTTGCAAACAAAGATGTCAGCCAATCGAATGTATGTATTCATTGCAAGCATGGTGCCAAAGAGTGCAAGTTGCTTCAAGGCTGCCTCAAAAGATGAAACACACCTCTGGCATTGTCGTTATGGGCACCTCTATTTCAAGGGACTCAGAACACTTCATTACAAGAAGATGGTGACAGGTTTGCCGGAGATGAAGACACCAAGCAAGATGTGTAAAGATTGTATTATCGGGAAGCAGCATAGGGAGTCCATATCAAAGAAGAGCTTATGGAGAGCCACACACAAGCTTCAGTTGGTACATTCTGACCTTTGTGGACCTATCACTCCTGCATCAAACAGTGGCAAAAGGTACCTAATTACTTTTATAGATGATTTCAGCCGTAAGGTGTGGGTATCCTTGTTATCAGAAAAGTCTCAAGCACTTGCTTCCTTTAAGATGTTTAAAAGTATGGTTGAGAATGAAGCAGGGACTCCAATTCAGTGTCTTCGAACTGATCGAGGAGGGGAGTTTACCTCTGGAGAATTTAACTCATTCTGCAGCTTGCATGGAATAAAAAGACAGTTGACAGCTGCCTTCACTCCCCAAAAAAATGGGGTAGCAGAAAGAAAGAATCGAACTATCATGAATATGGTTCGATGCATGTTGTCTGAGAAGCATGTTCCGAAGTATTTCTGGCCAGAAGCAGTAAAATGGTCGATTCACATTCTCAACCGTAGTCCTACCTTGGCAGTCAAGGAAGTGACCCCTGAGGAAGCATGGAGTGGCATCAAACCCTCAATCCATTACTTCAAAGTATTCGGTTGCGTTGCTTATGTCCATATCCCGGATGTGAAGAGAAAGAAGCTTGACGATAAGAGTTTTCGATGTGTGATGTTGGGGATAAGTGATGAGTCCAAGGCATACCGGCTCTATGATCCAGCAACCAATCGTATTGTCATCAGTAAGGATGTGATTTTCGAAGAAGATGAATGTTGGAATTGGGAAAGGAGTTCAGAAGAAGAGAAGCTAGATGTTCTAGATTGGGGAGAGAGTGAAGAAGAGAAGGATACGAATAACTACAGTGAAGAAGAAGCAAACGGGGAGGGTGGTGAATCTGATCATGAAGAGGCAATTAATGGCTCAGACTCAAGTGAAGAAGAAGTTCAGGCCCAAGGGAGGACTCGTAGACCACCACCTTACTTGAATGATTATGAAAGTGGACAAGGACTATCAGATGAAGAGGCAATTCAACATCTTGTTTTGTTTACTTCTTCTTCTGATCCCTCTACTTTTGAGGAAGCCATTCACAGTAGCAAATGGAGAGAAGCAATGGACAATGAGATAGAAGCAATTGAGAAGAACAAAACCTAGGTGCTGATGGATTTACCAACCGGAGCAAAGACCATTGGAGTCAAATGGATCTTTAAAACCAAGCTGAATGAGACTGGAGAGGTGGAAAAGTACAAAGCTAGGTTGGTGGCGAAGGGGTATTCTCAACAATATGGAGTGGACTACACAGAAGTTTTCGCACCAGTGGCTAGGTGGGACACAATTCGCATGGTGATTGCACTTGCTGCTCTGAATGGATGGAGTGTTTATCAATTGGACGTAAAAAGTGCGTTCTTACATGGGGAGCTGAATGAAGCTGTTTATGTTGATCAACCACAAGGCTACGAAAAGAAGGGTGCTGAGTTGAAGGTATACAGATTGAAGAAAGCTCTGTACGGTCTTAAACAAGCTCCACGAGCTTGGTACAGTCGCATCGAAGCCTACTTCATCAGAGAAGGTTTTGAAAGGTGTCCATATGAACATACCTTGTTCATAAAGCGAAGTAAAGGAGGTAATATTCTTATTGTTAGCCTTTACGTTGATGATCTGATATTTACTGGAAGTGATGAAAGTATGTTTAAAGAGTTTAAAGAGTCCATGGAGAAAGAGTTTGAGATGTCTGATCTTGGTAAAATGCGGTATTTTCTTGAGGTGGAAGTGATTCAGAAGGAAGAAGGAATTTATGTGTGTCAGAGGAAATATGCAAGAGAGATATTAGAAAGGTTCGGGATGAGGGAGAGTAATTCTTCCAAAAATCCTATTGTTCCTGGTTACAAATTGATAAGAGATGATAGTGGGGTGAAGGTGGATGCTACACAGTATAAACAAGTCGTTGGCTGCCTGATGTATTTGGCTGCAACGCGGCCTGATCTCATGTACACTTTGAGTCTACTTAGCAGATTCATGAGTTGTCCAACTGAATTACATATGCAAGCTGTCAAGAGGGTGCTTAGGTATCTCAATGGTACAACTGAGTTGGGAATTCTGTACAAGAGAAATGGAGGTGAAAAGCTTGAGGCATATACGGACAGTGATTACGCAGGAGATTTGGATGATCGAAGAAGTACTTCCGGATATGTTTTTATGTTGAGTTCAGGAGCTGTCTCTTGGTCCTCTAAGAAGCAACCAGTGGTTACTCTGTCTACAACTGAAGCAGAATTTATTGCTGCAGCTTCATGTGCATGCCAAGGAGTTTGGATGAGAAGAATCCTTGAGAAGCTCGGTCATACTCAACATGGGAGTACAACTGTGTATTGTGATAATTGTTCAACTATAAAGCTCTCAAGAAATCCAGTTCTTCATGGCAGAAGCAAGCATATTGATGTTCGCTTCCACTTCCTTCGTGACTTAACAAAGGATGGAACTTTGGAGTTGGTTCATTGCAATTCTCAGGATCAACTAGCAGATATAATGACGAAGCCTTTGAAGCTTGAGGTGTTTGAGAGGCTGCGAGGACTGCTGGGAATGTGTATCATGCCAGGAGTAAACTGACTGCACTTGTGCAATCAGTTTAAAGGAGGATTTGTTGACTTAGTCGTTGCTTGGAACTAAGTTAAACAAGTCTGTTAGGATCGTGTTTGTTTCCATGATGTTAATAATCCCTATTTGTTAGGGAAGTGCTTTAGGTTTCAACTACTTTAGTCCATGATCCACGATTGTTTACGTGGGGTGCATTTGATTTTATCTCTTTTCATTGTAAGGCTTATAAAGCCACCAAGATGTATTTCAATTCAATAACATAGAGAGTATTTCTCAGTCATCAGCAGTGTTGTTTTAGTTTTCTGGTTCAACAGTTAAAAGTGAGTGTCGGTGAATATACAGTGAATATGGTAGAAACATCACCACTGGCTGCTGACAAGCACAGCCAACAGCGAAGCTTCCGTTTTGGTTTCTCATTGCCTTTTCGGGAAGATGAGAAGGAGCTACGTGGGACCATTCGAATATAAACCCCCGCAGCTACAATGGATTAATTGGATTTGCCTCAAATTATTAGGGACCCCGTATTATGTTCCTCTGATTTATCCAACTCTATTTAATTTTAGTGATACCCACTGAATTCTAGACCGAGATCCTTTGTTCATATTTATCTGTTCATAGTGCCGAAACAAAATAAACAAGTTCAATCAGTTCTCATCTCCTTAGAATAACTCCCATTATTAACTGCTAAACAAAATTTGATATTCAGACATAAACTCTGTTACAATAATTTGAACACTAAAGATCGTGTTTGCTAGTGAGTCAAATCTTTTATGAATTTATGTACTGAAAAATACATTATTTTTGGCCGGAAAAGATCATTCAAATTGTTAAATGCAATTGCAGAGACTGAGATGTGGACACATCTGAAATGCCCACATGAGATAAGATTTGGCGGATGAGTCAGATAGATCGGAAAATGTTTGGCTGTGCTAACTTTTATAATAATGCTCTTTCCCTTTCAGAAAATTAAGGTGGCCAGTGGTCACCTATAATGTAGAGATTATATTTAATTTGGACGCTGACATATAAGGTAAAAGCTGAAAGCAGAAGTTTAAACTTAGAGAAAGGTTGTAGTTTACCGTAAACCCTGTGACGTTTAACTCTCACCCCTTCTCCCTTCTGGCACAAGCAACCACAGAAAAGCAATAACATTTCGATTAACAATCCAAGATTTTGGATTAGTTTTGTATGTATTCCACCTTACAACTTGTAATAAATCCAAATTACAGAACTCATTGTAATCCTTACACATACAGGTTGCACTTGCCCACGAGTGACACTCTCATGGCAATGCGGCTAATATATCACCAATATGACCTTAAAATGTAACTCAGATTACAAAGTATGCGAGTCCGCTGTTAAAAGGACTTTAATTAGTTATTTCGGAAACTTCTTACATCTAATTTATTGCAAATTAACCTCTTATTTCTTCTACATCAGCAAGCTTGCAGTTTACCCAGTTGCATTTGTAGGAAACTTTTTCACAGTTTTGAAGCCGAAGGTGACTTGTACCAACCCCAAGGTTCATCAGATATATATTGAGTAACCTGCTTCACAGTCATGTAATTCTCAAGTCCCCTGTAGAAAAGAGAGAAGATAAAATACCATTAGCAATTTATTCATAGTAATCATGGGATGTAGTCTAGTGATCAGCAATTATACATTTCAGACTAAAATTCAACTAAAAGATGAGATATATTTCTATCAGGTAACAATTTGGATAAGGCCATACCATGTCCCTAATTCACGCCCGAAACCACTACGTTTGTTGCCACCCCAAGGAGCCTGAGTGAAGCATGGTTGTGAGCAATTGATCCAAACAATTCCTGCCTGAAAGGCCTACAAAACAGAACAGAGAACGTAACCCATGATTATAATGCTGTTTTACGAATAATGGGGAAGGAAGGCTTAATGACACTAGAAGTAAAAAGGGATGTTTTACCTTAGAGACGCGCTCACACCTTTCTAGATCATTTGATATGACAGCAGCACCCAACCCAAATCTGTTAAATATGAAAACTGTTAGAAAGGAGAACTCCCAGATCCAATCAAAAAGCTAGACGAGGAAAGAGGACCCAGAAGTAACAAAACAAAACCAGCCAAAACAGATTTTTCATAATTAACAAGGAAAAATAAGAGTCAACTCACTGGGTGTCATTCGCTAATTCAATTGCTTCTTCTTCTGAACTAAATGTTTTGACACATAGAACAGGTCCAAAAACCTCTTCTTTCCAAATTTGCATGGAGTTTGTTACATCGGTGATTACGGTTGGTTCAATATAAAATCCTTTCTTCAGATGCTGCCATCCATTTGTAAAATAAATCAAGTGCTAATTACAAATCATAAAGCAAATTGGTCTTGATAAAGGTAGAGGTCATACCTCAGGACGAACCCCACCACACAAAACTTTTGCACCTTCACTCTTAGCTGTTGAGATGAACTTCAATATCTTCTCATACTGGCAGATGGAGAAAATATTAGATGCTTCAATCTTAAGCTCTGTTGAGTTTTAGTATTTCTTAATTGTCCAAGTGTTTCAATGGACCTGTTGATTGAGAACCCTCTCTCTGACATAGACAAAAGAAAAATAAAAATAAAATGCATAAATATGTACCTGCCCTTGAGATACAACAGGGCCAAGCCTGCAACCTTCTTCCAAAGGATCTGAAATTTTGATGTTTTTGCACCATTCGGCAAGCCTCTCTAAGAATTTTGAAGCAATACTTTCCTGAAACAAGCATAAAAGGAATTAAAAATGAGGTGGGGAAAGCTTGTTTTAAGATGGCACTACAACTTTTAGTCAGCTAGGTTCCACTTTAAGTATGCTCAGGGAGGTAACACACTTGTATGCATTGATGCTGTTTTATGTCACAGAAAATTACCACTAAGTACATGATCTAGAGTTGTTGAATTGACAAGCAATATCTGTTTAGTTCTAAGAGAAGCAATTTTCGAAGGAAATCGAAGTAAGTGATGTAACATCTATCTACCATACTTACATGCAGTATAAGACGGGAGGTTGCACTGCAAATCTGACCATTTGTCCAAAAGATGCCAAAGGCAGTCCATTCAGCAGCTGATTGTATCATAAAGAAAGCAAATTATCATTACGGTACCAGGAGTTGTAATGTATATTATTATTTTCTAACATGATTTGGCTTAAATGTATAGATTACATTTGAACAACTAGCTCTACAGGAGTTACATATTTACCCAAGAAACATTCAATCATACAAAATAGCGTCAACAGACACTAACCTTTGTCGATATCAACATCGTCAAATACAACAATTGGGCTTTTCCCTCCAAGCTCCAGCGAAACAGGCTACCACGAATGACATAGGAAAAAGTATATGAAGATCAAATTTAGAAAATGAAAAACACAAATAAAATAGACCAATTGCCAAATTATAGAGCTAGTATACCTTGACCTGTTGAGCTGCTGCTGACATAATTTTGCTCCCTGTGAGAGTACTTCCAGTAAATGCAACCTGTTGAATACAAGTTTATAAGCTACTACAGCATGGGAGCTTAAACAACTTTAAGAAACAACAATATTGCAGGATAATAACCAAGATTATTAATAGAAGAAGAAGAAAAAGAAGAAGAGGAGGTGGAGTTGAACCTTATCAACATGGGGATGAGATGCCAAAGGTGCGCCAGCTTCATGGCCCAGCCCAGTCAGAATATTGAGGACACCAGGAGGAAGACCAATCTCTCTACACACCTCAGCTAGCTCCAAACAAGTTCTGGAATTCATTGTTATATGGTGATGAGCATACAATAGAATAATCTACATAAGACCTGAAGTAAGCACATATAAACCAAAGGAGGACATACACTGATGCCAGCTCAGACGGCTTTAGTATAGCAGCACACCCAGCAGCCAAGGCAGGAGCTACCTTCCATGTAGCCATCAATAAAGGGTAGTTCCTTAACATAAGAAAGGAGCACTTTGTTAACATATAAATCATAAGGATTCTCCATAGTATCACTAAAAGACCATCTACAAGATGAAAATCCCCGTGTTTCCCTTGCCAACCAAACTTTTTAGGACAAGTGCAAATCTGCAATTTAGCTTTAAAGAGGATTGATCACTTTTAGGCCTCAAGCCAGAAATAAGTAATGCATACTCGTTTAATGAAGAGAAGCATAACATACCATGGAGTAATCAACGCAACTACCCCGATCGGCTCCTTAAGAACATGACATTTAAATGTCTCCATGGGAAGTGCAATAGAAACCTTTTGCTGTTTATCCAAACCTTCAGCAAGGTCTGCATAGTAGTCAAAACACCCGGCGACATCTTCCTGCATTACACACACCAGCACATAAGAAACTATGCATAACAAACAAAAACTCAACTAGAGAATCACTACATACCATGTCCCATATGGCTTCATCCAGCGGTTTCCCACAATCAGTTGCTTCGAGTTTCGCTAGCTCAGTCTTCTTCTCTGTTATCTATACACAAAACAACAACTCATAAGCTAAAAACATGATCAACACAAGAAAAAAAAAAAATCACAGGCAGATGATGAGAGAGAGACTACCTTAGCAGCAATGGCTCTCAAATACTTGGCACGAACCGCCCCCGGAGCCGATGCCCAATCTTTCCCCTTGTTCTTGGCAAGGGCTTTCCGAGCAGCCTCCACCGCAATCTCCACATCTTCAGCTGTAGCTGCTGGAATATCCCCTGCACAACAAACTCATTCATTAAATTTTATCCTAACTACTCTTCAACAGCTCTGATCGAAACCTTCATAAATCCCTAAGATAATGAGAAACATCTTATCCAACTAAAACTACATCCAACTCAACCAAACTGAAATCAAAGTCAAGAGAGACGAAGTATACAAACAATTGACGAATGAGTTGAATAAATAAAGAAAGACAAAGAGAGAGATTTACCGATGGTTTGTTCGGTGGCGGGGTTGATTATAGGGATGCGTTTCTTGAGAGCTGGCTCCCTCCACTCGCCGCCGATGAAGAGTTGCCGACTCGGTATTTGGATCGCCATTATCACTTTGTCTCTGAGCTTTCGTTAGTGATGAGTAGTTGAGTTCAACTTTGGTCGGTGATCGATTTCGCTGAGAGATGATAATGCACGTTTTCCTATAAATATGACACGCATGTGTTTAGCTAACTCAGCAGTTGAGGTAGTATTTTATCCAAACTAGTAGACATTGTTCTAACATGTTACTAATAGATTGAGTTGTAACATAAGGAGATCATGTTCTTTTAAGATTCAAAGTAGAATGCGAATAGGATTATGCTTAGGGATTGAACCTTAAATACAAAGTAATGTGTTGTCGTGTTTTAGAGTATTAATTAATAGAAGAGAAAAATTCACCATCAGTTCTTATACTCTAATGGTAAGGCCAACTTAATACTCATATTCTGAAAACTATCGATGTAATTCTCAATAGGGAAAATGTCTATTTGGTGCTAATTTGACCCCCTGACTGCCCATTCAAATGACAAACTTATTTTTTTCCCCTATTCAACATAAGGTAACAACTCTATTGCCCATTTGAACAAATCTTTTTCAATTCTAGTACAAATTTAATTTTTTTTCTTCCTTTTTTGTCCTTTTGTCTTATCTAACATATTTTTGAATTATAATGTGTTGAGAAAGTGGAAGATAAAAAAACAAACTTTGCCGAAATATCACCCAACTCCTCCGGCCTCCCATGGCCGGTCGCCGGAGCCTGGTCGCCGGATTCCGGGCACCAATTTTTTTTTTTCGCCAGATTTTTAATTTTAATTTTTTTTTTTTATAATCAGGTTATTGACGATGGTTACTAACCCTCAGTAAATAATTTACAGATTACAGTAAATAATCGATTATTGACCCCCGGTAATCGATTACTGGGAGTCAGTAATCGGTCAGTAATCAGGTTACTAACCCCCAGTAATCAATTACTGACCCCCAGTAATCAATTACTGACTCCCAGTAATCAGGTTACAGATTCCATATTTTCCAGTAACCATGTTACTGACCCTCAATAATCGATTACTGACCCCCAGTAATCCATAACCAGAGTTCATGAAGTTGTAAAACTTTGATCACAAAACATCCACACTATACTGGTACTAAGATTTCATTGATAACTTGACAATAACATAAAGAACTTGCACATACAATACAATGAAACTCTACAGATTTCATGAAGTAATCAGGTTACTGACCCCTAGTAATCGATTACTGACCCCCGGTAATCGATTACTGACCCCCGGTAATCGATTACTGACCCCCGGTAATCGATTACTGACCCCCGGTAATCGATTACTGACCCCCAGTAATCGATTACTGAGGGTCAGTAATCGATTACTGACCCTAACCAAGAGAAAAAAAAAAAAAAAAAAAAAAAAAAACCCTAGTTTTTTTTCTTTCCGTCGCCGTTGCCGCTAGCCTCGCTCCTTCATTGCTTTGCTGCCATATAGTGATGGAGACCATTTTCTAGGGTTAGGGTTTTATCTCCCCTTCTCCTCTTCTTCTTCTTCTTCATCTCCATCAATCTCAGCCCCACATCTTCACTCCACACCCAAATCCCAAACCTCGATCAGCTCTACTCTCATCACTGCAACGAAAAGCAACACCACCCTCCTCCTCCTATAACCAGAAAAAGCCTATAAGAACACATCTCCCTCCCACAATACAACATATCTGAAGCCTCTGGACCCGGATCGCCGCCCCTCGACCTCGACCTCGACCTCGACGAAGAAGCCCATCGTCTGAAGCTCGCTGCAGTCCAGATATGGACACCCTTCGCTGCTCTTCCCCAATCCGACGGAGGAGGAACATGAGGCAGATCAGCCTCGTCTGAGGAAGTGGGCGGCGGTGGAGGCCGAGTTGGTGGAGCAAATGAAGGCATAGGTTGTGGTTTCCGGTGGTGAGGTGGTGGTACAGGAGAGGAGGAGGAGGGTGAAGTGAAACCCTAATTAGAGAGAGAGAGATTTATATATGGTTTTAGTATAGGGTAATTAGGTATTTTTATCAAGATTCATTGGAATGGGTAGGTAACATTGAAATGGGCAAGTTTTTCAAATTTTTTGTGCAAATGGTCTTTTTCCCTTCTCAATATTAGATTTATGTAACTATTAGGGGTAAATTTGACATTTACTAATTTTTTAAATATTTTATTTATCTATTAAAATTTAATTACTTACCATACATTTTTCAAATTTTTTGTGCAAATGGTCTTTTTCCCTTCTTAAAAACTACTCTTCAATATGCTAAATTCTCCACCTAACGACTTACTGTCTAAGTGGTTACTATTCTGATTGAATCATAATTTCTTAGTATGGAGAGTATCATAAGTTATAGTAAAACAAATAAACAAACAATTTAAACACTCCTTTTTTTTTCTTTCTTTTTTTTAATTTTGACGGAAATGTGAGAATACCAACTGAAATTTATTTATTCAAACATAAATACAAATACATAACTCAGAGCATCATTCTAGGTAAACAGCAAAAAAATGTTTAGCTAGTCATAATGAAGAATTAAAATGCAAACTTACTTGACAATAAACACACCACACCAGATGACTAGTAATATACAGTGCTTATAAACACACTCTCACTACTCACTGTTTATTCTATTATACTAAAACACTCACAAAACTCTTAAAAAATTTCTAAAACTCTGAAGTTATCTCTGCTCTGCTTGCTCTGTCCTCAAATGAATTCTTATGAGGGCTTCTTTCCTTTTTATAAAGGTCGGACTCCAAACTCTCATTGAATTCCATTTTGAAATTAAAGACAGGTGGAATCTTATTACTAATAAGATTTTAACCCATTCCCTTTTTGAAAACCTTATGTCTGCTTGTCTTTATGCGTCGGCAACCACTTATTTCTTATTTTACATAAAGTTATTTGTGCGCTGACATCCACTCACTTAAAGTCTCTTGTCTTTATGCGTCGACAACCACTTATTTCTTATTTTACATCAAGTTACTTGTGCGCTGACATCCACTCACTTAAAGTCTCTTGTTTTTATGCGTCAGCAGCCTCCACTTATCTAATCTTCCATCTTGTTGTTGATGTTGTGTAGTTCTTCATCACAAAAAGATGCTCAGGAGTCTGTGTATCCACCTTCTTCACCAGATTCCATATCTAAGTCATATGGTACTTTGTGCTTTTCCTCATTTTCTATCTTCTCCATCCACGTGGTGGTGGTTAGAGTCTCATCTATTTCTTGCCTTTTTAAGACCTTATAGAATTCACAATTTTATGGAGATAGATGATTATAACTGGTAACCATTACTTTTTCTCCACTTGCCAAAAGAGTGGTGTACTGATCTCTTCGGACCAGTCTCTGTATAATATTTATCGCCATTGCTTTTATTCAAGGGATGATTTGGTTTGGCGATCAATTGCTTAGAGACCAATTGTTTTACTATGTCTTGTTATTATAGAACAAACATGTAATGTAGGTGAAGGAGATTATATGTTGTGAAATGTACTTTGTTCGTTTGGGCCATATTCTCTGATAAGGAGATCATCGGTGATGCAAGTGCACTGATTGTTCTGGTTTCCAAAATTCAGATGTGGCTTCAGTACTTGAGCTTGCTAGAGTCTATGGCCTGCGAGACACATTATACACTTTAGTTGGCAGTTTCAAGTCTAGTACCATAGTAATATGTGCTTCAGGTGTGTGATAAGCAATAATGTGGTCTGTGGTGAAGTACTTTTCTACTGAGCTTCGTGTAGATCAGGTGGTAGAAGCTGAAATTTGGGGTTGCTTGAAGAACTTGAAATGGTTTAGAATACTAGTGCATAGTTTTCTTGGGGGAGATCGATTCTTGCCTTGCTGTGGACATGGTTCTTCAACCTTTGGATTACTTGCACCCTTTGTACAGTAATAAAATAGCTGTTAGGACTTAAAGGTAAAGATCGGAAATTTGGCAGGAGTGGACTGTGAATTCCTAGATTTCCCTTTTTCGCTGTTCTTCCTGCTCCATTGATGAGGCTGAATCACTCGGATAAGCTAAAACTAGTGCTGTTGCTAGCTATGTGTTTTCTTTGGTCTTTGACCCTCTCTGTAAGAAAATGTACTTTTAACTAAGAATTTATTGGACTCTCAAATTATGAACTGGTGTTAAACTCCTTCAAGTACGTATTCTGTTTGTAAATTTCAAGATGCATAAATTCCCGAAGTTTTGATGATTTGATTAGAGTTGATATGGGTTTCGCTCTAACAAATCTGAAGTACTAGAGATTAGTCCGCTACTGAAAGTCTGAAATGGCAATGCAACATTGTGAAATCTATTGGAAGCTGATCGATCTAGTTACTTCATGACCATGAGTCTCAGATCAAACTCATCAAAGCCAGTTATCTCTCAAAAATTTAAAACTAGTTCCGACTTCAAGACCAAAATAAAAGAGTTTTTAGTTTACATATTATCCAAGTACTTTTATTCTTAACAACTGGTCCTTGCTTCTAGTAGCAGCACTTACAGAAGCACATTACACATTTAGACCTCAGTCACCTCTTTGCCTTGTGTATCATCAGCGAGTCCATGTCCATAGCAGAACTTTGTGGTTTCTTCAGTGAAAACATTAGTTTCTTCCTTAAGCCTGCATCAGAACAGAAGAAGCTAACTTCAGTATAGGAATCGTGCACACACAAGTGTACGCATACTGATTGAACATTAACTATCGAAATGTTTACACATTCGAAGAAATCAGTAAACACGAGTTGAATAACTCTGTGACTGAATCTGTACTTACGATGTGTAGATCGTCTTGTTGACCACTGTTGATGAGACAATGAAAGCACCATCTAAATACAGTAGCTTGCCCCGGATTCGTTCCTGAATCCTGCTATCGAGCTGAGCAGCATCCAATTTGAGTGGCTGATCTGAAGCCTACTGATAGTTGCATAAATATGCAACTTTCTTGGTCTTCAATGTATTCCCTAGACTTAGATTATTGTTATGAATCGAGTATTTTAACTATGTTTTATTGTTTTATAGGTCTTTTGGAGAATTATGACAAAAGGAGCACAATAAGCTGATTTTGGGAATTCTGCCCGCTACAGGTCAGCCAACTTCGACAGAGCACTGGGAACGGACCAGGAAGAATTAAATTATGATTTTTACGTGCTTGGAAATCCCTGGAAGTCTAGTTTCCGTAGCCGCTTCCGGATCATAGTTTCGAATTTTCTAGAGGAAGTTATGGCTGTTTTAGTGCTTGAAGGTCATTCTGCTCGGAAATGCTGACTGTGGACCGAAATGCGTATTTGGAGGCCCAAGTCTTATTGTGATGATCATTGACGAATTTGTGGACTTGGACCCAACTAATTACTGATTTGGATTGTGGAAAAGAAGCCAAAAGCTTAATGGATTAATTAGTTGGGTTTGCAAGGAAAGGAATCCTTATTCATTACGGTTTTGGGCTAGGGATTCCTTGTCAGCTTGGTGTTGGACCAATTAGGGAAAGGAGATTAAAACTCCTAGAGCCATCACGTGAAGGCGATTCACGCATAGAGGGGGAGACGCACGGTTTGGGGAGAGAAGAAGACGCAAGGAAGAAGCTCTGCCAAAAACCTAGGGTTTTCCATCTCTGTCTGTATCAAAACTCCTCCATCATGTCTAGTTATTGTTTTCTTTCGATTATGAGTAACTAAACTCCATTGTTAGGGGCTGATCGAAGCCCTACATATGCTACGATTTTGAACCCCAGTTGATTTTAATAACTATTTGGATGAGTTTCGCTTCACTGTTATTCAATTTATGATTTCTATTTTATGTTTCTATGGTGATCAACGTAGTTGCATGTTATAGGATCTATTGTCTTGAATGTGTACATGACCACCATACCATTGCATGTTCTATAAGAGATAAGCAAGCCCTACGTGATAACTTGTGTGAAGTGAAACCTAGGTGAAGTAAGACGCACCCACCATAGTAGCTCTTGAAGCTTTGTTGTTCTTCAAACACTCTTAAATCTTAATGACTCTAGTTCTCTAGGCTTACACCACCATATGTATAAGTCGGTTGATTAGGGATCAAGAAAGAGCGGACACCATTCCCTCTTTCATGCCAAGTAAGAGAGTGTAATATGCGAGATACCTTAACCATAGCTCGAGCATGGGGAACATTCATCCATGGTTATTGAGATTAGTTTGGGGAGTCGTAGGATGTCTAGAGGTGGAGAGAAGTGCCTAACTCTCATCACATCTTGCATTTTATAAACTTTTACTTTTCTGAAATTTCCAGTTTTCAGCAATTTACTTCAACTTAGCCGATTTGTTTCGGCAACCAAATCAATCCCGTTTTAAACCAAAATTTACGTGGTAGTCCGCCACTGTATCTAGTATCCTGTGTTCAAATTTCGTGTTCATTGGTCAAGTAAATATTTAATTATAATTTTTGTAGTGTCTAGAGGTCGAGAATTCCAGTTTTCTGGAATTCGCGTCTTTTGTGTTTTGTTGTGTCATAGACTTAGTCTCACTAGCTCCTCGTGTTCGATAACCCTTGTATATGAGTATTACATCGATATATCTTGAAAATATAAGGTATCTTTGAGAGGTGCTTTTGCACTCATCAAATTTTGGAGCCGTTGCCGGGGAGTTACTTAATTCTAAGTCTTTGTAGTGTCTTTTTGTTTTTCTTGTTTAGTTTTTGTTTAGTTTTCTTTTTCCTTTGAGTCTTATCTTGGTTGCTGTGTGCAGGAAGTTGTATGCATACAAGGAGCAAGTCGTTAGACTCCCCACCACTGTTATACGATTCAGAGATTGAGAAAACAGCCAGGCTTAACAAGAAGCTCAGGAAGCAACAACAAGCAAGCACAAGTAACAGTGGTGGTGCGAGTTCTGAGCCAGAGGTTCATACAGCATCTGAGTCAGAAGAGGAGGAACAGTTGACACCTCCACCTACACCACCAGCAATGGCCACTTTGAAAGAATCCTTTACACCGGGTACAGGGGCTGCTAATTCACCAATTGTGCTACCTGCAAACTTGGGAACTTACTCGATCCAGCCTGCTCTGATAGCAGCATTGCCACACTTCAGGGGCACTCCCTCTGAAGATCCACAGGACCATCTAAATGAATTCACAGCTCTTTGCAGGATTCAGAAGTCACAGAATCTAGAAGAAGATACCCTCAAGCTTCTTCTGTTTTCCTTTTCACTGAAAGAGCAAGCAAAGTTATGGTTCAATTCGTTGGCAGCAGGTTCAATGGATACATGGGTGAAGATGGCTACCGCTTTTATGAGAGAATTCTATTCAGCATCCCGGACCAAGAATCTGAAGAAGCAGATTAGTACTTTTAAACAGAAAAATGGGGATGAGTTTCATGAAGCATGGAGTCAGTTCAAGAGCTTGCTTCGCCAGTGTCCTCACCACAAGTTTGATATTAATACTCAGATGAAGTACTTCTATGAAGGACTTGATACCTTTAACAGGCAGAAACTTGATTCAGCTAGTGGGGGTAACTAGTGGAATTTGACCGGCGATGCAGCTAAGGTGATTGTAGAGAGTCAGGCAGAGAACTCCAGGCAATTTCACTCTAGAGATCGATCTATGGGAGCAACTAGGAGATCTGTGAGTGTTGTCACAACTGATGGAGCCATGGAAAAAAGGATGAGTGCTGTGGAGAATGATATTGCATTGATTTCCAGTTCCTTGAAAGTTGACAAGATTCAAACAGTAGCTGCGGTTCAGGTAGTGTGCACAATCTGCTCTTCTAATGATCATATTGCTGAAGATTGTCCTAAGTTCCAGCCTACTCCTGATGAAGAAGATGTGAATTTTGCTGGGAGACAATACAACAACTACCAGAGCAACAATCACCCACTCCTGAGCTACAAAAACAACAATGTGTTGAATCCTACTCCACCCGGATTTGCTCCAAGACCACCTAGAGATGGTCAAACATATGGTCAAAGGCAGCAACAACAGCAGTATCAAGCTCCAGCGCCTCCAGCACCTACCGGATTAGAGGCTATGTTTCAACAGATGTTGCAGGATAACAAAAAGATGTTGGAGGGAACAAATGCAGCAATAACTACTCTCACTCAAGAAGTTCGAAATCAGGGGCAACAACATGGAAAATCCATTGAGCTTTTGGAGCGTCAGATGAGTCAAGTGCAACAACAGTTGGCTCAACGAAACTTTGGTGAACTTCCTAGCCAACCTGAAGCAAATCCAAGGAATGAGAGAGAAGCACACGCCATGGAGTTGAGAAGTGGAACGGTGCTAGAGAAATATTTGAGATCGAAGAAGGGTGCATCAAGGATAGAGGAACCTGTGTTTGAGCAAATCATATTTGAAAATTCAGAAAAATTGCCAGCTACAGTGTTCGACGGGTCGAAAAATGCAAAGGGAATTTTCGACCCATCGAAGCCAAGCCACGGGTCTGATCTGCACACTCAGTTCGATGGGTCGAAAATTTCTGAAGAAAAATTTCGACCCGTCGAAAACAACCCTGGAGCAGAAAAATCTAAGAAGCCTCAGGTAACTTCTAAACCTTCTTCTTCCACTGATATTCCAGTTCCTTTTCCTAGCAGGTTGAAGAAGCATGAGAAAGAGGACAAGACCAATGATATATTGGAGATCTTTAGAAAGGTTCAAGTGAACATTCCTCTTCTTGAAGCATTGAAACAAATTCCACAATATGCAAAGTTTCTCAAAGAACTTTGTACTGCTAAGTGGAAGTACAGGCCAACTGAGACGGTAGTTCTGAGTGAAAAGGTATCTGCTGTTCTCCAAAGGAAGCTACCTCCTAAGATGGAGGATCCAGGTCGTTTCACTGTTCCATGCATTGTTGGAAATCACAGGTTTTCTGGTGCTTTATTAGATTTAAGCGCGTCTATTAATTTGATGCCCTATTTTGTTTATAACAAACTTAACCTGTCTCAACAATTGCAACCAACTTTGGTGACTATTAAACTTGATGACAGATCTAGCTGCTACCCTCTTGGTGTTGTGGAAGATGTTTTAGTGCAGGTAGGTGAGCTAATCTTTCCAGCAGACTTCTTCATCTTGGAGATGGAGACAGAACCGATGCCCTCTGAGCTTCCATTGATTCTTGGTCGTCCATTCCTGAGGACGGCCCGAACAAAGATAAATTGTTTTGAGGGACTCTCACCATGAGAGTTGATGATAAAAAGATCCGCTTCAATATCTTTGAAGCATCCAGGTACTTCTAGTGATCATACTTGTTATTCGGTTGATGCTTTTGATAGTTTCATGCAAGAATACATTCAATACTCTATGGAGGAAGATGCTCTGAAGAAGGCAATCGAAATTGGTGAGGAACCCACTCCACCCAGTAGTAGTGCTCAACTTAAGAAAGAATTAGATGAACTTGAAGCAAAACTGGGATACACACCTTCAAGTGTGAGGTGGGCCGACAATGATGAGGGATTGAGCATTGAGTCATCTCGAGATTTACTCATGGAGGATGACTTCTATGAGGCAGTTGATGCCCTAGATTCAGCACAGCGAGTTCCTGGTAAGTTTGTCAAACCTATTCTCTTACCAGCTTCTGATACAAATCTCCGTCCTTCTATTGAGGTATTCCCTGAACTTGAGCTTAAACCTTTACCTGAGCATTTGAAGTATGCATTCTTGGAAACTGGTGACACTTTGCCAGTTATTATTTCTTCAAAGCTAACCAAATTGCAGGAAGGGAAACTGTTGACAGTTCTTAGGGAATACAAGGAAGCAATTGGATGGACAATTGCTGACATAAAAGGCATCTGTCCCACGTTATGTACACACAGGATATATCTTGAGGAGGGAGCTAAGCCCAAAAGGGAAGCTCAACGCAGGCTAAACCCTCCAATGATGGATGTGGTGAAGAAGGAAGTTATCAAACTTCGAGAAGCAGGTATAATCTATGCTATCTCTGACAGTAAATGGGTGAGTCCTGTGCAGGTTGTTCCTAAACGTTCTGGCATCACAGTTGTGAAAAATGACGAGAATGTGATGGTGCCACAAAGAACTCAAACCGGATGGAGAGTTTGCATTGACTACCGCAAACTAAATGCAACCACACGTAAGGATCACTTTCCTTTACCCTTTATTGATCAGATGTTGGAGCGTCTTGCAGGTCATGCTTTCTATTGCTTCTTGGATGGGTATTCTGGCTACAACCAGATTGCCATTCACCGAGAGGATCAAGAAAAGACCACCTTCACCTGTCCGTTTGGCACTTTTACCTACAGACGGATGCCATTCGGGCTCTGCAATGCCCCTGCCACGTTTCAGCGATGCATGATGAGCATATTTTCAGACATGGTTGAGAAAATCATTGAGGTATTCATGGATGATTTTTCAGTTTTTGGTGATTCTTTTGACCTATGTCTCCATCATTTATCTATGGTCCTAAAACGTTGTGTTGACACTAACCTTGTCTTGAATTGGGAGAAATGTCACTTTATGGTGGAACAAGGTATAGTGTTGGGTCATATTGTCTCTGCACGAGGCATTGAAGTTGATAAAGCTAAGGTTGATGTTGTGCGTACCTTACCCCCTCCTTCAACTGTGAAGGAGGTGAGATCTTTTCTTGGACATGCAGGTTTTTATCGCAGGTTTATCAAGGACTTTTCCAAGATATCCAGACCTATGTGTGCATTGCTCCAGAAAGATGTAGCTTTTGACTTCACAGATGAGTGCTTGCAGGCATTCAACAAGCTCAAGGAGCTTCTGACAACTGCTCCCATCATACAGGCACCTGATTGGAAATTACCTTTTGAATTGATGTGTGATGCTTCTGATTATGCAGTTGGAGCAGTCTTGGGTCAACGTCCAGCACGTTTGCCCCATGTGATTTACTATGCATCCAGGACTTTGAATGATGCTCAGTTGAACTACTCAACTACTGAGAAAGAGCTCTTGGCTGTGGTCTTTGCATTGGAAAAGTTTAGGTCTTACTTGTTAGGAACTAAAGTTGTTATTTACACTGACCATGCTGCTTTGAGATATCTTATGACAAAACAGGATGCAAAGCCCAGGTTGATTCGCTGGATGCTGCTACTTCAGGAGTTTGATATTGAGATCAAAGACAAGAAAGGTACTGAGAATGTGGTGGCAGATCACCTGAGCAGGATCACACATGGATCCAACGCAGAGGAGGATACCTTGCCTCTGCGTGACAGCTTCCCTGATGAGCAGCTTTTAGCTCTCAACGTTGATGAGCCTTGGTATGCGGATATTGTTAACTATCTTGTGTCAAAAAGAATACCAAGGGATTACAGCAGAGCTCAGAAAGACAAGCTGGTGAAGACAGCAAAGTACTATGTGTGGGATGATCCATATCTGTGGAAACATTGTCCTGATTCGTTGATAAGAAGGTGCGTTCCTGAAACTGAGTTTCAATCTATTTTATCTTTCTGTCACTCACATGTAGGTGGAGGACACTTTGTTGGAAAGAAAACGGCTTTGAAAGTGCTTGAGAGTGGCTTCTTCTGGCCAACTCTATTTCGAGATGCACATGAGTTCTATAAATCTTGTGCCAGATGTCAGCTCACAGGTAACATAGGTCCTAGAGATCAAATGCCCCAACAACCGATTCTAGTTGTGGAAATCTTTGATGTGTGGGGTATTGATTTCATGGGTCCTTTCCCTAGCTCTCACCATAATGTCTACATTCTACTTGCAGTTGATTATGTTTCTAAGTGGGTGGAGGCAGTAGCCACTCGTACTAATGATGCTTCTGTTGTTTTGAAGTTCTTGAAATCACTGTTTGTTAGATTTGGTACTCCCAGGTACATCATCAGTGATGGAGGTTCCCACTTTTGTAACAAGTCTTTTGCAGCTCTACTCAGGAGGTACAATGTTCATCATAAGGTGGCAACAGGAAAATCAAGCAGATTCTGGAGAAAACTGTTGGACCAAACCGCAAGGATTGGAGTCAACGCTTAGATGAAGCGTTGTGGGCATACAGGACTGCATACAAGACACCGATTGGGATGTCTCCCTATCGGTTGGTCTATGGGAAAGGATGTCATCTTCCGGTGGAGCTTGAACACAAGGCATATTGGGCTGTTAAACAGTTTAACTTTGATATTGATGATGCAAGTGTTCATAGGACATTACAGTTGAATGAGCTTGATGAAATTCGACACAATGCTTATGAATCTAGTCGAATTTACAAGGAGAAAACAAAGACCTTCCATGATCAGATGATTAAGAAGAAATCTTTTGTTGTTGGACAGAAGGTTTTGGTGTTCAACTCGCGTCTGAAGTTGTTTCCAGGTAAGCTTCGATCTAGATGGATAGGTCCTTTTGTTATACTTAATGTGTTTGCCCATGGTGCATTAGAACTTCTCAATCCAAAGGACGGCAGCATATTCAAAGTAAATGGACAACGTGTCAAGCCATTCTACGAGCCGATGCATGAGAAGGATGTGGAGGAAGTATCTCTCCAAGATCCTGTGATTATGGAATGATTTGAAGTGTACCGTCTGGCTGAAGACGTTAAACTTAGCGCTACTTGGGAGGCAACCCATGTTGATGGAGAAGCGAGGACAACAGATTTGCTTTCTTAAACCCTTCTCCTTTTGTTTTATTTCTCCATGATTAGTGTATTTTGTGTGTGTTATGTGCTTCAGTCCATGCTTGTTTGATGTATTGCATACTTTAGAATTGTTTTACATTGAGGACAATGCAAATTTCAAGTGTGGGGTGGGGTTTATAGCATGTACTTAGCGTCTAGAGTAAGTTTTTCGTTTTTTGGTGTTTTTTCGGAACTATGCAGTGTACTGTGTTGGGTGAATTTTAGAAAATAGCTAGAAGGCTCAGAAAATTCTGAAATTTTACAGACGTGTTGATATATGTGTCTAGTTTATCCTGTTACAATTTCAGCTCATTTGAACGAATGGTTAATTTTAGAGAATTTTTGCAAGATTGGTGAGCAGTTCAGGGAAATTTTCAGAAAAAGCTAGAGTGGTCATTTCGACCCATCGAAAAAAATTGCCTTGAGAATTTCGACCCGTCGAACTGCAACCAGAACCTGACCCGAGAGCATACTTCGACTAGTCGAAGCTATCCTTTGTAAAATTCGACCCATCGAAAATTCACCGGAAACTGAGTCTTTTCTTTATTTTCTAATGTGTCTTAGTGTTTAAAGAAGAGTCTTAGGAGCTCTTAACTAGTCCATGATGTGATTATATCTTCCTATTTTGTGACTAAGAGTGAACATTTGCTTACATGATTGAATTTCTTTGGTTAATCTTGATGTTTGGTGCATGTGCTAATATGTAGTGGATGTAGAAACAGGTTAACATGGTACAGATCTTTTGAGCATGCTTAAAACTTTGTCGAGATTCATTAACCTTGTGAGCGATTGAGCCTAAATGTGATATACATGCTTTCTTTCTTGTGTGTCAATTGCTTGCTACAGATTAAGTTAATGGACTCTAGAGATTACTAGAACTTGCTCTTGTGCTTATCGAAACTTATAGTCGATACTTGTTTTGATTGAGGAAGTGATAAAGGCATCTAGGATCTTCCACCATTGCCATATGAAGCATGTGTCCCATATTTTGTGTACACAAGATGTGCACCCTTTAGTTAACCACTTTGAGCCTACATGTTTAAACTTTTTGTCATCACCCGCATAATCCTAACCTTGAAGCTTAGAATAGTTTTATCTCTACCTTGTTCTAGAACTTAGTAGAGCTGTACATGAGACAGGTACATGAAGATCAAGGTGACAGTTGGTGAAGGTGATGCAAAGGAATAAGTGTGGGGTATCAAGCTAGTGTTTTGTAATGAAAAAGAGCCGAAAAGAAAGAAAGAAAGAAAAAAAAAATCGGCAAAAGAAGAAAGAAAAGTGATTCTTTGTGTTCTAGTTTGATACCCCGGGTTGACAGTTGATGTTAAGAATGATGTGTAGGCCCAACAAGATGAAATCTGGCCACAATGGTGATGCATATGATGAGAGTTAAATGGTGAAGATGTTTCAATAGTTGTAAAGTTCGAGAGAAGGTCTCTACATATGGTGCTCTACTAGGTTTTAGAATTTTTGCTTGAATTCCATATCCGTTTGTTCTATGAACCTAAGAGTTTAGCCCCATTACAACCTATTGAAGTCCTTTTTGATCCTCAAGATAGACTACCTTTGATCTGTGGAGATAAGTCACAAGAGTTGAGCATATGGTTCGGTCCATTTGGCAAGTAATTGAGTTGAGTGAATACCTTAGACATATTATGAGAGAAACTCTCTTGAGAGCATATCTATGTGAGGTTGAATCTTGACTTGTTTGTTGCATGCTACAACTTTACATTCACCATGTTATGTCTTCGTCCTACATATTACATGTATACCATGCATTGACATTAACCTTCGAAATTCTATGGATTGAAATTGATTTATTGTGTGAGCTTGGTGTTACATTGTAGGAAGATTGCTGAGACGTTGTGTTAAGGGCATTAGAGTTTGTCTGTGTTGAGTCAGTTTTGAGTCTTAGTTTAGTGTATTGCTCGAGGACTAGCAATGTTTAAGTGTGGGGTATTTTGATAGTTGCATAAATATGCAACTTTCTTGGTCTTCAATGTATTCCCTAGACTTAGATTATTGTTATGAATCGAGTATTTTAACTATGTTTTATTGTTTTATAGGTCTTTTGGAGAATTATGACAAAATGAGCACAATAAGCTGATTTTGGGAATTCTGCCCGCTACAGGTCAGCCAACTTCGACAGAGCACTGGGAACGGACCAGGAAGAATTAAATTATGATTTTTACATGCTTGGAAAGCCCTGGAAGTCTAGTTTCCGTAGCCGCTTCCGGATCATAGTTTTGAATTTTCTAGAGGAAGTTATGGCTGTTTTAGTGCTCGAAGGTCATTCTGCTCGGAAATGCTGACTGTGGACCGAAATGCGTATTTGGAGGCCCAAGTCTTATTGTGATGATCATGGACGAATTTGTGGACTTGGACCCAACTAATTACTGATTTGGATTGTGGAAAAGAAGCCAAAAGCTTAATGGATTAATTAGTTGGGTTTGCAAGGAAAGGAATCCTTATTCATTACGGTTTTGGGCTAGGGATTCCTTGTCAGCTTGGTGTTGGACCAATTAGGGAAAGGAGATTAAAACTCCTAGAGCCATCACGTGAAGGCGATTCACGCATAGAGGGGGAGACGCACGGTTTGGGGAGAGAAGAAGACGCAAGGAAGAAGCTCTGCCAAAAACCTAGGGTTTTCCATCTCTGTTTGTATCAAAACTCCTCCATCATGTCTAGTTATTGTTTTCTTTCGATTATGAGTAACTAAACTCCATTGTTAGGGGCTGATCGAAGCCCTACATATGCTACGATTTTGAACCCCAGTTGATTTTAATAACTATTTGGATGAGTTTCGCTTCACTGTTATTCCATTTATGATTTCTATTTTATGTTTCTATGGTGATCAACGTAGTTGCATGTTATAGGATCTATTGTCTTGAATGTGTACATGACCACCATACCATTGCATGTTCTATAAGAGATAAGCAAGCCCTACGTGATAACTTGTGTGAAGTGAAACCTAGGTGAAGTAAGACGCACCCACCATAGTAGCTCTTGAAGCTTTGTTGTTCTTCAAACACTCTTAAATCTTAATGACTCTAGTTCTCTAGGGTTACACCACCATATGTATAAGTCGGTTGATTAGGGATCAAGAAAGAGCGGACACCATTCCCTCTTTCATGCCAAGTAAGAGAGTGTAATATGCGAGATGCCTTAACCATAGCTCGAGCATGGGGAACATTCATCCATGGTTATTGAGATTAGTTTGGGGAGTCGTAGGATGTCTAGAGGTGGAGAGAAGTGCCTAACTCTCATCACATCTTGCATTTTATAAACTTTTACTTTTCTGAAATTTCCAGTTTTCAGCAATTTACTTCAACTTAGCCGATTTGTTTCGGCAACCAAATCAATCCCGTTTTAAACCAAAATTTACGTGGTAGTCCGCCACTGTATCTAGTGTCTTGTGTTCAAATTTCGTGTTCATTGGTCAAGTAAATATTTAATTATAATTTTTGTAGTGTCTAGAGGTCGAGAATTCCAGTTTTCTGGAATTCGCGTCTTTTGTGTTTTGTTGTGTCATAGACTTAGTCTCACTAGCTCCTCGTGTTCGATAACCCTTGTATATGAGTATTACATCGATATATCTTGAAAATATAAGGTATCTTTGAGAGGTGCTTTTGCACTCATCACCTACATCCATTTTAGATAACAAAAACCAGCTTTAAATGGCATACAGGTGTTGGTCAAGACTTTAGATCATGGTAATTAGTTTCTTGCTCAGTTAGTAACTTACCACAACCCATCCACATGAATCTGCATAAGATGTCACATGAGCTGTGTATGCAAACACATCTGCAGAAAGGAATATATAAGTACTAATTGGATAATTTACATAGCAATAATTTGGAAAATCTGATGAAAATGACTGTAGAGTTTTGCTTACATTTGAACACTTGTTTTACAGTGTTGTATATTGAAGTGAAGATATCCTTATGAGAGAGCATTCTTGCTGGACCAGCCTGTATCATAAGCATATTGTAACACATATGACCATTCACATTTTGGTATGTAATTTTATTAACAAATGACTTACTTGAGTCACAAAGATGCCATTATCTTTGAGGTGAGGTTTTATGACTTGCGCATAGAACTTTTTGGTGTAGAGATTATTGCAAGGGCCTCCCTCAATTGGGTCTGGTACGTCTCCCACAATCACATCAAACTTCTCTTCAGTTTTCTCCAACTCAGCCCTTTAGTCAATCACAAATATTCGGTATAGTTCAGTTCAGTTACATCTATAGGAAGCATTAGCATATTTATGCATCTATGTTCATATCACAGCGTTAAGTGCAGCACATGAAAACAGAGATTTCACAGCAGATCAGAATGGTTCCAATCACATCTGTCATTGAGTGCTTCATTACGAAATGGCAGACTAGATTAAGCACAACAATACTACTACTATTTAGTACTCACTTAGCATCATTGAAAACAAGTTGAAGCCTAGTATCAGAAAACGCCTCACGATTCGCTTCCAGATGTGCACGGCAAAAATTTACAACCACCTGCAGAAGGATAAAAAGTTAATAAACAGAATGGCACTATATGCTACACAACCAGCAAAGTTTCTCAGATACATTTACTGATGATGTTAAGCCTATTTGAAGATTAAGCTCTACTGACCATGAACATAGTTCATACCTCAGCTATATCACACATGATAACTTTCTCCACATTTTTGTGCTTCAGTACCTCTCTGGCTGTATACCCTTCACCACCTCCCAATATAAATACAGTTTTGGGGCTGAAATTACCAATTACTGATTAGAACAAAGATAAATTGAAAGCGGTAGCACAAAATAAAAGAAGGTAACTAAAGCTAGAGTTGAGAAATGAGATGATACTTTTCATGTAGCAAAAGAGCAGGATGAACCAAGGACTCGTGGTAGATAAACTCATCATTTTCAGCACTTTGCAGCCTTCCATCAATCAACAGAACCTAAAACACCAGAAATAAAATTACTGTTGATGAACCAATATGTGTGCTACTGAATATGTGATATATGACACGCGCGCGCGCTCGCACACACACACACACAGATGTATACATAAGAGCACCTTGCCAAATCGCTTCGACTCTACAAGAGCAACATCTTGGAACTGGCTTGCTCCTGTATGCAACACCCTGAAAACAAACCACATATAGATGAATAGGTAAACAAATAACAAAATGTAATAACCCGATTTTTAATCGTGTTAATTATATTAAATTTATTGTAATTATTGGAAGTATGTTTTACGAGTAATGAAATGTTTGTACGCTTTGTTCAAGTCGTTATGCGATGTCGAGAGTGTGTTCGATAATTAAAAGTCGAAAAACGCTAAGTTTGAAGGGTCCAAAAGTTGACTTTTTGATTCGTTGAGAATTTAGAAAAGTTTCCTTCATGACAATCGTAGAGCTCGATGATACGAGTTCGTAGACATGCGGCACGCTTGAAACGGACGTCGTATGAAAAAGTTACGACCTGTTGAAGTTATTCCAAAAATATGAAATTTCTATAAATAGTAATTTAATTTCAGAAAAATCAGAAAATTCTGAAATTATCCGGAATTATCGCGATTTACTGTTCATCGTTTTAATTCGAATCCGGAGCTTCTTTTGCGTAGATCTCCCTCATCCGGCCACCAATCGAGGCGTGCGACCTGTCAAATTGTTCATCTCGACGTCCTCTTCCGTTTGAGCTAAGAATCGGCACCGGAAAGTGGCTGTGCTCGGCGCAGCAAGCGGAGGAAGCGACTGCCGCCGTACACGGCGAAGCTGCGACCGCGTCCGGCGGAACCGGAGCTCGTGCCACCCACCAATCGGTTCGTCTTCTCCTTGCGGTCCTCTTGGTGTAGGTGGTTGTCGCCGTTTCAAGCCGCTGTGACCGGATCGAGAAACGTCTCCGATCGGGTCGACCCGACCCGTTTCAGCAGTTCAGATCTGGTTCGACCCGACCCGCTTCAGACCCGACCCGGAGTTGACCCGACCCGGTCAACGTTGACCGTTGACTGGCGTTGACTGGCGTTGACCGTTGACTGGCGTTGACCGCCGCTGACCGTTGACCACCGTTGACCGGTACTGTAGCGATCCGACCCGACGCTATTTCAGCCCGATTCGACCCGTTCTCTCCGAGGCCCGACGCGAAACGGATATTTACCATTTTTGGTGAATTAAGGTGAGTAAACCACAGTGTATTCGTATTAAATACGAGTTGATTATGAATTAATTACAGTATATGGATCGTTATATGCAAAATGATTTTATGGAAATGATATTTGTTTTAAATTGAATGAGCTTGATCGACTACGGTTCATTGGTAAGTAAAATGATTTTAATATAAAAATGATTTTCAAAAGGTTTTACGATCAATGACTATAGTTGGTATTAGTGGACTATTCCTGAGCGGATGTCTACGTATATATATATTTACGTGAAATATATAATGTGAGTGTGCAATTGGGTGTTTGTATTCTGTTATGAATTTATCATATATGTGATTATGTGAGTGGGGTGATGTGTGATGGGTTGGTATAGACACCAACGACCAATGAGTGATCTGTCATGTGTTATGATGGGGATTACTCATGTGTGGCGTATACGATCCCTCCTGTGTGGGCGTACTGGGATCGTTTGGCAAGTATGTCGGAACCAAGCCTTTGGCCGGGATTGGTTACGATCAGTTAGAGCTCTAGTCTGTTTGCCTTGTGAGATTTGTAGGGGAATGACGTTGGTCAGTGAGCCCCTAGTCTTACTCTTTTGGTTGATTGTGCATCGTGAACTTTATATTGCACGAGTCGTGGCTGGTTGAGATTGTTTTCTTTTTTTGTTTTAATTATTTTATTCAGTTTCTATTTGTCTACTCACACGAGCTTTTAAAGCTTACCGGGTTCGTTGTTTACAACCCGGTACACCAATTGATGGTGTAGGGGTTAGACCTGCAGGAGTTGACCAGCAGCCGGAAGGAGGTGTCTGAGTTGAGTGACTAGAAGGTGGGGTCCTTTGTCTAGCTGGGTTTATTTGTTGTTGAGTGTTAGCGTGAGACTCTATTTTACATTCCTGTTTTAGTGATGTAATAATTTGAGTATTTGGTACCACGCAGTAAACTCTGTAGTAATACTTAGTTATTTGTATAATAACTTTTAAGTATTTGAGTGTAATTGTGATTAATCACGCTTACGAATTCGGATTTTTGTTGTATGAAATCCGGGGCGTGACAGTTGGTATCAGAGCGTAAGGTTACATATTTGGTGGTAACTGGTACTTTCGAGAGATGGTCCGACTGCAGCGGTTCACCATCATGCTTGCTCGTATTGGTATATCGCTGGGTATGTAGGGGGTAGGGAGTTGAGTGCTAGTGTAGAGCGTTGTCTCTATAATGAGTTTAGGTGATCTTTGCGCTTCCAGATAGCTTTATGGCCTTGATTAATATATGTTGTGTTTAACTTACACTTCGGTTTAAGTTTATGCAAATATTAATCAAGTGTTGCCTTGCTTCATAGGATGGATCGTCGTGGAGGTAGAGCTAGAGGCCGAGGTAGGGCCAGACGGGGTGGAGGCAGAATCCGCCCTGTCGAGGAGTTCTATGAGGAGGAGGCGGAGGAGGTGCCATTGGTTGAGCAGCCTGTTCCTCATATGGTTGTGCCTGATGACGGCCATGTGCTAGGATTGATCCGGGAGCTTGGTAAGATAGGGGCACCTGTGTTCCATGGGGGACTGGATCACTTAGTAGCCGATCATTGGATCCAGGAGATGGAGAAACATTTCGATTTGATCGTATGCACTGAGATTGAGAAGAGGAAGATAGCCACATTCTTCCTCAAGGATGATGCCCTGGACTGGTGGAGGAGTACTCAGAGGGTGAGAGATGTGACCGCTCTCACGTGGGAGGGTTTTGTGGAACTCTTCCGAGAGAAGTACTTCCCAGCCACTATGAGAGAGGAGTTGGAACTTGAGTTCATTGCTTTGACGCAGGGGGATGTGAGCGTCAGAGAGTATGAGACTTGGTTCTCCCAGCTGTATCGGTTTGTCAGGCCGATGGACGAGGTGTCTTTAGCTCAAAAGTTCCTCCGAGGGCTGAAGCATGAGATCAGGACGACCATATCTGCTCTTTGCCTATCTTCCAAGGCAATGATATATGAGAGTGCTGTGCGCCTAGAGCAGGAGGCCAAGCTCCATGTCAGTGAGGTTGCTTTGAGAGATTCCCAGGGAAAGGGGAAGGCTGTTGCTTTGAGTAGTGGTTCTAGTTCAGGTCACAGAGGGGGACCTTGGAAGAGACAGCGGATCACTCAGCAGGCTCCAGCTAGGGTGTCAGGTGCACCCATCAGAGCCACACCGGTTAGGCAGGCAGTACCTGTGAGATGCTTCAACTGTAACGAGCTGGGCCACATCTCCAGAGACTGCAGGAAGCCGAGCTCCACGATATGCTACAATTGCAAGCAGCCCGGGCACATTGCTAGATGGTGTCCTCTAGCCCAGCCTGGAGGGCGGGTGGATCAGCAGAAGCAGTTGCCGGCAGGATAGGGCAGAGTGTATGCCATTGGCCAGCGAGGCACCGGGGTGGAAGGTACTTTATCTGTTTTAAATTACCTTGCTAGAGTATTGTTTGATACGGGAGCTTCTCATTCATTCATATCTAGTTCGGTGGTAGAGGTGCTAGGATTGGTTCCTACGCCTCTTGTTGGGTCTTTATGCGTCATATCACCTTTGGGTGTATCTCGTGAGCTTGGTCTGATTTGTGAAGCATGCCCAGTTGTGATTGGAAGCAGGGAGTTCTTTGCATCCTTGATTGTGCTTCCAGACCACACTTATGATGTGATCTTGGGAGTTGATTGGTTAAGGCCGCATTATGCATTGATTGACTGCTTCAACATGATAGTGTCATTTCGTATTCCCGGGCAACCGGAGTTTCACTATCGTTGTCTCAAGTCAGATAATGCTATGCGGGAGGGTATCATGGCACATATCGAGTCTGTGAGCAGTGAGGAAGCTATTGCAGATATTTTAGTTGTTTCAGAGTATATTGATGTGTTCCAGGAGATACCGGGGTTACCTCCTAGAAGGATGGTGGATTTTGCCATTAATGTGGTACCGGGTACCGCGCCAGTGTCAAAGACGCCGTATCGGATGGGACCGAATGAACTCCAGGAGTTGAAGGTTCAGATTGAGGGGCTACTCAAGCAGGGGTTCATTAGGCCCAGCACTTCTCCATGGGGTGCTCCGGTGTTGTTTGTGAGAAAGAAGGATGGTTCATGCAGGCTCTGTGTGGATTATCGAGAGTTGAATAAGGTGACTATCAAGAACAAGTATCCTTTGCCCAGGATCGATGACTTGTTTGATCAACTTAGAGGAGCAGTGGTGTTCTCTAAGATTGATTTGAGGTCCGGTTATCATCAGTTGAGGGTGAAAGAGCAGGACATTCCTAAGACCGCTTTTAGGACTCGTTATGGGCACTTTGAGTTTGTTGTCATGTCATTTGGTCTAACCAATGCACCTGCAGCTTTCATGGACTTGATGAACCGTATCTTCAGTCAGTTCTTGGATAAGTTTGTGGTGGTGTTTGTGGATGATATCCTGATTTATTCTAAGACTTTGGAGGAGCATGAGGAGCACTTGCGAATTGTGCTGCAGATTCTTAGAGAGACTAAGCTGTATGCCAAGTTCGAGAAGTGTGAGTTTTGGAAGGAGGAAGTTAAGTTCCTCGGTCATGTGGTGTCGAAAGATGGAGTCTCGGTGGACCCTTCTAAGGTTGAGGCCGTAATGAGTTGGGGTCGCCCCAAGACGGCTACGGAAATTCGTAGTTTCCTCGGTTTGGCTGGGTATTACCGGAGGTTCATTGAGGGGTTCTCTAGTATCTCTTCTCCATTGACCAGGTTGACCAAGAAGGATGTCCAGTTTGTATGGACAGATGAGTGCGAGAAGGCATTCAATGAGTTGAAGACTAGACTGACTATGGCCCCAGTGTTAATTATTCCCACAAGTGGGGGTGGTTATGTCGTATATAGTGATGCATCTTATCAGGGCTTGGGTTGTGTGCTGATGCAGCTTGGTGGTGTTGTTGCCTATGGCTCTAGACAGTTGAAGATCCACGAGAGGAATTATCCTACTCATGACCTAGAGCTAGCTGCAGTAGTCTTTGCCTTGAAGATTTGGAGGCATTACTTGTATGGTGAGAAATTTCAACTCTTCTCGGATCATAAGAGTTTGAAGTATTTGTTTTCTCAGAAGGAGCTGAACATGAGGCAGAGAAGATGGATGGAGCTCCTTAAGGACTATGACTTCACCTTGGAGTATCATCCGGGAAAGGCCAATGTAGTGGCAGATGCCTTGAGTAGGAGACCGAGATGTGCTATTGCTTCTCTCATGATCCAGGAGTGGCTCATGCTTGAGACCGCGTCTGAGTTTGACCTTGTGCCATCCGGTAGGGAGCAGGAGACCTTCCTTGGTAGTATTTCAGTACAGCCTACCTTGATTTCCAGGATTGTTCAGAGTCAAGCACATGATGAGTTCTCTCGAGCAAAATTGGCGGAGTTAGTAGTTGATTTGCTGGATGAGTGTCCGTCTGAGTGGACTGTCGGATCTGATGGTGGGTTGAGATTTAGAAGCAGGTTGTGCGTACCAGATTGTGCTGACCTTAAGAAGGAGATTCTCCAGGTAGCACATCGATCACGATACACAATCCACCCAGGGAGCACAAAGATGTATAGAGATCTTTGTAGGCAATTATGGTGGAATGGGATGAAGAGAGATGTGGCAGAGTATGTGTCCAAGTGTCTTACCTGTCAGCAGGTGAAAGTAGAGCATCAGAGACCAGCGGGCATGTTGAAGCCGCTATCTATTCCAGAATGGAAATGGGAGCACATCTCTATGGACTTTGTGACTGGGTTGCCTAAGTCCAAATTGGGGCATGATGCCGTGTGGGTGATTGTTGATAGATTGACGAAGTCGGCGCACTTTCTCCCAGTGTCGTTGACGCACTCAGTTGAGGCTTTGTGCAAGTTATATGTGAAGGAGATAGTGAGACTTCATGGAGTGCCGGTATCCATTGTATCGGATCGGGATGCTCGCTTTACTTCCAAGTTCTGGGCTGGTTTTCAGAAGGCCATGGGAACCACCTTGGATATGAGCACAGCATTTCACCCTCAGACTGATGGGCAGACTGAGCGAGTGAACCAGGTGATGGAGGATATGCTAAGAGCCTGTGTCTTGGATTTCAAGGGAAGTTGGGAAGACCACCTGCAGTTGATTGAATTTGCCTACAACAACAGCTATCACTCTAGTATTGGCATGGCGCCGTATGAGGCTCTTTATGGAAGACCGTGTAGATCTCCTGTTTGTTGGGCAGAGGTTGGTGAGAGTGCGCTCTTGGGTCCTGAGATTGTTCAGGAGACCACGGAGAAGATCTCGATCATTCGAGATAGGATCCGAACTGCTCAGAGTAGACAGAAGAGCTACGCTGATTTGAAGAGAAGGCAGGTGGAGTTTGAGATTGGTGATCATGTATTTTTGAAGATCTCACCAATGAAAGGTGTGGTGAGATTTGGCAAAAAGGGAAAGCTGGCGCCAAGGTATGTTGGGCCTTTTGAGATTCTTGAGAAGGTTGGAGATTTAGCCTATCGACTTGCTTTACCTCCTAGCATGTCCGGTGTGCATAATGTCTTTCATATTTCAATGTTGAGGAAGTATGTACTGGATGAGTCACATGTGATTGATCATAGCACTATTAAAGTGAATGAGAATGCGACCTTCGTTGTTGAGCCTGTTCGTATCTTGGATAGGTCAACAAAGAAGCTACGAAGGAAGGAGATAGAATTGGTCAAAGTACTGTGGAGTCACCATGATGAGGGTGATGCATCTTGGGAGTTAGAGTCTGATATGAAGGCTAAATACCCACAGTTGTTTGTAGAGTAGTGTGTTTGAATTTCGGGGCGAAATTCCTTTAAGGAGGGTAGAATGTAATAACCCGATTTTTAATCGTGTTAATTATATTAAATTTATTGTAATTATTGGAAGTATGTTTTACGAGTAATGAAATGTTTGTACGCTTTGTTCAAGTCGTTATGCGATGTCGAGAGTGTGTTCGATAATTAAAAGTCGAAAAACGCTAAGTTTGAAGGGTCCAAAAGTTGACTTTTTGATTCGTTGAGAATTTAGAAAAGTTTCCTTCATGACAATCGTAGAGCTCGATGATACGAGTTCGTAGACACGCGGCACGCTTGAAACGGACGTCGTATGAAAAAGTTACGACCTGTTGAAGTTATTCCAAAAATATGAAATTTCTATAAATAGTAATTTAATTTCAGAAAAATCAGAAAATTCTGAAATTATCCGGAATTATCGCGATTTACTGTTCATCGTTTTAATTCGAATCCGGAGCTTCTTTTGCGTAGATCTCCCTCATCCGGCCACCAATCGAGGCGTGCGACCTGTCAAATTGTTCATCTCGACGTCCTCTTCCGTTTGAGCTAAGAATCGGCACCGGAAAGTGGCTGTGCTCGGCGCAGCAAGCGGAGGAAGCGACTGCCGCCGTACACGGCGAAGCTGCGACCGCGTCCGGCGGAACCGGAGCTCGTGCCACCCACCAATCGGTTCGTCTTCTCCTTGCGGTCCTCTTGGTGTAGGTGGTTGTCGCCGTTTCAAGCCGCTGTGACCGGATCGAGAAACGTCTCCGATCGGGTCGACCCGACCCGTTTCAGCAGTTCAGATCTGGTTCGACCCGACCCGCTTCAGACCCGACCCGGAGTTGACCCGACCCGGTCAACGTTGACCGTTGACTGGCGTTGACTGGCGTTGACCGTTGACTGGCGTTGACCGCCGCTGACCGTTGACCACCGTTGACCGGTACTGTAGCGATCCGACCTGACGCTATTTCAGCCCGATTCGACCCGTTCTCTCCGAGGCCCGACGCGAAACGGATATTTACCATTTTTGGTGAATTAAGGTGAGTAAACCACAGTGTATTCGTATTAAATACGAGTTGATTATGAATTAATTACAGTATATGGATCGTTATATGCAAAATGATTTTATGGAAATGATATTTGTTTTAAATTGAATGAGCTTGATCGACTACGGTTCATTGGTAAGTAAAATGATTTTAATATAAAAATGATTTTCAAAAGGTTTTACGATCAATGACTATAGTTGGTATTAGTGGACTATTCCTGAGCGGATGTCTACGTATATATATATTTACGTGAAATATATAATGTGAGTGTGCAATTGGGTGTTTGTATTCTGTTATGAATTTATCATATATGTGATTATGTGAGTGGGGTGATGTGTGATGGGTTGGTATAGACACCAACGACCAATGAGTGATCTGTCATGTGTTATGATGGGGATTACTCATGTGTGGCGTATACGATCCCTCCTGTGTGGGCGTACTGGGATCGTTTGGCAAGTATGTCGGAACCAAGCCTTTGGCCGGGATTGGTTACGATCAGTTAGAGCTCTAGTCTGTTTGCCTTGTGAGATTTGTAGGGGAATGACGTTGGTCAGTGAGCCCCTAGTCTTACTCTTTTGGTTGATTGTGCATCGTGAACTTTATATTGCACGAGTCGTGGCTGGTTGGGATTGTTTTCTTTTTTTGTTTTAATTATTTTATTCAGTTTCTATTTGTCTACTCACACGAGCTTTTAAAGCTTACCGGGTTCGTTGTTTACAACCCGGTACACCAATTGATGGTGTAGGGGTTAGACCTGCAGGAGTTGACCAGCAGCCGGAAGGAGGTGTCTGAGTTGAGTGACTAGAAGGTGGGGTCCTTTGTCTAGCTGGGTTTATTTGTTGTTGAGTGTTAGCGTGAGACTCTATTTTACATTCCTGTTTTAGTGATGTAATAATTTGAGTATTTGGTACCACGCAGTAAACTCTGTAGTAATACTTAGTTATTTGTATAATAACTTTTAAGTATTTGAGTGTAATTGTGATTAATCACGCTTACGAATTCGGATTTTTGTTGTATGAAATCCGGGGCGTGACACAAAATTTGTAAGTAAGATTTTCACTAGCAAGCTGGGGTACCTGTTCACAGCAAAAGACCACTTGAGATCTGCTTCGAGCTGCTCTTCGAACCATTCTTCACTGTTTGGCCCTGCTGGTCACCACTCTCATCGTCTTTGGGGATCTCACCACCCTGAGCATGATCACTCTCAAAGAATTCGACCATATGCTCATCAACGTTCGAGGGAGGCTCGTTTTTGTCAAGAGGAACCTGAGGCGGAGGACCAAAGAAGACCATGACAGCAGCAAACAGAAACGACCACATTGGTGATTGTGATGGCGAACAAATTCAGAGTACACTTGTATGAACAATATGAGACAGTGAGTGACCAATTCACTACGCTGAGACTCTTTATATATAGAGCAATGAAGCGTTACGTGGTGTAACTTTCCATTCATGCTTGCTTTGAGGATAAGACCGAATCGTTTTATTTTAGGCAGTGGGAATTTGATTTGGGGCCTCATTGAGGCCTAACATTTTTCGCCTCAATTCTAAGTGGCATGTTATATAACGTAGACACATCACCAATTAGAAAATTCATGTCATGTCATGTCATTTTTAACTAAAATAACAATTTTGTCATCCTCAAACTAACCGCTCAAATCTAAATTATTTAGTCTTTTTTCTATAAAAATAAAACATATTTTCGTGGTTTTTCTTTCTTTCCTTTTGTCACGATAATGTTTTGATTTAAGCTCCAAAATATATTTTGAAAATTCAATAATTTTGAAGAAGAAATTATTAAAAATTCAAAAAATATGAGTTCATATGAACATCTATGATATATATATATATATATATATATAAGTAGCACTATCAGAAAAGGCATCATAGCCGACGAATTTAAGTCGTCGGCTATAATGGTTATAGCCGACGATATCGTCGGCTATAACCATTACCCGACGACATATCGTCGGTTATAACATCGTCGGAAATACGCCGTCGGCAAAACTATACCCGACGACGATATCGTCTGCTATAACCATTTTAGCCGACAAAATCGCCGGCTATAATAATTATAGCCGACGATATCGTCGGCTATAATGGTTATAGCCGACGAATAAATAGTTCGTCGGCCGTTATTTGCAATTTCGTCGGCTATAATGCCTTTTCTGGTAGTGTAGTCTAGATAAAAGATTTCATCCTTTATTCGATAAAATAAATTTTCATCTAAGAAATAAATATATGTAATTCGTCCAAAAGAATTTCAATAGAGATTTTTTTTTTCAAATTTTAATGAAGAATATGGTATATATAGTATTTCTAACCCATATAATAAATTTAATTTAGTCATGTAAGGTAACTAAATAATTTTATTGAAAAAAAAAATTGGTATGATTGCTAACTACATTATTACTAATGAATGTGGTATATACACATTTCTATTTAGAGGATAAGATTATTGAATAGGTAAAAAATTATCTTTAAAAAATTGATCTTGATTGAGTTTTAAATAGAATTGAGAAGGATATGATTGACTTTTTATTTAAGGATGACATGACATGATTTTTTCGATCGGCTATGTGTCTAGGTGACATGACATGTCACTTAAAATTGATGTCATAAATCTTCGGTCTCATTGAGGCCATATATATATATCAATGCCCTTAGGCAGTGATGAATTTATGAGGCCAGCCAAGGGTGATTCATAGGTGTAGCAAAAACAACACTGCATGAACCAGTTTCGTGTACATGTAACAGTAAAATGAGCCTCCTTTTTGAAGATATCGATCCTCCTCAGTTAAATTCTCCAAATCTACTTAACAACGAGATTTACTTCTCAAAATGATAAGTGTATTAATTACTCTTGATTTGAGATTTTGAGACATTATTCATGTAACATAAGGAAAAAATCCAGAAATTTCAGAACCCAAGGTGACAGTACTAAAATGGTAGTGGCCAGAAATCAAAATATAAACTACCAAATTTGATTCAAAAATTAGAAAACCTCAGTACGGTGGTGTGCATGTTTGGTTGTTGATACTAGGTGGGACGGCACTAAATAAAGAATCCTAATTGGCTAAAACCATGTTTGATGTAAAATTGCCGCACCAAACATAGTACAAACTAGTATTGAGTAAGCCTACTCAAGTGAGAGTAGGCCAAATCTATAAAGTGACTGAATAATCCCAAGGCCCATGGACTCGTGTCGAAGTTTTGATAGAAATTTCTAGGGTTTCGAACGTGAATCAAATGATGACGGAGATATGGAAGTCGTCGGACGATATGAAGGCGGTGATGTCCCGTCCGTCAATGGTATACCGGTTTCTGTTCCGCAGAAAATATCGGTCGTTGCTGCTGGAAGAATCAGCTAGATACGCCCAACTTAATAATGGAGACGAAGCCACCGCTGAGCAAGGATGTCATGCTTGTTTACACCTCCTTCTCTTGCAACTTTATTGAACAACGAGGTACTATAATAATCTCTTGTTACTTATGAGATTATCACTTAATTAGAGATTATCAAGACCATGGCATTGTATGGCATTTCCTGCCATATCTATCTGGTAAGCCTTTAATTGCCTATCACTAGCTTATATTTACGAATGAGTTGTTGTTCAAACTATATTCGATTCAGGATAGGGGTATCATAGCATTTTCAATAACGCCAAGGACTAGGGGTGCTGATATTGTTCACAAGGCTAGGGACCTTTTTCATCTGTTGGTATTGACTCCGGTTCCGCCCTCAATGGTATGTACTGAGTTGTTTGGTTAATCTTGGTTCTGCATGCATATCACTTCTGATTTGAGTGCTCACTGTGTTCATTTCAGGCCATGCAGATACTGGATGGCTGTCTGCTATATGACACCATGCCATCTGGACCGGTGATATCCGCTCCAAACTTTCATTTGAGATGGAGGTATATATATATATATATATATGCATGTGTTCGACTATTTATGATTTAATGATTTTGGAAACATTTTCTTTAGCTGTGATGTGGGACGTTTCTGTTTAACAATTAACATGAACCTTTAACATTGATATGGTTTTCTAGGTTTTTGAACTTCTAGCTGAGGAATCTATAAGGAATCTGCACTTTATCGCTTCATCTAGTGAGTGAGTAACAAATTGACACCAGACCTAATCTCAATCTTTGTGTGCATGCTCAGGGGGATTATCTTAGACGGATGAAAAATATTCAGCGCAACATCAAGGTGCATGAGTTGATCTAAAGTTCTAAACTATGTTTTTCATGTTCAAAAGATTCAGTAGTTTCGCAGTTTTAGATATCTGCAATTCTATCTGCATGTTTCTACCAACATTATACTTTTCATGCAGGGCCTTGCAGCTGTATCCGATCCGGTTGCTCCATCTTCTTTAATGTAAGCTTCCATCAGTTTCATTGTGCTTTTCTATTTTCTTGTCCTCCAGATATAGCCCCTCGATTCATTTGATGATATTATGGCTTTCCTGTTATTGAGCAGGAAATGTGTGTCACCACAATTACCAAATCCCCTCAAGGATTATCGCTGGTCAGGAATGTCGTCACAGGCTGCATTGCTTATGGTCAGAATCCTGGAACTGGTGTCAGGTTGATAAACATGAGCCGTGAGAGGAATGGACAGAAAGACAATCTTGAGATGGACGCTTACGGTGAGGTTCTTTACTTCTCACTTGGAATTACTTATCGGAGATGCATGAAGTTGTAAATTAATTAGAGTGGTGTCATCCTTACTTGAGTTGAGGTTGCCTTTCTTATAAACATCATCAGTTTATGTATTTTCCTGAAACCATAATCTAATACTAACCGGGATTCCCTGGGCATACAAAACAGACCAAACAAATGTATCTGGTACGCCCGCAATACACGAGAAGTGTTATCTCTAGTCATTTTGATGTGAAATGTTGACCATGAATGATTTATATTATGTAAGTTGATGCTCAAATGATTGTGGTGTTTGAAATTGTGCTCAGGCTGAACGTTTCATGACATTATCAACAACCAGCAGGACTGAAGATCCAGATATCATTTACAAGGCTAGGGATGTTCTCGAGATTTTGTCGTTTACTCTTGTTCCGCCATCAACGGTACAAATTACAGACCCTGTGACTTTTTGTTATCTAGTATAATAAGAACTAATAAGCTATTTTCTTTGAGTTCAAGTGATTTGATGATGAACTTATGCTGTAGTTCGGTTTCTGATTTTAAGGCAATGACATGTAAAAAATCTCAATTTATGGTAAATAATCACATTTTATCGCACCTTATGTACGTGTACCTCTCCATCCATGTATCTCTTATTCAAATGAATATATATAAGCCCTTCTGATATAAGTGATTTCTTATTTTAGTGCACAGCTTTTTTGATTGCAGGTACTGAAAGTACTGACTGACAATCTGCAATATGATATGATCAGGATTGGTTCCTCCTATGGTGGATATTGCTCAGAATATAAGATTGACAAGGTGGGTGGGTTGTAAATCATAATTTGTTGCAATTTTCGTTTTATTTGACTGTTAGTTTATTTAATTTTCTAATTGTAAACTGCACTCCTATTAAGAGTTGGACAGAAGGATTTTGAGGCAGTTCTAATCTCTAGCTTTTTGTGTGCAGAAACTGTTTGAAAAGCGGCGTCGACGTCTTGATCGCCAGTTAATGGTGCGTAGACATTTTCATTTTACTTAAATTCCTATGAGTGAAGTTAATAGGCATGTATGGGATGCAATATCTTCACATTCTTGTTTCATTCCTAATGCTAACAAGATGAATTGACTGCAGGAACTAGCAAAGTTGACTGGTTGTTCAATATTTGATGATATAAGGGTCATCTCTCCTTTGAAGTATTGATATCTATACCGTTCATTTATTTTCATTTTCTGGGCTCTGCAGCCTTTGATGGATGGGGTAGTGATTTTTAATTTGCATGCAACTTAATAGGGACGCACTGTTACTGCTCTGGGTTATAAACCTGCTAAAGCATTGGAATTGATCAGGATTATTGTGAAACGCTGCATTGTTGACAATGTGAGACCTTCAACCATTCTTCGGAAGGTGAAGAGGAGGCTTGAAAGGCGGAGGAAGATGAGAGAGGAATCTACTGCCGGAGAATGTCCTCCTGTGGAATCTTCCGGGAACACGCATTGTGTTGAAGATACACACAGTGCATGACTCACTGTGTATTGCTTGGTTCTCCGGCATTAACTCCAGCATTAAATGGGAAGCTGACTGTTGCTTCCTCAGAAAGCTTCCGGTTCCATCTCTGATCAAGATCCTAATTTCAAGTTATCAAAGGTTATCTCTTCTATGTTTAGTTGTAGGTATTTATCCGTTAGTCTCTAGTTAGCTCCTAGTTTATAGCTTTAATCTCTTCTGTGTATATAAGTCTTTGAGTTGGATTCAGTTTCTGTTAAGAAAAATACAACAAAAGCAGTTCAAACTATCTTAATTCTCTTCTTCATTTCTTTATGGTATCAGAGCTGGAACCGGAAGCTTTCTGAGGAAGCAACAGGCAGCTTCCCATTTAATGCTGGAGTTAATGCTGGAGAACCAAGCAATACACAGTGAGTCATGCACTGTGTGTATCTTCAACAGCGCGGCTCTTCAGTAGGACTTGGCTGCTTATTTTTAACATAATATGATCTATAAAAATTAATCGCAACAAAATCTAAGCTACCCTTGATCAAACTTTTCTCTTCTGCAGAAAAACTAGGCAGCCATTCCTTCACCAACTCTTTCATACTTTTTGGACACTCTCCAAACACAAAGGGTTCCAGAAACCATCCTAAGTTAAAGTCATAAGATCTTTCTGTCGCAGCTGTATCTTCCGGTGATGCGTGTGCAAGAATAAGGTTCTGTGGATGAATTTGCATCCGGTGCTGACCTGACATGGTCCTGGGCCGGGGGAGCCCCAAATACGCAGAATCCTTTTTTAAAGGAACACCTCCCTGGTGGGGAATCCCGACTTCATAACCATAGACTACAGAAACTGTTGGCTCATTAATTGTGAACCAATGTTTAACTCTGTCTCCAAACGTTTTGAAGCAACGTTCACTGTAGTCTTTAAAATCATTCCTGAAAGAGAGAACATACCAAAAATGGATTTTGTTCGAAATTATGTTTAAACTCGAACAATGCTTAGAGTTTAGGGCTGAAGATCACTTACACAAACAAGTGGCCTTTATACTTGTCTTCCAAGCTAGGCTTGTGGCAAGTCAAATTGCAACAGCGTAACAAAAGGTTCAATGCCTGCATTAGGAGACATACATAAACTTCATACATCAAAGGAAACAAGCACCTTAACAACACTAAGATTTATATATTTTCGCATAGCTCTTACGTTTCTGACTAGTTCATCAATCACATTGTTGTAGTGATCAATGCCCAAATTCTGAGGACCTCGCAGCGAAGTTGGGAATTTAGTTTTTTTATTTTTAATCCTCAAATATGAAATAGGAAAACTTATTTAACAGTCTGAGAGTCAATCTAGAAATTGTTCACCTGTACAGGTATATGTCAATATATCATCATCAAGGGTTCATCCATATAATTAAATTTTGTTTTTTTTTTTTAGGGTAAAAGAAAGACTAAAGTAGTGTTTCGGGGGATGAGATATAAAAACTCAATTGTTTCTCTCTCTCTCGGGCCCACTCGAAGCTACCTCGGGCCGAAGGCCCAAAAGACATCTATCTCGACCTATTAAAGAGAGAGAGAGAGAAGAAAGAATAAGAAGCAACCTCGATCGGGCCGTCTGCGTTTTTAGGGTTTCGAACCGAAGAATCAAAATTGATGGAGCTCGGAATGGTGTCCAGCGAGAAATGGAAGTCGTCGGACGATATGAAGGCGGTGATGTCCCGTCCGCCAATCGTATCCCGGTTCAGATTCCGCGGAAAATATCGGGCGTTGCTTCTGGAAGAATCACCTGGTATATACCGGCCCAACTTTACAATAAAGACGAAGCCAGCGCTGAGCAAGGATGGCATGCTTGTTTACACCTCCCTCTCTTGCTACTTTATTGAACAACGAGGTAGGTACTATAATAATAATCTCTTATTACTTAATTAGAGAGAGATTATCACTCTACTTATTAGTTTTGGTTTGGTTTTGCAGCTGAAGTGTTGAAAAAAGAATGGCGAAAGGTGAGGAAGACCTTGGCTTTGTATGACATTTCCTGCCATATCTATCTGGTAAGCCTTTTCTTATACATTCATTAATTCTATCAGTAGCTTATATTTACGAATGAGTTGTTGTTCAAATTATATTCAGAATCTGCGTATCATATCATTTTCAACAACGCCAAAGACTAGGGGTACTGATATTCTTTACAAGGCTAGGGACCTTTTTATTCTGTTGGCATACACTCCGGTTCCGCCCCCAATGGTATGTACAAATTCAGTTGTTTGTTTGGTCACTGTTTCTGTTAAAGCATGTCAATTCTGATTTGAGTGCTCATTGTGTTCATTTCAGGCACTGCAGATACTCGATGTAGTCTGCTATATGACACCATCTGGACTGGTGATATCCGCTCTAAACTTTCATTTAAGATGGAGGTATACATATATGTGTTTGACTATTTATGATTTAATGATTTTGGAAACGTTTTCTTTAGCTGTGATGTGATTTGATATATATGATTTGATGATTCTGGAAACATTTTCTGTAGCTGTGAGATGTGGGACGCTTCTGTTTAATACCAACCTTTAACATTTATATTGTTTTCGAGGTTTTTCAACTTCTAGCTGAGGAATATATTAGGAATCTGCACTTTATCGCTTCATCTAGTGAGTGAGAGACAAACTGACACTAGATCTAATCTCAATTTTTGTGTTGCATGCTCAGGGGGATTATCTTAGACGGGTGAAAAATATTCAGCGCAACATCAAGGTGCATGAGTTGATCCAAACTATGTTTTGCCTGTTCAAAAGATTCAGTAGCTTCGCAGTTTTAGATATCTGCAATTCTATCTGGATATGTTTCTACCAACATTGTATTTTTTATGCAGGGCCTCGAAGCTGTATCCCATTGCTCCATCTTCTTAAATGTAAGGTTTTACTTTTCCTTTATTCATCCCATTGCTTCTCTATTTTTCTTATCTTGCAAATATAGCGTAACGGTTCACCTAATTGAGCAGGAAATGTGTGTCACTACAATTACCAAATCCCCTCAAGGATTATCGCTGGTCAGGAATGTCGTCACAGGCTGCATTGCTTATGGTCAGAATCCTGGAACTAGTGTCAGGTTGATAAACATGAGCCGTGAGAGGAATGGACAGAAAGACAATCTTGAGATGGACGATTACGGTGAGGTTCTTTACTTCTCACTTGGAATTACTTATCGGAGATGCATGAAGTTGTAAATTAATTAGAGCGGTGTCATCCTTACTTGAGTTGAGGTTGCCTTTCTTATAAACTTCATCAGTTTATGAATTTTCCTGTAACCATAATCTAACACTAACCGGGGTTCCCTGGGCATACAAAACAGACCAAACAAATTCCTTAGCTCAGTTTTCTTATAACAGTCTCCTTAATTATTTATCTGTGGTTTGCTAGGGTTTGAAAGTGCTCCAAGAGTGAAATTCATATCATGTAAGCAATTAGATGGGAACCCACAAGCCGACCGTAATCCAGGGCTGTTGGATGATTATCCACCACCCAAATTCTGGAAGGAGAAGTTTGTATTTGGCCCTTCGCTGAACAAAGATGGAGCACTTGTGTGTGGTTCATTCTTCTTTGGAGAGCGAGGTAGCATCCTCTCTCCTTAATGATCTCATCTTTCTACGTTTTCTATATTTGATGCGAGGATAATTCATGCGTCCACTGTCCGTTTTGGTTCAAATTGTGTAGAGTAGTACATATCACGTATGGTCAGTTGGATGTCTTTGTTGATTACTTATAGTTTTTGTTGATTTTCCTTGAGAAATTAGTGCATTCTCAGATATTGTTTAGATAAAATTATATCAATTATTGTGTTTGTTCCTTCCTATTATTACCTTCTTACCTAATAGACTTTGCCTATTTTGCACAGACCAAGCCGTTGCAGAAGCATGGCCATTGTTGAAATCGATCTTGGAAGATTACGGCATTTCCTGTACAATGTATCTGGTATGCCCGCAATGCATTAGAACTGTTTTCTCTATTTATTTTGATATGAAATTGTTGGTCAAAATCTAGATTTATCAGTGATGAGTATTATGTGAGTTGATGCTCAAACTATTGTGGTGTTTGAAATTGTGTTCAGGCTGAGCGTTTCATGACATTATCAACAACCAGCAGGACTGAAGATCCAGATATCATTTACAAGGCCAGGGATGTTCTTGAGATTTTGTCGTTTACTCGTGTTCCGCCATCAACGGTACAAATGGCAGTCCCTGTATTTTTTGGCTGTCTATAATAATAAGAATAAATGAGCTATTCTCTTTGAGTTCAAGTGATTTGATGTTGAACCTAAGCAGTAGTTCGGTTTCTGATTTTAAGGCAATAAATAATCTCAATCTTATGGTAAATGATCACATTTTATCGCATCTTCTCTGTACCCCACAAATTAAAATGCCTTTTTTATTGAAAAAAATAATAATAATAAATCTCCATCCATATATCTTGTATTCAAATGAATTTGAGCCCTTTTGATATAAGTGATTTCTTATTTTAGATGCACAACTTTTTTGATTGCAGGTACTAAAAGTACTGACTGGCAATCTGGAATATGACATGATCAGGATTGGGTCCTCTGATGGTGGATATTGCTCAGAATATAAGATTGACAGGGTGGGTGGATAATACATCATAATTTTGTTGCAAATTTCATTTTATTTGCCTGTGAGGTTGTTAATTTTTCTAAATGCAAGTGTGTTTTTCATACAATTGAGGAATGATCTTACCAAATTGAAACCACATGATGTGTCGAAACAGATTGACACGTCTTGTGGTGAGCAAAATTAAGTTAGGTATATGCAGCGATTACTGTAAAACGCGATTTTACTTTTCTTATAAGATTTGAATGTTGTTCCTTGATCTGGAAATTAGCTAGTACGCACTCCATTACGAGCTGGACTGAAGAATTTTGAGGCAGTTCTAATCTCTGGCTTTTTGTGTGCAGAAACTGTTTGAAAAGCGGCGTAGACGTCTTAATCGCCACTTAATGGTGCGTAGACATTTTTCATTTTACTTTAATTCCTATGAGTGAAGTAAATAGGCATGTATGGGATGTAATATCTTCACATTCTTGTTTCATTCCCAATGCTAACAAAATAAAAGGGCTGCAGGAACTTGGAAAGCTGACTGGTTGCCCAATATCTAATAATGTCGTAAGCCTCTCCTTTGAAGTATTGATATCTATATGATTCATTTATTTTCATTTTCTGGGCTCTGCAGCCTTTGATGGATTGGGAACATGATGTGATTTTTATTTTGCATGTAACTGAATAGGGACACACTGTTACTGTTCTGGGTTATAGACTTGAAGCTATGAAGTTTATCAGGATTACTGTGAAACGCTGCATTGTTGACAATGTTAGACCTTCAACCATGATTCGGAAGGTGAAGAGGAGGCGTGAAAGGAAGAAGATGAGAGCGGAATCTGCTGCATGCGTTGTTGACAATGCGAGACCTTAAACCATGCTTGAGAAGGTGAAGTTGAGGCGCGATAGGAGGAAGATGGAGGAATCTACTGTCTGGGGGCATTCATTAATGGACTTTGTGTTGTTTAACTTGTGTAAATAAATATGCCCAAAGAGGAACGAACTTTAAGCCACTGTCATGCATGTTTAGGATGATTATTAATGTACGTGGAAATGAAGATAATGATCTATGCTTGTGCTAATATATATATGTTGAGAAGGAAAGTAGTAAAATGTTACCAAAGTTCAGATATGGCGGGGTTATTTGTGATATGTTAAAGTAATGGAAGAAATGGAAACAAATTGGTTGATGATTCTAAACAGTCAAATTGAGTCTGGGTTTGGCTGATATGCTTAGAAACAGTGGAGAAAATGTGCAGAAAATTAAGGGTAGGTTTATGGTGTATAAATGGAGCAAAATAGTATTTGGAGGCCCGGCCCACAAAAGTCCAAATTGTATGTGTCAGGGAGGCTACTGGCCAATAAGAGGCGTGAGCTGAGGTTAATACGTGTCGAATTCTGATTGCTTATGAACCCTTCTTCCCCGCGATCGTTGCTGGGTTATTCTGTTAAACCTCTGAGAAAATGCTTAAACGTACCTCATTAGTGTGTTTGTGAAAATGATTCAGAAATCATCACACATTAGGTTTAGGGTGGTAATGCCTCCGTGTCCGTTTATATATGTTTTAGCTAGGGTTTGATGCAATCCTTCCAACACAGCCCAGAGATGAAGCGCAAGGATGGAGAAGGCGGCTCACAGCAGCCTCCTTCCAAACGCCCTCACCATTTACTCCAGGATGAGGGAGTGGCACGAGGACGACGACGACTTTGGCTACGACCCAGAAGAACATGCACTGTATTCGGATTTTTCTTCTTCCTCCGATGAAGCTGCTGTCTCCGAGTATCATCCTTCCGACGAGGGTGAGAATTCGGACTGAATGCTCCAAAGGTCAGTCTCTGGAGTACTGCTGTTTGATTGGTGTAGGATATTTTCCACATAACTGCATTTCTTTAATTGGTTTAGGGTTATCATGTTTCATTGGTTTAGGAATTAGGATTAATTTATGCATCCATTTGTGATTTGGTTCTTTTGAAATCAAATTAATAAACAGGGTATTGTTAATACATATATATTCTCTGATTATTTTGTTGGGTTTAGGGGCTAGGTTGCTCTGGACTATGATGTTTGATTTGGGGCTTTTTCAGTTCAGTCCTTAGTCTGTTTCTGTAAATCAATCTACTGTACTTATCTTAATCCAAACTAATCCTGTTCAAATTTGCTATAATTTTTTTAAGGCTTGGACAACTAAGGAGGAGATACTTCTTAGGTTAGATATGGTGTTGGAAAGGCGATTGAAGGGAATTGAAGGGAGTTGTGGCGAAGACTATATATTTTCTTAGGGCGATTCAGCTGATCAAGGTGAAGGAACAGTGTCTTGTGGCGCGTAAGTTATATATTGTTGATAATTTAGGAGGCTAGGCTGTTGGAATTCTTCAACATCGATCTCGATCTATCATTTACCATACGTCAAGGCTCGGTGGGCGAGTTCTGTTTAGAAACTAAGCCTCTCCTTGGCTCGTTTTCATCATCGAGAGTAATATATAGCTCTTTAAAACCGATGTTTTGATGGGGATATGAGTACCTCTTGCATGTACTTTTACGCATACTTATATTCCAGTGATTGTATTTTTCTTATTATGAAATTATCGTTCGTGTTCTTCTGAAAAACAAAAATAATAATAATGAATTAATGATAACAGAGAGAGAGAGAGTACACTAACAATATCCGATAAATGCACGAGCCGGAAAAACAAAAATGACTGTTCATAGATTGAATGTACATTATTATGTCTCAACTTGCTGGTGTTCTTCTGTTCAGCTGCAACTTGAATAGTATAGCGCGCCGGCCTCTTCACAAAATCTAAGCAACCCTTGTTCAAACTTTTCTCTTCTGTAGAAAAACATGGCAGCCTTTCCTTCACCAACTCTTTCATACTAATTGAATATCCTCCGAACACAAATGGTTCCATAAACGTCCTAAGTTGAAGTCATAAGATATTTCCAGTTTTCGACGTCTCAGCAGGGTCTCAGGCCTGTTACTGCGCTGGGTTATAAACTCAAGCATTGGAGTTGATCAGGATTATTGTGATACGCTGCACTGTTGACAATGTGAGACCTTCAACCACGCTTCGGAAGGTGAAGAGGAGGCTTGAAAGGCGGAGGAAGATGAGAGAGGAATCTACTGCCGGAGAATGTCCTGTGGAATCTTCCGGGAACACGCATTGAGTGGAAATTGTGGACTTTTTTTTTTGCTGAAAGATGAGTAATAGAGAAGAATAACCTCCTAACACCCTAATGAATTGTTTATCAAAAAAAAAAACCAAAAACAAAAAAACAAAACCAAAACCTCTCAAGAAAAACTAACATATTAAAAACTAGAAAAACCGAAATTGAAGAAGACCCATAGCCGTAGTATCAACTTCAATCTCTAACTGAAATGCCTGAGGAGGATCCAAACTCTAAAGTCAGTAGCTCTTCCATACCCTTTTACACAGTCATTCCTAGTGATTGTATTTTTCTTATTATGGAATGAAATTTCGTGTTCATGTAAAAGTAAACGAGGAAGAGAATACACTTTAGAATAAATGCACGAGTTGGAAGAACCAAAATGACAGTTCATGAAATTGAATAAGTGATTACAAGAGATTAAGTTTGTAGGTACATAGACAATTATTTGCCAATCACTGTAATTACGGTTTAGCAATCATTTTTCTGAAGGAAAGCTTGGAACCACTCAGCAGATTGCTTGGGGATACGTTTCAAATTGTCATCAAAATCAATATAGTGAAGTCCAAATGCATCAAACAATCCCATGCCCCATTCAAAGTCGTCAAATAAAGACCAACAGAAGTACCCTTTGATGTTAACTCCACTTCTGCAGCATATTAAATCATAAACCATTAGCAGTTTAGAAGTCGAGGATCGTTCGATTAGTTATGACAATAAGAATGTGAATAAGTTCACTCACTTAATTGCATTGCTGAGACGATACAAATGACGAGCAATATAGGAGATTCGATCTGAGTCCTTTAATCGTTCACATAGTGGGACGTTGTCCTTCCTAGGCAGAGCAAGTCCTACAAAGATCGTAAGAAAAATGGATGAGATTTAAAAATTTATGGTAGGATACATGTGGCTTCACTAGAGTAGAAGAAATCTAACCATTTTCAGAAATGTAGATTTTTGGATTTTGATATTTTTCCTTTATATAGACCATCAGTTTCTCCAACCCTTCAGGCCAAATTCCATTGTCCTGCAATGTAATCAAATGTTACAAGTACATAGTAGATATGCAGATATATAACTTCTGATAGAAATGTACATATAAATCTGAGTTATCTTACCGAGCCAAGAGGAACCCCGTTGTTGTTCAAACCTGCAGTACTTGAATGATTAGAAACATGAGGGAAAAATCTAATTAAAATGTATGATGAGCTTGGTAGTACTTTACTTGTCTGTTCAGCTGCAACTTCAACACTATAGCGCGGCTCTTCAGTAGGACTTGGCTGCTTATCTTTAACATAATATGATCTATAGTAATTAATCGCAACAAAATCTAAGCTACCCTTGATCAAACTTTTCTCTTCTGCAGAAAAACTAGGCAGCCTTTCCTTCACCAACTCTTTCATACTTTTTGGATACTCTCCAAACACAAAGGGTTCCAGAAACCATCCTAAGTTAAAGTCATAAGATCTTTCTGTTGCAGCTATATCTTCCGGTGATTCTGAATAAGGCACTAAATATGATGAAACAAGGACAGCTCCTATTTCACCCTTTTGTAGTTCCTGGTATTTTTCTCTGTATAGCTTAAGCGCAGATGCGTGTGCAAGAATAAGGTTGTGGGCTGCAATATAAGGTTCTGTGGATGAATTTGCATCAGGTGTGCATTTTCCGGTGCTGACCTGACATGGTCCTGGGGGAGGAGCCCCAAATACACAGAATCCTTCTTTCAAGGAACACCTCCCTGGTGGGGCAATCCCGACTTCATAACCATAGATTACAGAAACTGTTGGCTCATTAATTGTGAACCAATGTTTAACTCTGTCTCCAAACGTTTTGAAGCAAAGTTCACTGTAGTCTTTAAAATCATTCCTGAAAGAAAGAACATACCAAAAATGGATTTTGTTATTTTAGTTCGAAATTATGTTTAAACTCGAACAATGCTTAGAGTTTAGGGCTGAAGATCACTTACACAAACGTGCAATTCAAGTAGCCTTTATACTTGTCTTCCAACGCTTGTGGCAAGTCAAAGTGCAACAGCGTAACAAAAGGTTCAATGCCTGCATTAAGAGACATACATAAACTTTATACATCAAAGGAAACAAGCACCTTAACAACACTAGGATTTATATATTTTCGCTTAACTCTTACCGTTTCTGACTAGTTCATCAATCACATTGTTGTAGTGATCAATGCCCTCTTGATTAATTCCACCTCTTAAGCTCCCATCTACATCGAATCCATACATATACTTGTTAATAAAAACAAGATTTTATTATTAACCGTGTAGAAGAATGAGTGTATGAGTATAGTGTGGACTCAAGAGAGAAAGAGGGAAAGCTTACTTGGTAAAATCCTACTCCAGGAAATGGAAAATCGGTAAGAATTGACTCCAAGGTCCTTGATGATCTTAATATCCTCCTTATTCAATCAAATATATATCGAAAAATTTAGTAAAAATCTTCTATATGAATTCAAGGATGGTTGAATCATGCATACACTACTCACCTGGTATCGTTTATATGCATCAATTGATGTAAAGAATCTGCTGCTATTTAGAACTCTACCGGTTTCTGAACATGGTGAAATGAGGACAGTATAAGTTTATGATCGTCAATAGTACAACAGTCTATTTTAGCTAACTAGTATTCAAATTTTGATAGTAAATTAGAATGAGTAGGTTGTTAAGGTAATGAGGATCAACCTTGGTTTTGTTCAACATAATGATCCCAAATACTTGGTCCTCTTCCTCCTTCCGTAGCTGACCCTTCAGTCTGCACCATATATACATACATTATTTAAGTAATATGCACATCTATCTTTTTCTGGTTAATTACAGAGAAGGATTAAAGACTGTGTATTCACTTTTAACATGCACCATACCTGTGCAGCACTGGTACCAACTCCAAAATAAAAATCACTCGGAAAGTCTGATCGTTTGATATTCGATTCTTCAAGAAATGAAGAACTATTAAAACTCACTTGAAATGTGAATCCAGCTGCTGTCACATTCCCTAAAACTGCAGCAAGATCATCCACTTTTATCAAAATTAAGAGTCAAAATGACAGTAATTAATTTGATGAAGAATTACGTCTATGAAATTAGCTCGGATGACATACAATCTGTACTCTCTACAGGCAAGCAGGCTATCGAGACCAAGGTACAAACCGCAGCGACACCAAACAAAGTCTTTGTGAATGAAGATGATGATGCGCTAAAGAAATCCATGGCCTGACTTCCAAAGAGAAGCAGAGAGCACAATACAATACAAGCCAGACTTCATTTGCAGACCCTTATAAAGATCTCATATCCTTGTAACCGTTTCTCAGTTTCTCACCACAAGGTACAGGTCGTGATTAGTTATTTGGCTCTGGAATTTGTTACAAGAGGCAATTTGTTCGCTCTGCATTTCTAGCGCATTCTAATAATTAGCTGTTATTAGCTCAAAACTTCCAAGATTCACTTATTCTCAACTTCTTCACCCAAATCCTACAGGGGCGTTGTTAGTTAACAAACCTCGCCTCGAACTTGGACCTTTTTCATCATTAACTAGTTTCTTCTATGCTTCCATGACAATCAGCAATTCTCACATAATTAGTAGTTATGTTATCTGACTATCTAAGGGTCTCGTCCTTTGTTAATATGAAACTTTTTCTGTTTCATCGATCTATATTTAGTATATAATGGAAAATCACTCCTTTTGTGCATATTAACAAACTGTGTGTGAGTTAATCTAGATTTGTTTACTTGTACATGTATACATCATCATCAAGGGTTTTGCATATATGCTTTGAGTGGACAACAATCATAGCATATTCGTGTAAAGTACGTAGCTAGAAACGCACTATGATTGAAATGCCACTGGAAAAACCAACCCATTGTTCATGAGAAACCAAGTGCATAGCAAGGCCTATCGACAGTTGACACTAATCAGATCAAATTCTAAAACAATAAACAGCAAGAACTTTTCTCATTAACACACATGAAGTTTTATATATACGCTGTACAATTCATGACATCCTAGCACTATCTCTCTATTCCTAGTTCAATAGCCACACTTCATGCCAAAGCAAGGAGTTGTTGTTGTTGTATTTTTTTTTTTTTTTTCCTTCCTACATGTTGTATAGTACGGAATGGGATCCTCTCCTCATCTCTCTCTCCTCATATTTCCTCATAAAACAATCTGGGCCGTCTAATTTTAATCTGACGGCTCACAATCCTCTGTTACTATTCACACAAGCTCCCTGTAAAGCAATCTGGGCCGTCGAATTAAAATTAGACGGTCCAGATCTCATGAGTATGAGGAGAGTTTTATTATGACAGAATCCGGATCCGTATAGTACTTGATGTTTATCTGTATTTTAATTTTGGTCAATGAAAACTTATCTATGCGTGTTTCTTGCCAAAAAGGGCGAAAGAGGGTCAACCAAATATATGAAGCCAAAAATATCACGGGGGTTCAATTAGCCTAACAACCCTCATATACCAAATCCACTCAACAACATCACCAATCTAAGAAAGAGTCATATTATTTAACTGTACATCAGAGACGTCGACGATACGAACCAATCAAACGAATCATTGAAAATCAACAAAAATCATCAAATGAAAACTAAAAACTAACCAAAACAACTCTCACGATCTGTGTCTGTGAACAATAATATTGATCGATCAAAGAAAATGGAAGAAACTAAGAGTGGTGTGATTCAATGAAAGGGTTACTGTGAATGATGATCATCATGCATGCATCAGCGTTTCTGAGTGGTCTTCTGGTACTTGTCCTTGATCCACTGGAAACCGGAGGAGGCGCCGTCCTTGACCTTCTTGGCTCCGGTGGATGCCACGGCCTTGGTCTTCACGAGTCCCTCTCCGACCTTCTGCTTGCACTTGGCTGCGGTTCCCTGCTCGCCGCCTTTGACGTCCATCGGGTACGACGAGTTGTGGTAGTCCCACTGGTCTGCCCACGACGTCGTCTTGTCGCCCTTATCCATCAGATGATTTGGTTGGTTGTTCACCGGCGCCGGAGGAGTGAATAGTGATTGGGAGATCTAGAGGGAGAGATTGGCGAAGGGGTTTGATGACGACGATGATATAAACGGGAGGTTTTATAGTAGTTGGTCCAATCTCAGGAAACTGTAACCAACTCAATTGGACATTTATAAGGAAATAAATTTCTATTTGAAAAACAAAAGGAGAAAAATAGTTATTGTGACACGTTTCTACGTGTGAGTGGTCGATGTGTAAGTCAACAAGTTCATTCGCCGTGTTTGTTTTTTGATATTCTTACCCTATTAGATCATTTGTTCTATATCAGTTAGATAAGTAAACAAATCATATATCAACTCAATTGGTTTCGAATGATGATGAATTGTAGCATAAAGAAATGAGCATGCATTACATTGATATGATTGATCGGACCTAGGGTATCGATTTATGAGCCCGACAAGATAGAGGGTCAACGAGTCGTGTGTAATCGAGAGCAATAACGACAACAAAGAAGAGAGCCCTCCTAACACCCGTCTAACGTTGGTTTAGTTTGCCTAGCGTCCGTAGAGTCTGTCTAATACATGTCTAGCATTTGTCTAGCCCACATAACACCTGCCTAGCCTACTTATCACTCGCCTAGCATCCACTTAGTCTCCACCTATAACCTGTCTAGCATCTGTTTAGTACCCGCTTAGTATCCGCCTAACTCGCTTAGTACTTTCTTTCCGCCCGCCTAACGTACCTAGTACCCGGCCGCTTACCGTGCCGCCTAACGACGTCTAACTCGTTCTTGTTTCATAGTTTACGCATAGTGAGCATAGACAACCTCTACTGGTTCTTGTTAATTTTTCCCGGTTAATCAACTAGAATCATTTAAATTAGAGAAAGGGTTAGTAGTTATTGATCAATAACCTAACTCACGAGTCAGAATTCCCAGACGCGATTATGAAGTCTAAAGCTAGCGTGTGATATATTTCCACAGCTTCTGGATTCATCGAGAATGAGACTTTTGACCAATGACATTAAACTATATCACAGAACCCCGCCCATAAAATTAAAGTCCAATTATTCCTGGCAGCCAACTTCAGTTTCCTCCTAATTTCATCAACTTCGTTACATTTCCGTTGGTCAAAACTAGAGCTCCATTTGTGGCATGAAAATGATCCAACTCTGAAAACGAAACCATCTGAAACATGGGGCTCTTACATAATCACAATTAAGTATGCCTTACGTGCATGCGTGAGCATCACTACCCTTCTTTAATCAACATTTGACTATTTAATAAAAGCACAAAGCCCTTCTATTTAAAAGGAATATAGAAAAACAGTTTACTCGATCAACAGGCTATTGCATGATGGCAGCTTCATCCGGTGATTCTACATCAGCACTTCGTAAGTACTTATCGTAAAGCAACCGAGAAGTAGTCACCGCATTGCCGGTGCTTTTCACCGGGAATGTGTTCCGGCTGTTTTGCCAGTCATTTGTGAGCTTGATCCACTCCCTCCTCCAGTTCTTCAAGTCAAAATCACTACCCTCGGCCAAGCTTTTTATCAGATACTTGAAGTATATGGCTGCTCGGGGACCATAGTAGTCTCGCAGAAGCCCACTCCAGTACTTGTTTCCTAGTAACACCGGGAAATAAAAACACAACAACAAGAGATTTTCAGTATCTTTGATTGTGTATATGATGTGAATTCTTGTGAAAGGGATCAACAATTTCTCATACCGTAGTCGCGAAGAAGACTTGCTTCCTCTTCTGTGTTGTCGAACCACATAGTTATTTGAGTTCTAGCATTCCATTCAAACTGCATTTTTCATTTTTTGGGCACATCATATCAAAATTGGTGGGAATTCACTTTCCTTGTTAAAATAAGTATGAATGATAAGTGATGATTTACAGTTGATGGGATGCAAACCTGTATTTCCTGCTCTTTGTCTTGGGCCAGTTTCTTTGCGCTTTCCAGCCACGGTCCAAGAAGGAATCCATCATGGCATTCTAAGAGTGTGTCCATGTCTTCAACCAGTTCCAAAAACTTCTGGCTGAGGCCAACTACTTGAAGGGTATTGTTTAAATGATAGGCTTCTATGACATTCAGAAACAGCTGATTTGCGTACTTGGCTAAAGCTTGTCTAGTCAGGTCTACAAGATCATACCTGAGTACATTTATATGTGACAAAATTGATTTAGTTACCAAAATACTGAGGAGAGTTGTGTATATCGCAAGAAGTGTTGTCAGGTTTCCAAAGTTGATAGGGCTAATTACCTGTAAGTGTTGCTTTCTGAGAGTTCATCTCCACTTGCAATGAAAAGTTCTAAGGCATGTACTACTTCAGAAGTCGAATACCATAAATGAGGTCGCTCAAATGAATCAGCTATTTCCTCCAGGAGTACTGCTCTTCTTGATACTAATGATTTTCCATTTTGGTAATAGACTTGAGGCGGTCTTGCTATAAGGGATGGATCAACGTCCGGGAATGCCACAATCACATCCCTATTTTTGTCCTGTTCTCAAACAAGGATATCAAAATTAAACACAGAGGTGTGGAAAGACAAGTTTTTATAGCTATTAGTAACGGGGCTAATGCACAGCCAATACTGAGATAAGAACTATGGTTTTACAAGTATGCATGATTCTCGGAACAAGATCCAGCAGCGCAATCTTGCAAATTCGAAGAGATCAAAGGCCCTCTTCAGATTGATAATGGAGAAGACACAATTCACAGTACTAAAGAACAAAAAGGAGGTTGGAATTTATGTAAGCCACTTAGCCACTTACGTAGGCACCATCAGTGCAATTATAGGTGGTATGATGCAATATACTCCAAGCAGCTTGCACTAAAGGAACTGCACGACCATAACGTCTCGTTGAGTACAGATTAATCCAGTCCTGAAATAGCAGAAATGAGCGAATGATGTTCTTAATTGAAAAGAGGAGTAGGTATCAGGTTTAGGAAATGAGATGAGCTCACCTTAACATCAACTTTGTTCTGTTGGAAAGCCATCTCAGACATAAGATCATAAACAACAGGATTCTGTTCTATACCTTCCATTGACATTCCAACCCCAACCTTCAGAGAGTAATATACATAGTAAGGACTATATATTCAAATGAAGTTCTCAAATGTGGGAAGGAGGACTAGTGGAATATTTAAGAAGCAACTCAAACTAGATCTATCTAGTTGGAAAAAAGTGAAGGTAAGATTCTTATTCATCACAGGAACCATCAACCAAGGGCTAGGGGGAAACTTCACTTTTTAATAGGTGCGTTATTTAACACTTTACCATGGTTGAGTTTTCACTTGTCCAAGCATCAATTGGTCCAGATGCTATTGCATCCAAAACGCCGTACATCTCAACGTTCCCCGCAAAGTTGTGCAGCATACACCTGTACTGAATAACAAAGTAAGTAAGGATCTAGTAGATAAGAACAAAGAAGAGCATATATAAGTTGTGCCATTTGGTGTTTGAGGCAGTCATGCATTTGGTTTCTACACAAATGCTAATCAATTAAAGTTTCCCAATCATAAAAAGAAGCAATGACTTTCCAGATATAAGGAACACCATAGAACTGCTCTGAAGTAGTCCATATTGGCTTCACTTCAGCAAACAGATCAAGGACTACCATCCTCCCTGCAGGAACAGAATGTAAAAGTGCCTGGAAACAAACATGTTTCATTGTCAATGACAGTAGATAAGTAAAAGGGAACATTTTACCCAACCAAAACAAAAATTGTAAATATAACCTTCATTTGTGCAGGCCTCCAGAATGGATCGTACGAAAATAACCAACCCTGAAGAATTATACTCATTAGTATACTGCATACCAAAACATAGTCAAGTCTAGTTACTTTCCAGCAAGCAACACTGCAAGTAACTAACAGATAAGGAAGTCATCAGAAAATGAAAAATAAGAAGTCTAAATCACAGTGGGTAAGTAAAAGAAGCATCTGACTGAAAATAAAATGGTTCAAGTATCGTGTGCTAATTTCTAGAGAAACATAAATAAGAAGGCATGGTTACAGTTTGAAAATGGGTTGTCGACTAGCTATATTCTGATAAAAGAGATACTCAGAGTATAGTACGACTCAAATCAAATCATTCCTTTTACCTGCATTAGCCAGACCCCATCCTTATCTCCACTTTGCAGTCCCTTAAATATTGTTTCACCTAATGCAGAGATGTACTCTGGATCATCAACAGGTGGAGTATTTTCATCGAAAGTATCACTACAACAGGTTCAGTAACCAGATTAACAAACATTACATAGCACGTGTCGAGGGATTAAATTGGAAGAAGAAGCTATAATAGAAGACAAATGGAGGAAGCTGTATACCAGTTGTATATGTGACTGGTCCTTCCATATTCTGATCAAAACAAGTAATACAGTAATGAGAAGAATTAGAACTGAGTTTTCCTCGCAAGTCTTGCATGAAATAACATAAAGGAGGAGGGAAAATTATCCAGCTTACTAACCTTTTAGTTGTTCCACTATGAATGTTTTCCCAATTTCAACGAATAAGGGATCAGTTGCATCAAGAAGGTACGTGCAGGTCCATCTAGGGTCACTCTTAACAGAAAACCTGAAGCAAAATTGGAAATATTAAAGCTGTACAGAAATCTACATATTCAGTTGGTATTAAGGAATTTCAACCGACTGAGCCGAGATAAGTGTGGAATATGGATATTCAAAATAAAAGCTCATGAGATTGCCAATGCAGTTTGGTGGAAAATGATTAGCATGGAGCAGCACTTACCAGTTTCCTAACTGTGTTATCTTGGCTGATGGATATATAGTTTTGAGTGCTGCTGGGACATTCCCGGAAAATGCTGGAAGGACTGAAGAGCAGAAATACAAATATCAAGTTCAATAAATACAAACTTATATCCTTTTTCCCTTTTCAAACTAAAATTTTGAAGTAATTACAAACCCACAGTAATATATTCAGCAAAGTGACGTTGCTAAAAATTTGCAACGTCAAAAACATGTGTTCATTTTCTTCCCTCTTAATCCAATTGAAATGTTAGTAGTTTAGTACCTGGAGTCATGCCAAGTTCATACATTCTGTCAAGAATTCTTTTCTGTAGAATCAGCTGTTGATCAAGCCAACTTTGCGGCAGAGGTCCACCCCATCTGCAGAAAAATATCTCATATCATCAAGGATGCATATATACTACAATTGTTATTGATCCGAAATTGTTGAAAACCAAGTATCTTTTGAACAAAATTAGCAAACTCACCCGTGCAAATTTCCCATTCGAGACCAGGCAAGGAATGCAGGACCTCCAAAGAAATCATCCAAATCTGATTTGCTTATGTTAAATTTCTGGTAGAGGAGAAATAACATGTTAAAAGAACAGCCACAACGTTCATTAAGCTTGAATACTAACATGGAAAAGTATAGGCAGCAACAAAAATCACCTGAAAAACTTTCTGCCAAATAGCCTCTTGACCTGTAAATGCTAGTGGCAAATTGATACCCTGGAGGGCCATCATATCAATCTCCTTTTCCCATCTATTCCAGTCCCACCAAGCCAAAGAATCTTCAGAAATAGAAAAACGTAATATCATTTGCAATTCACAAAAGAACATGTCAGCGAATTGAATCCACAACTCTTAAATGTTCTACAATACTAGCTCCTATGCAAGGAACACTGGAGAAGTAAACACATTTTTATAGCAGCAGCTTACAGCTAGATGTGACGGCGTTCTGGTAATAGTTCCAAGGAACAGGTCTCTGGATTAAAATGCCACCATCTCCTACACGAGAGAGTAACCCTGGTTTTGGGACTGAAAACAGTTGCGCACCACCTGTTTTATCCCAAGATATATGTGAGCCACATTGATTCTTCAAATACCAGTGCAGACCGGCCAAAATCTCCACTCCAGTGACTCCGGAAATCCTAGTTCAAGCATTGATTTGAAAATCACTATGAATTTAAATTAAGTTACAATATAGCAGTCCAATGGTTTGATCAAATGTAAATCTTCATTGATTTGAAACTTCATGTATTTACACAATCACAGTGTAGTATAGTGTAGTTTCACAGGGGAAAGATAGAAATAAGATGACTACATACAGAATCTGTGGATTCTTTCGTCTTCGAAAAGAAGGATTGTTCTTAATCATAAAGCAGGATGCACCACCACATTGCTCCTGCAAATCATAAAAACAATGGAGGAACACTCTTGAGTGTGTGCAATTTAATATAGGGATTTAGAAGCATACGTATCAGTATCACTACCAAATTTGCATATCAAAAGAATATAGATGAAGCTATCTGTACATAGTACAAACATACAAGATCATCCTGTACCTATGTGATTAACATTCACTAACATAAAGATTATATCTTCCCTAAATTCAAAATAAAAAAAAAAATAAAAAAAAAAGTACAAACAGTTGAACTTGGAAGATAATAAAAGCCATAACATCAAAATAGAAATACAAAATATTGAAAAAACCTTGGAGACGATATGAAAGTCGAAGCTGGAGGCGTGAGAAGGAAGAAGGCGGCGTAGTACACCGCGAGCGGCGTCGACTTGGACATAGGGCGGGGCCCTCTCGCGGTCCTGAAGCTCTAGAACGTTCGAAATGTAGCCGACACCGACGGTGGATGATGATGAGGGAAGGACGCACAAGGTGAAGAAGAAGAAGAGTGTGAATATGGTAATGGTAGAAATGGCGGGAAAAGTGGCGGAAGCCATTGGAGGCTGGAGAGGCTTGAGGTTGAGTGAGAGAGGGCAAGGATCATGGTCGACGTTGATTAAGGAAGAAGAAAAAGAGGAGGGAATCACGGAGTACGAGACAAACTTCAAGACGACCGGCCGGTGATGGAGACTTGGACAGAGGCGCGCAACGCATTAGACTTTCTTTTTCTTTTTGTTTCTTCTCTTTTGTTGCATTATTCCATTTTTAAAATTAAAAAAAAAAAAAACAATTGATATGATGGGTGCTTTTGGTTGTTTAATATAACATGGACAAAAGTTTATTTTGTCTATCTTGTTCTATTGATCATAAGTTATTTGTCAATTTGCAAATTTAATCTATGAACTTTGGGAGAAAATTTGATGTTTGTTTGAATAAATATGATCAAGAAACAAAATCAACATAGAAACATAGGCTAATCTGATGCATATATATATATGTGTGTGTGTGTGTTTCACTCAAAATATAAATCTTCTATTCGAGATTAAATTTTTTAACATAAAATTTACTATGAACTAGTATTACTGTCAAATGGATAAATTTGGCTTCCCTACTCGAATTTACCTAACAAGATCATTTCTCTTCCTATAAACTATGACCTCACTCATAACTTGGGCCCGCCCTAGTAACGGACTTTGTGGGATTATGGGCCTTAATGAGTCTGTTGCCTTGGACCCACTACGACACAAACGACATCAAGATTCTTATTTTACCATTTTTTTTTTTTTTTTTTCAACTGAAGTCTAACAAGTAAAATGAAAGTATCAACAGCAAGAGGATTAGGTCAATTAGTGAGGGTGTAATCAGATTAGGATCAGGCTAGGTTAGGGGTTTATGAAACCAATGGAATTAGGGCATAAGGCTTCTGTAGGTGTAGCATTACATATAGTTTGGTGCAGAGCAGCCATTGATGGTTGCTGACCCTAAATCCAATAATGCCATTATTGTCATATTATACTTGGGACCAACAGACAATTATGGGTAGAGTGTGGCTCTAAGTTGGGTTTTGTACTAGTGATATGTTTCTGGGTATAAGTTCAGTGGTGGGAACTGGGAAGACAGACCCCATTTCCAGGGATCATCATGTATTATCATGCATTTGAAAAGCTGAAACAAAAGAAGGTGGGTAAGGCTTTTTTGAGATACGAATACAATTCCACTTTCATGTTGTTGCCTTCATCACCATGTTTTTCATTCCTTGAAAGGAAAGCTGTCCCTCCCTTCAATCCCCACCAAAAGTTGGTTTAGTATACCTGCCATTGTTAACATCACCCTGCATAATGGATTAGAACTGGAATCAAAGGTGTTCTGTATGGCATACTTTGAGTTCTTCTTCTAACATACAGGACTGTATGACATACAAATGAAACTTAATGGTAAGAAACGTTCAATCATCTTATGCAGAAGGGATAATTCATAGATTTAATGCCAGTTTATATGTCGTATTGATCGGTGCAATAAAAGTTCTGATTTTCAATCTGGTACTGATAAGACAACAGCTTCTTTCATTATGCATTGCAGACAATGCAGAAGATAATCATACTTCTGAGGAACAGACTACTATGAATTAGAAGTCACTTAGGATCTGTACTATCCACTGTGTCTCCAATTCAAAGGTTTGTTGGGCATTTCTCAGATACAATATAATGGAACACAAGACATGAAAATCTCCCAAAGTATCACAGAAGATGAGATTTCGGTCAAGTAATATGGGGAATGAAGTAGCCCTATAGAACGAAATTGTACGAAATGGATCTATCAGAAGGCAAAGACTTGTTAAAAGCAGTTTTGCTTAGTCCAGTATGGAGCTAATTGTTTTGAAAGAAATGTTTTGGATACAAAAGTATATATGCCAACCACTCAATTATTTTCAAACCATTCATAATATGTTCACATACATTGAATTTATTCATGGGTTCCATACTACTTGGTAGCTGCAGAAACACTCTTTTTCAGAGGTTTATCCCTACTTTGGACCAAAATAAGATAAGAATCAAAAGTAGGAAAGCATCAATATATCAAAAGAAGTTAAACAACAAGTAGTATTTGTTCATCTTTGCCATAAACTTAAAGTGCATAAGTAATAGACTAATCATTCACCAAGCAAATTGCATTCAAGAACAATTAGCATCCACAAAACATCAATGTCATTTTTTCATTAGGCTTTTTAGACTGATGACCAAAGTTCCTTAGAGGTCAGATAGCAAGTCCCTGTCAAGCACTGCGCTTTACATGAGCCAAAAAGACTATAATTTGTTAGCCAAAAATATGAAAAACTGAAAATTTGTACCTAAAAGATTGTATTTTGATAAAGACTAGTATCAGAGAGTACACAACACTTATCACTCATTGATAGGTCCCAAGGGATTCCAACTTCCAATCATGGGTACATTGGCCATCTGATTTCACATTTCAGGAAAAATAACCATACCACTGATACCAGTAGCAAAAAATAGTGAGACACACTACGTGCATAGCAGTAGAAAAAGACTACATGTCAAAATATTATGCACCAAGCTAAAGTTGAACTCACATGCGACTACTATGCCTAGCTTCGAATTCATAAACTTCCTGTCCTCATTTCTCTTCTACAGGTCCTTTGATAATTTTATGAGCAACACCAATCAGCAGGTTCTTTCTAAGCACATAAACAACCTTACTTGTATCATGCTTGTGTGAAGTAGGTGACTTAGCTCGCCTTCACAGGCTTGAGCAAAATTTGCAGCCTAGGTTTGATTTTAGCCAAACTTGTGGTGGAGGGTTGTGGTTGGAGGTTTATTAGAATAGCTTAATTTCTCCACGAAAACAGAAAGTTAATTAATTTTCTACTTACTATGGTGGAGAATCACTGGGTCAGGGAAGCTTAGCTCACTGATGGGGCCAAAACTTATCAGTCAAATAAGGGCAACAACAGTGGAAATTCTTCACAATATTATTTTGCTCTCACAAATATCCAAATTTTATACAGAAACATCTGATTCTGTCCCTTGCTCCCTGAGTTTTAGATCAATAAGAGAAGTGATGCAGAGCATTTGATAAGATCATGATCCCAGATGAAGTGCAGAACAGCCAATTCCTGTGCTCCACCCACCTAATTTAATTATCCCAATATTGCTTCATCACTTTTTGCCAACACTGCAGTATCTATTTTTATATATCTTTTAGCTTATATAGGCATTCTAAATGCTCCCATTTTCTTTCAAGCTTAGGTATCCTCATTCTCTATATATAATAATATACACTTCACTTTCTTCTCCCACTCTTCTTCCCTAACATGAACCATGGAATACCACCAGTCCTATCCGTACTCGAACAATGATTTTCAATCTCAGATAAATTATCTTCATGGTGATCAATCAGATCATTACCTTACTTCTGAGCCAAGCCTCCAGTCAGTTGCTTCCCTGACCTCACAATCCCACAACCAAGAAAATCAGCGCACCTATTATGACTGCCTCACCACTTTGCAAGGCCACAACTCCTACATATCCTCTCTTACCATATCTGGAAACTTCATCTATACCGGCTCTTCCGACAGAGAAATCCGGTCGTGGAAGTGCAACCCTCACCTCGAGTCCGATAATGAAAACTTGAGTGGTGATCATTGCATGGTGTCTGCTGGAAAGGGAGCAGTGAAGTCCCTGGCAATTTCAGGTGACAAGCTCTTCAGTGCTCATCAAGATCACAAGATTCGAGTCTGGAAAATTGAAAACAATGAACCAGACCACCAAAGGTACTCGCGCTTAGCCACGTTGCCAACGCTTGGCGACCGTGCTGCAAAGCTTCTGATGCCCAAGCACCAGGTCCAAATAAGAAGGCACAAGAAGTGTACTTGGATCCATCATGTGGACACTGTCTCTGCACTAGCCTTATCAAGAGACGAGTCACTTCTCTATTCTGTTTCATGGGATCGAACCCTCAAAGTATGGAGCACGACAGACTTCAAATGCTTGGAATCTGTGAGAAATGCACATGATGATGCTATAAATGCAGTGGCAGTATCACTCGAGGATGGACATGTTTATACTGGTTCAGCAGACAAAAAAATTAAGGTGTGGAAGAAGCACTTAGGAGAAAAGAAGCATTATCTTATTGCTACATTAGAGAAGCACAATTCTGGGGTCAATGCACTTGCTCTGAGCAGTGATGGTTGTGTGTTGTACTCCGGTGCCTGTGACAGGTCCATTGTTGTTTGGGAGAAGATAGATAGTGAGGGTAACATGGGTGTTGTGGGTGCGTTAAGAGGTCATACCAAGTCAATATTATGCTTGGCAGTTGTGTCAGACTTGGTGTGCAGTGGTTCTGCAGACCAAACCATCAGAATCTGGAGAGGGGTGGCTAAAAGTTATTCATGTTTGGCCATGTTGGAAGGGCATAAAGGTCCAGTCAAGTGTTTAACTGCTACAGTTGACCACTGCAACACATCTGACACATCTAGTTATCTCATTTACAGTGGGAGTTTGGACTGTGACATCAAGGTTTGGCAGGTCTTTGTACCTGCCCTGTAGAAGACTCACTGTTTTACTTGTTCTAATCTTCTTCCTTCATCTTAGTCTTGCCTATTGAGAGGAGATCTTGTTTTTCTGCTTTCTCTTCTTTTGCTTATGTTAGTTTCCCTTTTCTCTACTTACTGGAGACTATTATTCACTTGGGTTAGGTCAGAAATGCCTGCATAAGAGATTAAGAGAAATGAAGTGTATGATTCATGAGACAGTGTGATCTTAGCGGGTGAGATATTGTTGAGGAAATGATTTAAGAAGCATGTAGGCTATGATATAATAAGAACATCAGTAATTTCTAAACCTTCTGTATCTGTAGCTTATTTCACATGTTTCTGATGCTGTTTTTCCCTCAAGCGGATGACAAACTTGACCAACAAAAATGCAAATGAGCTAGAATAGTCATATGAAATAAATAAAAAACTAAAGAGAAGTCAAAAATATTAAAGAATTATCAATAAAAGCAAACTTCACTCACAGAAAGCCAAACTAAAAGGCAAAGACATCAGATATTAAAAAATTGGAAGAAATCTTTACAAAAAAATTTCTTAAAAGTGGTAAATGACAATAAGAAATGAAAGCAAAACTTAACTCAGAAGATTTTCTTAAAAGTGTGAAATGACAATAAGAAATAATATCACATACAATACGTATGGTTCTCTCTTTAGTGTGGTGTGCCTAGGCAGGATTGCTTGGCATGAATTTTATTTGTGTTGCAGTGGCCAATGGAGTGTCACTACTTACCTTTTTGGCAAGGATTGGTTGGATTGTGGGGCGCAACCCAAAAGACAGAGAGAGTGCATAGAAAGGTCTGAGATCAGTGAAACTCACACTCATTCTCTAAAGAATCTTACCTTCCATTCCCCAAAATCTCAATGCTATATTTATAGCTTTTGGTCCAAGTTCGGCTTCTTTTAGGCAATAAAAGCAAGATATATTTATATCAACCTTTCACAACAGAGCAGCAGGTAGGTATGCCAAAGCAGGATTCATTCAAATCTGAGTAACTAGAAAGCATAAACTCTAATCATATAATGAAGGGTGCAAAAATCAGTAATCACCAATCTGATAAACAAGTAATCACTTCATAACTTCACATAAGGTTTCAACTTTGACCTGTAAAATGTATTATCACAAGTGGAGGAGTTAGGTAACAGTCATTTTAGATTCTAAACAGCACACCAGTATTTTAACCTAATTCATTGCTCATTGTCTCAAATCCAATTCCTACTTGTCAAGCAATAACGTTGTTGACGGAAATATTATATGATATGAGATTTATTTTACTACCAAGCCTTCTGAATGATGATTATCCTATTAAAGAAATCATGGAATTATCCAAATTGTATAATATTGGGTACACTTGTCTACTCACTATCACACTGCGCAAGATAGCTTCCATGCAACAATGCTTTATCAGGTAAAACCTAAGTTTACTCAGAAGATGTACAAATTAAGAAAGACTTCCAGTCCTCAACTTGTTAATTTTGTCAATTTTATACTACGGACAAGTGTCTTTACTCCCTCAAAGTTTCAGATCAGAAGGAGAGGAAGGTGTTGGCCAAAGATGAAGCATAACAATAAAGTGCGTCTCAGAACTATAACGAAGACGTCCAATGTGCTTCCAAGGACCAACAGGAAGAGAGAAGTGAATGAACAGCACAGATTGACTCAAAGGGAGGAAAGGGTAACAGTTTGGCAAATGTAGGCAAAATTGCCAACAAATCAGGTGTCTTAATGAACTAGCTAGAAGTCACTTAGTGGTAGGAAATAAGAAACTCGTATACCACTTCAGTGATACCACGCGCTAACTCACTAGTTAGGCATACGATGACCTAATTAAGACTCTAATTAGTCAACTTTAGCTCACACTCCACAATATCAGTTGTTACTTGTTCTGGATCGCCTAATTCAGCTTGCTACATCGTAATAATATTTGTTCAATCTGTGAAGCTGTGAGGTTGCTTCCACTATTTAGTTTAACTCGTTAAGCAGTGCAGCAGAACTCAATTTTTCTACTCACAGTACATATCATACGCGTTTCCAGATTTCCACACAAAGCAGCATCATTCAGGGAAAAATGCATTAAACTAATTACGGTGAAATATAAACAAAGTTTTACGAGTTTTCGGGTTTTCGGGTTTTCGGGTTTTTACAATGTCAAACGTATGCCTAACCCCATAGGAAATTAGGAATTCATTTCATCTGTAAAATCACCCTGTGTACATGGACAGATGATGGACTGCATCACTTTGTCTTGTACTTATTGTGAGCGGAAGTGTTAGCTATCTGGCTCTAGAATAGCCAAAGGGGAATTCATGAAATGTCTCTTAATTCAAACAATGTATACTTATTCCTAGCAATTCCACAATTTATCAACAGCAGAAACAGTCAAAGAAGAATAAGTACATGGCTGATTAGACTGCACATCAATCAGTGTCAATGATGGACCAGAAGAAATTTTTATTAAGACGCAGTGTCTTTATTCCAAAGTGAAGTTGTTACATGGAAAAATCAAGAGGGGATGAGGGGGTATAGCAGGCCAACAAAATATTACATTCGAAATAGGCATGTGAACTATTCATAATGGTAGTTTCACTGGGGTACCTGGATCACGAGGATACTTCTTTGGGGTGGGACTGGTTTTCAGGCATACAATGGCCGTTCTTTGTCCATATGGGCTGTGAGATTCCACTGGGTACAGATAGGGTTGCATCAACAGAATTCATTTAGTTATGTCCATCATACACATGATGTGGTTGATTTTCATTCAAACAGTAACTAAGACATACCTGGGCACAGTTGTGATATGGAAGCACCCAAAATTTGAATTGCTTTTTCTGCATTCGTAACTTCCATCTGTTAAAATGTACAATATTACTGACTGAATAATAGTTCATATATAGAAACTTAATCTAAGACACGATGGACAGTTCAACATGTTGCAAGAGTATTAAAGTTCCCCAGAAAATGTACAAGCAAGATAGTTAATATGGCATTGTGTTTATAGTACTGTTAAATAGGTTCTTCATTCATAGATTAGAAGAGGTTAATTGATAAGACCAAAAAAGGAACTTGTCACTACTATGCCATGCTTTCATCCAGAATGCATTCCTCTTTAGTAACGTTAAATGATTGATTGGTGTGAACTAGATATATACCTGAGGATCATGGCCCTTTGCAGCTACAAACAAACCTCCAACGCGAACCAGAGGAAGACAGTATTCCGCTGACCACCAAAGTAACAAAAATCAACAACTCAACTAAAGAGCAAGTCTTAACTCTTGAAAGTACATGCACGAAACCAAGACAAAGAACTTTCCATCCCCACCTAAAATTCTCATTTCTGCAACCGCTCTGGCCACCGCTACATCATATTTCTCCCTGAAGCAAACATCTTGGCCCAAGTTCTGTCCTATAACAAAATTCGACACACTTAGTCTAAAGCCACCCAATTTCTATCACTATGTGTTTCTTCTGCACAATACAAGAATCAATACCTCTGCTCTTCCTCTTACAATCTCCACATTCGACAAACCAACATGATTAACAGCATGCTCCAAGAAAACACATCGTTTGTTCATCGACTCCATCAGGTTCACTTTCCATTCTACAAGCAACAACCAATTCAAACCATCCCCAAATATAAAAGTTATTAAAATTTCAGCGAATAGATATCTTACCAGGGCAAGCAATGGCCAAAACCAAGCCGGGAAGCCCTGCGCCGCTTCCCACATCAATGAGGCTGAGATTTCGACACGAACCACCACAATGAGAGAGATAAGAATCCGTTATCGGCGGTATGATCGCCAGCGAGTCTTCAATGTGCCTCTCCATTACCTCACCAGCTTCTCTAACCGCGGTCAGGTTCATTCTCTGCAAAGATTACAACAAACGTTACAAACTTAATCAATTCTAAGCTCAAATTCCAATTGAGGAATGGTGTGAGAGTGAGAGAGTAATAGAGACCTGGTTCCAATCGAGAAGGGTGTCGACGTAGAGATGGACTTGGTCCTTTTGGCGGGAATCCAAGGCGTCGAAGTGAGAGGAGCAGTGGATAACGGCGGTGGTGGTTAGGGTTTTGGGTGTGATTGTGGAATGAAAGATGGGACTTGGTTTTGCGCGCGGAAGGTGTTTGAAGAAAGTCCCCAGAGAAAATGGGAAGCAACGGCTACCCAACAACATCTTGGCGCGCGCGCGCTTTGTTTCTTTCTGTGTTTAACCCAATCTCGTTTTATTATGTATAAATGGGCTCTGCTTCTAATGGGCTCTGTAAGCCCAAATCCCTAAAGTCATGTTGTGCAACATCTCGGCGCGCGCTTGAGGCGACATGTAAGAGAAGAATTCCGGTAAGAATTCCGGTCAACCTATCTAAGCGAAAACAGGACAATCAACTTCTATTTCAATATGTTTTATTTATTTATTAAACAACTCATACACCTTTACATTTACACATATCAGTGAAGTTTGAATCCATGAATTCAACGTTGTCAGTTAAATTATTTCACTTACTGTACTTTTTTATTTTTACAAAAGTATATTATCGTAATGTTTTAAAACTTCAAAAATTCGGAAAATTAATACAAGTGTTGTAGGAGAAATAGATTGATAAATCTCTCTCTGTTTATTCATTGATAAGGAGGCCTTTATATAGGCATTACATCAAGTATCCCTGGCGAACAGGGATTCCCTATCTAATAGAGTATCTAGACTACAAGTCTTATTAGGACAAGACACACCACGGAAGTTACGGAGTTAACCTTCCTTGAACACTCCCCCTTGTGTCGCGTCCTCAATGGTGCATGAACCGTTGCCTCGTTAAAACCTTTGCCAGCAAACAAAAACCTCTTGGGCAAAAATAAAAGCATGGTCTAAGGAAAAAGAGTACAACGCACCAACTACAAGTATGTGAGACATGCATAACTAGGCTCCCCCTGAAGTCTAGATGAGAACTCCCCCTGATAGTCAATCAGTCTTCGAGTTCGGATAAGCGACACATTCCAATGCGCTTTACATGCTTCATAAATGTAGATTTAGGTAGAGACTTGGTGAACAGATCCGCTGCATTTTCTTCTGAGCTGACTTGCTTCACTTGAATATTCAAAGTCTCTTGCTGCTGCTGATTGTAGAAGAACTTAGGCGAAATGTGTTTAGTATTGTCACCCTTAATGTATCCCAACTTCATCTGCTCAATGCATGCTGCATTATCTTCAAATATGCAAGTTGGTCCCATCATAGTAGACTCAAGTCCACTAGACTCTCGAATGTGAGATATAACTGAGCGAAGCCAAATACATTCTTTGACTGCTTCATGTAGTGCAATAATCTCAGCATGGTTCGAGGAGGTAGCAACAAGGGTTTGCTTGGTTGATCTCCAAGATATCGCCGTATTCCCGATGGTAAAAACATAACCTGTTTGGGAACGTCCTTTGTGTGGATCTGACAAATATCCAGCATCAGCAAATCCTACCATCACATCATTTGGTGTATCTGAGTAGGAGGGGGTATCGCCAAAGCCGTATCGAGACCACGACTTAGCATCCGCGGGTCCGGATAAGTTGGCGGATATGTCTGCAAGATGGCGGATGGATGAACCAAAGCCAGTCTTGGCGGATATGGCTGGCGGATGGCAATCCGAGCCATGGTTTGTGCTGTTAGATGCAAGAGATCGACTATGTGTCGAATCCTGATGAGTGTATCGATAGTACAAGCCCATGTCAAGGGTTCCTTTAAGGTATCGGAAGATGTTCTTGATTCCAACCCAATGACGTTGTGTTGGCGCAGAGCTAAATCTAGCTAACAAGTTCACAGAGAAAGCGATGTCTGGTCTAGTACACTGAGCTAAGTATAACAAAGCTCCAATCGCACTAAGATATGGATATTCAGCTCCCAAGACCTCTTCGTCATCTTCTTTCGGACGAAAGGGATCTTTGTTGATATCCAGACTTCTAACGACCATGGGAGTGCCTGTAGGATGCATAACTTTGTCCATGTTAAATCGCCTGAGCATCTTTCGGACATATGCAGACTGGTGTATAAAAATTCCACCACTTCGGTGCTCTAGTTCTAAGCCTAGGCAAAACCGAGTCCTTCCCAGATCTTTCATCTCGAATTCGGATTTCAAATAGCTAGCGGTCTCATTGATCTCATTCAGAGTTCCAATGATGTTCATATCATCGACATAGACGGCTATAATGGCAAATCCTGAACTTGTTCTCTTTATGAACACACAAGGGCACAACTCATCATTCTTGTATCCTTTCCCAATCAAGTAATCACTTAACCGTGTGTACCACATCCTACCAGATTGTCGGAGTCCATATAGAGATCGTCTCAACCTGATAGCAAATGAACTTCGTGGTTTTTGCTCACTTGACTTGGGTAACGAAAGTCCTTCTGGCACTTTCATGTACATCTCCGTATCTAGGTCCCCATAAAGATACGCAGTTACAACATCCATAAGCTGCATATTGAGTCTCTCTGAGACTACTAAACTTATTAAGTATCGGAAGGTAATAGTATCCATGACAGGAGAATACGTCTCCTCATAATCAATTCCAGGGCGTTGAGAAAAACCTTGCGCCACGAGTCGAGCTTTATATCGCTGGACTTCGCCATTCTCATTGCGCTTTCTGACAAAGACCCATTTATGTCCAACAGGCTTCACGTTCGGCGGTGTAGGCACAACCGGTCCGAAAACTTGCCTTTTCTTTAGAGAGTCTAGTTCAGCCTGGATTGCTTCTTCCCACTTCGGCCAATCCGCCCTACGTTGACATTCATCAACAGTGCGGGGTTCCATATCGTCGTCGTCAATGACTTCTTGAGCAACGGCGTAGGCGAATGCATCATCGATATACATGGAATTCCTTTCCATAAGATTGTGCATGCATAAGTAGTTTAGTGAGATTTCCTTGTTCTCCAACATCAACGGTGAGTCTGAGGCGTCCCCCAGATGATTCAGAGTTGATTCTTGGACATAGGTATAGTCGGAGACAATCTCGTGTGACGGCGTCACAGTATCAATGATGAACGGATCGCTTTGTGCCTGGACACATGCCCTCTTTCTAGGTACATTGTCTTTGGAACCGATTGGTCTCCCCCTCTTTCTAGGAGGATCCGAAGTCGACGCCGGCTCTCCACTTGGAGGTGCCGAGCCTAGGCTGCCGATGGCACCTAGGGCTGCGGGTCCGAGACCGGCGGCGCGTGCTCGCGCATGGCGAGGAATGTTAAGCCTTGCAGGTACATTCGCAGCAGGTATGGTTGATCTTGTCACTTTCGCAATATCAGTAAAGGAGTCGGGCATCGTATCCGCCACCTTTTGTAGTTCTAATATGCGTTGTATTTCAGTCTCACACTGAGACGTACGGGGATCATAATGAGACATAGTGGGAGAGAACCACGTCAATTCCTGACGTTCATTTGGGACGGATGCGGCCCCATCTCCCCCTAACGGCGGGAAGGATGTCTCATCAAAGTGACAATCTGCAAATCGTGCAGTAAATAGATCACCTGTCATAGGCTCTATATAGCGGACAATAGTTGGTGCTTCATATCCAACATAAATAGCTGATCGTCGTTGTGGACCCATCTTGGTACGCAGTGGAGGCGTGATAGGCACATATACGGCACAACCAAAAGTACGCAGATGCGAAATATCAGGCTCGTAACCAGTTACCAACTGGTACGCACTAAATGGTTGGCTATCTGTGGGTCGTAGACGAATAAGCATAGCTGCATGTAATATTGCATATCCCCATGCCGAAACTGGCAAGTTTGTGGCCATGACAAGAGACCTAGCTACAAGCTGTAGTCTCTTGATAGCGGCTTCTGCAAGACCGTTCTGAGAATGAACGTGGGGTACGGGATGTTCAACTTCAATCCCAACTGACATGCAATAGTCATCAAAACACTTTGAGGTAAACTCTCCAGCATTATCCAGTCTGATGGACTTAATCGGAGTGTCCGGGTGGTGAGCCCGAAGCTTAATAATCTGAGCTAGGAGTTTAGCGAATGCAGCATTCCTCGTGGACAACAACGCTACGTGTGACCAACGCGTTGATGCATCAACCAGAACCATGAAATATCGAAATGGTCCGCATTCTGGTGTTATAGGTCCACAAATATCACCTTGTATTCGTTGTAGAAACGGAATATTCTGTTTATTATCAATAGCAAAAGATGGTCTTGCTTGAAGTTTTGCTAGTGAACAAGCTTTGCAAAACGAACGATGAGCATTAGACATCGCTACAGAAGCATGAGAAGCAGGAGGAGGCCGAACCTCTCCTTGGAACCGAGAGGCGGCTATCGACGGCACGGCCGAACCGAGGCCGAGGCGCCCTCTGTGCTTTTGTGATCGGAAAAATGGATGACCGTGGGAGCATTTCAAAATACGGATCATCAGATCACGACCCGGATGACCGAGTCTATCATGCCAAAGCTTATAAGCATCAGAATCACATAATATAACAACATGAGATTCGTTGGCTCGAATGGTTGTGAAATACATGCCATTGCGAACTCGCTTACACTTCTCCACAATGCGAGTGCGCATAGATTGAGTGGAGGTGATCAACAGATATTCAGTTCCATCTTCAACATAAGTGCTGAGGTGATAGTCATTGTCACGCACATCCTTGAAAGCTAGCAAGGTTCTTGGCGCCTTAGGCGCATATAGGGCGTCCTCTACCCGAATCTCAGTGCCATTTGGCAGTAAGAATTGAGCAGTGCCACGACCCTTAATTACGGGTCCAGTTCCTGTCATCGTAGATAACGACGATTTTCTTGGCGTAAAATCCGAAAACAATTGCCGATTTCTCAGAATCGTGTGAGTTGTTGCACAATCCAACAAACACTCAATCTCGCCTTGATACATCTACAAAAACAATGTAAATTGAATCAATAGTCTACTTTAGACTTTGGCGAACACTTTAAAGTAAGTGTACTGAGACAATATATCATCACAAAATGAAGTGCATTAAGGCCAATAACATAGCCATGGCAACGACAAAACTTGAGAGAAAGATATAAGCCGCATTTTAATCACCGAGTATCACCATTGATAATCATAGCCTAGTTCAGAGATTGAGACCGGACACCGTCGTAGGTGGCGTGGCCGAGCCAAGGCCGAGGCCAAGGCAAAGGCCGGGGCCAAGCCAAAGCCGAAGCTATGGTAAGGCCGAAGCTACCCAGAGGCCGAGCCGAAGCAAGGCGAGTGGTGAGAGTCGGTCAGGCATTGAGGCAATGCGATGCGACGGTTGAGCTAAATCCGAAGCATGACGAGTCCGAAGACACTTCGTTGCCGAGCCATTGATGCAAAAGTTGCATTTGTTCGATAGGCTATCGATTGTTGGTTTCAAAAACCGGATTCGGTGCTGAGCCAAGCTGGCGATTGGCCATGGCGAGTGAGGCCTAGCGAGTCGCGGCCAAGCGTTTAGGCTTGGCGAGCGAGGTTTGGCGGATCGCAGCCAAGTTGGCGGATCGCTGATCGCGGATCGCGGATTAGTTGGCGAATAGCCATGGCGAGCGAGTCCTGGCGGATCGCGACCAAGTTGGCGGATAGCGGATCGCGGATCACGGATCGCGGATCTCGGATCGCGGATCGTGCATCGCGGCTCGCGGATGGCGTATCGCGTATCTCTCCTTTTGTCTTTGTGATTTTTCGGATATGAGTTAACATCACCAGAATTTTGGTGAACTCAAAATGATTATGCCATTGAGAATTGGACGCATTGAACCAATTTTGCTTTCAGGGATGTAAAAATCTCAAATCATTCGTAGAATAAGATAGATTTTATTGATGACAACTCAAGAATACATCAAGGTTGTTCTAAATAGAACGACTTATCGAACAAAGTCGTGATTTATTGACTATTCTGTCAAAATAACAATCAAAATCAAACTTGAACACGTATCTCATGACCTAAGTCAAATACTTATTCATAGTCTGGAGTATCATACTCCTGAGTCCTACGTTTCTTGGTAGGTTGGAAGTCATCGATGGCGAAGTTCGTATTTTCCTCATCGTATACTTCTTCCTCAAAGTCTCCTACATAGTGTGCTTCTTGTTCTATGTATTGTTTGTGTTTCTTGTAAGCGGCTTGAATATCTCTGCTTGCTATGCAATCGCATTGGAGATGATTCATAGAACCACATTTGAAGCAAGGAGCCGAAGCATTGTTCGGCGTATGGCCACCACGCCTGGGACCGGAACCAAAACTGTTCCTCCCTCTGGGAGCGGCGGCTCTGCCATCATCCCTTGTCCAAGAAAGCGGTCGGCCACGGCCGACGCCTCTTCTCCCTCCTCGTCCGCCACGTATTGCTCTTGGCGTACGTGGTGGCGGTGCTTGACGTTCATGAGGTTGATGCTTCTGCTTAAAAGCTTTACCACGGGCTTGATGAGATTCCGCAATGAATTTCGGTCCTCGAGGCCTCTTATTGGTGGTAAGAATCAACTCATGGTACCTCTCCTTTCTTTGAAGCACATTCATCAAATCGCTGAAGGTTTTGATAGTGCCTTTCTCGCGGAGATCGCGGTACTGATGCGACAACATGGACGCAGATTCTGGGAACGTCGTGAAAGTCTTCTCCATCATATCATCATCGGTCTTTTCGACCCCACAAAAGCTCAAATCAGATTGCAAGTTTAGCATAGTCTGATGATATTCCTGGACGGAATCAAAATCCAGTAAGCGGATTTGCTCCCAATCAGACATGAGGTCTGGGAGTTGTGCGTCATGCACATTGTCGAAGCGGTCCTTGAGGATATCCCATAGCTCTTTGGGATCAGTTTTCCTCAGGTATTGCTTCTTGAGCGTTGGATGGATATGGCGCCTGAGAAACATCAGGGCTTGTGCTTTCTGTTCAGGAGAAGCGTGTAAGCTTTCATCCTCAGGAGGGTTGATGGTGGCAGTAAATCTTTTACCAATGAAAGTGTTCTCAACATCTGAGACCCACCTCTTGTATTCCTTGCCTTGGACATCCAAGATGTCAAATTCTGGACGCTGAGTGTCAGCCATCTACAGAACACAAACAGGGAGACGTTAGTATATTTGAATACTAATCAAGTTTGATTGTTCTTTTAGAACAGTGCCAAGATATATCATGGTCACATAAATCGATGCTTAACGTGACTTCAAGTCACAATCGATATCTTCCCTTTTGTTTTCTTTCCAAAAAAGAATAATACGTTATGGTTCACAGTGACATCACAGTCACAAGCATAACGGTGGCCGGTAACATCACAGTTACCCCAATAAACGTTGGCACCGGGGTGACTAAATCCCCGTATGCCGTCCCGAGAAGCGATAGAATCGGGATGAAGAAGCAGGGACACGGAAAGGTCCCGGAAGAAAACAAAACCCAACTATTGAAATTTTCATAAGCGGGAACGTTTATAAAAATATTTACCTCTTCAAGAGAAGCTTGATCAAACGAAACTTGACTCTTGGGGAAGCTTGTTTTCTTCGATTTTTCTTGATTTCTTCTCAACCACGAATAAGGGTTCGCGGATCGCTTGCTTGGCTTGCGAGCAATCTTGATCTTCTGGTGGATGCGTGCAAAAAAATAGCACGCAAGGGAGAGCTGCTGGCGAGCGGGTTGTCTGCCTAGAGGCAGAGGAGAAGTAGTACGCGAAGGTACAAAGCGGCAGGCGAGCAGCGCAGATGCTGCTGAGAAAAGGCCGACGGTGCCGAAGGGAAGAATCGGCGGCCGACGGTAGGTTAGGGTTTCGGAAAAAAAAATCCGGAATTAGGGTTTCTAGGGTTTATTAGACGGGAGGCTAGAGCAATGTGCTGATAACGTGTTGTAGGAGAAATAGATTGATAAATCTCTCTCTGTTTATTCATTGATAAGGAGGCCTTTATATAGGCATTACATCAAGTATCCCTGGCGAACAGGGATTCCCTATCTAATAGAGTATCTAGACTACAAGTCTTATTAGGACAAGACACACCACGGAAGTTACGGAGTTAACCTTCCTTGAACAACAAGATATTTTTCTGAAGGGAAAAGTTATACAAGATTACTACTCATGTAGTCATATGAACACGGCTTCCATGAACTCTGCATCATCGGTCATACCTTCATAAGTTTCCGTCAAAAGGCAAGCATAAAAGTGAACACTTCCTTCTTCTGCCCCTGGAAACACCCTCAACGTCCCATCACTCGTGTTTGCAGCTCCGCCACGCGCGGCAAGCGGTCTTCCCCATCCAAAATCAATACCATACACATTGAACCGGGTTGAGCCATTTGTGATCAAGGTATGAACGCTTGTTGAAACGTTTAAGGGTACAATTCATCCGGTGCTCCATTTCTTCTGTAACATACTCAGGTGTCACGGCAGCAATAGCTTTATTGATTCTCAAAGCCGCCCATCCTAGTCCGTGTTATAGCAGATCACTTACAGCGGACTTGACTTGAACTATTAGAAGCGCATTCCCCATGTAATGATCCGGCAATGGTGGCTTCAATCTTTGCCTCAACCCTACGACAATCCGATAAGTAGTCTCTTCTTCGGATTGGAGACCATGTCTCGCACGTGTTGTGGCTCGCCAAAGATGAGCCACGAGTGCCTGAAGGGATGAGACGTTATTTGTACCCATCTCCGCATTAGCCTTGGTTTTGAGTTGTGCAACTTTTTCTTTGGGATAATGAAATACCCTGTGTGAAAGAGTCGAAGAAGAAGCACGTTTGTGATGAATAATTAAGTTTCTCCAGCATTTGAATTTGGGAGAAGGGAATGCAAACTGGGAGATTTCTTGGACCAAAAACAGGAGTATTTATATGAGAAGCGACTTTATCATAATTAGAGCCAGAACGAAAGAATTCAGACCAAGTATTGAAGAAACGCCAGAAAGAAGTACCATCTATAACAGCGTGGTTTACGCTGCAGCTGTTAGAATCCATGTTAGAATTCACAATACTTCTACTTCTGCACTAGCGAGTGTGATCAGAAACCAGTTCGACGTGGCGAGTGGCGACCAATTACTCGTGGCGAGTGAAGTATATCACACTGTTCACTTGGTGAATAGTGTTTGAAGAAGAGTAGATGAACTGAACTTATGCAGTTTTTCTTTGATCTAACATTCTTTTTTTTTTCTTCTTAAGATTACAGAGAAACACTTCCATTTTATAGGGATACAAAGTAACCTACTAAATATCGTAAGCTAGGTAAGCTAGAGATCAACTTAACAAATTATAGTACTATGATACTACAAATATCTAGATGAAAAATCTCAGTGGAATGAACAGTAGATAGTCGCTGGAAAGCATATCAGCTTTTCAGTCTAACTCCTAGTTCACCCAAAAAAGCATTAACTTTAACAGCAGCCGATAAAGATTCCATCGACAAGCTCAGTGACTTGCACGGAAAGCAATGGTTTGGAAATCCCTTCATAGTTTCTAACAGAGTTCATAGAAAAGAAGATGTGCATGATGTCATCAGGAATGTAAACCGGGTCGAGGATATCGGCCACTCTAACACCATCTGCAGCTGCGTAGACAAAATGTGCACCGGCTCCATTGCAGTTGATGAACAAACAAGCGGTGTTGTCTTGGTTTTCAACGAGGGATAATCGGCCAGCTAGCGGGTAGAAGATGTTCAATGTGCAAGAAAGGGAGGCTGTTAGTTGTTGGATCAAGTTTACTTCTTTGTTTGCAGCTGGTTTGTGGAAGAGGAGGCCCGTCTGGATGTATTCGGCTGGAAGGAGTGGAATATCCCATGGAGTTAACTCGATACGGTGAGTTGACTCATCGTTATGCCGAGTTGGACGGACAATGCTAGAAGAGATATACCGGACCTGAGGCATTTTTCAACTGAATGTTAATGTCTATATAGTTTGTGCATTGGAGGGTGAGTATAGTCTGATAATTAACAAGGTTACTTGCTCCATATATAAATTAAAGCAAGCCGGATACGAAGTAATTATGTATTTACGTGGAAAAAAATAGACTAGAATCAAATGCTTACTACATACTTACGTATTTTGTGGGACATGCTGAACAGATGCACTTTGACTAGCATCAAATTGGTTGCTATTCATAGTGGTACTTTGACAAATTTCTTCCTCTGATATGGGAGCTCAAATACATACCTGAGGATCACGGCCCTTTGCAGCTACAAACAAGCCACCAACGCGGACCAGAGGAAGAGAATATTCCGCTCACCACCAAAGTAACACAAAATCAACAACTCATGCATCGTAAAGAACGAGTCTTTAGTTCATGAACATATATATATATATACGCGCACGAAACCAAGACCAAGAACTTTCCATCCCCAACTAAAATTCTCATTTCCGCAACCTCTATGGAGAGAGTGAGGGAGACCTGGTTCCAATCGGGAAGGGTGTCGACGTAGAGATGGATTTGGTGTTTTTGGCGGGAACCCAAGGCGTCGAAATGAGAGCAGTTGATAGTGGCGGTGGTGGTTAGGGTTTTGTTTCTGTATGTTAACCCAATTTCATTTTGGAATATATAATTATATATTGGGCTTTGGTTCTATATTATTGGGAGAAATGGATTATGGATAAAGCCTGAAGCCCTGAAGGCTCATGTAATTCTTCACCCATTGACCCAAAAAAAAGGAGGAGGAGGTATTTTGGATAATTAATAGTCAATAGGTCATACCTTAAAAGTTACAACTTACACAAGAATTATGGCAAGAATTCCGTCGACCTATCTAAGCTAAAGAGAACAGAGCAATCAACTTTATTTCAAATAATATGTGATATTAATTACACTTTAACCTGAATCAGAATCAAAACTGGTATGAATACTGATTAAGAGTCATTTGATAAGCTTCCCAGCTTTGCACTCAATTCTCCTTATTGAAAAGTTTTCTTGCCCTTATTTGGGGGAATTGCAGGTAATCATAAATCTGTAACTGGGCCTCATCCACTAGAAGGATTGGGCAATAGGACACTGTAAAACTATACCTCAATGCCACAGTGAAAACTACTTTGGAATTGAAAGCTTCTGTGCATGCTGTGCTTGCCAGTTTGATTATTATTTGTTCACAACAGCTTTACAATGAAGGGTGGTGTCAACCCACTTTCTCATTGTAATGATGATATCCGGACTTCAAAACACCAAATCAGTTCGATCATAGTGCTTGAAGAATCAAACTCACTTTTTTCCTGTTGAGCGTCATAGGAGCCTCACTCACTACCCCTTTTTGGTTTTCTTTTCTCTACTATTTGGTATATTCGGATCCTCATTGCCTAGTATCATGAACACTGTAGGTGAATCACAAAGATTAGATAGCAAACAGTGAGCTTGGGATCGATATAGAATTACAGACATGCCATTTGGTGATTTTTATGGCTGTATGCCTTTACTGAGCAAGTACTAAACCAGAACCACCACCTATATGAATTGGCACTAATGCACTATGTTAGACAAATGATTCTTCTTCTCTGGATTATTAACATAAAGTGGTGACTGGTGAGGGAATGAGTTTCTTGTTTGTTGGATCCATGGATGATCCAGCAGAATTCACCTATTACATTACTTCCGAATCAGTTTGTTTCCTCAATTCAAAGCACAGTTGCATCAATTTGTACCCAAAAAATAAACGAAATAGCGGAGATGGTATCTCTGTGTATCTCTGCCGGAGATGGTGGAAGCCTCGCCATGAATGCTGGACTTAGGGTTTACTCTGAAATCTGAGGAAGAAGAAAAAGAAGAACAAAGCGCGCGGCAGAGTCGAAAGGTCCCCCAGGAAGCGACGAAGCTCGACGAAGAGGCAACGAAGCTCGACGAGGAGGTGACGAAGTGTGACGAAGTGTAACCAAAACCAGCAGAGCAAACCCAAAACTATCTTCTAACCCCAAATTGAATCAGGGATTGTGTCTGAAGTTACTCTCGGGAATGTGGTTTTGTGTGTGGGAAGTGATCAGAAGCCGGAGTGTGATATTTCCTATATACTAGCTAGGTCTACAAGAACAATTCCAGCAACTGAATCAGGCATAAAGGAGTTGAAGAAAGTGAGATTTGATCGTTTGGAATTAGGACGTGATTGTTATGCTGGGTCGACAGTGTGTGTCATTCGTAAGGAGGACATTGACTTTGAGAATACTACTGCTGGTGTTGAAGTTATTCGTCTGCCTTGTTTACACATTTATCATGAACATTGTATTGTTCCATGGCTCAAGATCAGTCGTGAGTGTCCAACGTGCCGCCGATATGTACTTTCAAGTGATCTACAGGCAAGGCCAACAAGACAATCGTGTCGAGCCGCCTCTTCAACCATCTCTCTGGATCATTATCAAGTTGCTTAATTACCATAGTGATCGATAAAGACTCTGGGAGACATGAAATGCTGTGCACTTTTGTGAGCTTTGGTTTTGGACTTTGTTTGGTGCTAAAAGTAAAAAGATTTGAATCTCCGGGAAAATGTTTGCTTTTCTGTTGTTGTAGCTAGGCCGGTTCTCCTTTTCAGTTTCATTTTTCTTTTGTTTCTCAATCGGACTGTAATGGTGGCAAAACCTACAAAGTGGAACAAAAGGCTGGTTCAAAGCTGGTAACTTTAGCTGAGTCAAAACATAAAAGTCATTATTTTGTATCATAGCTCCTGCTCCAGTTTCCTTCACTTTACTCTATGAATGTTTAGTTTGGGTTGGTAATTAATCTTCACAGCCTGCACAGATTTGATGGAGGATTTAGGGGTATTACTAGACCATCCTTCTCCTTCATCCATAGCACCACTGTGTTACTTAACTGTGTTCTTCGATTCTTAACGATGTCGAGGGTTAGACTTAGATGTCTGTTAGGAATTTAGAAACACTTCAGCAGGGATAAGAGATGCTAAGAAAGCAAGAGGTTTACAAAGAGGCTAGTGTCAGATAGGATACATGTTCATTACAATGCTGAAAAAAGGCTTCTGAGTTCTGATGTTGGATAAATTACTTCCTATATGGAAAAGATAAAACTTGTTAAAGTGGTATAAGCATGATATAGATCATATTATTAAAGTAGTAAAGTAAAAGTATGAGCTGGTTTATCTGATAAAGTCTCTAATTGTGAAGTTGCAGCTAGGATTGAATATTCCTGTATGCCTTGTTCAGGATATTCAAGGTTTGGGATATTTTTCACCTGCACAACAAGCTACACAAACAGGTACCGTGTATATAAGAGAATTCATGATTAATTGATTGATTACTTTCATCATCCTCATGGTGATTGGAATAGGTTACAGGTTGGTACTGACTACTGAGATGACCCATTGATCAAGATATGCTCATCTGGGAATCTTATCTTTTGTCTGAGAAGGAATATATATACAAATATTATATATGTATCAATGTATATATACAAGTAATAGAGTAATTCCCAGCTAGCTAGCTCCCTCAAATTTCAATCTTCATGCTTCCAACAGAAAAATAAAAAAGATACCTTTGTTTTTGACTGATAGTTAAGAAGATTGAATAATTTAACACCAGAATGCTTTAACCCTCCAGAGAGAGAGAGAGAGAGAGAGAGAGAGAGAGAGAGAGAGAGAGACCAAAATGCTTTTGCAGAAGAACCAGCATGTATTATTTTGGGATTTTGATTCTCTTGTATATGCCTTCTGTCCTTCCCCAGTTCTAGATTCCGCTGCCACAGTCTAAATTCCATTTCATATATTATACGCTATGTGACATATAAATATGGTGTTGGCCTGCCAATTGCATCTTTAACTAGACCCAATAAAGCTAATCTTTGAGGATTTCATAAACTCCATATATATACAGTCACAAACAGCCTTTTACTGTAGACATTATCTAACATAGCCTGAATAAACAAAAGAACCAGGAAAACATTGACTACAAAGTACATCACAGCTGAGCTTTCCAAGTCTTGGAATCTCAATTACCAAAAAAAAAAAAACATATATAGGTGTAATTCTACTTTATCACTGACAAATCATGTTCTTTAAACATTCTGTTTAGAATATTTATATATTTGTTTATTTCTGATTAGTAAGATAATGTTGGTTTATACTATCATCTATAAAAATTAATGAAGAAAAATTCAAGAAGAGTGTAAGCATTTGGAGGTAAGTTGATTGGGGTGTTGGAACCAAGGTTTCCAACAACTGCTGCAGCTGATTCCTTTTCTCCATAGAAAATGCAAACCTCTTTTCTTTGGAACAGGAGGTGTGAGAGTGTGGGGGGCATGGAAAAAGTTAGGCTTAGCTTGCACCAACAACAAGACTTGGTGATCATAAAAACGCAATAATAGCTAGCAGCTTTGGAATTAAGCTCAAAGTTTGAAACAGCAAAAACCCCAACAACTAGCAATTATGATGCTCTCCTCATCCTTGGCCTTCTCAGCAGCTCTGACTCTCTACACCACCCTCATCATCATCATCATGAACTATCATGATTACCCCCATCACCTCCTCTTTTACCATCATCATCTTCACCACCCACCACCAAAACAAACCCAGTCTCATCATCACCAACAAGAAGAAGAAGAAGAAGGAGGAGGAGGAGGAGGTCAAGAAGAAGAAGAAGCAGAAGAGGGAGGTGCTGGCTTGAGCTTCACTACTACTAGTATTGATACTAGTACTGCTTGTGATCATGAGCTATACTTGTGATTTGATATGAGTAAAGGATCCTTTTTCGATCTTCTCTGAAACGAGGGATCCAGAACTGATCTTTGGCTCAAAGGGGAATCAAGCGTATCGGTCCGATTATTTGCTAGCTTAACTACATCAACCTAGCTTAGCTAGCAAATCCACATACCTTGTGAATTTTTGGCTACTTTTCATTCCAAGGGTTTCTGCATTTTTACCCTAGCTAGCTTATTTTTAAGTAAACTTCTGTCTCCATCTCTCTCTCTATCTAGTTTCAGTTAGATTAACATGTGATCTCCTTCTACTGATCATCATATTTAATCAACTTATGTTAGAACTCTTGCTGTTTATTAATGAAGTAATTATGGATCATAATCGGTTTGCTTATGCTCTTCAATCAGTTTTAGGTATGTTTTTTTCTCTATCTTTTCCTTTCTGCTTTCTAGGGTTCGATTAGTTTGGTTTGGTTTTACTATAACTAATGACATCTGCCATATATCAAGAACTGAAGATCAATCTTCATGTATAATCATCTTAACTGATTCAAGTTTTTAAACTTTCTCAGTTCATCGATCGATCATGTCAAGAACAGCTCTTCTTTTATGGTTATTTGTACGTACTGTTCAGAACAAAAATGATCATTATGTGAAGCCAAAAGATACAAATTGCTTATTGTTGGTGGCATATATGGTACACCGCCAAGCATGTTCGGCGACCTCGTGGACCGTGCAACCGGTGTCATGGGTCCGAGTTCCGGCATCCGGCGGGTAGACTGCAACCCCGGCTATATTCCCAATGTCAGAGATCACCGGTGCCGCACCCGGAGGGCGTGGCACCGGGCTCCCGAAGTAGCTTCGTGGGTAGTGTAATGTGTAGTAATGTGGGTTTGTGTCCCACATTGGAAACATGGTGTAGGAGGAAGCCTTCCTTCTCTATAAATAGGAGGCTTCCCCCTTAGTATTAAGGATCTTGGTTCCAAGGCATTCCACCCTTGTACCACCGATGGCTTATTAGCCGGCTATAGTGAATTCCAAGTGGACGTAGCCGTGCCCTCCGATGGCACGGTGAACCACTATAAACCCTTGTGTTATTATTCTATCTTTATTGTCCTGTATCTACTAGACCCCCGGGTTTAGGCAGAAACAATTGGCGCCGTCTGTGGGAACCAGTTCAAAAAGTTGTGTTGCTTTACCAGCTGGGTAGAGATCGGTTAATCATGCTCGTATTTATTCCATCGGGAAGAAGAAAAGAAGAGGGAAGCCCTGCTGCTGCAGCCCAGTTCTTGGTCAGCAGGCCCGGCCCGGTTGGCAGGCCAGCCCGGTCAGCCCTGCCCGGTCAGCAGAAGCAGGCCCGGTCAGCTCTGTCCCGGTCAACCCTGAGGCACTCCATGCACGTTGAGCTCCGGTGCGGTTTCAGACTTGGCGCCAATTGTTTCTCCGGTGCAGCAGTCTCCGTCCGCCGAGCAGCTCCGGTGTAGCACCGCCGGCCCATCAGCAGTCCGGTCAGCGGCCATGGAGCTCAGCCGATCCGCGTGCAAGGCTCCGGTGCGGCTTCGTCTTCGGCGTAGCAGCTCCGGTGCAGCAGGTCCGTCCCGGGTTCGGCGTCCCGGCCCTGCTTCATCGTCCGGTGCGGCATCCCCGGCCCTGCTTCGTCCTCCGGTGCAAGTGCCCCGGTGCGGATCGTCGACCCCGGGGCGGCACGTCTTTGGTCAGCAGCTCCGGTGCGGTACGTCGACTCCGGTTCGCGTCGTTCCCGGTGCAGCAGCTTCCAGCAGTCCGGCCCGGTGCGGTGCGGTTCGTCCCCGGACGAGAGCCACCGGACGAGTATTACCTGGACGAGTTAGCCGGATGGGGTCCCCGGGAGAGATGGGCCGGACGGGATTCCCCGGCCAGGAGAGCGGGAGAGCGCCGGACGAGAGCAGAGAGTCCCCGAGCTATATGTGATGCCGGGTGGAGCCACCGGCCGAGGAAGGTGCCGGTCGAGCGGTGGTGCCGGCCGAGAGTCCACCGGCCGAGAGATGCCGGCCGAGGAGGCAGAAGCAAGAAGCAGAAGTAAGCAGAGCCCGAAGCAGGGAAAGGGAGAAAAATGGCGGGAAAGCAGTAAGTTCGAATCTTGTCAGGGCCCGGTCAGCAGGGGAGCAGCTGGGCTGGGCCGGGTCCATCCAGCAGCAGTCCGGGTCTCAAGCAGCAGCCCTGGGCCTTCCCATCTGGTCAGCAATCCTGGTCAGTTTCAGCAGCTTGGACACCCAGAAATTTTCTCTGGGCACCCACTGCTTCAAACAGCAAATCAACCTACAGCAATCTCCAGCAAAGCTAAGTTCTTTGATCCTTACAATTATATTTACTCCACTTCTATGCGAGTACTGTGCTATATATTTGGCGAGCATGTGAATTGTTTTTCCCGCATGATAATGAATGTGCATGCTTACCTGTTACATCGGTAATATTTAGCTTTGTTGTGCATGGCATAGTCTTTCATGTGTGGCTGGCCGAGTTCTATCCTCCGGGATCTTTTCCTCCGGGAAACGGTAAGCCAGTAACAACGGCTGAGGCATTCTACCGGTTATGTACCATTCAACCGGCTCTGGGGCATTCCAACGGCTAAGCCAACACTAACGAAAGACTTTGCATGACATCCTCAAGCTACACATGCCTTCATTTTATACGTGATCATGATTTATGTGTTCCATTGATATTTGTGGGCATATCATTGGTAACCCCGGGCAGTATTCGTATCACCGAGCGGTAACGAATAACAAACCCGGTGCTTGATTCTTGTCAGTGGCTTAAATTCTAATCATTTTTTTATTCTTATTTGTTTTATAAGGTACATATCATCCAGAGGCAAAAGGCGATAACCTCGAGAAGAGTCCAATCTCACTGGGGACTGGGGGACTGGAGGTAGTAGGGGTGACTCGGTCACCGCCTATGCTTGGAGGCGCAAGATGATTAAGTCCCCAAGTAAGATTGCACCCTTACTCGGGAACTTGGGGGACTTGTTGGTGGCATATATGGTACACCGCCAAGCATGTTCGGCGACCTCGTGGACCGTGCAACCGGTGTCATGGGTCCGAGTTCCGGCATCCGGCGGGTAGACTGCAACCCCGGCTATATTCCCAATGTCAGAGATCACCGGTGCCGCACCCGGAGGGCGTGGCACCGGGCTCCCGAAGTAGCTTCGTGGGTAGTGTAATGTGTAGTAATGTGGGTTTGTGTCCCACATTGGAAACATGGTGTAGGAGGAAGCCTTCCTTCTCTATAAATAGGAGGCTTCCCCCTTAGTATTAAGGATCTTGGTTCCAAGGCATTCCACCCTTGTACCACCGATGGCTTATTAGCCGGCTATAGTGAATTCCAAGTGGACGTAGCCGTGCCCTCCGATGGCACGGTGAACCACTATAAACCCTTGTGTTATTATTCTATCTTTATTGTCCTGTATCTACTAGACCCCCGGGTTTAGGCAGAAACACTTATATTTATTGAAGATGCATATATTGCAATTTAGTGAAACATGTTTCTTGTCCTTGCAGGAATATTTCTTTGCCTATTCCATTATTGGTTTTATTCTTTCCAAAGTCCAAACACACATTACATATAATATCTCATGAAACAGTTGTTTTGCTTGTTCAAGAAGAAGATCTAATGATTAAGCTTAGGCATGCCTTCACTATCAGACTATCAGAATGTCTAGTTCTGGGAATATATATCCACTACTAATTTTGCATCCTGCAGCAATGTGGAAGATTGTGAAACATATATGGCAGATTTTCTTTGGGGTTTATTGTTTAAAGTAAAGCAAATACAAAGTACTTTATTCTGTAAAATCATGCATGCTATAGCAGCGTAGTTACTAGATGCATCTGTGAACGACAGCATGTACGTACTTTAATTAGTTTGTATCTGCATAGACTGAGGACCAAAATATACCTCTCTCCATAGCAGCGTAATCTAAATTTCTTACTCCAAAAAGAAAACTATGTGACTGGAATACAATGAAAACGAAATTTTCATGAAGATGCGGTTGATATGTAGTGAGACTTGTATTTTTCTTAGGCAACCGATCGAAGAAGAGAGAGGGTGGATGAAGACTTTAGAAAGGGTAACAGGATGAAACTAAAAATACAATATCTATGTGAGATAGTCGATCGATCCATTGCCCTTTAAATGTCAGACATCATTCACTTTCTATATCAAAGTAAAGCGACACTTTCTCCGATCCTAATGCTGCATACAAGAACATTACAACCTTTATAAAGCATATAAGTGAAAATCGATCATCAAGCTAATGTACATGATCTGTATTGCAATGCAGTTTTAGTTCTGGTTAGATATAGGGGGAACATAGTCAACATACAATGACATTATCATGATACTCGATCACCTTAGAATCCGATCCCCTTGTGCATGTGTGTGCGCGCACGAGCAAGCGTGCGCACACAGATAAGACCACCGCGGATAAGATCCCCTTGTGCATGTTTGCGTGTGTTTTCAACTTTTCATACTCTTATGTAGTAGTATAAAGTAGGGGGGTCTGCAAGTTTAGAGGGCGTCATTGGCCGATTCAGCTAAGACCACCGCGGCACTGCAAGACCTTCCTAGCTCAAATTTGTGCAGAGTCATTTTTTATGCTTTTTTTTTTTTTTTTTTTTGTGCTAGGACACAGCTCAGTTGCTATCAAAATGAAGGTGAAGCACTCACCAGCAATCCAGCATGCTTCGAGTTGGCCAGTGATTTCAACTGCACAAAGAAGAAGGGCATAACTATAAACATAAATTAGGCCTGCCAATCTGGGCTGCTATACAAGAGGCCCATGCCAACGGTCTTGGACTTTGGACAGTGTTTCCATTTTCTTTCAATTTTTCTGTCAGTTGTTCCCAAGTTATATATGGACTATGGTTCTTGTTTCTTTGGAAAGAGTACCGACATTTGTTGTTTACTTGGTTTGATGCATTCGTTTTCTTCTGCTCGAGTAGAATCCTAGGTGTTTCTGTTTTGTCAACATGTATAAACCTGAGATTCATAATATTGGCCTTTTGAGTAAGTTCAATTTTCCAAGCTGTGAACTGGTGAACTTCTTGGAGGCTTATAACTTTATAGCACGCTATATTTCTGGAAACTAGTCAAGTCAAAACACCTGCAAGCTGTGAACTTGTGAAGTTCTTGTGAAGTTCTCTGCTGATTATTTAAAGTAATTAAGTGACTCACTCAACCGAGTAGTCTGGCTAGGCAATCCCTTTCCTGGGAGAGACTAATTGTTCTTCATGTAATTTAGTATGCAACCTGACCTGTCATTGGTTTAAACAAGGATTAATGAACTAGGAGTAGGAGGGCAACTGCAATTAACTTGTTGGGGTCGTATGATCATCATCAGGCATGATATATATATAGAGCTGACTTAATACATTAAGTAAACCCTAAACGTCTAATTGATCATTGCTGAAAGCCATATATATATATTCCACGATTTCCACCAACTCAACTACATAACAAAATCAGAACAATATCTGGTAAACCAGGAACGATCGAGCACAATATCCCTAATTTCATGCTTATGATTCTGATCTCTGGGACTTGTTCCTCCCCTCATAGGTCATATATAACCACCACCAGTAGTAGTTGCTACCAATATTGTTTATAAATATAGTTCATGCTGATATCGATTACACAGCTCAGTCTTGAGGGTATGTATGACAGCAACCACGAGAGGAGAAGATGAGACTCTTTCAAATCAACTCCACAAACTAAGCAGAAACACGATATATGTCACTCTCTGTGTATGAAGACGTAAGCTCACTTGCGTAGGTGTGACTCAGATCGAAGAGCGAGACCTAGAGTTTTCTTCAACTACAACTACAGCCATTTCTGGGATTAGTTTAGTACAAGACACCAACTGTCATTCTGTTTTTATTTTTTTTATGTATAATCAAATTTAGTTGAATTTAGAGATAAATTCAAACAAATACCGGCCGGTACTAATATAAAACGTGTATGATGTATATCCTTATCTTTACCTACTCTCAGAATAAGCTATACCAATCCCACTGTAAAATATAACCAATCTAGCTCAAGTTGTTTGCGGTCATATTTAAGTATATATCATCCTAAGCTTTTCGTGGCAATACACTCCTCCATCTAAGCATCCAACACGCCCATGACTCACACCAGAAAAAACATAATGTCAAAACTCAAACATACTAACCCCTTTGACAAACAATGTCCGATGTTTTTTCTTCAATGTCCCCGTCTCTTTAGATTACTTGTTTTAATTAGTTTAATTTCGCTTAAATTTTACTTCTAAGATATCATTCTAACATATATAACGTAAAACTTAGATCAAGTGGTGGGATAACTCAAGTAATAAAAGAGCCCCATGACCTATGAAGTAGGTTATTAGGTCATGAGTTCGAGTCACGACGGGCGTAAGTGTGAAACTCTAAAATCCTCTTTTAAAAAGAAAAAAAATATATATAACGTAAAACTTTATCGGATAAGTACGGTATCTTATATTCTTAATTTAATAAAATAATAATTATGTCGATCTATTTACATATCGATTCAAATATTTCAAAATAATCAAATGAAATGAAAAGGTAAAAGATAAAAAAAATTACCTAAGCTCCTTTCGATGATGAAAACACAAAAGGATGATGTTTAACACAGTAATTGTAATAATTTAGCGCCATAAAGCGGGTTCTCCCAAGACGACCCAAGACTAGTCAAACAAACAGCTCACACAGCCTAATCGTGCTTCACAAGCTCAACCTCATAAACCTTCCCAAAGTCCACTCACTTCAAACCTTCACCCTCTTCCTCAAATTCTCTCTCTCTCCGATCCAAAACCCCCCATGTCCACTAAAACAACACAGTTAAACAGAAATTGAAGAAAACCCGGTTAGTCTTTGATGGGTGGTAATGGAAAGCACAGGTGGAAGATCTCCTTCTACCGCTCCAACTCCTCCGCCGCAAAGCAACCTCCCAAGGAGTTCATCTGCCCCATTTCCGGGTCATTAATGTCCGACCCGGTCATCGTCGCCTCGGGTCAGACATTCGAGCGCCGCTCCGTCCAAGTCTGCCGCGAATTCGGCTACGCCCCGGAGCTCCCCGACGGGACCCGACCCGATTTCTCCAACCTAATCCCCAACATGGCCATCAAGACCACCATCCTCAATTGGTGTGACCACAACCACTCCGACCGCCCCCAGCCGCCGGACTTGGCCGCCGTCGAGAAGAACGTCCGAACGCTCATGGAGGAGAGCAGAGTCGAAACGGGAATTAGGGTTTCGGAGAGGGAGCTGCTTAAGGGAGTGGCGGAGCGGCCACCGGTTATGTTCTCCCACGCCAACACCGAGCTCGGCCGTAACCGCGTCGATCATTTCTACTCCAGCTCGTCGGAAGAGTCCGTCGTCGTCGCCTCCGCCGCCGGCAGTCCCTACACTCCTCTCCCCTTGGCGACTCGGCCGTCTTGTTACTCTTCGACTTCTTCTGAAATTGTTGAATTTGAAACTCTAAATCTGAATTTGAATTCCGAAGATTCCGGGTTGATTACTAATCCGAGTCCCGAGGAGGAGGAAATGATGAAGAAGCTGAGTAGTGGCGTCATAGTCGAGCAAGAAGAGGCGGTTATTTCGCTGAGGAGGCTGACGAGGACCAAAGAGGATCTGCGGGTTTCTCTCTGCACGCCGCGGCTGCTCTCCGCCCTAAAACCCCTCATCGTCTCTCGCTACAGCACTGTCCAAGTCAACGCCGTGGCCTCGCTGGTCAACCTCTCGCTGGAGAAGCCGAACAAGGTGAAGATTGTGCGGTCGGGATTCATCCCGCCGCTCGTCGACGTCTTGAAGAGCGGGTCCAGCGAGTCGCAGGAGCACGCCGCCGGCGCGCTGTTCAGTCTAGCTTTGGAAGAAGACAACAAAATGGCCATCGGCGTCCTCGGCGCGCTGCCGCCGCTGATGCACGCGCTGATAAGGGCCGAGAGTGAGCGGACGCGCCACGACTCGGCCCTCGCTCTCTACCACTTGACTTTGGTAGAGAGCAACCGAGTTAAGCTGGTGAAGCTTAACTCGGTGCCGACGCTTCTGGCGCTGTCGAAGGCCCCGGGGTCGGCGGGGAGGGTGTTGTTGATTCTCTGTAATCTGGCGATCTGCGGCGAGGGGAGGTCGGCGATGCTGGACGCGAACGCGGTGGAGTGTTTGGTGGGAATGCTGCGGCGGAACGAGTTGGACTCGGAGTCGACGCGCGAAAACTGCGTGGCGGCGCTGTACGCGCTGAGCCACGGGTCGATGAGGTTCCGGGGGCTGGCGAGGGAGGCGAAGGCGGTGGAGGTTTTGAGTGAGATTGAGAAGAGAGGGAGCGAGAGGGCGAGGGAGAAGGCCAAAAGGCTGCTGATGATCTTGAGAGGCGGCGGCGGCGGCGGCGGAGGGAGGCCGGAGGAGGGTGTGTTGGATTGGGAGGGTGTTTTGGATTCGGGTACTGGAGTTGGGCTGGGTGGGACCCGGTACAGAGTTGGGCCGGGTAGAAGCTTGCATGCTGCCAACTCAACTACTTTTTAGTGTTGTATTTTTGGTAGGGTTGTAAATTAATTATTGTTTCAGGGATGGAAATGGAAAATTAATATAAATGAAAATGTGATATTTGGTGCTGGGTATTGGGGGTGGGGAAATGTTCTTGCTTTTGTTCTTTATCTTTTTTGTGCTTTTTGGATTAGTGTTTGTAATTAGGGATTTAGGATGTAATTAAATGGTTCCAAAAGAAACATTGATTGGATGAGGTCCTAATTAAGGGACAAAAATTTGGAATATCTTTTTTTGTTTATGCTTTGAGGGAGGATTTGTATTCTGAAAATGCATAATAATTCTTAAAACTCCTAATTAAGGTTGGTGCTCAAATGTGACAAGATTGTACGTATATTATAAGATTACATATAGTTTGATTTGAAAGACAAAAGTTAGTAGCCTTGGATTCTATGATTTCCTAATGGAATTTTCTTAATTAATTCTTGAGTACTTACCTTGAGGTCACACATACATTGTTATTCTCAACAATGAGCAACCTCGTAAATATTAGAATTCTGAAATTAAAATGCGAATGAATTCTAGCTGAGACCTCCTTTATATATTCTATCACCGGCCACCTTGTTCAACTTTACGCGTTTACACAAGAACGTACCTTTCCTGCTTATCACCATGCACTTGTACAAAAGAGTGACACAAGTTGCGACTCTCAGTTCAATTGAAAGCTTGAGAGAGGATGTTGTTGATGTCTCTATGTTGGTTTGTGTTTTGCACGTCTCTGGTTTTATATTGGCCTCTTGTTTTGTTGTGTTGGTAGATGCCCTGACTACTTTAACTTGGTTCCTACAAGCTCAGCCGTTTCTGGGTGTTTTTTTTTATTCAAGTGATTTTGAACTTTTGGTTTTGGCCTTATCAGGCACTCATGCTCATTAGATTTCTTAAAGATGAAATAAGCTCAAGTAACCCAATATGTTATTAAAGAAACTTTCGGGAATATCTCTGTTAGCTAGGGAGTTGTTAAACTATGATTGAGACCAAATGTGTTTGTCAAAGAATCATTTAGTCAAACCAGGAACGAACATCTCTGTTAGTTTTGTTTGATTCACTGTAACAAAAGACCAGCCACATAGTCAAGCTAGGTTTGTTTCGGAGCTTTGACACTAAACAAATCAAAACAAAAAGGTATATTTGCTAGGTTTGTGGAGTAGAGATTATTATTGCTAACCAGCCCAATGAAATGAGTCCGATTTAGTCCAACTTACTCACAGCTCTATCGCCTGAAAACAGATCCCCAAGGCGGAGCTACCACAACCACAATGCCGGGAAGCCGCAAAAGAAAACAGCAGGGGGAGGTTGACCAATAGACCACATTTCATATCATACTATCCGATAGAGTTTCTTCATGTTTCTCAATCTTCAGCTTCTTTTATTTTGTTTTCTACCCTTCTCTTGTTTCTTGCCTAAAGTAAAGCGTTGACGATCATGATGTTTGTTCTAAATTTTGCAAATGCTATATGGGGGATTGGCACAAGTTGAGAGACTGATGGTACCAAAGGCAGCAACAGCAAAGCAAGCTAGCCATGCATCTAGAAGGCGATATTTCTCCATTCCGTGCGGGCACGAGGGTGAGGTGCTCAGTCCAGATGGGTAGCTAAGTCCCCGCACGAAATATGAACCAGGAGGAGTAAGGCTACGTGTTTGTTACGTGCCTAACACTTGGATCAGAGTCTAGATCATATCGTCTTCTGAAGCTAATGGGATTCATAGTGTTTTGGTTAGCCTGTGAACTTGGGTAGCTCTCTCGTCCCACATCGGGAATGTGCTCGAGTTCTCCATGCTTTGATAAACCTTTGTAACTGGCCAAGTTATAACCACTGGACAAAGCGATCGGGCTGTGATTTTGAAAAAGAATTGGGCTCAGCGGGCCACTATCTGCATAGATGTGGTGTCAGTTTTTTGACTAGGCCCAAGCCCACCATATGGATGTAATGAATAGTGATAAGAATTCAACAATTAGAACGGTGAACCAATTTGGTCATTTACTCAAATGAGAAGAAATATTGGATATTAATACTTATTCTGAATGAAAAGAAAAATATTGATGACGCAATTATGCACATTTTTTAATGAATATATTTTAATACAAACGGAAATCAAATGAAAACATGAGAAAGTGTTTAGGTAGCTTGCCAAGACTAAGAAATTAGAGGATCTGATGGTACATTCATGCATATCCAACTCTTTACAATTAGATAATAGTTTTTATAAACACGAAAATACATTTCCAAAAAGTGCACGTGAGATTGTAGCCTCCGGCAATAAGAGATTGGAGGGAGCCGTTTGTATTGTCAAACTTTTTTATGTCAACCATATGTATGTAGTTTAATTAGTCTCGTTTACCTCGTCAGCTACTGATCAGGGAACATTTAATCATTTGGCGCTAGATCAAGCAAACTTCTAGTAGATGATTATATCAAAATCAAAATTTCAACTAGTCATTCAAAAGATTTACTTGTAATTGAATAACATTGCAGCGGCTATATAATACACTCATCACTCTTATCTAGTTTTCTCCAATACCTTACAAGTGAGCAAATACACCGGTTGCTTGATTGGGTGACCAATTCATGTGGGGCCCACACATTCAACAAAAAATCAATGCACCGGTTACAAATTGGTGAGGCAATTTAGTAGGTCTCACGCTCTTATAATTGCTTAGGCAATTCGGTGGGCAGATTTTGCCTGACATTTCGCCCAACTGATTTGACTGGGCCCCACAAATTTTAAAAGCAAAGGCTCTTTTCTGAAAGCTACACAACGGATTGATTTCAACGGCTATTCAATTGTAACAATTAGATTAAAATCCTACGGCTGTGATTAAATAACAACAATAAATTTCTTTTTTTATATTTACAACTGTATTTATTTTGTAAATAAAAAAATAAAAATAAAAACTCCACCAAATTCTATAAATACCCATCCTCTTCCTATAACTTCACACACAAAATTATTTGATAGTTTTACCTCCTCATCTTCCACCTCTTCAATTTATCCTCCAATTTCTACAAATAGTTTACCTTAATCAGTTCACATATATTTTCGTAGCATCTACCCCCTTCTCATCTTCTTCCTCTATCAATTTTCCCATTTCTTCCTATCTCATTCAACCATAGGAGAGTCAAACACCAATTGGCAAGATGATGAGAAAATTCAATTGTGCGAATGTTTTGGATAATATTGGACGAATTTGGCAAGAACACATGTCAAATATATATTGGACGAATATCTACGAAAATCTATAGAATCTGATATATATCTTCAAAAGATAACAATATTTATCGACATAAAAATAAATCCGTATTTAAATTTAACACGTGTCAAATATATATTGGACGAATATCTACTTGTAGATAATTTTTTGATTTTCCAAAAACAATATTTGATTATCAATTAAATATATAATTAATATATTAAGACTAACTTGATTTTTAATTAAAATACTTTATAAAACCTAATTTCATTAAAATAGTTATGATGTATATGGGGGCCTGGGTAGCCTCTCTGTGACTACTGTCAACATGGTCCTTGTGGTTTAGGGTCATGACTATATTTTCCACCGTGGTTTAAAAATGTCTAATTTAAGTCCTTGTGTTTCATAAATCACGTAATTTTAGTCTTATTTTAATCTGAATCCTAATATCAATTTAGCATCAGGTTCTAGTACTGATACATATATTGTTAAAGCCTAATTTCATTAAAATAGTTATGATGCATAGTTATATACAAATTAAAGGTTTTATAAAAGAATTGTTAACGTATTGGACTTGCATTTAGATTGGTTTTGAATTGCATGGTTTTGTTTTGTGATCAAGGTTTTGGCTGCTGATTCACTAAGCTTGGAGAGTGCAATAAGATGTGGGGGGTTAGCTAAGACCAAAGCTTCTTGTATTAAGAACATGCTGAGTTGTTTACTGGAGAAGAAGGAAAAGCTTTGCTTGGAGTACTTGCGAGATTTGTCGGTTGATGAAATTAAGGCTGAGCTCTCTCATTTCAAAGGAGTAGGTCCAAAAACGGTAAATCTTTATTAGTAATGTTGAGCTGCTTTGCTTGAGATGTTATACAATGTTACTGTGCCTTATTATTATTATTTTTTCTGTGTTTTCTTTGAGATGATTAAAATTTGGGAATTGGATGATAGGTGGCTTGTGTTTTAATGTTTCAACTTCAGCAAGATGATTTTCCTGTGGACACCCATGTGAGTGGTTAAGTATGAACTGTATGATGGTTCAAGTGGTTTATGAGTAGTCGCCGTGCACTTATTTGGACTCATTGGAGTGGTTATGTTTTAATGTTTTGATGGTTCAAGGTGGCTTGTGTTTTAATGTTTCAACTTCAGCAAGATGATTTTCCTGTGGACACCCGTAGTTATAGTATGAACTGTACACCCATGTGAGTAGTTATAGTATGAACTGTATGATGATTTTCCTGTGGACACCCGTAGTTATAGTATGAACTGTAGTAGTTATAGTATGAACTGTATGATGGTTCAAGTGGTTTATGATTGGAGTGGTTATGCAGGTGTTGTCGCGTGAGAGGCTAGTGAAATTGCAAAGAGATTCTCTTATACACATGTCGTCGCGTGAGAAGCTAGTGAAATTGCAAAGAGATGCTCTTATCTTCATCAATCATTTTAGATCCGTCCATAAATATGAGGTAATTCTCTCTATCACACCTCGCTCATTAACAAACATTTCTCTCTCGTATCAAATTCAATTTCTTTTAGCTTCATTTGAAAAATATTGCTCATTGCTACACGAATAGGTTTGAAAAGTGTGCTCTCTCATTCCATTACTAGTGGTCTAGAGCAGCTCAAGTCTCTCAATATACCGTAAGAGTTCGATTCTTAATTATTTTTTTTTAGTTTTTTTTTTATTTCTTTCAAGGATGGCTGCGACGATGGAGGCATATATGGCAGATTGCAAAAAAGATCCGGACTTGCAATCTTATGATGACAAGTGCAGAGCCCGTTTTGATGCAGTTTTGAAGGCCATGCATGGGGATGGCCGTAAGGGCATTCAAGTTGATAGTTTGAAAGAAGTCATATCATATGTTAAAGATATGAACAAGCACATTGCAGACGCCGTCATAGAAGCCAAAAATGATATGATCGAGTGGCTTGCAGGCGAGGAGGAATTTTGCAAAATCGTGGAGCAATACTTCAGCACGTCCTCCGAGATGCTGGGCTTCTGTTGTGAATTGGATAGGTTTGTAGTTTCTGCTCGAAAGAGCCATGCATATATCACACACGTGATCCAAAAGTTGCAAAAAGAAACTATTGATGATGACGGCAGTACTACTGATAAAGCCGATCAAGATAAAAAATCAAGGAATCGCTATAGGGAGATTGTGGAGGAGTTGAAGAATCTCCAAGGTTCCGCTTTTGTTAAGTCGAGTAACCAGACTGTTGAAAGCTTGTACAAAAGCATCAAGTGCCTTGAGAAGAAGTTCAAAGACGTGTATGAGGCTTCGAAAGAATTCAACATCAAGCTTAACGAGGAGATAGAAGCTGTTAATCATAAGAGGCGGGTCATAAGTATGATCTTCGTCGGCGCTGCGATTTGTGTAGTTGCTTTGTCCGCATTTGCAGTGGCGGCTGTAATTGTTGGTGCATCCTTTGCAGCGTGGGCGGGTACCACTGCACTAGCTGTTTCTGGTGGGGTGGGTCTAACTGTTTTGGTTCCCGCACTGGCAGTTGGTGCAGCAATAGCGGGCAAGGAAGAATATGACAAAAAAACTATGCAAAAGCAGGAGGTCGTTGAATTACTGAGAGCCGGAGCCACCGTTGCCATTAAGGAGTTGGGCGACATTAAGTCTCGGATTGATAGCCTCGTAGTTACTATTGAATCAATGGTGGAATCTGGAGAGTTTGGAATGGATGAAAAGGAAAAATATGGTGTGGGATTCGCATGGCAGGCGATTAATAATGAATTGGGAGACTTTCTAGAGAAAATAGAGGCCTTGGAGGAAGAGTCAAAGAACTGCGAATCGGAAATACGGAAAGCAAGAGATGACGTTTTGGAGGGTATTATAAATAAAGCCAAGGAGTTTAAGAAAGGAAACTAAGCATAGGATCTTATAAAAATAAAACAATTAAAAAAAAAAAGTGTTCATGTTGCGAGTGTACGTACTCTGTTTTTTTGTTAAAAAAAAAAAAAAAAGTGTGAACGTTTTTCTGTTTTTGTCTTTATTTGATACGAAGGTGTGGATTCGTTTTCTAATTATGGGTCGTGTGAAGCATATGTATGTACACTTTGTAAGTGGTTTTATAATGGATAAGTTTGGGTACTCTTTCCTTCGTTTGGGTTTCCCCCAAGCAAGGTTTTGATGAGGCCATTATTTATGTATATTCATTTTACAATAAATTAGTCACTTCAAATAATTTATAAAATTACTAACAAGTGTGACAAAATATTACTTTACAAATAAGTCTAAAGAATATGCAAGACAAATTGTTATGTTGTTGTCGGCAATAACACATTTACAATTGTATTTGTTGAGTGTAAAAATCAATTAACTTTACGTACTAATTTTATAATTTTAATTGGACTCATGTAGTAATTGAATTTTATAACTTTAAGAACTTAGTTACAATCTTAATAACTAATAATATTATTTTAACAACTTATTTTATAACTTTATATTAAAGTCCATTTATGCTATCATTATTATGCATCAACACATTGTAAAATTTTCCCCGCTACTCTACCTCTATTGTAAAAGCAATGTAGCCATATTATTACCCTTTTACTTTTCTCATGGTTGTCGATTTGCCCCTCAAATTTTAATTTTAATTACTAATACCCTTCAAACAAAGAAAAGATATATAGTTGAGCATAATAGATTACAAAGTTACAAAAGAGAAATTCTTAAGCTAAACACAACCCAAGCGAGCTCAAATGCCTGAAGGCAACTTCTGGATTCACTTTTCTTAATTAAACAGAAAAAATTAATCGCACTTGCAAGTTTCTTGACATGGTCTCATCATCTCCTTACGTCTCCCTCCTAGTTCATATTTCGTGCGGAGACTTAGGTACCCATCTCGATTGAGCACCTCACCCTCGTGCCCGCACAGAAGAAATATTTCCTTCTAGATGCATGGCTAGCTTGCTTTGCCGTCGCTGCCTTTGGTAACCATTAGGGGTGGATTCGGTTCCATTCGGTTCGGGTTTTGACCAAAACCGAGAACCAAACCGAACTAAAAATTCGGTTCGGTTCGGTTCGGTTTTTTATTTTTGGAGGGAGTGAACCGAAAACCGAACGGTTCGGTTCGGTTCGGTTTTTTTTTTCGGGTTTTTTTTTTTTGCAAAAAATATAATATTAAATATTTGTATTTTAAAAAAAAACTTTGTAAAAAATTCAAAATTCGCTAATTCGACAATTCAAGTAGTTGAGTTTTTTTTTGTTCCTGATAGTTCCTTATTTTTATAAGCATACGCATACAATCTGTTGGTAATATTTATGACAACAAATCATCAATCTACAAAAATTGTAACCACCAAAGTCTTAACTCTTAAAAATTCAAACTATGACATGATAATTTAATATTTTTAAAATAAAAAAATATGACCTTGGATTTTTTAGACAACACAACACTCTTAATATTTTACCTAGAGTCCTACACGGACATTTTGAATATTTTGACATGCACACAACCTCACACAAAAACAAAATAAAATATAAAATATTAATAAAAAAGTAAAATATATAATCATAAAACCTAAAATCACATTAATCAAATCAAATATTTAATAATAAAATATAAAACGACATCTTTTTAATGAGAATTCGGTTTTTTAGTTCGGTTCGGTTTTTCACAAGGTAAAACCAAAAACCAAACCGAATTGATTCGGTTCGGTTCGGTTTTTTCCTTTCGGTTCTGTTTTTTTCGGTTTCGGTTCGGATTTCGGCTCGGTTTTTTTCGGTTTTCGGTTTCGAATGTCCACCCCTAATAACCATCAGTCTCTCAACATATGCCAATTCCCCATACGGCATCTGCAAAATTTAGTAGAAACCAAAATAAAAGAAGCTGAAGATTGAGAAACACGGTGCTCGAGTTCTACATGCTTTTATAAACCTTTGTAACTTTAAGTATATAACCACTGGACAAAGTGACCGGGCTGTGATTTTTGAAAAAAAATTGTCTGCAGAGATGCAGCCCTGAAAACAGGTAAACTCTGCTGAGTTGGAGTCCCCAATCGCTTAATGTGACCAGTCGTACGAGCTGTCCGACCTAGAGAGGGATAGGATAGCCCGGATATTTGCCTGCTGATCCGATCCGGAGCGGAGTTCTTATAACTTCATCTGGTGGAATGTCCTGGAGATGTGCCAGTTGGTGAGGGATCCCGGTGGGTATTGGGGAATGATTTTATTGTGCTTGTGACAACTTGCTAGGTTGATAATGCCTTTGTAACAGCCCAGTCCATACATTTGAGATATTGTCCGCTTTGGGCACTCTCCTCTCTGGCCCTCACGGTTTTGTCTCTAGTATCTCACGAGCAACTTCCTAGTAGGTCACCCATCCTGGGATTGCTCTAAACTCAGCAAGCTTAACTTCAGAGTTCTCATCCCCTCCGAAACCATTGAGCGCTCAAAACACGTCTCTATATATTGAGCTAACTCTGCACATATAAGCATAACATACACTCTTCCCCGGGCGATGTGGGATGCGTGACCTACCTACATACTACCTTCCTTAGCCATGTCAGGTCAGAGTCACCACAACCTTCCTAATTCCTTGCCTGGTTTTTGTAGGTGTACCTGCCCAGATGGTCGCTCACCAAACTCTTACCATGAATGACTAAGACCTTGGTGCGCGTCTGAACGAGAAGGGAAAAGCCGCAACGCTGACAACTGTGAACCGAGAAACCGGTGAGTTGACCGTGCACCAGGAACCCATTGGAATGGAGGTTTTAGACGAGGTACGTTGTAAAAAGCGTGAAAACCCCTGCTGCGAGAGCTTCGGCAGCTTCCGGATTGGCCAAGACTGTCGGCGGAGCGCCCAGGATTCCCGGTGGAGCGAGCAAGATTCCCTGGAGACTGGGGCCTGTGCCGATCGTTACCAGGTCTTCTTCTCTTGTTGCCGAACCTTCTTCAATCCAGGCTGACCTAGGTGAGAAGAGAAGGAGGATCAGGGAGGCGGTGTCGGTCTCCGCTCTTGTTATCTTTTCCGGCCGGTCGGCTGGTGAGAGCCTGGCCAAACGACTTAAGCTGGCCAGCGATTCCTCAGCCTCCGCCAAGGGAAAAGCCTCTGCGGCACCTAGCATTCCCAATCTTGGCGCAGGCGTGCCAGTGGTGGAGAAGACTCCTATCAGAGAGATGATTACTGAGTATGGGTGTGCGGACGAACGGTTAGTCCAGAGCCTACTCAAGGACATGAAAGGCGTGGAGCTGGACAAGATCCGAGCTCTGGAAGCCCGATCGGGGGAGAACCGGCAAAAGGTCCGGGAGTTGGCTATCCGGGTGAGAGCAGTTTGACATTTTTTTTTTTTAATTTATGACTGTTTGTGGTTTTGTCTTCTTACTGGTGCCTGCCTACTTGTAGATGCTATATAACTTGTATCTGATAGATGCAAGTGAAGAGCTTCCCGAGCTGAAGAAGCAGGTGGCGGTTCTGACGAGCGCCCGAGATCTTCTGGAGATGGAGAAGTCCAAGCTCCAGCGGGAGAAGTCCCGGCGGGAAGAAACGGCTGGGAAGCAGGTGGCCAAGCTAGAGAACCAAGTCAGGGCCCTTGAAGAGGAGAAAAAGAGCCTGGAAGGCGAGAGAGCCGAGCTGGAGGCCAAGGTGGAGGAGCTCCAACAACAATTAGTGGTGGCCTATACTTCTCTGCCCACGGGGTGGTTGATGAGGATGACCCGGAGCTCTACCATCGGTGTGTCAAGAAGTATCACCAAAGTGATGAGCTTCTTGCACTCCTGGAACAAGCTAGGGAGGCAGGGATCACAGATGCCTTCGATGAGTGGAAGGAGAAGGGTTATCTGGATGCCTCGAAGATGCCGCTGCCGCAGGCTGACGCTAGGGAGGAAGAAGGCTCCCAGCAGGCTAAACCGTCCGGGTAAGAAGCCGCAGTGGTGGTGGATGAAGCTGCGGAGGAGGTTACTGCAAAAGGAGGAGAGCGAGCCACAGATCCCTAGTTTAGAGTCCATACTTGTAAAAATTCTTTGTTTTTTCATTTCTTTTATTCATTCGCCGGGCGCCTGCCGTTGAACGGGTCCGCGGTCGCACTATTTTACCATTAATGAAGTGATTCATCGCAATGATGAGATTCCGAATGACTGGCTCTCACAAATCTCAAATGAATTGTTCAATCTAATGTTAAAATCTCAAAATTCTTGTGAATTGGAACATGAATTGAATGAAGAAATCAAAAATATAATTAAAAAAATAGGTGATTTAAGAAACACATAGATCAACTCTGAACATTTTAAAACCACGAAGGTAAATATAGTCATCACCCCAAACCACAAGGACCATATATAACATTTTTCTTTTAGTTTTCTCCAATACCTTACAAGTGAGTAAATATTAACTATAGCAATTATCAAGCAAGGTTTATTTCTTTTCATATCAACTCTATATCAAAGTAAGAGGTAATTATCAAAGGTAAAATCACACTGTAATGACTATATATGAAAAACACAAATTCTATTTTAGAACAACACAAGGACTAAATGACAATTATAAGTGCCCTAAACTCCAATTCACATAAGATTAGTGAGTGATAATCATTGCGTAACGGACCAGCCCAATGAAATAACTCCTACTCGACCCAACTTAGAACCCACCGGCGCCTGAAAAAAGATCCCCAGGGCGGAGCAACCACAACAACAATGCCGAAAAGCCGCAAAAGAAAGCAGCAGGTGGAGATTACCCAGAACCCGAAACCTCCAACCAAAACACCCAAAACGGCCAAAGAACCCGCAAAGGATCCATACCCGAATCACACGCGACCCACCCGAGAAGAATGTGTCTCCGTCCGAGACGACCTCTTGGCCCTCCACGGCTTCCCCCAAGAGTTTGCAAAGTACCGAGAACAGCGGCTGAGTTGTCAAGCATCCAACGGCCCCGATATTGCCATCGGTTCAGAACAGCCGTCGGATGAAAAAGAGTGTCTGTTGTCTCAGAACACAACGGAAGCAAATTCAATCAAGGCTTTTGCTTCTCTCAAGTCAGCTTTTCCAAATTGGGAAGAGGTGAACTTCTGAGCTTTAGTGGGTTTTGATGCATTTGGAATGTTAACGTATTGGACTTGCATTTAGATTGGTTTTGAATTGCATGGTTTTGTTTTGTGATCAAGGTTTTGGCTGCTGATTCACTAAGCTTGGAGAGTGCAATAAGATGTGGGGGGTTAGCTAAGACCAAAGCTTCTTGTATTAAGAACATGCTGAGTTGTTTACTGGTGAAGAAGGAAAAGCTTTGCTTGGAGTACTTGCGAGATTTGTCGGTTGATGAAATTAAGGCCGAGCTCTCTCATTTCAAAGGAGTAGGTCCAAAAACGGTAAATCTTTATTAGTAATGTTGAGCTGCTTTGCTTGAGATGTTATACAATGTTACTGTGCCTTATTATTATTATTTTTTCTGTGTTTTCTTTGAGATAATTAAAATTTGGGAATTGGATGATAGGTGGCTTGTGTTTTAATGTTTCAACTTCAGCAAGATGATTTTCCTGTGGACACCCATGTGAGTAGTTATAGTATGAACTGTATGATGGTTCAAGTGGTTTATGAGTAGTCGCCGTGCACTTATTTGGACTCATTGGAGTGGTTATGCAGGTGTTTGAGATTGCAAAGTCTATGGCTTGGGTTCCTGTTGGAGCAGACAGGAACAAGACATACCTTCATCTTAACCAATGGATACCGGACGAGCTTAAATTTGATCTGAACTGCCTTCTGTATACACATGGTAAGCTCTGCCGCAAATGCATCAAGAAAGGAGGTAGCACTGGCAAGCAACAAGAAAAGGAATCCGAGGATAGTAATTCCTGTCCTTTATTACGTTACTGTAAGTAGGTTGTCTCCCTTAAGGTGGAAAGAGATGAGCATGTTCGTTTAAAGCAAGTAGAGATTATGGTTGATATGTAAAAGGTGATGTTAGGGTTCCAACTTCATGTATGCAATCTGCAATGAAAATGTTTAATCAGCAGAAGTACATATTAGACCAGTCATTGGCCATGATGCTTTCTACAAGTGAATGGGTAGAAACAGTTCTGTTATCTCAGTAAATTATGGAGGCTAATCAACTTTTACATATGTTTATATTTGGTTGCAGCATATAGTATTGAATTGCTTTGCATTGTATCCAAAAGTACTGCTGAGATACATTTATACAATTACAATCATGAATATATCATCATTTCAAGCATGTGAAACCATGAAAATCTTATTTTTCTTGTGCTTCCTTTTCTAAGCGCTAATGGAGTTAAACGCATCACAGCTGCGCCTCACCTCTCCTTTACGCCCGGTCTTGATTTCATGAATACTAACCTTCTCCATGGCATGAGCAAAAGCTTTGAAGAATGCTGCCTGGTTTGTAGAGTAGAGCTCAACCCAAGGCCTTGTTCTTGGGTCCTTAACCAGAGCATTGTCTGAAAGCAGGAGCCCCAGCCCCCTCTTAAGATTCTGATAGTAGACGTTATCAAACTTGCCTGGTGTGATTACATCGTTGAAGGCAGACATGGTTGTGTCTGTTGTGTAATTGGCACAAGTCCTCTTCAATCCTTCGGCCAACTTTGGGTGGAGCTCTGGATCCGTTGGTGTGGTTTTGCTGTAATGGAATAGTCGGTCTGTGAATTCCTTGCAGTGAGAGAACCCGATTGTGTGGGCACCGGTCAAAGCTACCATTTCTTCCACTGTAAACCCTTTAACAGCAAAGAGGTTGATGATGGAATCCATAGTTTGGTTAGCTCTGGCTAGATTCCCCTCCACCCTTGTAGCTTTGGAAACAAATCCATCTTTGCGTCCCAATCGCACTTTGTAGTACGGACCACCGGCCATCGTCACAAGGTCTCGTGTTGCTTCTGCGAGAATGTCAGCACATGACACAATGCCGGGGCAGGTGAGCTCAAGGGTTGTCTTGGCGCGAGTCACAAGGTCAAAGGCATCTCCTGAGAGGGAGTGGTTTATCTCAGCATCGCGCTCTGCCACATTGAAATGGTTTGAGGCGATGAGTATTGATGCATCACATCCCTCCACCATGCAGTCATGGAAGAAGACGCGGAGAGTGCCTGCTGCTGTGGTAGGTTGCGCAGATTGCTTCAGTGTTACCGTCTCCCGGACGATTCTCTGAAGGTCAGGGCATGTATTCTTGTAGTAATCCACAGTGAGCTTAGATTCGGTGATGGAGATGGAGAGCAAAAGAAGGATAAGTATAGGAAGAGCCATTGTTTATAACGAGGAAAGCTGAGCAGGCTTGTTGAGACACTAAGACCTGCTTTGCTTTTTCCTCTTGAGTTTGAGATGTCCTGCTTAAATGGAGCAGGGCTAGAGCTCCTCCTTATGTGTATGGATTTGAACAATTTGAACGGTGCTGATGTTTTGGATGGAAGATTGGGAGAAGTTTTGGGGAAGCTCTACGTTTGTTAATAAGTTAATAACAGCTACAATAGATAGTGGAAGGTTGAAAGAAACAGAGTTGGTTGATGGCGTTGGCTACGTTTTCAACTCTTCATTCTCAACAGATATGGTGTTCCCCTTGAACATAAGAAAATATACCAGTATTAGCAAAACAGACCATCTGTTAGCCTGTGTTCCTTTTTGCCTTGGTTCTATAATTTCATTAATTTGAGACGCATATTTTTTCACTTTGAAAGTTTGAATAACGCCCATCTGGAATGTTTTACAGCTCGTGTGACTGAGATCTAGAAGGAAATTAGAAGCAGATCACATCAAACATTTTGACTTCAGTATTCATCTATATGAATTTGCTTTTAGATATCGTGTGTCAACTCTAATCGGTTAACCATATATCCCTTCATAGATCAAATGCTTCATCAATCATGCATAGACAAGGGTGTGTTTTTGTTCATGGGGAACAAGAAGTATAGGTATTAGCAGCCTCAATATCGATATTGAGGCTGCTAATGCCTATTTTTCGATAAAAACCCTAATAAGCAAATATAATCACAAAAATGTGGATGCACGTATGAATCTGATGGAGAAGGAAAACCAATATTAGTCTCATCTCGCATCGTTCACAAACTTAAACCAATATAATTATACCCATACATCTCATTCATAATCATGATCAATCTCATCATCACACATCCCACCACCTCATAAGTTTTCTTTCTCATCGATTATAAACAATAATCAAATTAAAAAGAATTTCAGAAAAAAATAATAATAATGTTCGTTTCTCTCTTCAAATCCCCGATATGTCGACAGTCTAAGAGGTAATGCGATCGTTAAACGTATCGCACCGGCGTCTCACCTCTCCGTCCTTCCCTGTCTTGACTCCAAAGAAGCTGAGCTTCTCCATGACCTTAGCGAAGTCCTCGAAGAAAGCTTGCTGGTTGGTAGCGTACAACTCCACCAGGGGCTTGGTCCTCGGGTCCTTCATCAAAGCCGTGTCGGAGGCCAATAGCCCTAGCCTTCTCTTCAGGTTCTGGTAGTACATGTTGTCGAACTTGCCTGGTGAGATCACGTCGTTGAATGCTGCCATGGATGTGTCCTTAGTGTAGTTGGCGCAGGTAATCTTCAAACCCTCGGCCAACTTTGGGTGCATGTCGGGATCGGTTGGGGTGGTTGCGTTGTAGTGGAATAATCTGTCGGCAAATTCCTTGCAGTGAGAGAATCCGATGGTGTGGGCGCCGAGTAGCGCCACCATCTCCTGGACGGTGAAGCCTTTGGATTCGAAGTACTTGATCATTTCGTCCATGGTTTGGTTAGTCCTTGGGAGGTTGGGGTACACGTTCGCGGCCTTGGATACGTGTCCGTCTAAACGTCCCAGCTTGACCTTGTAGAAAGGCCCGCCGACCATGGTCACGAGATCACGTGTGCTCTCGGCCAAGATGTCGGAGCATGAGACCACGCCCGGGCAGGTGAGCTCGAGCTGGGTCTTGGCCTTGATGACCACGTCAAATGCATCGCCAGAGAGGGACAGGTTATCTTCTGCGTCTCTCTCGGCTTTGTTGACGTGGTTGGAGTTGATGAAAATGGAGGCGTCGCAACCCTCGACCATGCAGTCATGGAAGAAGAGGCGGAGGGTGCCAGCAGCGGTGACTGGCTTCTCCGTCTGCTTCACGTGCACGGTGTCCCGGACTATTTTCTGGAAGTCGGGGCATGTTTTCGCGTAGTAATCTTCAGTGAGCACACGAGGCGGCGCCTTTGCGGAGGATAGTGTCAGGGGAAAGACAATGTAGAGGATGAGGAGGGCAGGGAGAGCTGCTGCCATTACCATGACAATAATGCGAGGAAGATCAGGTTTTGATTAGACCTAATTCTTCCTCGGTTTCGATTGTTGTTCTTTTTATCTTCCTCAAAAGTGGAGCTAGATTGTAGCTCCTTAGGCAGTGGACAGGAAAAGCTATCTCCAAGTATGTATATGGATCATGTTGGCGAGCATGGGGGTTCCTAGTTGTGGATGGGAGGGTTTGTAGGGGAGGGTTTGATGTGTTGTTGATAAACCAACCGTACACGAAGTGTTGTCCTTTTTAGAGTGATGGCTATTTTTTGCATGGTTTTATTTTGGTGTGCTATTTTTTGCATGAATTCATATGGCGCGCTTTGGCTATTAATTTGTAGCGACAACATCGTTGGATCAGAGAGGAGGAGATGGAGCTAATGATCTCACATGCCCGGTTGACATTCATTTGATGAATGGTGCTCACATCTGCATACATTTCCATGAAGAAAAGGGATGGCACTTGGTCACTTGGACTCTATAGTAGGGCGTTTTAACATATGAGGGGCATTCATATATTTCTTCTTTATTAAAATATCAACGATGGTAGCATGAAAGCTAATTTATGTTTCGTAAACTAGTTCGCACTAATGGGTTATATTAAAATAGAGTAGTGATAGGGGGCCTTAATAAGGCCTAAGAATTTTGGCCTTAATCCTATGTGGCGTGCCACATCATCAAGACACATCATCAATATCAAAAATCTTGTTATGTCATATTAGGGTTAAAATACAGTCTTGTCCTTTCAAATCCAATGACTCTAAATTATTTTGTCATTTTTTTAAAATAAAAATAATTTTAAGAAAAGAAAAATATTTTTGAAGCCATTTTTTTTTATTACACTCGTTTTTAAATTTAAACACCAAATATAATTTTTTTAAATTATAATTATTCAAAAATATAAATTTAAGTGAATATACATACATATATATACACACACGTACATATACATACACACACATATACTATTTAAAAAAATAGTACTATTTCAAAAATAAAAATAAAAATTCAACACACTATATCAATGTCCAAATAAACTTCATATATATATATATATATAAAAAATTCATCTAAAAAATTTGATACAAATTTATTTTATCTACTTTTATTTTTCTAAAATTTGATGGATATGTATATATATATATATAATTCTAAATCTAAATTTTGATTAAGAGTCAAAAAAGATTTAACATTGAAGTTGATTCACAAAAACAGAATGTTTTAATGTCAAATATCGTAATTGTGTCAAGAAATAAATTTCATGTAGTCAACCCAAAAAAGGTAACAAAATCATCTAAAATAAAACATAATTTGGTTGTAATTGTTGCCCAATTTACAATGACTATTAATTAGGTAGTTATGAGTAAATTATATTTCGTAATTATTACTTTTTCTAGTCATCGTAATTACTGCTTTGTATTAAGACAATAATACATTACATTTGGTGGTGTAATTGAAAGGACATTGAATTTGAAAGGATAAGATTGTATTTTAACCAAAACATAACATAACTGTTCAAGGAAGGTTAATTCCGTAACTTCCGAGGTGTGTCTTGCCCTAATAAGACTAGAAGTCTAGATACTCTATTAGATAGGGAATCCCTGTTCGCCAGGGATACTTGATGTAATGCCTATATAAAGGCCTCCTTATCAATGAATAAACACAGAGAGATTTATCAATCTATTTCTCCTACAACACGTTATCAGCACGATGCTCTAGCCTCCCGTCTAATAAGCCCTAGAAACCCTAATTCCGATTTTTTTTCGAAACCCTAACCTACCGTCGGCCGCCGATTCTTCCCTTCGGCACCGTCGGCCTCTTCTCAGCAGCATCTGCGCTGTTCGCCTGCCGCACTGTACCCTCGAGTACTGCTCCTCCTCTGCCTCTAGGCAGACAACCCGCTCGCCAGCAGCTCTCCCTGGCGTGCTACTTTTTGCACGCATCCGCCAGACGATCAAAATTGCTCGCAAGCCAAACAAGCGATCCGCGAACCCTTATTCGTGGTTAAGAAGAAATCAAGAAAAGTCGAAGAAAACAAGCTTCACCAAGAGCCAAGTTTCGTTTGATCAAGCTTCTCTTGAAGAGGTAAATATTTTTATAAACGTTCCCGCTTATGAAAATTTCAATAGTTGGGTTTTGTTTTCTCTTCCGGGACCTTTCCGTGTCCCTGCTTCTTCATCCCGATTCTATCGCTTCTCGGGACGGCATACGGGGATTTAGTCACCCCGGTGCCAACGTTTATTGGGGTAACTGTGATGTTACCGGCCACCGTTATGCTTGTGACTGTGATGTCACTGTGAACCATAACGTATTATTCTTTTTTGGAAAGAAAACAAAGGGAAGATATCGATTGTGACTTGAAGTCACGTTAAGCATCGATTTATGTGACCATGATATATCTTGGCACTGTTCTAAAAGAACAATCAAACTTGATTAGTATTCAAACATACTAACGTCTCCCTGTTTGTGTTCTGTAGATGGCTGACACTCAGCGTCCAGAATTTGACATCTTGGATGTCCAAGGCAAGGAATACAAGAGGTGGGTCTCAGATGTTGAGAACACTTTCATTGGTAAAAGATTTACTGCCACCATCAACCCTCCTGAGGATGAAAGCTTACACGCTTCTCCTGAACAGAAAGCACAAGCCCTGATGTTTCTCAGGCGCCATATCCATCCGACGCTCAAGAAGCAATACCTGAGGAAAACTGATCCCAAAGAGCTATGGGATATCCTCAAGGACCGCTTCGACAATGTGCATGACGCACAACTCCCAGACCTCATGTCTGATTGGGAGCAAATCCGCTTACTGGATTTTGATTCCGTCCAGGAATATCATCAGACTATGCTAAACTTGCAATCTGATTTGAGCTTTTGTGGGGTCGAAAAGACCGATGATGATATGATGGAGAAGACTTTCACAACGTTCCCAGAATCTGCGTCCATGTTGTCGCATCAGTACCGCGATCTCCGCGAGAAAGGCACTATCAAAACCTTCAGCGATTTGATGAATGTGCTTCAAAGAAAGGAGAGGTACCATGAGTTGATTCTTACCACCAATAAGAGGCCTCGAGGACCGAAATTCATTGCGGAATCTCATCAAGCCCGTGGTAAAGCTTTTAAGCAGAAGCATCAACCTCATGAACGTCAAGCACCGCCACCACGTACGCCAAGAGCAATACGTGGCGGACGAGGAGGGAGAAGAGGCGTCGGCCGTGGCCGACCGCTTTCTTGGACAAGGGATGATGGCAGAGCCGCCGCTCCCAGAGGGAGGAACAGTTTTGGTTCCGGTCCCAGGCGTGGTGGCCATCCGCCGAACAATGCTTCGGCTCCTTGCTTCAAATGTGGTTCTACGAATCATCTCCAACGCGATTGCATAGCAAGCAGAGATATTCAAGCCGCTTACAAGAAACACAAACAATACATAGAACAAGAAGCACACTATGTAGGAGACTTTGAGGAAGAAGTATACGATGAGGAAGATACGAACTTTGCCATCGATGACTTCCAACCTACCAAGAAACGTAGGACTCAGGAGTATGATACTCCAGACTATGAATAAGTATTTGACTTAGGTCATGAGATACGTGTTCAAGTTTGATTTTGATTGTTATTTTGACAGAATAGTCAATAAATCACGACTTTGTTCGATAAGTCGTTCTATTTAGAACAACCTTGATGTATTCTTGAGTTGTCATCAATAAAATCTATCTTATTCTACGAATGATTTAAGATTTTTACATCCCTGAAAGCAAAATTGGTTCAATGCGTCCAATTCTCAATGGCATAATTATTTTGAGTTCACCAAAATTCTGGTGATGTTAACTCATATCCGAAAAATCACAAAAGACAAAAGGAGAGATCCGCGATACGCGATACGCCATCCGCGATACGCGATACGACATCCGCGATCCGCGATACGCCATCCGCGATACGCGATACGCCATCCGCGAGCCGCGATGCACGATCCGCGATCCGAGATCCGCGATCCGTGATCCGCGATCCGCTATCCGCCAACTTGGCCGCGATCCGCCAGGCCTCGCTCGCCATGTCTATTCGCCAACTGATCTGAGATCCGCGATTCGCCAACTTGGCTGCGATCCGCTATGCCTCGCTCGCCAAAGCCTAAGCGCTTGGCCGAGACTCGCTAGGCCTCACTCGCCATGGCCAATCGCCAGCTTGGCTCAGCACCGAATCCGGTTTTTGAAACCAACAATCGATAGCCTATCGAACAAATGCAATTTTTGCATCAATGGCTCGGCAACAAAGTGTCTTCGGACTCGTCATGCTTCGGATTTAGCTCAACCGTCGCATCGCATTGCCTCCATGCCTGACCGACTCTCACCACTCGCCTTGCTTCGGCTCGGCCTCTGGGTCGCTTTGGCCTTACCACAGCTTCGGCTTTGGCTTGGCTCCGGCCTTTGCCTTGGCCTCGGTCTTGGCTCGGCCACGCCACCTACGACGGTGTCCGGTCTCAATCTCTGAACTAGGCTATGATTATCAATGGTGATACTCGGTGATTAAAATGCGGCTTATATCTTTCTCTCAAATTTTGTCGTTGCCATGGCTATGTTATTGGCCTTAATGCACTTCATTTTGTGATGATATATTGTTTCAGTACACTTACTTTAAAGTGTTCGCCAAAGTCTAAAGTAGACTATTGATTCAAGTTACATTGTTTTTGTAGATGTATCAAGGCGAGATTGAGTGTTTGTTGGATTGTGCAACAACTCACACGATTCTGAGAAATCGGCAATTGTTTTCGGATTTTACGCCAAGAGAATCGTCGTTATCTACGATGACAGGAACTGGACCCGTAATTAAGGGTCGTGGCACTGCTCAATTCTTACTGCCAAATGGCACTGAGATTCGGGTAGAGGACGCCCTATATGCGCCTAAGGCGCCAAGAACCTTGCTAGCTTTCAAGGATGTGCGTGACAATGACTATCACCTCAGCACTTATGTTGAAGATGGAACTGAATATCTGTTGATCACCTCCACTCAATCTATGCGCACTCGCATTGTGGAGAAGTGTAAGCGAGTTCGCAATGGCATGTATTTCACAACCATTCGAGCCAACGAATCTCATGTTGTTATATTATGTGATTCTGATGCTTATAAGCTTTGGCATGATAGACTCGGTCATCCGGGTCGTGATCTGATGATCCGTATTTTGAAATGCTCCCACGGTCATCCATTTTTCCGATCACAAAAGCACAGAGGGCGCCTCGGCCTCGGTTCGGCCGTGCCGTCGATAGCCGCCTCTCGGTTCCAAGGAGAGGTTCGGCCCCCTCCTGCTTCTCATGCTTCTGTAGCGATGTCTAATGCTCATCGTTCGTTTTGCAAAGCTTGTTCACTAGCAAAACTTCAAGCAAGACCATCTTTTGCTATTGATAATAAACAGAATATTCCGTTTCTACAACGAATACAAGGTGATATTTGTGGACCTATAACACCAGAATGCGGACCATTTAGATATTTCATGGTTCTGGTTGATGCATCAACGCGTTGGTCACACGTAGCGTTGTTGTCCACGAGGAATGCTGCATTCGCTAAACTCCTAGCTCAGATTATTAAGCTTCGGGCTCACCACCCGGACAATCCGATTAAGTCCATCAGACTGGATAATGCTGGAGAGTTTACCTCAAAGTGTTTTGATGACTATTGCATGTCAGTTGGGATTGAAGTTGAACATCCCGTACCCCACGTTCATTCTCAGAACGGTCTTGCAGAAGCCGCTATCAAGAGACTACAGCTTGTAGCTAGGTCTCTTGTCATGGCCACAAACTTGCCAGTTTCGGCATGGGGATATGCAATATTACATGCAGCTATGCTTATTCGTCTACGACCCACAGATAGCCAACCATTTAGTGCGTACCAGTTGGTAACTGGTTACGAGCCTGATATTTCGCATCTGCGTACTTTTGGTTGTGCCGTATATGTGCCTATCACGCCTCCACTGCGTACCAAGATGGGTCCACAACGACGATCAGCTATTTATGTTGGATATGAAGCACCAACTATTGTCCGCTATATAGAGCCTATGACAGGTGATCTATTTACTGCACGATTTGCAGATTGTCACTTTGATGAGACATCCTTCCCGCCGTTAGGGGGAGATGGGGCCGCATCCGTCCCAAATGAACGTCAGGAATTGACGTGGTTCTCTCCCACTATGTCTCATTATGATCCCCGTACGTCTCAGTGTGAGACTGAAATACAACGCATATTAGAACTACAAAAGGTGGCGGATACGATGCCCGACTCCTTTACTGATATTGCGAAAGTGACAAGATCAACCATACCTGCTGCGAATGTACCTGCAAGGCTTAACATTCCTCGCCATGCGCGAGCACGCGCCGCCGGTCTCGGACCCGCAGCCCTAGGTGCCATCGGCAGCCTAGGCTCGGCACCTCCAAGTGGAGAGCCGGCGTCGACTTCGGATCCTCCTAGAAAGAGGGGGAGACCAATCGGTTCCAAAGACAATGTACCTAGAAAGAGGGCATGTGTCCAGGCACAAAGCGATCCGTTCATCATTGATACTGTGACGCCGTCACACGAGATTGTCTCCGACTATACCTATGTCCAAGAATCAACTCTGAATCATCTGGGGGACGCCTCAGACTCACTGTTGATGTTGGAGAACAAGGAAATCTCACTAAACTACTTATGCATGCACAATCTGATGGAAAGAAATTCCATGTATATCGATGATGCATTCGCCTACGCCGTTGCTCAAGAAGTTATTGACGACGACGATATGGAACCCCGCACTGTTGATGAATGTCAACGTAGGGCGGATTGGCCGAAGTGGGAAGAAGCAATCCAGGCTGAACTAGACTCTCTAAAGAAAAGGCAAGTTTTCGGACCGGTTGTGCCTACACCGCCGAACGTGAAGCCTGTTGGACATAAATGGGTCTTTGTCAGAAAGCTCAATGAGAATGGCGAAGTCCAGCGATATAAAGCTCGACTCGTGGCGCAAGGTTTTTCTCAACGCCCTGGAATTGATTATGAGGAGACGTATTCTCCTGTCATGGATACTATTACCTTCCGATACTTAATAAGTTTGGTAGTCTCAGAGAGACTCAATATGCAGCTTATGGATGTTGTAACTGCGTATCTTTATGGGGACCTAGATACGGAGATGTACATGAAAGTGCCAGAAGGACTTTCGTTACCCAAGTCAAGTGAGCAAAAACCACGAAGTTCATTTGCTATCAGGTTGAGACGATCTCTATATGGACTCCGACAATCTGGTAGGATGTGGTACACACGGTTAAGTGATTACTTGATTGGGAAAGGATACAAGAATGATGAGTTGTGCCCTTGTGTGTTCATAAAGAGAACAGGTTCAGGATTTGCCATTATAGCCGTCTATGTCGATGATATGAACATCATTGGAACTCTGAATGAGATCAATGAGACCGCTAGCTATTTGAAATCCGAATTCGAGATGAAAGATCTGGGAAGGACTCGGTTTTGCCTAGGCTTAGAACTAGAGCACCGAAGTGGTGGAATTTTTATACACCAGTCTGCATATGTCCGAAAGATGCTCAGGCGATTTAACATGGACAAAGTTATGCATCCTACAGGCACTCCCATGGTCGTTAGAAGTCTGGATATCAACAAAGATCCCTTTCGTCCGAAAGAAGATGACGAAGAAATCTTGGGAGCCGAATATCCATATCTTAGTGCGATTGGAGCTTTGTTATACTTAGCTCAGTGTACTAGACCAGACATCGCTTTCTCTGTGAACTTGTTAGCTAGATTTAGCTCTGCGCCAACACAACGTCATTGGGTTGGAATCAAGAACATCTTCCGATACCTTAAAGGAACCCTTGACATGGGCTTGTACTATCGATACACTCATCAGGATTCGACACATAGTCGATCTCTTGCATCTAACAGCACAAACCATGGCTCGGATCGCCATCCGCCAGCCATATCCGCCAAGACTGGCTTTGGTTCATCCATCCGCCATCTTGCAGACATATCCGCCAACTTATCCGGACCCGCGGATGCTAAGTCGTGGTCCCGATACGGCTTTGGCGATACCCCCTCCTACTCAGATACACCAAATGATGTGATGGTAGGATTTGCTGATGCTGGATATTTGTCAGATCCACATAAAGGACGTTCCCAAACAGGTTATGTTTTTACCATTGGGAATACGGCGATATCTTGGAGATCAACCAAGCAAACCCTTGTTGCTACCTCCTCGAACCATGCTGAGATTATTGCACTACATGAAGCAGTCAAAGAATGTATTTGGCTTCGCTCAGTTATATCTCACATCCGCGAGTCTAGTGGACTTGAGTCTACTACGATGGGACCAACTTGCATATTTGAAGATAATGCAGCATGCATTGAGCAGATGAAGTTGGGATACATTAAGGGTGACAATACTAAACACATTTCGCCTAAGTTCTTCTACAATCAGCAGCAGCAAGAGACTTTGAATATTCAAGTGAAGCAAGTCAGCTCAGAAGAAAATGCAGCGGATCTGTTCACCAAGTCTCTACCCAAATCTACATTTATGAAGCATGTAAAGCGCATTGGAATGTGTCGCTTATCCGAACTCAAAGACTGATTGACTATCAGGGGGAGTTCTCATCTAGACTTCAGGGGGAGCCTAGTTATGCATGTCTCACATACTTGTAGTTGGTGCGTTGTACTCTTTTTCCTTAGACCATGCTTTTATTTTTGCCCAAGAGGTTTTTGTTTGCTGGCAAAGGTTTTAACGAGGCAACGGTTCATGCACCATTGAGGACGCGACACAAGGGGGAGTGTTCAAGGAAGGTTAATTCCGTAACTTCCGAGGTGTGTCTTGCCCTAATAAGACTAGAAGTCTAGATACTCTATTAGATAGGGAATCCCTGTTCGCCAGGGATACTTGATGTAATGCCTATATAAAGGCCTCCTTATCAATGAATAAACACAGAGAGATTTATCAATCTATTTCTCCTACAACAATAACAAGATTTTTGATATTGATGATGTGTCTTGATGAGGTGGCACGCCACATAGGATTAAGGCCAAAATTCTTAGGCCTTAATAAGGCCCCAAAACATTTTTGATTAAAATACCTATTTCTCGACATTTTCACTCAAACAACATCTGCGAACTTCAAACCATATTATTTAGCCAACCATGTTACACCTTTTTTTTTTTGGGATCATTTGAGTTTATAACGAGAGAGGATTTATGTTCAGCTATTGGAACACAAACGCACAGTCTGAGAGAATTTCAAAAGTAAAATTGAGTTCTCCATTTTAACAGACTTTCTAGGTTTGTATTTAGGGAAGCACTGATTGGTCAGGACAACACTTCAGCTTATGTGTGACTCATTTACTGGTTTGCACTACCCTCTTTGTATCCACCAATCCACCTGAGGCCATTGGCAGCAAAACCCGCTTCTCTCCCTCTCTCCTTTGTCTCTCTCAATCAAAATCCCAATTAAACCATCGAACAATTCTCAATTGAGCTTCTGCAATGTTGCCGCGCAAATCTGTGACATGGGTTCTACTCTTCTTGCTCATCTTCTTCAACTTATCGACCTCCCAATCCGATCCTCGCTGGGCAGCTAAGAAGAGACGCCTCAGAAATAAAGTCCGTACCATGTAAAGTCCCTACTTCATATCTTCACTAAACTGAGATTTCTTTATTTCTGGTTGGTCAATTCTTCATTGCTAGCCGAAATAGGTTAATGGGTATTCATAATTGAGCTAAAGATTGAAACTTTATGTGTAATTGGAGATGTGACAAAGTGGGGATGAACTTGTTTTGGGTGGACTTGATGTGTGGTCATTCATTTGGCTGATCAAATACTGATGAGAATGTAAAGTTGGGATCTTGAAGTATTGGAGTTTGGGGAATTGCGACATTCTTAGCTATTTGGTTTGGTCAGTATTGATGATATGGCTATAGATGAATGTCTTTTAGTACAATGTGTGTGTTCTGTAGCTGAAACAATTGTCTTAGTGTTCAAGGTTTCAACTTTTAACTGGAAAGTTGCGTTTTTGGTTTCAGGTTTTATCATGCATATGACAACTACATGATCCATGCGTTTCCGGTTAGTTTGTCTCCTTAGTTGTTGTTGCAGACTATGTACTGTTGTTGCGTGATGTTGAAACTGTTGCATTGTTTTGCAGCATGATGAGCTAAAGCCTCTTAGTAAAAGTTTCACCGACTCTCTTAGTGAACTTGGAAACTTGAAGGTAATTATACATGTGCTGATGAAGTTCATTGTGATTAGTTGCTAGAGTAAGTCGTAGTGTTTTTTTTTCCCAGTAACTATAGGTCGGCTGATAAAATGAATTATGATTAGTTGGAAGAGTGAGTTGAAGTGTCTGTTTTCCCTTTTTCAGCTTGAACACCTTCCACAAGACTATAATGGATCTGCTCTTACACTTATAGATTCATTGTCCAGGTGAGTTATGAACTTAAACTAGGTTATGTTCTCACACTACAGTTCTGTACTTGAAATCTATGCTACGAGTAATTGGAATATATGCTCAACTATTTTGCTTACTTTATGCCAATTGATGTAATTTCTGGCTCACATTCTGATGTATAATTTTTCTCTGTCAGCCTTGTCATTATGGGTAACAATACTGAATTTCAAAAAGCAGTTGTTTGGCTTTCTGAAAATTTGACTTTCGATGTCGATTCAAGGGTAAATCTTTTTGAGGTATCTCTTGAAAACCTTTTGTACAAAGTTAACTTGGCTGGGTTATATTGTCAGTAACTTATATAATTGACTTTTTCTAATGAAACATTTCCACTTGATTGCTATTCTGTAGTGCAACATAAGAGTGCTCGGAGGACTTATTTCTGCTCATCTGCTTGCAACTGATTCTACAGACAGGTTGGGTCAAGGAGTTTACAAGAATCAGCTGCTTACTTTGGCCGAGGATTTAGGGAAGCGCTTTCTACCGGCATTCAACACACCCACTGGGTTGCCATATGCATGGATTAACTTAAAGGTAGCACCTGAGGCATGCTTAGTTCTAATTTCAAGTTTCATTTTGATGCGGGGTGTATGCATGATATGGTCTTGTATATCATTAGTACCAATCCAAACATAGACGTTAGTTATATGTTTCAAAATTTAATTATTCACCTTCCAAGTTTCAAAATATATGAAAATGGTCTGGTGGTTTTGTTTGTAAGAAGGATATATGACTCTGCATCAGTGCGAAATTCTGTGGACAGTATGGAGTGGTGGAGAATGAGACTACTGAAACCAGCACTTCAGGGTGTGGTGAGGGTCTCTCCTTTGCAGTGTTGAGATGAGGTTATCAGTAAATGTGCCTTTCTGAACCATCTGATTTTCTGTATGAATTTAGGTTCTCTAATTCTGGAAATGGGAGCATTATCTCGATTGACTGGAGACCCCAAATACGAATATGCAGCTTTACGTTCTCTTCGTAAATTATGGAGCATGCGGAGTTCTTTGAATTTACTTGGTACGACGCTGGATGTATCAACTGGGGAATGGATTGAGTATTCATCTGGTATTGGGGCAGGTAGGTTTTCTCATGGATTTGAAATCTTTAATGTTTGTTTATGTCCCTTAGTTCATTTGGTTTCCCAAATAGGGAGTGACCAGCATTTCATTCTGATGTCACTCAATGGTGTATTGCTGCATTGCAGACCATTAATCCATATTCTTGATTGCATATGAAATGCATAGATTCTGATGTTGTGTTTCTTCATTTAGGGGTTGATTCATTTTATGAGTATCTGTACAAGGCCCACATTCTTTTCGGAAAGGAAGAGTTTTGGAGAATGTTTCATTCTGCTTATATTGCTGTGCAGAAGTATTTTAGACATGGTTCATGGTACTTTTGTAACTTCACCCTATTCAGTGCCTTTCATGAACTCGTGTTGGTATATAAGAGTTTAAATCTAGATGGGGGTGATTAAATCTTGTTACTTTAATTAGGTACCATGAAGCTGATATGAGGACAGGAAAAGCAACTTATTGGCAACTTACAAGCCTTCAAGCATTTTGGCCTGGCCTACAGGCAAGGATTTTAAAACCTTTTCATTGTGGTAGATGATAATTTCTACCTGAGAAAGATCTTACTAATCTTTAGATGTGAACTCTATAGGTTCTTGTTGGGGACATTGCAGCTGCGAACACATCCCACCGTGAGTTCTTCTATGTATGGAATAAATTTGGAGTACTACCGGAGAGGTATTCTGATATTATAGAATTGTTGTTCATATACTTGCTACTCTTGCATGCTGTTGTGATTGATGGCTTTTCGAAAGTTTCGATAGTTTGTTTCACTTGTTGCAGTATTTTTTTTCGTGAGTGTAAAAAGAAAATTTGTCTAACATGAACTGTATGATGATATAGGTATTTGTTGGACCATCAAATGTTACATCCTACAGAAAAATATTATCCTCTGCGCCCTGAATTTGCTGAGTCAACATTCTATTTGTACCAGGCAACCAAAGGTCCGATTGTCTATTTGTGCTTATAAGTAATCTTCATTTTCACCCGGTATTTAACATGCACACCTCTTCATGCATGAAAATTTCTAAATTGAAAATCAGGTCATCTTACATAAGCTTTTACCTGCAATATATATAACAGCTCTTAATCTGCACTACTCCTTCGCTGATACTCAGACCTTGGTGTTGTGCTTTGCGATTATTTTTTAGTGCTACTCTCAGATGTTGCATGTTATCAGATCCATGGTACATAGAAGTAGGCGAGTCAATTGTGAATTCTCTGAATTTATACACAAAAGTGGATGGAGGTTTCGCTAGCATTAGAGATGTCACAACTATGCAGCTGGAAGATCATCAGCATAGTTTCTTCCTTGCTGAGACGTAAGAGTTGTTTTCTGTACTACAAAGAATACTGTCTGAGCCCTAAATTGTTGAAATTCAACATGTATCTGAAATACTTTGTGTTTTATGTAGGTGCATGTATCTTTATCTTCTGTTTGATGATTCATTTTTGGTTGACCGAAATTACGTTTTCACAACCGAAGGTCATCCCCTTCCAGTGTTAAGTAGTTGGCAGGATAGGCTTCCAGAAGCTTACTTCCAAACCAATTGGACTTCTCTCAAGGTCTTGCTTCTACCAAATTGCATACCTGATTTTTTTTTAAAACAGTTGCTTACTTTAACAGTATGGCATAGTGGTACATGATCTTTTGCACTTGTGCAGACCGAAAGGGAAGTGAGACTCACAAGTGCAATGTCCAAACAAGTATGCCCTTCTATGTCATTGAACTCATGGGAATGTGCCGGCCAACAAATCAAGAGTGCTTGCCACATCCCTGATGTTCATAGTGACCACCGCTGTTTAACAGATGACGAATGTGGGGTCGACTCAACTAACTGCAGAAGAAGATCATGTAGCATGGCAGGCTACTGCGGGCTATGGCTGTTCATCTGAGTCCCTCACAGGAACCACAAGTCTTTCTGGTCGACAATAAAAGTAAAGTTGCAGTGTAATCTAATACCTCGTCGATACGTTACAAAGAAGAGAGAAAGGACTCGGAGGAATACACGGATCAGAAGTGAATATCAAGGTTTACTCTTCAGATTCTTGAGCAATGTACCAAGTAGGGAACACAATACTGGTTGCTAATATGCACAAAATGATTCCTACATTCTTTTGTTGATGAAGGTGTTTCACTAATTTGTCATTCAATAACATTTAGAGTGCATTTTGCAACTGAATCATTTCACTTTGTTGACATGAAACGGTAACTTTGTAAACTGTAAAAGAAAATTTTACAAGGATGGTTGGATTACAAGTCTGTCTATCCTTCAGCAGTCATGTGTTCTTTGGACATCTTCAGAGGACAACATGCAGAATCGAAGTGGCAGGCTCGTGAGTCACACGTGACGCAGGTCAGGCCCAACTGGTCCCCGGAAGTGAAAAGACACCAGAGAATATGGGCCCAGTTATCTTAAATGCTAAGCACACCCAATGGGCCACCGTAATAGCTACTTAAACCTTTTTTTAACTCAAAGGTGAAAAACCCAACTTCTATGACTGAATGACCACATTGTCCCCGTAGTTTCCAGATTTTCTCAACAAGACAAAGGGCATTCTGGACTTTCACTATAAAGAAAAGAATCCCCAATCTGAGAATAGAAGGCTACAACATCATATTCTTTGAAGGACTAATTGTACAAGAACGTAATGGAGAGGAAGATTCCTGGAAATGGGACTAGGGAGTATCTTGTGAAATGTGACATAATTCTTGTAGGGAACGATAAATACATGTGCCATGCATATAAGAGGTCATTTTCGTGCTACAAAGTTGTATGTGACCTATTTGTTTCTCCATCGATAAGGGTTGAAAACTTGAAATTCATTAACAGGATACAAGACAATGACAATAAAGAGGAATAAATGGGATCTTTGACAAGTGTATGGGTCTAACACACTAGTAGGTCTAGTATATTACTTTGATGCCAAATTATTTGTCTCAACACTTTAGCTAATCAACATAATTGAACATCTCATTAGCGAGTTCCTCAAGTCATTTTCGGGATAAAATCATTACAACAAGTACATAGTTGGGATCATATGGACCTCACACTAACTAAACAAAACTCAAATAATACATATTCAATCAAACGAAAAATAGAAATAGTAGTATTCACGACTCATAAAGTTATTAGCACATTTATGTATTTATTTATTAATATTTTTTTAGAAAAAACTTAGCTGACCAGCCTTGTTTAGCTAGAGCTGACACGAACTAAAAAAAAAACGACACGTGGCCTTTAAAATGAATTAAATAATAATGTAAATACCCACTCAGCCCCTGCAAATGTCTTTTATGCCTCTGTAAATGCCACGTGTCGTCTCTTTATTGGTTAGTGTTAGCTCTAGCTGACCAAGACTAGTTAGCCAAGTTGTATCCTATTTTTTTTAGATCACGACCTAGATATCTCACACCTTTTTGGAGTGGGGACTAATTCTATCGAGCTTGGAGGACTTATGTAAAGAAGGATTAGCTCTCTCAGCACAGTTTTTTCCGTACACAAAACTTAGCACATTTTGTTACCGGAAAGTTAAGTTGTTGATAAACAAATATGAACAAATGACTAGCATATTTTTCTAAATACTAGTTAGACACGTGACAATATATATAAAAGAGATGAACAAACAAAACAACTCTATTTTAGTGTCCGATTTATTAAATCGTCACGCGTGGATGATACACACTCACTCTAAAGTCTAAACCCTAGTCAAAACTACTCAATCTAGTTGTTCCCGTTACTAATTTTATAATTTTGAGATTGTTGTAGGAGAAACAATATAGATGCAAAGCGTTACTTTATTGATAGATAAGGAGGCCTTTATATAGGCATTACATCAAGTATCCCAAGTAATCAGGGATTCCCTATCTACTAAGGTAACTACTATTCTAGTCTAATTAGGTCAAGACACACAACGGAAGTTACGGTATTAACCTTCCTTGAACACTCCCCCTTGTGTCGCGTACCTAATGTGACACGGTGCATAACATGTTGCCTCACTAAAACCTTGCCAAGCAAAACAAAACCTCTTGGGTAAAAAATAAAAAGCTTGGTCGAAGGGAAAAGAGCACAACGCACCAACTACAATTGAAGATTACATGTGAGGTAGACTCCCCCTGATGTCTACAAGATAACTCCCCCTGATTGGTAACTCAATCTTGGAGTTCAGATTAATGGCGTATACAAACGCTCCTCACAAGCTTCAAAAGTAGGCGTGGCCAATGATCAAGTCATTGAATACGGCCACATTATCCTTGTATTAGACCAGCTACACTTAGCTTTACTTGGTCTTAAGGAAGAAGGTTGCTCAACAACTCAAAACTAGAGTTCGCGTTGAAAATCAGATTCACGCGCAGCATGACCTTCGTGTACTTAAATAGTCATAACTCCTTCGATACAGTAGGTATGAACGAACCGTAAAATGTTCTGGAAACTAGACACCCATATCTTTCCAGTGGTATAAAGTACACAACGTGGTTCGTTCTGAGCTGATCACAAAGCTCTGTCGAAGGTGACTGATCTGCAAATTACCGGACAGATTCGTCCTACTTTGCTAAAACAACCATAACTCACTCAATATGATAGCTATAATCAAATGGTTGGTGTCCCTGGAAAGTAGACACATAGAGCTTTCCAACGGTACTAAGTTTACCATTTTCCGATGAGTGAGTTGTCATGTAGGTCACGGGGAAGTTGACGTACAGAACTAGGCAGAATCTGGAATTGCCTATTGATGTGTCTTTCATGATGGGATCGAATGAGCCTAAACTTTTCTCTCTTAAAAGAAAATACCGCCATATACCATGGCATTGCGTGGGCGCGTCTAGCCATCACTTTGGCTTTATAAGTTTATAGCGAATGAGATGTCGAGTCGAGCATATTATGACAAGTACATGATTGCGCACATGATACTTAGATAGAGAGTTTCATCTCCCAAGACTTCTCGTCACATAGACGAAACGAGTCTTCTCAAGACATCGACTAATCATGGGATACATATAGGCTTTGGTTTAACGTCCATTAGATTGCCATAAGCCGATAGATGAATAAGTTCATCACTGACGGTTCTCACATTCGAGACCAAGTATTCCCAAGATCTTTTCATTCTTAACGTTGGATTAGTGATACTTCAATCACAATTCATCCAAAGTTTACACGCAAATAGGCATGATTTCTTTCATCCCATCTCCAATCAAGTAGTCACTCAATCGTGATTTTTGCTTACTTGACTTGGGTGAAAACTAATCCGTTTAGGATGTTTATGTATATCTCTTCACTTAGTCCCAATAGAGATGATACAAGCTGCTTGTTCAGTTTTTCGGAACTATCTAACTGACAAGGTAGTGGAGTGCAATATGACTCCATTACGAGAGCATATGTCATCGTAGTCGATTCCAGGGCGTTTGTGAGAGACCTTGCGCCATAAGGTGAGTTTATGCTCTTTTTCTCACTACGCTTTCCATCAAAGATTATCGATAGGGTTTACACTTGCGGTGTCGGCATCACCTGACCAAGGACCTATCTCTTTGTATAAACTGGATCGCATATCTTTCCGTGTAGGCCAATTCACAACGTTGGTATTTGCTTCAACGAAGTGAGTGTATTCGATATCTAACTCATAGACCACGTACTCATGTACACTAGTGTAATTCGCATTTGTAGAGATCTCTATATGGATTGGCTTCTCATTGAGGCGTCCCCCAATAATAACCTTAATCCAGAAAATCCATGAGACGAATGAGTTGTCATTGATCCGAGGATCAAGTTGTGCCATACTCGCATTCGGCGAGTGTATATCGAACAAAGTGCCCTCTCTACACTTCTTGTGAGAGTCACGGCCTAGTGACACCAGCTACCACTTTTGTGGAGTCACCATGTCACCATTTATGAATGACAATATGTCCATTGATTTGGACATCAATCCTTACAGGCATGTTGATACAAGAGTACTATTCCGATCTTTTCCTTGAAAGACCAATAGTTTGCTCTTTGCAGCATGTATATCAAATCTCGTCACTTTGATTTATGGGACTTTGGGAACATGATGAGGCACAGTGGGGACAAACCACGGCAATGCCAAGTCGTTCTACTTGAACAAACTTGTTCTTCTCTCCCCCTAACGACGGGGAGACTGGCTCATCAAAAAGTGACATAAACGAGATCGCCTGTTAAGGTTTATATATAGCGGACTATAGGTGGAAGCTGACGTCTTATTCAAAGACGTTATTCATAATCAAATAACCCATCATTGAGCGCTTGTGGTAGCGCAATATGGCACATAAAGTATGTGGACGGTATAGGGTATTGATCGTTAACACTTATACGTTAACAAGATGCATTCCGTTACAAAATGTAACATGCATGTATGCTTCCTGAAACGTTTCACTATGTTCCGGAACACCAAATGCCACCAAATTTTAACAGTAGGTAGGCACATGTGTTAGGATTCCAACGCCGCCGGCCTCATTGCCGGAACCGGTCGGAAACATACCGAACCGGTCGGAATAGTCGCCGGAGGTCAGTGAACGTTTGTGTCGAGTGGTTCATCACCTTCCAGGTGTCCAATGGCTCTGAAATTTTATGAGCAGGTAGCCATGGATGTTAGGAATCGGTGGACCAAATTTCACCTCAAGAACCGGCCTAAAAGTAGGTAAACCGGTCCTCACAATGACGAGTCCGCGAGCTGAAAAATCAGAAATTTTAGGTTTTTGCTACTTTTCAATCATTGTGAAGGTGCTTCATAACATCTAAGTGTTATGGCTTGAGTTTAACCATGAGGTATATCACCATAGTATCATTGTATCTCAAGTTGGACTATGAGAAGGCATCAAAGCCATCGTCTTATGTATCATTGCCTTTAGCGTAGGAGGGCGTTACTCCAAAACTTTGCTAAAGATTAAGCTTCCATATGTTGAGCATAGCTAATGAGGGATCATAACGGGGGATCATATGCACGTTTAAATGCATAGATGGTGCTTCCATTAACTTGGAGGAAGACTTGGGTGACGTTAATGCCATCCTTGAGCCTTGAGCATTGCTCATGACGCTACCAAATTCTTTTGGTAATCTTTGATCCCAATAGCTTCTTTGCTCAAAAGAAACGATGTCCATAGCTTTCTTGCATATATGGATTCATCAAAACATGTCCAAAATTCCGGACTATGTATGAAAGAGTCTACATGAGTCGCCGATTCAAAGAATCCGAATCATAGTATACGTGAAATACATTCACAATATTGACTCATAAGTTGTGCGCATTCAGTAGAAGCGATACATAAGAAATCAATTCAATTTTCACAATGAGTTTCAAGGTGATAAACGTTGGCACCAATATCTTGAAGTGGTGATCAAGGTTCGATGAAGATTAGCTACACACTTAATGTCTCTATGATACATTCATAAGAGTGTAGAGACAAGGGTTTTATGCCAAGACATATAAACCGGAATATATACTCAATTCCTATAGAGTGTGCAACATGGCGTGTAGTATCACAAGATAAAACATAGGCATGCTTAAAGGCGTACTAGACACATCCGTTAACGCTCAAAAATAGAGCCGGAAAACAACCAGAATGAGCCAACATCGATACTATAGAGACATAAATGTCTAAACCAAGTATCCAGGACCGAGGCCATGAGCTAGCTATCCGAGGCCGAAGCCAAGCTAGAATGGGAGCCAAGCCGAAACAAGGCAAGGAAGGGCCATGGTCAAGCATAGGCGCGTGCTAGGCTAGCCAAGGCCGAAGCCGAGGTGGTGCACGGGCAGGCCGAGGCCGAGCAAATGTCAAGGCATGCCAAGGCCGAAACCAAGGCGTGTCGAGGCAAAAGCAAAGGCTTTTGGGGCCGAGGCTTGATGTTGGAGTCAAGGTCATGCGAGTTGCCGATGGATAGCCTAGGCCGAAGCGAAGGCTTACCGAGGCATAAAACAAGGACCTGACGAGGCCGATGCCATGCTAAAGAGCCAAAGGCATGCCGAGGCCGAAGCCAAGACGTGCCGGAGTGAGTGCATGGGCTTATAAGGCCGAGATGGCTGCTGGCCGGGCCGTGTTCAGGCCAACGCCGAGGCCGAGGCCGGGGCGCTGCTAGGCGGGCCGTGTGCGTGCCAAGGTCCGGAGACCGAGGGGGCGGCAGCATGTGGTTGTGGCGGAGCTGTAGTCCAAGCAACGCGTAAGCTAAGCCAAGGCCGAAACCGAGGCTAGGCAAGGCGGGCTTTGGTGGGCGCAAGAGTGCCGAGGCCGAGGCCGGGCAATGCGCATGCATCCGCTTATGTACGCAAGCATGTCAATTTGTTTCTTGACGAGTGAGGCCTGGCGAATCGCAGCCAAGCTGGCGAGTGGCCATGGCAAGTGAGGCCTGGCGAATCGCAGCCAAGTTGGCGGATGGCCATGGCGAGCGAGGCCTGGCGGATCGCGACCAAGTTGGCGGATGGCCATGGCGAGCGAGGCCTGGCGGATCGCGGCCAAGTTGGCGGATGGCCATGGCGAGCGAGGCCTGGCGGATCGCGACCAAGTTGGCGGATGGCCATGGCGAGCGAGGCCTGGCGGATCGCGGCCAAGTTGGCGGATGGCCATGGCGAGCGAGGCCTGGCGGATCGCGGCCAAGTTGGCGGATGGCCATGGCGAGCGAGGCCTGGCGGATCGCGGCCAAGTTGGCGGATCGCAGAGTTGGCGGATCGCGGCCAAGTTGGCGGATCGCAGAGTTGGCGGATCACGGCCAAGTTGGCGGATCGCAATTTCTCGCGAGTCACTCATTTTGTCTCTTGTGATTTTTCGAGTTAACATCACCAATTAGGTTGGTGAACTCAATCAACATGCCATGTAAATGTGTAATGCGATTCATTGCATTCACATATAGCTTTTTTTTTTTTTTTTTTTTTTTTTTTTTAGGGAATCGAACCATATATGCATCAAAATGCCAACGGTTATATCGAGATCTTGACCATAAAGAGTGTATCGACTAAGTAGCATTAGTCACACATGTGAGGTCTATGCCTGCACAAAATCAACGGATTTGTAGTCACTTTGACTATGAAATTGAAGTCATATGCTTCATATTTATTGCAAATTATCTTTTGCTGTTGAAATCCGTAATCATGAGGATATACTCTCATCTTCTTCCATGTATCTCTTGTATACATTGACCATATGATTGCAATTTTGCAATTAGTGAACCGATAGAACCATATCCATGACATGATTCTCTCTTTTTTCAATGGCCATTCTCTAGGCGCATTTTATGGTCAATTGTTTCTTTATATCAAAAGAACAAGAGGGAAGGAATTGAATGGTCGAGACCAAGATTCTGGTTACTCAATTCAATTTGTTGTGACAATTTCCGTCACATATCGATGTTACAGTGACAATTTCCGTCACACATCATGAGTTTGTCCCCTTTGTGACTCCCTTAGGATCGTCACAAGCATCGACAATATTATGTCGGAATCGTGATTAAATATTCACGAAGAGTTGTGGTTCACAGTGACATCACAGCCACAAGCACAACTTTGGACGGTAACATCACAGTTACCCCATAAATACTGTGATACGCAGGGGTGGGTGGGGCCCCTTTGTATCGTCCTGAAAAACACACAAGTTCCAACACATATACACAAGTTCAAGTAATTGAAATTGCGAAAGAACGGGAACTTTTATTAAATCATACATGCTAGTTCGCCAAATGAACTGCGTTTAAAAATTGCGCTGAAGGACTCGGTTCTGATCCTTGTGCAAATTAAGATGCTCTTCCATGTACGTGCAACGAAATAATCCTCGCAATTACATCGCGATGCGTCGTGCAATAAGTTTCATGGAAAAGAAAAACATATGGTTAGTCATATTCACCATATATGGAGCAGTAAAACTAATAAAAAGAATTACTACAGTAACTGTTTTTAACCCGTAGGGTAAAAACTGTTTAACTGAGGTAAGTACAATTACCGTTTTGCCCCTTGCACAGTAGAATTCGTTTAACAGCCGAATCGGGTCGGGTTGGACACGGGTCGGGTCAGGCCCAAGGGTCCGGGTCCGGGTCGAGATCTGGAGATCCGGATCTGACTGAAACGGTGACGAATCGGGGCAGCAGGACTGGGTCGGCGGCGCTAAGCTGCGTACAGGCGTGCAAATCCGGGCATCGACGTCGTTTGGGCTGCGTCGACAGAGGCGGCGACGTCAGAGGCTGCGACGACTAGGTTGGAGCGCGCTAGGGCTTCGTCGAAGCATCGAGGTGGGCCGCCGGATTGGAGCGGCTTCGGGCTGAGGCGTCGACCGAGCAGGCGTCGTCTCTGGATTGCATCGCGGCGGGGAGGCGATGAGAGAGGACGCCGTCGAACCATCGGAGGGTGCCCAGAGCAAATTACTGGGTGCCCTGAGCTTCTTCAGCCTCTGCCGACAAAGATGTCGTCGGCAGTTCAATAGTATATGATGTACCGACGAATTGGTTGTCGGCAGAAAAGAGAATTTAGGGTTTCTGAATTTTTTTTTTCAGATTGGAACCCTAGGGTTTATGAATTTTTCATGGCTATTAGACGAAGGCTAGAGCCACGTGCTGATAACGTGTTGTAGGAGAAACAATATAGATGCAAAGCGTTACTTTATTGATAGATAAGGAGGCCTTTATATAGGCATTACATCAAGTATCCCAAGTAATCAGGGATTCCCTATCTACTAAGGTAACTACTATTCTAGTCTAATTAGGTCAAGACACACAACGGAAGTTACGGTATTAACCTTCCTTGAACAGAGATAAACTTAAACTTGGGATAACAATAAAGAACGAAATCTATGTAAGAAAAAAGGTGGACCCCCACAATCCAAACACGACCTTAACGCGGCTTGAGTAGGACCCACGCGCCATCTCTCGCTGCCTTAGTTCTTCTTCTGACTCTGAGGAACACATCACACTGAAGCCTAGTAGAAGAAGAAAAGGAGCAGCAAAAACCAAAAACCAATAAAAGAGATGATAGTTTGGTTCAGGTCGAACCGTCCCAGAAGCATCGCAGACGGGTCCAAATTGGTCTGATGACAGAGAAGAGGTAACATAATACTAGTTTGGATTTTTCCCATTCATTGTTTTTTTGTTGATTATTAATCTGTTGTTTTTGGGGTATTTATATGTGGGGAATGTTTTTGCATTATTGCCACCATTGCATGTTGGTGATTTTTGGTTGTTGCTGTTTCTCTTTGTTCAGTGTTATAATCGCCGCTAGTGAAAAGTTGGGGTGGTGTTGCTGCTGCTGGGGTGAGTGAGAATGTCGCAGAAGAGACACCAAGATGATGGCAAGGCTCATCGATCAGAAGGGTCCGGGAATCCGGAGGATAAGCGTCGGAGGACTACTTTTCAAAAGTATGAATATATAATTCTTTAGTTTGTTGGCGAAATGATTTGGGTTTTGTTTCTTGAATCTTGTAATTGTACTCTTCTTTGAATTAAAGTTGGAATTTTGGGTGGAGTTTCTTTGGAAAGGTTGAGTCTTGGAGACATTTGATGATATTGTATTTGTCTATGTGAATTCTTGTTACTGTTATTCTATTCATGTGGGGTTGTTCAATTTCTATAGTTAGATGTGAGTGCATTGGGCACAAGATAATGGAAAACAAATGTAATTATAAGTGAAAAATTAGTCTTTTATGTTTAGAATGAAAAAAGAGAAAGAAGGTGGAATGACATATAAATGATGACCATTATACTTGAGTGTGCATCAGATGACATTTTGATTTTGACGTCTGGAGTGAAGTCGATTATGCAATGTTAAGTTAACATATAAACTCTGCTATGTTTTTTAAAAATCTGATTTATAGCTTTCACATTTGATTTGTTCTAATTTAGCATTACCATTCTACTTCAGTGTGGTTTCGGAGATAATGAAGTTGCACACCGTCCAGCATTTGCTGGAGCCAATTCTTGAGCCTTTGATTCGCAGAGTGGTACGCATTTTCTTTCAGGTTTTTTTTTTCCTTATGATGTTTTGATGGTGGATTTAGTATATGTTCTAACATTGGAGCTTAAATTATGTACATCTTTGTTGTACTGCTGTTCAATTTGAAAATCAAATTGATATATACGCCAGAGGTCACGTATGATTATGCATGCAAACTTGATAAGTACATGAGTAAGCTAAAACAATGAAAGAATCTGAGCCATTTAAGCATTGAAGCAGGGTGCAGCTACCGTGCATAAGCAGCCCACTTTGTGGTCGCACTTACTGTGGCCTGACACCAGGTATCTTTCCACCTAGTAAGGGCTGGACTCTTCTTTCCGAGGAGCGCTTTTTAAGTTCCACCTAGATTGAAACTGAGAACGTGTCATCATTTGATAACCCACCAAACTCTTTGAATCCCTCTTTAGCTTTCCCTGTTTAGTAGTTGTCAACTTGGGTAATCAAGAGCATAATATCATCTAACAAATTTTAAATGGAAATGTCTTGCATTTATTTTGGAGCTCTATGTTGTTGATTTTCCACATGGTGGATCATATCATGGCTCTTCTTTCTTTTGGTGTTGCTGCTTTGATGGATGGTTTGAAGCTAGTTCTTACTTTTTTCAGGTCAGAGAGGAAGTAGAATCAGCCCTAAGGAAACATTTGAACAATATGAAACAGTAAGTAATTAATTTAAAGCTTGGTAGAGGAAACTCCTTAGGAGTGAAACCTCTTAAGTTTTCATGCTTAGAAATCATAAGAGTTACGTGATGCATCTTTGCATTTTTGCTCAGGAATTGTGAGAAAGAGACTCAGCCTATTGAATCAAGAATCTTAAAGCTACAGTTCTTGAACAGTCTGTCTCTTCCGGTATTTACTGGAGCTCGGATTGAAGGAGAAGAGAGTTCCAGTATCCAAGTAGCTTTGGTGGATTGCTTTACTGGCCAAATAGTTGAGTCTGGCCCAGAATCCTCAGCTAAGGTGGAAATAGTTGTTCTTGAGGGTGATTTTGATGGTGAGGAGGGTGACAATTGGACCCCCGAAGAGTTCAAAAATAACATTGTAAGAGAGAGGGAAGGCAAGAAGCCTCTTCTAACCGGGGAAGCAGCCATCAATCTTAATGATGGGGTTGGTTCTGTGAGTGAGATTTCTTTTACAGATAACTCAAGCTGGACGAGGAGCCGTAGGTTCAGGTTAGGAGCAAGAGTTGTAGATAATTTTGATGGAACTAGAATAAGAGAAGCAAAGACAGAATCCTTTATTGTCAGGGATCACCGTGGAGAATGTGAGTACTTCTCGTACTTGTCATTGTACATGCATTTGTTTCTTTTACCCTTTATTATGGAATGGAATGTTCACTTGATCTCATTTTGATTCATTACATCAATCATTAGTATCCTTCTGATTATCATTCATCGCTTATGGTCTTTTAAGTGTAAGATCAGTTAACTGTGCATACATAATACTTAACCTGAGTTACTCCTTGTTCTTCTGCAGTGTACAAGAAGCACCACCCTCCATCCCTGCTTGATGAAGTATGGCGACTAGAAAAGATTGGAAAGGACGGAGCTTTCCATAAGCGTTTGACTCGGGAAAACATCCGCACTGTGAAGGATTTCCTCACCCTACTCTCCTTAAACCCTCCAAGGCTCCGCCATGTAATTATATTGACTATTTAATTTATCTTTTGTATTAGCTTGATGATTTCTTGCTAGAAGTTTTGGTATCATCTCATGCATTTAAACATTCATTTCTTGTAAGGACTATGTCCTGGATGAATTATTTGTCTCAACGGTAACAGTTTATTAACATTTGTTTTCGTCTATTACTATGCAGATCCTTGGCACAGGTATGTCTACTAAGATGTGGGAAGTCACAGTGGAGCATGCTCAAACATGTACACTGGATAAAAGGATATTCTTGTACTGCTCGCCCGGTTCACAACAGAGAACTGGTGTGGTCTTCAACGTTGTAGGACAAGTAATGTACCTACTCTTGGAATGCGAATATATTCCTGTGAGTAAGCTTTCTGAAACACAAAAGGTAATCCACTTATCACCTTATTTAATTTGGTTTTCTTTATGTTCCCATTTCTTTCTCTTAGTCGTGTGTTTCTCATGATCATATTTTTTTTTTTTTTTTTTCAGGTTGATGCTCAGAACTTGGTACTTGCTGCTTTTGAACACTGGGGAGAAGTCGTCTCATTTGATGATGAAGCTTCTCTTTTGGGTGGGGGCTCCTCTAATGTCACCAATGTTATTCAGACATCAAGCTCACCAAGAGGAGATGATTTTAATGGAAGCAAGTTTATGGCTGCTCAAAAAATTGGTGGATTTGATTACACACAGCCAGCCGCCTCTTCTCCTGATATCATTTCATCCATCTATTCTGTGGGGGGCACAAGTGGCTTGGATGATTATGCCTTGCACAACATTGATGGTATGAGTCTTAGATATGACCAGACTTTAACCTTCCCAGGTCAAGTTGGGACTTCCTTGATCTGCGACCCAGATTCAATAGCTCATGCATTTTGTGATGACGATCATCTACAGTTTTTTGATACTGATCTTCAGTCCCAGAACATGCTTCCAGAATCACCAGCTGATCTACAAAGCGCTGTAGATGGTTTCTTGTCGGCACAACGTTCTACTGCTGCTGTTGCCGCTATAGATAAGGCTCAGAGGAGATGGACTAAGCTATTCAGTGTCCTGAAGTGGTTCTCACTTCGGAGGAGTCTGCGGAACCGGGTTCGAGACATTCCAAGATACTAGTAAAAATATAAAAAGTGTTCACTCAAAATTCCTAGTGTTCGAAGCTGCCCGAAGAGTGTTTATGGTGCAGGTGTAGGGTGTGAAGGCCAGAATTGGAGGCTATCTTAGATGTACAATAGCTGGTAGTTTAGTTTGCAAGTGTCTGAGTTCTGCTGCGTGAGGTTAATATGTAAATGTCTAGATGCGTTTCCACAGCTGTGTTTGGGGTTGAGGTTAATAGGCAAAGCTCAGAGAGGAAGCAATTGATGCTGGAAAAATAATTTTGTAATAAAAACATTTGCTTAAGTAAAGGAGTGATTTATTTATTTATTTTTTTAATTATTAAGAAAAACCCCAAGATTTTGGTTGTAATTTGAGATAAAAAAAGAGAGTCCTGGTGTATGCGATCTGTGTTGTTGATCAATATTAAAAGGTCATACTTCGGTGTCAAGTTTTTTGTAAAACAAGTTTCTTCTCTGAAAGAATCTTCAAACTCAACTCAATGGTTGCAACCACAAAAGAAAAACCAGGAAAAATTTCCTAGCCGAGCGAGGATTTACTTGGCCTGATCGTTAACAGGGTCAAGAAAACAAAGGATAGAAGATCGTTCTCCAAGGTGTGCAAGCAGTGGTCTAAACTTGAAGATCTAAGCTGTTCGGATAAAGCCCTCAGAGAAATCGGGTCATCTTCCATCAGCATTTTGGAGTTGAGAACTAGTTGTCACGACCCGCAAGGCAAGGGGCCATGCTGGGGTCGTGTCCCGGGAGGCCAGGGGCCTTGGACCGCGACATGCCGAGCCAAGGAGGGTGTCCGAAGACATGCAGGGGCACGAGGACACGGGCCGGCAGTATCGCGAAGGCGCGACGAGGGCGTCGCAGCCATAACCGCGGGAGTATGTCACAACCCGCGAGGCTCCTTGAGCAGCATAGGAGAGATGCTAGTCTCAAGGAAGATTCCGGAGAGGGACAGAGGGTCCTTGGGCAGTCTGGAGTGTCGCAGAGGTCTCCGGGAGACTCTAGAAGTTTCCAGACGTGTCTAGGCATCTCCGGAGCACTGTGCAGAACAATGCAAGGCAGTGTCGGGCACTGCATGGCGACACAGGGTGTTGCACCGCTGTGCAGGGCGCATCGAGGCGCAGGGCTGTGGAGCGCACAGCAGCCTACCTCAAGGCAGCACAGCCGGGCTGTGCAAGGCGACGCCGCACGGCAGGGCCGTGCAGGGCGGAGCAGCGCGGAGGCGCAATGCTGCGCAGGGAAGCGCAGCGCGTCGTAGGGCGACGCAGCGTGCTGCAGGGCAGCACAGCATGCTGCAGGGCAGCACAGCATGCTGCAGGGCGGCGAGGCACAAGGCTGTGCAGGGAGGCACAGCCCAGTGCTGGGCTGCGCGGAGCAGCTCAGCATAAAGGAGCAGGGCGTCGCAGAGCAGGCGCAGCATGCCGGAGCAGCGTGCCACGCAAGGCGGAGCAGCTATCGGCAGGGCAATGCCGGGACGTGCGCATGAAGTCGCAGCGGTCGAGAGGGCATTGCAGGAGTCGGCAGCACTGTGCAGACCAGTGCAGCCGTCGGCCGGCATCGGGGCGGCAGCGCAAGGCGTGTGTCGCAAGGTGCCAAAATCGGGAAGGTTCCGGAGGGAACCTCGGCGTATCTAGATCCTTTTAGGATACGCTTGTATATACTTAGGAGTGTCTAGGTGTGTATAGAAGATTCTAGACACGAGGTGCAGCTAGAAAATTCTAGGGCATTCTCGGAGAGGTTGGCTGCCTCTATATATAGGCTGTCGGGGCGACATTCGCCAGGCACGGAGAAACATCAATTTTAGGAATTTTGTAATTTTGTAAAGTTTCTTTAAAACTCAATACAAGTTGATATTCCTCATCGACTTGGTTCCCTCGTCCATTTTTGTTCTAGCCTAAGGGTTGTTCGACCATCGGAAATGCTGACTTAGCATAGGGGTTTGCTAAGGCTGCACGAGCGATCGGGGGATCGAAATTTAAGCTCGTGACATAGTGCTCACATTACGGATGTGGGACTCGGTTTCTTGGCAAACGGGTCTACTTCCGAAACACTCAAGAAGTTGGTGCTGTATAATTGCCAGGGAATCACCACTGCTGGGGTGGAGGAATTGCGAAAAATGTGTTGCTTAGAGCACTTGGATTTTTCTTTAAATGGAGATAGAATCACTGATATATTGGAGCTGTGAAGATCTTTCTATTCAAACCCTCAAGGAATTGAAATTGATTCATCTTGACCACGTCTCAGACCTTGTTTGTCCTAGCCGAGCATTGCGGCAACTTAGAAATACTTGATGTAAGCTGTACCCTGGTTTCTTGTGCTGGCATTAGAGCTTTTTCCACTCACAAGTGCTTGAAACGCCTTGTATTGCTAGGTTTATGGAATTTTGATCTTTCTGATGTGGAAAATATAGCTTGTGGATGCCCTTCATTGGAGTCTAATTCTGTAGCGGTGGAATCAAGTATTTTTTTTTTTTGGTAAATAAATGAGTAAATTAAACCAAAGGGGAAGACAATACCTAGGACAACCAAAGCCAAAGGCAAACCTACAACAAACCAAAAGAAAAACAAGCTAACCCAAAGGAAAGCAAGAACAAACAAACCAAGAAACAAACCAAGTTTGATGAAAGGTTGGAGGAGTTATTTAAGAGGGGTGCATCAGAGAACCTCTCAAGTTCTCCTTTCCTATGGGGGATATGTCTAGCAAAATGCATCTTGTTCTCTGTGAAGATAGTAAAGCAGGAAGTCATGCATGTTTAGTATAGTAAAGCAGACTATTTATATTTGCTTGTTTCCAAAGAATATCTCTAATGCTTTGTATTTGCGATTTAGTATTTGCCTTATGTATAGAAAACATGTTCCAGTCATCTGAATTTGTAGACCAGCAAGGAATAGTTTGATCCTTACACGTCGTTTCAAAGCAGAGAGCAACTCCCCATTCTGTTCTATAACCCTGCACTTGATGCACTTCCCCCACTATTTCATGTGGCTTATACACTTGACTTGGTAGATGTAAATGGAAGCAACCAAAAGCCGGTACTTTCAACGTCCTGATTACTGCGGTTATTTTGGTAGTTTACAATCAGTTCTGTCACCACATACTTCTCCCTGCATCAAATACATAATCCCCTCATGTATTAGCACCAGATGGGGTCAATAAATCTATTCAATCACACAAAGAATTAGATAGCAAATGTCAGCTTATGGTTTTAAAGCCTTAAAGCTGTTAGAGGCCAGTTGCTAACCTTGTTCTTCTTCCGCAGTTCCAAAACCTCTTCTAAAGGTGGTCGGCCTAAAACCAAAACAGATTATTGCCATGGCATCATATAAAATTTTATAGCAATGTATTCATTGGCCATGTAAAGACAGTAGATTGTTTTAGATTTCATTTGGAACCATGTGATAAAATTACCTGTGATTTGGAGACGATATTTAGCCCAAACACTATAAACAGCACCTGCTATTGTTCCAATCTGCAGATAAAATGCTTTCCCTTAACCCCTAGATATAGATAACGAGATAGACGAACTGTTGCAGACTAACTGCAGGTACATTAGAGTAAACACAGGATTCTCACAGGTTCATATTTGGTTATTGCATAGACCCATCCGAGCCCAACCTGCTCGTATAACTTTCTGAATGCCTGCAGAAGTTTCGTTTAGACCTTATCAATGCATGATACAGTTAGACAGCTTAAAAAAAACTCAAAAGGTTCAAACTTTGATCAGTTTCTAATATTACAAGTTCAAAGGTAGTAGAAAAATTGACTTACTTCGACATCAGTAACCACGGTTCCATCTGAGAGGATGGCATGAATGTTTCCCATAACCTGAACAAACAAGTAACAGTCACACTAAATTGCAATATAATGTTGTATTGTCAAAGCATCAATCTATATCCGAATATCGTGATCTTCTTACATGCCAGAAACATTTTGCAAGTAACTATTTCATTCGTATCCACTTTGAAGTTTGAACAAACATTTTACGAAACTTACAGTTTTGTAGTCTAGCCCCAGATTGTCCTCCGGAGAGTAATCCTCTGAGCTTATGTCAACAAACTTGATAGTACCATAACTCTTGTTCCTCTCTCTTAACATGTTCACCTGACAATGCAATGAACTTCAATGTATCCATAATCGTAATGAAAAGATGAAATCCTCAACACTTGACAATATATACCAACCTCTCTCATACATAGTGGACAATCCCCATCATAAAGCATCTTAATCTTCCAATTGTCAGTTCCTGATTCTCGTTCATCTTCTTTCTTGGGAGTTACCGGATTCGCAGCCGCTTCGCTTATCGCTCTCATTCCAAATTTAAACCCTACATATCGAAAAATACATCACAAAATGAATTGGTGCATATACTACAAAAACATGAACATATTAACAAATTTAAAAACACTAACCAGATTGATGAACTGGAAATGACGTGAACGCAGAATGATGAAGATGATTCTGAAGCTGCAGATATCGAGGAATCGATAACATACATGAATTCCTTTGCCTTGCTCCAATACTAGTACACGCTGCTCTCAAAGCCATTGATTCTTCTTCTTCTTCTTCTTGTTTCTGTTAACCACAAACCAAGCAAAGCTTTTCATATATAACAGAACGGAACATGTCTACGTGGCAGCACGAGCTTCAAGCCTTTCAACAATACTAAACGCTGCGTTTTGAAGTGGGACTAAAAGGGTAATATGATGAAACTATAGGGGTACTACTGCAAAATAAGATGATATATATTTATTTTACACTGAGAAATCAGAGCTAATCAAATCATGGCGTTCCTGCTCAAAAGTTCGATCGCTTCGCATTTTCGTCAGGTAAAGCTCAGGTTTTCCGATTTCAATACGCCGTCGTTTTGGATTCGATCGATTAGGTGAATTTCTCTCGCGGAATCTAATATCTTTATTTTTTTTACTGCCAAAACCAGACGACGAAGAACGACTCGCTCTCCCTCACGCGCCGCCAGTTCCACGTCGAAGCCGGCGCTCGCGAGAAAGCTGTGAGTCTCTCTTTCGGTTTTTCCAGCTCTAAATTTCGTTGATTGATTTTGATTTTTGAGATTGATGGAGTGAGCTTTATGAACTTAGATTTTAGATTGTTAGATAGGAACAATCAGCTTAAATTTTATAGTTTGGGTCTAGAAAATTCTAAGGAGAGTGATGCTTGAGTTGATAGGTAGGGATTTCTGAATCAAATGAGGTTAAAGTTTGGGGATTTTTGATTATATGAAAAGATAATCATACATGAATCGATAACATACATGAATTTCTTTGCCTTGAGTTTATAGGTACATATTTCTGACTCAAATGAGGTTAAAGTTTGGGGATTTTAGGTTGGATGTGCAAAATTTGGTTATTTGGTGGTTTTTCGCAATTTGGTGTTTGTGATGTACTGAGCAGTTTTGAATGTGTAGCTATTGGCAGCGGACCCGTCTCTAAGACGATTCAAGTCGCATAAGAAGGGCGTGTTGGCAATCAAAAAGCTTAGAAAGGTTCTAACAGTTGCTGTTGCTGCTGGTACGTTTCTGTGCTATTTCTTGAAAATTTTGAACATGTGGTTTCGACTTTACATTTGCTATAGTATACTTTGCTCTGATACTTGTGATCGCATGTATTTACGGAGGTCGTTTGATACTCTTGGAGTGCTAGATACGCTACTTACATTTTGAGAATGCTCAGATGATTTTTGGTTTTGGGGGGTTAGTATAGATGAAACCTGGCTCGCTGGAGATGCATTTGAATAAAACTGGATTTAGATATATTAGCACTAGTTTATCTGCGAAAGTTGCCATGACAATGAAATTTCCAGTTAGGATCATTAAGACCAAAATTGCAGTTAGGATCATCAGAGAACCGAACTTTACCCAAAAGGCCAAAACTGATATTGACTGCTATTCTGAGATCTTTAATTTTAACTTTTTTAGTTTGTGTTGAAAACACTAGAATGACATGCATTGCATGATAGAAGGGAATAAGGGACCGACACATGTACCTATGACTTGGTACTTAACTTGTAACTTTCTTTCTTCAGATGAGACAATTTAAAGGAGTTGGTGTTATTTTGCATTGTTGTAGTTTTCCAGTACTCATATATGATTACGATCTTATTCAGGTTTCTGCTATGAAGTATACGTAAAGGCAATGATGCGCAAGGAGACACAGGCATAGGCTTGAGGTGCAAGCATAAGAAAGTCTGTAGTTTAATGGTGTTTAATCTTTTCTGGGAATATTAAGGGAACTGTATGAATCTAATTGTTCCAATAAGCAGATAACAGGTTATCCTGATAGTTTTTGAAATATCTGTTTCTGATTACTTTTAGGTTCTACTTAATAAATTTATGTGTGCTTTAGGCATTTCTCAGAACAATTTCAATGAAAGCAGCAGAGCATTCTCCAGTTTTTTACTGATGTTCTGCACAACTACCCTAGTGCAATAGTGCATTGTTCCTGTGTTGGAGATGCAGAAGAAACAATTTTCCAAAGCTGTTCTTGGTGTTACTTATTGTACGAAACAAGTGCTGGTACTTATTGTGCGAAACAAGTGCAGAAGAAACTCTATTAAATTGAAATCCATTAATTGTAAATTCTATTATTTAGTTATATTTATATGAAATTTAATGTGTAATAGATTTAAAATTTTTAAAAAATTAAGAAAATAATAATAATAATAATAAGTCTTATTTTGGAAACATAATAATGACACTTAGAATTCAAGTGAGAAATTTAAACAATGAATTCTATCTTTTTTTTTTTTTTTTCACATAAATTTAGAATTTTTTATTTGATAATGTCAAATAACGGAATTAGTTTTTAAGAATTATAAAATCCTCTATCTTAATTAAATTCGTTCAGATTTTACCATCCAAACACACTCTTAGGGGTAACCAAGATTTGCTGCTTCCAGATGCTTCCGTGTCACTTAATAAAGCATGGAGGTTTTGGCTAACAACAAAAACTAGCTATCTATTCTCATACACTACATAACTGGAAGGCTTTTAAATCCATTTTGGGGTATGAAACATTCATGTCATGAATATGACATCTTTGGAATCCAGAGCAAAATTACAATGTGAGAGCAAGTTTAGTGAACTAAAAAAGGCAAACACAATGAAGACAAGCATACCTAACTCTTGAAGATGAAAAGAAAAAAAAGAAGCATAAAAAGAGGTGGGTGTGCCCAGCCTTTTGAATTGGGAGCACTATTGAATCTGGGGGGTGAGTAAGATCTGCATCATCATGCACGTGTATATGCTCCTTACCTGTGATAAATATATTGTCAAGAATTCTGAAAAGTGGATCACACACCCTGGCTGACCACACCACAGCATAAGAACACATAATAACTTCTCATTGATTCATTTTGAAAGACAAAATAATTCATCTTCGCTTAGGTATTTCTCAATACACTCGACAAGGGTGTAAGATTTTCCAATTAATGTATCATGGTAGTTAAAATTCTTACCATTAACGGCGGAAACGCCGGGATTGGGACTGTGTTTCCTTTTGCTGGTCAGTCTTTTTTAAGGACTAGTGTGTCTGCTCAGGACACGATGGTCAATTGGTATGGTGTAACTAGAGGACACCCATGGGCATGATAAACCTCATAGTTTTAGATTGACCAAACTGTCCCTAGTGACAGCAGCACTGCTGCAGTAGCCGGCACTTGATTGGGCCAAGTCCTAAAGATAGAGACGACCATCAAAGTCAGAAGCATTTGCATATAATTGTCTGAGCTGTAAACCTTGGACTGATATTGAAACAGAGACTAGAGAGAGAGAGAGAGAGGGAGAGAGAGTCTTAGTCTGCTATCAGGCAGAAAAGAAAGTTGCTTTGTTTTTGTGGGTCTGAGAATTTAGAGAAAAAGTCTGTGTCTTGTGAAGTGAATTTGGGTTGAGGATTATTAGTATGGCAACATTTGCAGGGACAACCCAGAAGTGCAAGGCATGTGAGAAGACTGTGTACTTGGTTGATCAGCTCACTGCTGACAACAAAGTCTATCACAAGGCTTGCTTCAGATGCCACCACTGCAAAGGAACCCTCAAGGTCTCTCTCTCTCTCTCTCTCTCTCTCTCTCTCTCTCATCAAGCACATATAAAGACTCTCACTTCACATTGATTTCATGGTTTTCTATGTATTTTTTTTTTTTTCATGTTTCTGATCACTTCTCGATTGTTTAGTATTTGTTTTTATCATGGGATTTGATTAAATTATCGTGAATAGGTGTGTTTGTGTGTGTGATTAATTATATAAAGTTGGATTGCTACTTGGCTGTTTAGTAAGCATTGATCTTTCGATGTGGGCGTGTAGATCTAATTGGAAATGAATTTACATGTTTACTGTATTGTGGTTCGGAGCTCAGTAGTGATGCCTCTTATTGGCGGAGTTATGTAAACAGTCTCCTTTTACTTGATTCGCTTGTGACAATGATGATGATCGTTGGACGCGACATAGTTACTTTACCAGCTTGTCATTTATATGTTTGGTGGATCTTAGTCTGTTGTATGACCTAGATTTTATTGGTCCTGTCAATTTTGTTGGATTATGAAAGCCTTTACGCCTGTAATGTTATATTTCTCAAAGATCAAAACTTTTGGTCATGAGGAAGTGTTCTCCATTGGTAGAAGCGAGATTGGTTTTAGAATTATGGATTTAGTCACCATTAGTTGTATCAAGAATCTAGAAGGGTCAAGGGAAATGTTCTCTACTACATGAGAATTCAACAGTAAATTCCACTGCCTTCTTGCTTTGGTTTTTCAGAGAAGAAAACAAACCTTCTTTTGGTGAATTCTGATAATAACTTGTTCATTTGAACTCTCGGCAATTAATGGTCGTCTATTTTGACATCTGAGCTTGTTTAAATACATTGTTTTTCTTAGTCCCAGCTAATTTCGTAACAGAATGTTAATTCAAAATGCTCTAGGATCCTGGTAATGGTAAATCGTCACCATGGTTCTCGTAAATAAAGTTTCTGAAACTGAGTGCAGCAATTGATAGTTCAGTGTATTTGTTTCTTTGTTTGAAATTTGTTATAATATCAGATGCAGACACCTCATCAGATTTAATATGAAATCCTGTTGTGATTTTACTGGTTTCCCGTATAAGATGTCATAAGCGGAAAGAGATAATAACTTTACTATATTTGTCAATGTTGTAAGTCATATTGTAGTTAGTGTATTTAAGAGAAATCTAATATGGTATCCTTGTTTACTATTTGTGTGTATGCAGCTTAGTAACTATTCCTCATTCGAGGGTGTTTTATATTGCAAGCCTCACTTTGATCAGCTATTTAAGATGACTGGCAGCTTGGATAAAAGTTTTGAAGGTGATAAACTCTTATGCTATTTAGCTATTATCATGTCAAGACATATCTACCTATGCTGATATCTATTTCTAAAATTGTAATGTTGGATTATTTTTTTTTCCTTTTAATTGTGATGTAGGTAATCCAAAAACTGTGAGAGACAGGTCTTCTGATCAGGTAGGTGCCGTGATTTCCCAATTCCTTCTCTCTTTCTTTAATTGATTGATTTATAGATGGGTTGTGGTACTTGTTCTCACATTTTTACAAGTGTAATTCCGCTAACTGTTTCCTTTTGCGAAAAAATTACACAGGTCAATAGCAAAGTTTCCAGTATGTTTGCTGGGACTCAGGACAAGTGTGTTACTTGCAAGAAAACAGTTTACCCAATTGAAAAGGTGAAACACAATTTAACGTGAATAATCCTTTCAAGAGAAAATCATATTTAATTAATTGTTAGCGGATTGGATTCAATATTTACTTTCCTAACGTTTTGGACAACTTCACTTACTTGTCCTTGCACTCACAAATACCCTTGCACTGATTTGTAGTAGAGTCCTGCTTTTCTCTTAATCTGTTCACTTCTGTTTTCAGGTGGGAGTCGATGGAACATCGTACCATAAGGCTTGTTTCAGGTGCACACATGGGGGCTGTGTGATTAGTCCATCAAACTATGTAGCTCACGAGCACCGTCTCTACTGTAAGCATCACCATAACCAGCTATTCAAGCAGAAGGGAAACTTCAGCCAACTTGACAAGCATGAAGAAGCTAAAGAGGTGACTGAGAACACAGTGGCTGAGTAATTCTCTCATAATTTTCATGCTAAGCAAAAGAGTCCAATGAAACTGTTGTAGCATACAGGAACAGCTATTGGAGTTCCCTTTCTATATTTTTATGTAATTTGTTTCAGGTACAGAAAGAGGGATTGTTTTTGGCATTGCTGCTAAGTTTTGAGTGTGAGTTTGAATGGGGGTGGGGTAAATGATGTCCAGTTTTCCAATAAACTAGTGGTACAGTATGCCCAAATGTGTCCTATGTTTTCATATTGGCCAGATTCTTGATATGGTTTCCATTTACAATGTCTTCAAGTTGTTGTGGATCCTCATCTTATTATGATCACTCTTTTTTGGAAGAGAATCCTCTCCTAGTTTTTCTTGGGAGTTGGATCATCTTGTGGCACATCCAACGGCTCACAACAACCCAGACCCCACCTCACAATAAGTCCCACCCCCTTCAAGGCCTCTCCACCGTCAGATCGAGGTCAGATAAAGTTAAGTAAAAAAAGAGGATATGAGAGAATCCGGGTCCCTCTTTTTTTCTTCCAACAAAGGGTGATCCTTTGTTTGTTGTCCCTCTCAAAGGTTCTTTCTCGTATGTTGTAACTTCTAAACCGTACCATGTATCCCAACATTTAAACAAACCGGTAAAAGAGAGGGACGTCAAACAAAACTAAACAAACAGTTTAAGCCTCTACAAATGAGGTCGTGACTCGTGAGGAACCCAGTTGAAAGGGTTGGGCCCTGCAACTTTTTGAGGTGGCCCAGGCCCTATTTACCAACATGCACTAGGAATAGGACTGATATTTCCTAAAGTACTAGCATCTTTTCTTCTTCTTCTTCTTCTTCTTTGTGTCACCTTTTTTATTTTAAGATGTGGCTTTGATATGTTCTAGGATCCAGATTCTAACATATTTGCTGTGAGGATATTGTTCCTCTAGTTACTTGACAATTTTATTGAATTTGCATGATCAAGTTAAGAGAGATTACTGTGCCAACTAATGAAGAAGGGGACACTACCCCCATGAGCCAGTTCAATCAAGAGAAAAGGTAAGTTGGTGCTTTCTCCTCCCAGCCGGAGGTTCATTGCGTGTTGTTTTTTTGCTTTAAACTTTGAACATCTTTTTTTTTTTTTTTTTCTGCTTAATGATTTCTGGTTTATTTACGATTCAGAGAGAACCTGGCAGAACAAAAAGAAATCTGCCTCACAACATCGTAGCAGGTCCATTAGTTTGTTACTTAATTGCTAGTGCTCTTTTGTTGAATGAGACCTGTTGTCAATTGAGGATCTTTACATGTTTTGGTAATGATAAAAGTTGCAGTAATGAATCGATCCTTCTTATAAAGAAGAGGTGGCTTTTTTGTTCTTATATACTTTTTACCTCCCAAGTTCCTCTCAAATCTTTCATTAGCTTTTCACCAGAATGAGACCCCCCGCCTAGCTTGCGGGGAAGCTTATTCAAGTTCATAAATAGTTTTTCAAGAAGGAAACGGTAACAGAGAAATGATAACTCTGTACAAAACTGTTTCAATAAAGATAATGCTAAAATTTTCCAGAAACACATGTTCTCTTTGAATTGGAGTTTAAAGGAAGAACAGTATGAACATTCTTGGCATTACAACGTAAAAGAAATAAACGTAGTTCTCTGAAATCCTTTGCAGCTGCTGTGCCAAGGCCAAAATATTAATACAATGCGTACGTTGCAGTTATAGTCTGATGGAGTAGTTTTATGCTTGAAGAAAACCTAATAATATAACTACGCACAGTCGCGCACACGAGACTAGATATAGTTGGTACATGTATCAGAGAGTTCATAATCAAAAAATCATAAAGAGAGATGGAGAGAGAGTTGATGTGGTCGTGGAAGAAGGAGCCCGATGTGGTGTTTGAGAATCTCGAATGGACAAGGGTGAAGATCAAACTTGACGATCCTGATCGCCAAACAGCCATAACTCTCATGGAAGATGTCCTTAAAGAAACCCAGGAAGATGATAAGCGACATGTACTCTTATTAATCGCCCACGCCGTCCAGGAGGAACTCTTTAAATCTAAGGAGATAGACATGGAGACCATAGAAAAAGTTGCATCGTTTTACCCACGATGCGTGGAGGTTGACGACAACAACAAGGACGATTACAACCGGGTGACGAAGTGTGATGATTTTAAACTGCACCGGAGGAGGAGGAGGAGGAGGAGGAGGTTATATTTCTAGTACTTGCAAGCTGAAAGACTTGGGGACGGTGCGCAAAGCCCTTGATAGTGTGGAGAAGAAGATGTAAGGCTGATGCTGATTAAATCCTAGTAGGTAATGCAGAAATCATTTTCGGATTACAACGATGAAACCCTTTTCAATTTTAGTTGTTACAACTTATAACAATTACCATACTCTGTGTGTGTGTGTGTGTGTGTGTGTGTGTGTGAATTTTCCCTTGATAGTGTGGAAAGAGCCCAAGCAGGCTTGAAGTGACCCTTTTGTTCTTGAAGGTGAAAAGATGATGGCTTGGGAGACTGGTAATGCATGATTAATTAAGCATTCCGCACAAATGGCAGGTTGGTTTTCTCAAAATCTTACTCAGATAATGGAGATTTGATATTTATCCTATATTATGTTGAATAGATGTTTAGGTGTGGATTCTTAGTACCGGGGGCATCAACTATGCAGAAAATGTAGATGGCTAGCCATGCTTGACTCACAAAAAACTTAATGTCTCTCTGAGTTGTCTTTATCAAACACAATTGAATGGTATTCTCACTAGTTATCTCCTTCTCAGTCTCTAGCTAATTCAATATATATTGACTATTAAACTTTTATATCAAACTTTGAAAGGAAAAAATTCACCATTGGTACCCAAACTTACCTCGCTATATAAGAAAGGTACCCGAACTTGAAAAACGATCACCATAGTACCCAAAGTTTGAAATCCTATTATAGAGGTACCTAGCGCGTTTTGACCGGCTGGCTACCCGGTTTTGGATGACGTGGCAGTCGCATTTTGATTCCGAGGGGCAAATGTCCATTATAACCCTCTCAATTACTATTCAATTGTTTTACTGTTTATCATTTTACTTTTACTATTTATCTTTTACTGTTACTTTTTATCATTTTACTTTTCACCATTTTACATATCACTGTTCATCTTCTTCCTCACGCTGCCGGAACAGTGGCGCCGCCGCGCCGCCGCAGGCAGCTCCGCCACCACAGTGGCCAAAACCCTACCAATCGAATCCAAATTCCCCCAAAAGGATCACCCCCACCTCGGGAACTCATCCCCGACGCCAAACACAGCCCCAGCCGCCGCAAACGGCGGCCGGTACGGCGGCCCAGAAATTTCAAATTTCCAATTCCTCCAAAAATCGACCAATTACACACTAAATTATACTTAATCAACTCCTTACCACCTCCTAAACACGAATTTAACTTCAAAATTCATCAAAAACATCAAAATCACACTTTCCAATTTCACCCCAAAACCCTAGAAATTCGAATTTGAATTTCTACTTACCGAGGTGGATTCGGGCTAACTCCTTCCATGGAGTTGTCGAGCAGGATGAAGTTTCCCTTTTCCCCCCTTGAATTTGGCCGATCGGTGGCCGGAGGTGAAGATTTCGGGTCGACACAGTCGACCCCTCTCCCGAAAAACCTAGCCCAACGGCGGCGATTGGGACCACGCCGCCGCTACAGAAAGAAAGGGGAGGCCGAGCAGGTCCGAACGTGACCGGTGCGGCGGTCCAATTCGGCCGGACGGCTGAGGTAGATGGAGGAGGGGAGAGCTCGGGTCGGCCGATCGGGGAGAGAGAGGGGGAGGAGAGAGAGCAGAAAAGAAAGAAAGAAAAAGAAAAAAAAAAGAAAGGGATATTCCCCTTTAATTAAGAATATTCCTTTTTCTAGAAATCAGGTACCTCCATAATATGGTTGTGAGAGTTTAGGTACCTCCACTCGTAGTTTGTTAGGCGGAGATTACAGATTTGCCCCTCGGAATCTTTTTGGGAACTGCCACGTCATCCAAAACCGGGTAGCCAGCCGGTCAAAACGCGCTAGGTACCTCTATAATAGGATTTCAAACTTTGGGTACTATGGTGATCGTTTTTCAAGTTCGGGTAACTTTGAAATGCAATACGGAACAATGTAAGAAATGCATTACATTATACGCAATGTACTGCATGTTATCATGCCCATACATATATTAGTCCAGATGCCAGAATCATCCAAACTTATGCTCGATCATCAACTCATCGATGCCAATCACACTGGAAATACAAGTTTTTACGAGAAATGAGAATCTCTGGTCCTAGATAGTGATCCAAATGAGAACAGGACAGGTAAATACGTTCACTTAGATTATAACAATGCTGTATAAGTTGGTCTAACACAATGCGCAGACGTGTGATGATGACCCGTAATGAAAAGTGGGATTTCATATATTTCATGGAATCTGAGGACCCCGAAATCCAAATGCATAGTATTCAATTGAAAGCTTCATTTCATTGCTAAAAGCTTCTTCCGGTGGTCATTAGCTGTTAGCAATTGTCCTAACTTGAAATAAAGGCCTCCTTCCTATGATTTCATAGTGGAGCATGCAATTATATATATTCCCGGAGTGAATGTGGTTTTTATACATAAAGTTAAGGAAAAGCCGTCTTTTGCTTTGTTATTTTTGGTCTGTCTTGCTCTGTACAGCAAATTATGAAACAGAGATGGAAGGAATCAAATCAATGATGCCAATGTTGGGGAAGTTTCCATTTTCACCTATGCTCTTTGGCACTGGTAGAATGTATCAACCTGATGTTGTCTCAATTCTCAAAGTCAAAAAAGAATGGTGCATGGTGATTAAAGGTAACTTTGGAGCCTCTTTTAGCTCACTCCTGCTACTTATTTAAACTTTTTGCAGTTGAATGCAGATATATTTGTTCCCCTTAAACATCTTAATTTTGATATCTTATTAGGGTATGATTATGTCCCCAAGGGTTAGAAGGTGTGTGAAAAATCACTTAGCTTTGCAGTATAACTATGATGACTAATGGAATCACCAAGAATTATTCAAAAAAATTGTCCCAATTTTTGAATCATTTGCGAGCAGTATGTATGGTTCTTACTGCTTTTATAGTCTTCAAGACTATGTCAGTTCTAACTAATTGAATAAAGGTTGGTAGGATTCGGCATGAGACCCTAGTTTCGAGCCTAAGAAGGCGAAGCAGGCTTCTAGACATCAGAAATTTGCGCATATTGTTCATTATAAGTTACGCAGGATTGCAGAGTAGGTGTATTGGATTGAATGTGATCAGAAGTGTTGTTTAAGTAACAACAAGATCAATTAAAACCAGAGTAGTTTTCTTCTTGAAGTAAACTTTCATTAAAAGAAAAGCTCTCTTACAGTCATATTGCTAGCTACCACCTAGAATCTGCCACCCTTTTGCTATACACAACTTATTCAGATCTCTTCACCTGAACATAATAAGTTTATGATCACCTAGCTAGTCTTCTACCATCCCCCTTCCAATGTTGATTTTCACATCCTGTTCACGAAGGCTTAGATCATCCGTAGGTGGAGTACTGAACCATTGCTGCTGCTCCACTGTCGCTTACATCATGTGGCCGACGATTGAACATGTGCATCATCGTCTTCATGATCATCAGCTCGCAGCTTCTGAGATACTTTGCAGTGAAGGTTGCCATGTTCTTGGTCTAGCTGTTGCGGCAGACTGACTACTACTACTGCTCCCTGAGGATGAGGATGATGTTCTAGGTCGGTGGTGGTGTCTATCAGTCTTAGTCATCACCTGAAAATAATGCAAATATTGACATAATTAGTGTTTTTCACATTTCATTTGTTCATGTGAGAATGAATTTTCTGATTTCTTCATGAAGTGTTCATGAAGCATTCAACAGCACAATTAATCCACCGAATTCATTCATTATTTATTACGTACTAGCCCATTAGTATTGACTCCATTCTATTATATTGAAGGGGAAGCTCAACTCGAGCATGGATGTTCATAAAATACTATTTATCAATTAAATGATTTGGGGGCCGTTACAGAAGGAAGCTGAAGCTCTTTCCCCGATTTTATGGTGATTAACAAATAAAAGAATCTTTTTATTTATTTATTTAAATACTTGTTCTTGTCTGATTAATAATGCTTTTACTTAAAAGTACCTAAAAGCACTTGAACAACACAAACAGAACTAAACTTGGCCCTTGAAGAACTCAGGGATTTTTGGTTAAATAAACTAAAACATATGCAGAATTAAAGAGACATAATTTTTGTTAAACAAAGTTTTAATTACCTGGTCTTTGTCCTTGTCCAGCTCAGGAGCAGCCTCAGATCTTCTGCTAGCTGCTGCTGATGTCTCTCTCTGCAGCCTCTCTGCTGTTAGTGGCTCAAACTGGTTTGATCTCTTCCCCTTTGCTTGTTTCTTCGCCCACAGACCCTTCATAACCTCTGAAACCACAACCCAAAAGACAAAATATTCAAACTTTGAACTCAAAAAAAAAGAGAAGAAAAGGACTTTTAGTTAAAAAAGAACAAACCTTGAGTTGTGATGAGTCTGTAAACTTGGCCAAGAACAAGAGTATCGGTTGGCCTGAGAAGCTTGATGCGTGTGATTCGAACTGAACCAGTAGTAGAAGTAGCCTTCTTCTCATTGGACGTATCAGAATTCTTGTGAATATGATCATAGCTATTACTTTGATCAGGACCATTTGTTTTGGATTTGGGATTTGATGAGGGACAGAGGGTGGTGGAGATGAGAAGAGCAACATAATGACCAGGGTTCATCTTCATGACCTCACTAGCACTCACTGCCCCATAGAACTTCTCAACCTTCCCATTGGGGTGTTGTATCACCAAAGTTGCTGCATCTATGGCTTGGCAATTTCCCATCTCTCTCTCTCTCTCTCTCTCTAGAATGAATGTTGAAGAAGAGAAGGAAGGTGGTTTGAGCTATGCAACAAGCTCTTTATAGCGACCACCCACTTCTCATCTTTGCTTTTATATTTATATTTTCTCTCTGAACCTGCAGGCTTTTATTACACCAAGTGCATTTAAGAAATATGATTAAGCCTGGGAGTGGGGTAGTTTGGTAATTTAGGTGGGAAATCAGTGGGGTGAATGAGGTGGCGAGGTCTGGTTGGATGGGTGGAGGAAGAGGGAAGAGGGAAGAGGAGAGGTTGAGGTTGAGGTTGTGTGGGGCGGTGGTGCCGTGGTGGTGGTGGTTTTATTTGTGTGAGTTGGTGGTGCGTTACATACTTTCAGCTGCGACAGATCGTCTAACGTTTGCTTTATTATACTTTCAGCTTAATAACGTTTGCTTTATTAAGCTCAACCACAATTAGTAACAAGGACTGTACGTTACTGGTAATTCCCACGCGCCTCTGCTGCCTCAGTCTTCACTACACCACTTGTTTTGTGATCTCGTAATCTCATTTCATCCATGGAGACCGCCCCCAACCAATCAGAAAATGAAATCAGCACCAGGGGATATTGCAAAATGTAGGAGAATCACAATCATATTACTCAAGAGCGAGTATGAGATGACACTTTCTATTATCACTTTCTATTATCACGTAACTATTGACACGTAATATAATGATCGTCGTACAACTAGATATATTTGAACCGACCGTCATTAATGTTTAATAAGTTCAAGATATATTTAAATTTGATCGGTTTAAATAATTTAATTGAAGTGTGTGACCTGAGTAACGTTTTTCAACAAAACCAGCTTATTAAGTTCAAATGTGAATATGTCATGCATCACTAATTGGGTCCTGCCACGAGAATGTTTGATGAGGAGCAACTTTATTTATAAATAACGAACCACTGTCATATGCAAATATTGAATATAATATATAATATCTTCACCGCGTGCGTTTGAATGTTGGCTTCGTTTAATGTGTTGTTGAATTATAACGCAAACAAGAGAGGAGATGTGATGCCCTCTTCGCTGTTTTATCTCCGGCTAATTAACCTTTGGACTTAAAAAGTCTAAGAGAACTATTGATCAATTCGAAATGATTTCAAAAAGTAATCTTAATCGGACAATATAATTCATTTTTTTTTAATTCTATTTAGTAACCATTTAATTCTTTTAGTTTATGTCATGGGAACGAGTCAATATATACCTTTGAATTGAATCCACATGACCTACCAACTAATAGACCCATCCCTAATAATTCTTGAGTCTTCAATGTCACAACTAATTGACAAATTTAGAGGCCAATGTGACTCATACATATATAATTCCATGTATAATAGGACCACAAATGAGAGAGACCCCCTCGTTCATTCCAGGCATCCATTTTGCATTATCGCTTCTGCACGCTCCGACGACACGCGTGGTTAAGCAAACATAGAAGATATAACCCCCATCATCATCATCACCCTTATTCAAGGCGTTTCGTATTGCCCACCAAACAAGACCATAGCAGACGAAGAAAGAAAGAAAGCGTGAGAATTCCGTTTTCGTCTTCAGATTTTCCGGGGAGCCTTTCGGAGTGGGGCCCTGCTAGTCATGCCGTTTTCAGTTTCGGACACGTTGTATAAGTACGTGTCGCGAGCGACGGAGCTGACGGGCGGATTTACGTTACGAGGTGGAGGAGGTTGGCTGGAAAAAGTGCTTATAGAAAAAGCATGCAGATACGATTTTCTTCACAAAGCTGCTGCTGCTGACCTCTGTTAGCTGTTAGCTTTCCGCTTCTGGCTGTTTCTTTCTTTCCTACGGCATGCTATTACCGTAGGATTGGTTTCTGAAAAGGAAAATAGTTCCTCCTCCATTTTATGGAAAAGGGAACTTGAGGATTTACGTTACGAAGTTAGCTTTCATTTTCTGTGTTTGGTAACATGAGAAAAGTTAGCAGGAAAGCTGTAAAAAGATATGCAATTAATATAATAAAATAATAGTTGTGAGTAATAAATATAAGAAAATGAGGTGAGAAAGTGATTCAATTGGATTTTGGGAGGAACCACTTTCCTCTCTACTTTCCCTTGTATCAAGAAAGTGTTTCCGTTCTTTGTAGCATCTCAAACTTAGGAAATGAACAATTTTCCTTTCCTGAGACTTATTTTCCGCGAAACTAACGAGGTCATAGTGTTATAGTAGTGAGAGAATTGGGTTACGATCGATTAAGCTAAAATTAAAAGTTTGAGATGGAAAATAATTGTAAGTGGCCTAATGGTTGAATAAGAAATTTCACGAATTATTAAAGTGGTCAGACACTATATTATAATGCATAGTTATAACATTTCACACGCACCTATTGAAAGTTTGAAACATACTACTCAAGACTTAATATGCTAAGAATGGAATATGCATATTGTAACTAGGGCATATTATTGAGAACAATATCTCCCTCCCATGCATGCTTAAGCACCTACATGATCATTGTGATGGAGTGAAAGGGACCACTATAATGTTCCAATGCTCGGTTGTTTGAAATTAGGATCAAACAATATTATTTGAGATAGTTGATACAGATCAAGAAGTGGAGCCATTAGTCTGTCAGATCTTGATGTCTCAAAAACTATGGCTGCAAATCGATACGGTCCCTCTTATATCTCCAATAGCCACTGTAATACTCATACGAGCTTTACTTCCCAGAATCATATGTAACCTCGAGTTACATTATAGAATCAAAGAGGCAACATCAAGATTTCTGCAACTAGGGTTAGAAGCTTCTACTTTTCATGCATATAGATAATTAGATAGTGCAAATGCTTAGATTCTTAAACAAAATTAATCAATTTTAATGAGATATATCATTATCTATAAGGTGTAAATTAATCTTACACAGCAACACTTTCTTCTTTTACATATTTTTTAGAATATCTACCACATGCTAGCTTCACCATATTTGATGTGAGATACATAAACATGATCTCACGTGGCAAATTGTGCATTTCCAAATCTTGAAGTACTATACACATGATATAATTAAGAAGAATGGTATACTCTAATTGTGAAAGCAAAAAACCACAGCAGGCAATCAGTGAATAGAAACTTTGGACATTTATCTGGGGAAACCCACATAATTTTGGGTTTGAGTTAAGGGAACAATGGTTATCATTTAAGATCATGAAACTTTGACTCTTGTAGCTAGATCTTCCAATCTCATAATGTAGTACTCTTACTTTAATTTATAGTTAAATCCTATACTGTTATAGTGAATTACGATCTGATTGTGTTTATTTCGCATACTGAATAAATTTTAGAACGAATTATAAACTAGGTACATATGTTCAAAATGATCAAGGAAGAAAACTCGGATTAAGTTTGGATTTCATTTAACATGTCCCTTCTATATACAGATTTTTATGGCCAAAAAAGATGCCGACTATTTAGTCCTTTGTGCTATTTTTTCATGCACAAAACAAATGGGTAGGATTGTGCTTCTTCTCCCTTTCATAAATTGAAGTGGGTGGATAATTGATGTAACTGCAGTAGGACCCAAATTGATGATCCAATTGAATTTATAGTTCTATTTACACCCTCCACCAAACAGCAGGAGATTATTTCTGGGAATTCTTGTAAGAAGCTGGTTCTTTGCTTTGTTTTCACAATGTGTATCAATCTGTCGGCCCCTTTTGCCATTCCCTTTGGTAATGAAATGCTGTATTATCTGTACCAAACAACAATTAGGATGTTGGAGGATTTGATTAAGTAGCTGGGTTTTGTTTCTTTCATCTTGGGTACCCTAATATGTGACCAAATAGCCCCAAGCATATCCTTCTCAAAATCCTCTACCTTTAAAAACTAATTATGGGGTTGCATGATCTTTGTACCCAAGTGCATCCTCTATTTGTGGAGTTTGCAGCTATCAGTACTATTATATTATGTTTGTATATATTAGATTTAAGTCGCATATTTTGCATATCATTGATTATAAACATATTCGATTCAATTCGCTTAAAAATTGAACAAAGAGAGGGGCACCTGTAGTTTGTTGGGATCAAAGATTAGACCTATGTTCAGGGTTTAGGTGTAGTAATCAATTTTGCAAAGGGTTTGGGGCTTATGACGAAGCTAACAATTTCGCAAAGGGTTTACTGCCAGGTCTAAATGGCGCAGAGGTCCGCTAGTGTGGAGCAACTGGCTTGTATTTGTGCCTGAAGCATTTATATGTGAAGCAAATAGAACAGCAAAACGATCGATTACATGTTCTCCCCTGTGAAATTATGTAAAGCAAATACTGCAAAGACAATCCACATTTGATGCAGAAAACTTCAAAGGAAAGGAAAGGCAAGCCTATAAAAACTGGTATAGGGCAAATCACATTCTTAGCCTATATCAGTCTTTATAGGCTTGCCTTTCTTCATTCAAGTCCATCAGGAATCTCCTCATTGAAGCACAGGTTCATGTTTTGATGCATGGAATGTGAGGTTTTAATAAAAATACTTATTTTTAATCTGCAGACTTAAACGGGTTGACTTGACCCGAAACGCAATTTGGACCGGTTCGATTCTGTAAGCCCATTTTATGAAGAACAGAAATAAATTTTAATTTCTAAAGTTGATTTTACTGAATTAATTGATTTATGTTTCTGTGAAGAGCTAAGCTATGATACCATTTGTTATATCTGTAATGAAGGTATAACATGCATATGTATTAAAATCTATTCACATAATACACAAACACATGTAGATCAATAAAACCAAAGTCTGAAGTTAACTTAAAAAGTGAATTGTTACCATTGATATCAGCAGGAGTCATTGACATCTTTCTTCTTGGTTCAACGAGCACAGCAGCAACAGCAGCTCAAGAACACCACAACAACACACACACAAGAACACAAAAAATGTCTTCTATGCTATGCTACTAATCACAACAGAATGAGACTGTTTTCCACATGGACTATTTACTGATATATATATACCTGCCTAAAAACATCCTCGTACTCATCCCATAAGGAGTCTAAGAATCACTCAATGTTTATCAGCTATTAACTTCAGGTTTATCACAAACTCTTAATGTTAATCAGGTTCATTAATATGGCAAGTCTCATACTCCTATTAAAAGACATATATTCAATAGACTACATGATAGAGTTTATCATTCATATTTCTACTGATTATATACAAGTTAAATCAAAACCAATGACTTGAGGAACAAGATAATGCAGTGTCCAATTTTGTTTCCAACAAAGATCATTAGTGCTAGTATTGTATCAGAACCATAAACTAGTTAAATTGACACAGGCTCATTCAACCAAAGAGCACCTGGGAATTAACAACCGGCTGGGAAAGCTCCTCCAGGTTCTCTTCCTCGTCTCACTCATGCATTCTCTGAGTCATAGAAGAAAATCAGAAATCATATAAGGTAACAATTAAAAGCGAACCTGAATTACAACATTACTCAGATAACAACCAGGAAAGGTGATCGAAGGAACTTACAGCGTGAGGCAGACATCATCATTGACAGCATTTTCTTCCTCTTGATCTGGCTTCAAGGGTGAGACAACATACTTCTGTTTGTTCACCGAGTAATAAAACAACTCAGAAAACATAGGCGACAAACAACCATAGAGATGATGCAAACAACTTACGGCGTTGTAGGGAAGATTTGTTCTCCTTCTGCCAGTTTCATGCCCATTCAACACCAGATGATTAGTCGTAAAATAAAACAGAAAATCGTATTAAGCAGAATAAAAGATTCTCCGATCCAAATTAATTTATAGAGCAAACAACAAGCAATGACCCTCTGGCTGGGAGAAGAAATAACCAACTCACCTTTGATCTTTGCTTGAACTGGTTCACAAGGGTGGTGATCCCTTCTTCGTAATTCGTTGGTGGTATAGTATTCTTTGTTAACTGGACCATGTAAATTTAACGAAATTGTTGTGGCCAGTGGTCCTTGGAGAAGTAGGAACACATACATGAGAAAAAAAGATATACCACCATCACGTAGAGTTGGTTTGTCGTCAAAAGAAACGAGTTTGTTTGCTTTGGGTGAAAATAATAATAGAAGTCGGACCATAAAAACAAACTGAAACGAGAAAGAAGAAAAGAAAAAACTGCTTCAAAGCCTACTTCAATTCACATCCCCAGTTGGATTTACAGCAAGGAATTGATATAATGAAATAAATTACTACCACATATCCTATGAATGAAGATATTAAACTTACATATATTGCTAAGCGTGTAAAAGATTCGCAAGTAACACACAGAGTTGTTGAGAACTTGGGAGTTGGGGATGGATTAGTATTACATAATAAACGCCTCCATAAAACTCAGCACCATGCATGCATGCTCTTCATACAGATGGAAAATACTTGTTTAGATTGAACGGCAATGAATAGAACTCCTCACTCCTTGAATCACCCTTGAATGACCGGAACTTGTCCCACCAATGTTTACCCCTGTCCTTCCTAACTGTGCTGTCACGGTGCAGCGTGTTGTCCAAGAAATATGCAATCACGCCCGCCACAAAAGCTTCGGATTGGAAAGGGACATTGATCATATCATTAAACTGCAAAATGAAGATGAACAATTAAAGTTGGTGAAAAATATAATCAACCATTACATGATTCGACAATATCTTATACGTGGTTAGATGTATTTGGTGCGTACCCATCTTCCTCCTGTGTGCACAGGACCATAACCATTGATTGCGGTGTACTCATTGAAGTACTGTGGTATGGACAATCCCATGAAGATAGAGAAGCCTAATATGAACTTTGTTCGGAAGCTGTTTAGGTTGCAGAACTGGAGAAAGCTAAGACCCCCCGAACCTGTTAGTCAAGGCATGAGAAAATGAAGAATGTTACCCTACAAATGTGGTATGACAGTCAATCAGTTGTCAAGATGTCTCCATGTTACATTAGATGCACGTACCAACATAAGCAAAGAACAGACAATATAAAGCAGCAATGATGGGTCCTGGAATTGAAGCAAAGACTGCTCCAAATTTGCCTGACAATCGTGAAAATGTTTTGGTAAGAAGAATAGAATGGTTGCAGATAGTTGCCACTATTATGGAAAGTAAAATATTATAATGTGTCATAAGCCTAGACAACTTACCCAGAATGGAGAAAAATATCATGAACCCAGCAGATATTTGCACAACCCTTCGACTCCCAACACGTGTTAACGCCAAAAGACCAGCATTCTCTCTGCTCAGACACCAAGTGGAGTCTCAGAATAAGGTAGAAACTTTGATTTCAGCTTAATCAAACTACTATATTTAAATAGCATAACTATCAAGTCTTACACAGATACTGAGGATCCAGTCACAGTTCCAAAGAGCCCAGAAATCAGGATCCCAACACCCTGAAAGGATAAATTATACAGTTAATTGGCAATCACAAATAGAAGACACTATTCATGGTTGGGAATGAGCAACTTTTTTTAGAGTGACCTAGTAAAGTATAAACATGCATAAGTGTATTTAGTGAAACAGAAAGAAAACAATATTGCATTTGTTATTAATAACGCAATTTATTCAGGTTTGGAAGCAAGAAATCTATGTGTAATTTATCTCAAATGTAAAGGGTGCCTATAAAGTTTAGCTGTTAAGGAAAACTGTGGAAAACTAAAACTTAAAAGAGATCATCCATTTTACCTGCCAACCAACTCCACGACTAAGAATAGCAGGTGGCACGGGAGTTGCACTAGCATACCTTGATACAGCAATGAAAGCACCAGTCGACTGTTTTACCATTGGACATCAGAGAAAAAAAGAGAGAGAGAGAGAGAGAGAGCACCATTAGGGGCCAAATTAAGGTCTGGGTTCACAAAACCGGTGATGACAGAGTTTAGGCTTCTCATTACTAGTAATTCATATGGCATAAAGGGAACAAACCTCTACAAGAGCAACAAAAGACGCAGTCATCATAGCAAAAGCTTCACCAGCATCAAATGTAGGTGCTCCCCATTGGAAGGGATATGGAACTCTTATCCTGCGGACCCAAGTTCAATAAGCATTCATTCCAACAAATATTATGTATCAATGCAGAAATGTAAACCATACTAGAGAAAAACATATAATGACATTCCAACGATGCAATAAAGGATGGAAGACATCATAGCATGCCTCAATTTCCAAGCAATGGTCTTCTTTCTTATTTCTAATACAAGTCCTCATTATCTCATGTCCACCAAATAATTTGGCTTCTACTCTGAAACTCCTATATAGAGGTAAGAAGAGGCAATCTGCATTTAAGGCCACAGATTGAACTAACCATGGAGCAGCATCTATAAGTCCAGCACGATCGGTGCGGCAACTCGCTTGTGTTTTTGGGCCTGTACCATTATAGGCCCCACCGACAGTGAGCAGATGAGCATAAATCCACACGATCACAATGGCAAATAGGACAGCAAAACGATCGAATACATGTTTCCCTCTGTGAAATATGTGGGGCAAATACTACATACAATCATTGCAGAAAAATATGTCAGCCTTGCAACTATTACTACCACATGTGGTTACAACAATTAAAATTCAAAAGGAAAGAGATTTAACAAAGTTTTACACGTTTACCTGAGAAATAAATACTAAAATGATAAGCTCTGGCAGTCCAATCTCAACACATTTCGCAAGCTAAACATGCAGGAAAAAAAAACATTAATAAATAATTGGGAGAGCTTTAGCTGTCTATATGCATAACCATCTCAGATTAACACTAACCAGAGGAAAACCCAACTCGTAGAGTCCAAAACCAACTAGTCCTACCAATGGAACAACTGAAAGTGGACTTAAGAACCTGAAAGAAATAGATGAAGAGTTATAGCCAGCATGACGGTTTACCAACAAAACGTCACCATCAAAAAAAAAATTTCTTTTCAACTCCAGAAGCCATTTACTTGAGAAATCTGAAGTGTTTATGCACAACGCAAATAACTTTTTAATTGCTCATTATAATGTAAATGTAAGAAATCCATTATATTAGATTAGAACCAACCTTGCCACATTACGCCAAAGGCCACTGAAGCCTAAGACTATCTGAAGGGTTGAGGCCACAATAAGAGCACCTTGAATTGCCCGCATTGTTCTCTTAAATTTCTGAAATGAAAGACATAAAAGACACGAGACAAATCTTGCTCAGTTTTTGTAAATGGATTATGGTATGACGAAATTCAATTATACACCATACATTGGACCGCAAGTAACAGGGAATTCACATATAGAAAATGACGGCCATGTAAAACGAGATGGGTTTCAGATGATTACGTCAATAGGGTCTGGAGAATCACTGAATCGACTAGCTAATATGATTGAAACTGTGGTTGGAACAAACGTGTATGACCCTCCAATCACTGCAGGTAGTCTACTCCCAAACAATGTTTGCTTCAAGGTGTTCAAACCAGCAACAAAGAGTAGGGTCTGGATCACCTTGGCCTTCTCCTCCTATAACAGTTGAAAGAAAGAATTAGAATATGCCTTGGGTCAAATTTGAAGGAGACCCCAATAAGTCATATTCAAAATTTTCTTACGTTTCCACCTCCCATCTGGGGAACAAGAGCACTGGGAATGAGAACTGCAGTGCCAAGCATCACAAGATAATGTTGAAACCCAAGGAGAATGGCCTCGGCTGCATCAGGAATGATCCACAATTTTATTGATAAATGGAACGTAACAACATGACTTAAGAATAATGTTGCTCGACATAATCAAATATTAGAACTACCAAATGTCTAATGCGACATGTTTTATAATTTTGCCTAAAGCAGAACTACTCAATTAGAACTTAAAGCACCACTGGCAAACAAAAGCACAAAGGCTTCACCAGCTCAAATAGTGACGAGAAACCAAAGTCGGGAAAGAACTAGAGTAATACGAATTCAGCTGATTTCAAGAATTAGGCGTTACCACTACTTGAAAACCAGATACCAGGTTCGGAAAATAGCACTAAACATAATCAACGCAGCTGCCCAGAAGTACATAAATCGAATTAAAACCCCCCAAAAACAAAATTCAAACATAAGTTGAAGGAGAACACTAGTAGATTCTTTAATCCTGACATCAATATTCTATTTTTAATCTGGAAAAGAAAATGGGAAAAGCATAATGCAATATGTACTTTATATTTCCTTTTTGGAAAGCGGCATCTAACAAAGAAAAAGCTACTTTCAGCTATGAAATACATCACGTATCCAAAAGAAAACAAATTAAAGAGTGAATTAACTAAAACATGCCTCAGATATACCATGAAGATCCAAAAGAATCAAACTTTGAAAACTAAGATCCACCACCAAGAACAATCTTACACTATTTGCTCAAAAGTCACACAAAAAGCTCATAACACAAATTAGAAGAAGAACAAAAAGTGAAAAACAATAACAGAATGTGGAGTACAAGTACTCACGCCAAGGAGGTGGACTTGTAATGCAGTAAGAAACGCCGGGCAGTTGTTCTTTGGGTGGGTGAGGCTGTGGCTCATCCACCTTAGCAGCACCTCCTCCAGCCATTTTTCTCTCTACAACTCTCTTTCTCTCTAGAAACCACACACCAGAAGCAATGAAACCCAAATCCAAGCAGAACCCAGATCCCAAATCTAGCAAAAACCAACTACAAGATGAGCTGAAACCAGTCAACAATATGGTGACCCAGAAAGATTAAAACTTTACTAAACTAGAACACCAAATAATAGAGACAGTGTAGCTAGAAGCTTTCAAAACAGTGAACCCAAAATGGGTACTAATAATTGAGATTGGGAAAATTAGTAAGAAAGAAAAAAGATGAGCAAAAGTACCTTTTAACCAGCTGCAGAAGGCAAGGCAATAGAGCCAAAATGAAAGTGGGGAAAAGCTTACAGTCCAAAAACCCTTGTGCCCCACAGACCTAAAACATGTTACACTCAAATTGGACTTGGAGAGTTGAGAGGTGCAGAGAGAGGGAGTGGGAGTGTGAGTGTAAGTGAGAGGACCAAATCCAGGTGTTTGGTTGAGCAAAGCACAGTTAAGAAGGTGTGACTATATGAGCAGGTGAAGATGGACTAATGAAGCTTTTGGGTAGAAATGTTAAAATGGTACAGTGGTTTAGTAGTAACTCTCTCTCTCTCTCTCTCTAGAAAGCATACAGATTTTCTCTCTCTCTACAGAGTTACATTATACACTTCACTAAACAATCAAACATGAGATTACAGTATGATTTACAATTAAAATTACGTGTCTGGTGCGACTAACCAATTATAGACTCAAAAGTAAATATTTTAGGTATTTCACTTCTAAAAACTAAGAATTGATATATATTTTTAGCGTGAAATTGGTCGGTCACACGGCCACGTGGTACTTTTTTAGAAATTAACAAAAATTTGTCTTAAAATCAAAATGAATTTATGTTTTTGTTTAAGTGAGTGTAGTTCAGCTGTGCAAAGAGACAGAGGAAAGCCAATAGAAAAAGAGAGGCCGATGTGGAAATGATAATGTCACCCCGGGAATGATTGATTGCGAGTCGAGAGGGGAGTAAACGACGGCGTTTCCAGCTTTGCATTTGCGTCAGATAAAGGTACTTCGGCTCTATCAATTCCCAGTTACCAACATCCCTAGAAGGATGCACCGAATTCCATTTGTGACACAAAGACTCTTATACCCTTCAACAATAATACCCCACAAAAAAATTCCATTTTTGCCCAAAAAAAAAATTAGCAACGAGTTTCTAAAAGAAGAACGTAAATAAATGTTCCTCTATTTCTTTGGGCCAACTTCTAAGAGCATCTCCAACAGCTTCTCCATTTTCTTGATTTTCTCAATTTTTAATGATTTTAGGTCTTTTTTCACTCCAACAGCTTCTCCATCTCATTCCCTAAAATAGGGAAATAGATGAAAAAAAGCAATACATTCTCCAAATTTACAGAATCTCTAAAACAATTTGGAGATAACTACAATATTAATTTTCACGTATTCCAACAACTCACAACCAACCAATTTTCAGCAACATTAATATCTATCTTGCTTAAATAATTTTTATAATTCAAAACTACTTTTTCTTAAATGATTTGTTTTAAATAGTTAATATTTTGTTGTTGTAATAAATGCATAAATCTGCAAAATAAGGAAGCTGTTGGAGTTGAAGCATAAACTTTTTAGAGATTTTAACTTTTGCTTCCCTATTTTGCAAAAATTTTGGAGAAGCTGTTGGAGATGCTCTAACGTTTCAAGTGTAATGGAAAGAAAATGTTCATCGATGTTGGTGGTTTAATTTGATCATGAGAAAAGCTGAACTTGCTTTTTATCAAGATAAGTATGGAGTTTTATTAGTTGAGTTTTCTTGTCGACTAAGTCTTTTTTTATAGACTATTATTAGTTTCATAATGCTTTTTATGTTGTTTTTCTAGTCATTTTATACACAAATTTTGTTATTAAAAAATAACATCGCGAGTTTAATTATATTTACAGTATGACGATTTATTAATGTTATACTAACATCGCTTTTATATATGCGAGTCAAAGAGGATATTTTTGGTAGAATGATCACATGGTGCCGGTAGCAGAAGAATATTGGGTTGGGGTGCTCAAAACCATGAGCCTAAAAAAACAACCGACAATGTTCCATCGAGTCAATTCCCTTTCCCCCCCCCAATCCCTGCTCTATTGTTCCATCCATTAAACTTTTCATTTGATTTCCAACTGGACCTTGTTCAAGCCTCCCATCCCTTTCCTTATTCTTCAAGCCAAACCCTTAAAAGTCCATGGCATTGCTTATTTAGAACTCTCTTCATAATTTGCTGATTAATTTCTTAGGGAATGGAATGTGCACCCACACCAAGTTACCTCAAAAGTCTGAATCCTCTTTGGAGATTCCCAATTGCACATCTTCTCTTGTACCAAGCACAAGGATTTCAGTTTACTCGTCTTCTATTCTAGTCTTTTTCTTCATTAAACTATAAAAACTACACAATAAGCTCTTTTCATATCATTGAGTGGACAAATTAGTTTGTTTTTTTTAAAGGGTAGTGTTATTAACACACTCATTTTCTCAATTAACACACCTTCTCATATTTTTTAATTAATTTTATTTGATTTTTTCAATTAACTCTCTGATTTTAGACTTTTAGTTCTTACAAACATGAGTTTCGCCTTCATGAAATCATTTAACACTTGTTTTTAACATTACAAACTGTCTTATTGTATCATAGGGAGGATTCTTTGAGTTCAAACAAGAGATTTGAACCTACATATACTTCATGAGATTTTCTCACTAGTATTCCAAACGACAGTACTGTATTGTGTATATAGGTACACCACAACGACAACTGAAGATTGGTAAAAAACTGCAGGCTTGTAATTGTATGTATTCCCAAGTATGTGCAAGAAGAAAAGCCAATACATAGATAGAAATTAGAAAGTCAAATACCAAATCAAGAAATTCTAGTAAAATTAATTGGTGAAAATTTAAACGATTAACTAAAGGACCTGCCATTATGAATTTGTGAGTATGAAGGACCTGTCATTGCAACCACCCCATAATCAATTTTTTTTATTTTTTTCTGTGATTCCCAAACTCTAATTGTTTTGTTTGAATATGCTTTCTGTTTTTGTCTCTTACGAACTATTTGGAAAATATTCTATGTGATAGCATAGTGATAACGTGAAGTGCTCTCTATCGTCTTTATACATTTTGAACTACACACGACTGAAGAATTTAGACCCCAATTCGATTTAATTCACAAAAAATACGAATAAGCTAATTGAGTCGAGATTTTGCTTTTGAAGGAGAGAATGATAAAAAATGTATCATGTGAGATCTTAACTTTATGATTGCGAAAATTAAGGGAAGAGTAGTTCTTAAACAAGTTCATAGTGATAAAAGGCGTTTTCATCACTAATTAATAATTATACATGTTACCTAAAATTTATTGCATCACATGAAAGCAGAGCTTCAATGATTCCATTGATTGGTGCATGAAAGATTATAAAAGGGTTTTTCATTCAAAGGCAATTGAAGGTTGGGAATATATAATAGATGATGGATCACGCTGCATAACTTTGTCCTTCTCTTTGTATTGCTGTTGATTTTTCCTTATCAACTTGCATATTCCATACAAGCCATGTCAAAATCATATTGGTGGGAGCTTTAAAGAAATGCATGCCTTCACCTAATCCTTAATTGAAGATTAAAATTGAGAACTATGATCAAAACTAGTACCCAATTCTAACAACCAGTGAAATTCACTTGAACAAATCCTAAACACGTACATAGGCAGTCGTCTGACTTGATCGTGTTTAGTTATTTGTTCATTTTTTTTAATGAAGCTGAGTTTTTTTTTTTTAGGTCGCAACCCGGATGTCTCCCACTTTTTTTTGGAGTAGGAACTAATTCCGTCGAGCCTAGAGGATTTATGTAAAGAAGTGTTAACTCTCCCAGCACAGTTTTAACAATTTTATTATCGGACAAACCAAATGATAAAGAGAAAAAAAAAATGCACATTAGAGAAAATGAACGTGCGTGTTGCTATCAGAGGTTATTTATACTTATCACCAAACCCTAGCATCTGTGAGAGGGGAAGGGACCACGTGCCAAATTATCTTGCCTTTTTAGAGCTTTTGATTTCAATGGAATTATTTTTATTGTTGTTTGGTGCTTTTTCTCCCTCCCTCACTTTCTATTTCCTTTCATATTTTCTTGTCCTTTTTATTGGGCTGTGGGAGTGGTTGATTTATCCGTTTCTATTAGAATCACTGGGAGGAAAGGAGAGAAGTAGCATATTCTGGTCCCCATAGTTTTTGAGTTATTGCTTTCACTTTCAAGCCTAACCAAAAGGAAAATGAAAGAGATCTGTCATGATCAACTCGAGTTATAATTCCCACCAATGCTTGCATCACAATATACTTGCCAAGTGATATGTGATCTAATATATGATAAAAAGCCGGGGAGCCGGAACCATACACAATTTGTTGATTTTGTTATAGTAAATCATTTCGTCGTGTGTTTGGTTCGATGCTCTTATAATTAAAAGGAGCGTCTTGAGAATTTAAAATCATTAAATTTCGTATTTTGTATTACCGGTCTTTCACGCCTCCGGTAATGTGTGCTATACTACAACTTTCTCATTCGTTTGTATATCTTAAAGCACTTGTCGTTCTAAAAGTCATTTCGTTATTAACTTATTTCAAACAATGGTTTCTTTACGCTCATCGGGCCTTCACTTGTTACATTGGGCCTTTCTTGTGTACTTGTGCATACATCTGGCCCTTCTCTTTGTAATTGCTATATATACAATGGGCCTCATCTTCTATACTAGTAAGCTGTGTACCCACAGTGACGAGAAAGCACTCGAGTCTGGAAATTTAGCCGCAGAGTAGAGTCCCCCTCTCAGCTTTCGTTGGCCGCCGAATCGCCGCCGTTGATCTCCATAGTTAAGGTGGTTTCTGGGTTTGCCTCATTTCTTCACTTTCCCAATTACCCATGTTCATTCACAGTAGCTATTTTCACCTTTATGCTCTGTTTCTTTGCTTCGCTTCATAACCTGCACTCCATGTGTTTGTGAAAATGCCCAAGTGAAAAACATCCCAATGGGTCTTCATATTTTGGGTTTAAACATGCTTAGGCTGCGTTCTGTAGCTTAATTGTTAAGATTTCTGCTTGGTTTCGTACTGTTTGTTCTGATCGTTGTTGCGTTGTTTGTGCACAGATTACCAATGATGATGTTGACGAGGTATTTCAGGCGAACACTGTTCGCTGCAGCCAATTCAGAAGGTTCTGGTGCTGCTTCTATGGCTAGGACGATGGCCCATAACCCACTTGAGGAGTTGTTTGAAGCAGATAGGAAGCCTGATGAAGAAACGCCAGTTGTATATGGTACACTGCTTTTCAATCCCTTTGTTTTGTGTTATTAAGTGCATTTATGAATTGGGGAAATTGGATTGTGTACTTAGCAAGAATCAATTGAAGAAGTAAGTTTAAGGCAGAGGGTAAATAGTTTTACTTTTCACATAAGGTGGTATATGAATGCAGAGATTAAGATGAATTATATTATGGTTGAATTATTCCTAAAAAAAAAATGCACTTTCAGTTAAATTCTTTTCGTGACTATAAAGAATGTCAATACTGTAAGGTTGGTAGTGTGTGGAATCACAATTTCAGTGTTTTGGTTGCAAAATGATGCAGACATTGTAAGGTTGGTTGTGTATATTGCTGACATGCACAATTTACATGGTAGAATCTAGAATAAGAGCTATACAAAGGTAAAGGAAAATCATGTGGCTTATTTGTTTTAGAACTGCTGATCATTGTTCATCTCAAGGATTCTTTTGTCACTGTTTTTATTTATTATGTTTTCTGGTGTAATTCGATTAGAACCACTATGCGAGATGAAATTCAGAGAAATATCAAATTTTCTATTATTTCCAACTTCCAAGGGAATAAAAGTTGCAATAGGAAAAGATCAAATACTATATACTGTTCATTGATTATTACACCACTGCTATATGGTTTTACCAAAAGTCATTGATCCAATAGAAGGGATTTGGTTGCAGTGATACTAGGGATTAAACTCTGTATTAGTTGGATGAGATCATTCTTAATTAAGCTTTAACTTGCCTTTAAAGCTTTATCTTACTAGAGCATGAAGAATTTCTACTTGCAACTATCCTAGATATGTTGCATAATTCCAACTGCTAATATTGAATCTCCAATTATGTGCTTGGAGTGATGCATTATGTATTGCTTCAGTGATAAATATTTGAGCTATAGTTTTCAGTGTTTGATGCTTCAATTGCTATTAGGTCGAAGTTGGAAGGCATGCGAACTGCGTCTGAAGTCTTGGGATGATCTCAATAAGCTATGGTTTGTTCTGCTTAAAGAGAAAAACATGTTGATGACTCAACGTCAGATGCTGCACGCACAGAATCTTCGTTTTCCGAATCCTGAGCGCCTTCCCAAAGTATGACCCTCTCTTTTAACCATTTTCTGATTTGTATCAACAAAAAATATACTTTGGAAGTTCTTCAAAATCTCCTGACATGAACAGTAGTTTTCTTTATTCTTCCTGCAAAGTCTATCGTGGTTGATTTTTTGCTATTGTGTCATCATTAAATTCAGGTGAGGAAGTCAATGTGTCGTATCAAGCACGTACTCACTGAGAGAGCAATTGAAGAACCTGATTCCAGGAGGTCTGCTGAGATGAAGAGGATGATAAATGCGTTGTGAAACCTGTACACCATGTATTAGATAGTTCGTGATACCGGCAATGCTGCCTAGCTCTCTCCTTGCATGTAGGACTAGAAACTGTGGTGATCCTAATTAAAAGAAGCAACTTGTAATACTTGATAATTCCATGATGGCTTTATCTCTCTGTTTTGATGAACTCTTATGGTAGCAACTGGCTTTGTTACTTTGTAAGCAAAATAATTGATACAATTTCTTATTTCTTCTGCTAGCTATGATTAGCAACTGTTTTATCTCCATGACAACTTGCTTGATTGCAATATAATCGTAGATATTCAAAAATTGCGTTCTCCAACTCGTTTTTTTTCTTCACAGAATCAATTCTCTGTTTTGTCCTCACGCATCAATTCATCATCCAACCTCAGCTTTGGATCCACCACAACAGATTTAGATTCAAATATACAAATACCATAGCGTCCCTAGCATTTAACTTGTTCTTGGGTTGAGTAAACCCTTGAAGGGGATGCTGGAGCTCATTGGAAAATCCCAAAATTGGATGTAAAATTGATCAGATAGTAGAATGAGAGAAGGCCATCAACATGGTAGCTAGTCATAAGATAATGGATTTTAGTTGGATGAAGTGATTTAAAAACTTATGATCGGAACTTCATTTCAAAACTGTACATAACCATCCACAAGTTCAGATCCTAGATTGAAAACACCAACTATACATTCAAATATCATAAATTAAGGGAGCCAAGTATGTAACCAGAACAGCCATCAGAGTGACCTGACCATACTTCCCATTCATTACATAAAAGGAAGGAAACCCTTCCCTAAAATTTTCATAAACTTTACATTCTTCAGACAGTACAAACAGCAGAACAGCAAATGAGTCGAAACCCAGAATCAAAACCCTAGCTCTTCTTCCATCTTCCCCAAAACCACTACCAGCTAACCTTTGAGAAGCCATGCCAGGTCCAGAAGCACATTTCTTATATGTCATGATTCGGGGCCGGCTCTGAACTCTCTATCAAAAGGAAGAATTGGAGCGCACCAACTTCTCTTTTACTCGATCCAAACACTCTTCGGCCCACATATAGGAAAGTCTTTCATCTTTAAGAACAATATGCACAAGAGAATATCTTGAAATCAATCAACAATTCCATTGGGTACACGGAGCACAAAATAATCAGGGCATCAGTCCAATATGCACATGAGATGGGGAACAGTGAAGTAGCCATGAAAATCACAACCCCAACATCCGCCTCCTGGCCAATTCCAGACCTGTGTTTGCTAGTCTTGTAACAATCCAGATACTTGACATAGATGGCTGGCTGGCTGCGATCACACACAGAGCAAAAGACATCTGGGCATATGATTTGCCAATGGAGCTCAATATTGAAGCCTTTAAGCACCACAGCTCTGGAAGATGGGACCTCGACCACGTACATTACCACCAACATCGATGGGGCTGATATATATGGAGGATTGGAAGTCCCAATAATCAGTTCAAAAAGGACTCAAAGCCTTGTGATCAGATCCAACTGATAATCATTTCAAAACTGTCGGGTATGCGGACTGTGATGTCGAGGCTGAGATTGTATCGGTAGTGAAAGTTGTTGGTGCCATCGATGCGGGTGAAGTTGAAGTCAGTGAAAGAAGAATGAGCTAGATGAGCCTACATCAAAGCGAAAGTTATAAGCTATTGGTTCGATAGGTGAAAAGAAAACAAGCAAAAGAAACATAAACATGGGAATGCACACACAATGGTGCCTAATAAGCCCAAGGCACACCAGAGCCTCATGGAGATATATATTTGATTTGGGAGGTCAAAATGGGCGCTTTGAGCTCCATTCCATCTTATTTCTCACTCATATTTCTCGTAGCCCCTTGCATGCACCCATGCAGAACCAGGTACATAATGCTCAGCCCTTTACTGGACCTATATATCAATTTGCTTAATATGTATCAAGTACTAGAATCAAGTAGAGGAACTCAAAATTAATAATCCCATTGTTTTGCTGGAAAGTGGAAACTAAAAGAGTGAATATGTGTCACTGAAATCAAACATTTTTGGGAGAGTCAAGTGGAGTGACATGGGCCATTTGGAAGTTCAAACCAAATAAAGTACCACCGAATCGACTGACCCAAATAAAGTTCATTAAGGTATGCTATTAATCCACACTTTACATTCAAGGCCCAAACCAAATGTGTTACGAGCAGAGAAAACCCATAGGAAAAGGATATAGTTCTTAGGATTTCCTATATTATGCAGGAAAATAAAAACATAAAAACAAAATAATTCTTCCAATTTGTTTAGTCCAGGAAAGGGTGAAAGAAGACATGATTATCATGGGCTGAGAGAGAGCAGCAATGGAGAGTGGGTTCTGGGTTGTTGATGCCAACTTAAGCAACAAGCAGCTAAAAAAAAGAAAGAATTAATTATTTATTTTCCCTTTCCTTTCCTGACAGAAAGGAACAGAACCCATTCACATCACAGTCTTCACTTCTTCCCCTTACTTTCTAGTAATCTGTGTTGGAACAACTCTGGACAACCTTAACCTGTCCATCACAGGGCCCATGTCCCCATTCCCCTAAAATTACCTCTCCGCCCTTCTCCCCTCTCAGCCTGATGGAAATTTACATCCCTGCCCCTCTTCTGTTTCCCACCTTTCCAGAGCAATCAAAGTCAAATGGGTGCAGATCGGTCAACTCAGCCCAGTCACATTATTTTGGTTTGGTTTTGTTTTGTTTGGAATCAGCTCACCCGCGGGTGAGGCTATTTTATTCCAACCTGCCCGATCTGCCCGAGCTCTCGCTCGCTCGCTCGCTCGCTCGCTCTACCAAAGTACACCTTTCCCTTTTGCCGTCTGCCTCTCTCTCTCTCTCTCTCTCTCTCTCTCTCTATCTTTTTCGATTTTCTCTCTCTAGATCGATATCGCGAGTCGGGAATTGAACGTGGTTGTTGGATCTGAGGTTGAATTCGATCGGGGGAAGGAAAGCCCAGCCCATCCGGGATTAGGTGTTCGATGGGCGAACTAGGGTTTCGCGATTGAGAGGAAGAGAAGCTGGATTTGATTGTAATGGTTGGAATTGAAGGCGCGATCGAAAATGCAAGGCTATGCATGGGAGGGGAGGTGAGGGTAGGAAACGGAGTCGGCACATGTTGACAGCCGATGGTTCATCTTCCTCATCTTCCAATTCTGCTAATTCGTTTTTCAAGGTTCGTTTCATTCTTCTATTCTTTAAACTTGTCGGAATTTAATTGCAGGACTGAGATTTTGAGTTTATTATTGTGTCGATTTTGGATGTAGTCGAATTTTGAAGGTTTGTGAATTGCGATTAACTGGCGGAGTGACTTTTAGGTGGAATTTGAAGTGTTAATAGACTTGTAGGGCTGTAGAAATGAGATTAGCACCAGAAATTGTTTAATTTTTGGAGGTGGATTAGGGAAATAAGGAAACAGAGTCAACTCTGTATGCCGGATAGGGAAACCTGTTAATTAGTAATGTAGAGTATGCGTGATAGAGAACCTGGTTTCTTGTAAGGAAATGATAGCTGAGTGGGACGATGAAAATGTTCTTATATGTTTCAAAGCTTCATTTCTTATGCACTTTATTTGTGATGCATAGTGATTCTTATGGCAGTTCAGTTGCCAACATAATGGTTATCTGAAGTTCTCTATTCGTTGTAGGACGGACGCAAGATCAGTGTTGGCGATTGTGCTCTTTTCAAACCTCCCCAGGATTCCCCACCTTTCATTGGAATAATTCGTTGGTTGATTACAGGCAAAGAGAATAAGTTAAGGATAGGAGTGAATTGGCTTTATCGGCCTTCTGAAGTAAAGCTTGGCAAAGGCATCCTGTTGGATGCTGAGCTGAACGAAATTTTCTATTCGTTCCATAAGGATGAGATTCCTGCCGCATCATTACTTCATCCGTGTAAAGTCGCGTTCCTTCCTAAAGGTGTTAAGCTTCCATCAGGGATTTCATCTTTTGTCTGCCGGCGTGTTTATGATATTACAAACAAGTGTTTATGGTGGCTAACTGATCAGGATTATATTAATGTAAGTTTGTTTTGGTGGGTGACAAGTGTTTATTTTGTTCAGTATAGTTAAACCTCTTAAACATTCAAGATAGTTGATATCATTTTCTTTGACAGGAGCGTCAAGAGGAAGTAGATAAACTGTTATATAGAACTCGAGTAGGAATGCATACAACAGTGCCGTCAGGTGGCCGATCTCCTAAACCAATGAACGGCCCATCTTCAGCATCACAGTTAAAAGCTGGATCAGATGGTGTCCAGAATAGTGCCTCATCATTTTCTTCTCAAGTTAAGGGGAAAAAAAGGGAGCGGGGAGACCATGGGTCTGAGCCTGTCAAACGAGAACGTATTACGAAAATTGATGATGGGGATTCTGGTCACTGTAAACAGGAAAGCACTTTAAAGTCGGAAATCGCAAAAATAACCGAAAATGGAGGGCTTGTAGACTCTGAAGGGGTTGAAAAATTGGTTCAGCTCATGGTACCTGATAGAAATGAGAGAAAAGTAGATGTGGCTGGCCGATCCATGCTTGTTAGTGTTTTAGCAGCCACAGATAAATTTGATTGCCTTAGTCGATTTGTGCAGCTCAGGGGTTTGCCGGTATTAGATGAGTGGCTCCAAGAGGTCCACAAAGGGAAGATAGGTGATGGCAGTGCATCCAAAGATAGTGACAAAGGTGTTGAGGAGTTTCTTTTGGTATTACTTCGTGCCCTGGATAAGCTCCCAGTAAATCTTAATGCTCTACAAATGTGTAACATTGGAAAGTCTGTTAATCACCTGCGGACTCATAAGAACTTGGAAATCCATAAGAAAGCAAGAAGTTTAGTTGATACATGGAAGAAACGTGTTGAAGCTGAAATGAAGATCAATGAGGCAAAGTCCGGTTTAAATCAGGCTGTCCCCTGGCCTGCTAGACCAAGGTTACCTGAAGTATCTCATGGTGGAAACAGGCACTCAGGTGTATCCACTGATGTTGCTGTGAGGAGCTCCGTTACACAGCTTTCTGTATCGAACAAATCTTCAGTTAAGCTTGTCCAAGGAGATAATATTACTAAATCTGCTTCTGCATCTCCAGTTTCTTTGAAATCGGTGCCGTCACTTGTTTCAGCGGGTTCTAACTTAAAAGATGGGCAGTCCCGGATTGTTCCTGTTGGTGTCACAGTTGATCCTCCTGTGGCAGCTACAAGGGATGAGAAAAGCAGCAGTTCTAGTCAGTCTCACAATAATAGCCAGTCATGTTCCAACGATCATGCTAGAAACGGAGGCGTGTCTGGTAAAGAGGACGCAAGGAGCTCTACTGCAGGTTCAATGAATAAGACATCAGGTGGTTCTTCACGGCCTAGGAAATCAATTAATGGCTTCCCAGGTTCTACTCCCTCTGGAGCTCAAAGAGAAACTGTGTCAAGCAGAAGTTCATCGTTGCACAAGAATCCAGCTTCTGAAAAATCATTAGCGCCTGGAATGACAAGTGAAAAGGTAGTATCTGTACCTGCTGTTGAGGGGAACAAATTGATTGTTAAGATTCCAAATCGAGGTCGAAGTCCAGCACAAAGTGGAAGTGGAGGTTCTTTTGAAGATCTTTCAAATATGAACAGCAGAGCATCTTCTCCAATGCACTCTGAGAAGCACGACGAACTTGATTGTACCTTAAAGGAAAAGGTTGATGTATATCGAGCCACTGGTACCTCAGATGTTAACACTGAGTCCTGGCAAAGCAACGATTTTAAAGACATATTGACTGGATCCGACGAGGGGGATGGGTCACCTGCTGCTGTTACTAATGAAGAGCGCGACTCGAAGAAGACTGCTGAAGTCCGAAAACCTGCTTCCTCATCATCAGGGAACGAACAGAAACCGGGTAATGCTCAGGGGGCTTCTTTCAGCTCTATGCATGCCTTAGTTGAAAGCTGTGTGAAGTATTCTGAAGGTAATGCTTCCGTTGGAGATGATCTTGGTATGAATCTGCTTGCTAGTGTGGCGGCTGATGAGATGTCTAAATCTGAATCTCCTACTGATTCTCCACAGAGGAGCACCCCAGTTTCTGAGCATATTTGCAAAGGCAATGATTCCAGAGTCAAATCACCTTTTCCTGAGGACCATGTTCGAGATGAAAGCCAGTGTATAAATGCCAGTGCTGGTGATGAATGTCAGAAGGATGGTATTGTCTCTGCTACTTTAGGGACTAAGGATGGGGGTGGTAAGGACCCCTTCCCAGTGAACAAAGAAGAACCAATTGAAGTTACATTAGATCCTGATGTGACTCCCTGCCCTGCTACCGCAGTTGAGGAAACAATGGATAGTGAAGGAACCAAACCACCTGAAGAGAAAGAGATGGTGGGTGTAGTCGATGAAAATCCAGAGATTAAACAAGACCTAATTGGTCATTTGTCGAATGAAACAAAGGCTACTGATACGAGTTCAAAGGCTGTAGATGGGAAAGAAGCTATCGAAGAATCATCTTTGCACCCAGCGTTGGAAGTCGATGATAAAATGTCTACATTACAGATGCATTCCAAGTCGGTGAAAGGAACATGTGAAGATGTGATCCTGTCTTCAGAGAGAGTCAGTGCACCAAAGGCTGATGATACAGATGAAATGGAGGATAGGAGTTGCTGTAACCAGACAGAAAGACAAAGACCAGAAAGTAGTGATCTTATCATATCCCAAAAAGAGAGTGATAACCCTTTAATTTCTGAGATTCAAGCTGTAGGTGGATCTAGTTCTGCCGTTACTGGCAACAACAGTGAGCACATGGAGGAAATTTTGGAAAGTAAAGTGGCTAATGATCAACTTAGCAAACCAGTTGTCTTGAAGGTGAAACCTGATCTTTCACTGCAAGAAGTAGATCATTTGAGGTCCAAGAGGTCTAAAGTTACGCCGGTAAAAGCTGAAGGAGCTGATGAATGCACATCTACAACTGCAGATACTCTTCCGTCCACTGTGGGTGTATCAGACATGGATGGAAAAGTGAAGTTTGATTTGAATGAAGGCTTTAATGCAGATGATGGGAAATTTGGGGATCCAACTAATTCGACAGCACCTGTATGTTCGACTGCTCTTCGGTTGATTAGCCCATTACCTTTTTCTGTTTCTTCTTTGTCTAGTGGCCTTCCTGCTGCAGTTACAGTGCCTTCTGCAGCGAAAGGGCCCTGTGTCCCACCAGATGACTTGTTGAAGAGTAAACAGGAGGATGGTTGGAAAGGAACAGCAGCGACAAGTGCCTTCCGACCAGCTGAGCCTAGAAAAGTCTCAGAGTTGCCACTGGCTGCAGCAAATATTGCAGTTCGTGAACCTACAGCTGGCAAGCAAGGACGCCCTGCTTTAGACATCGACTTGAATGTACCTGACGAAAGAGTTCTCGAGGATATGGCTTCTCAAGAGATACTTTCTCTTTCTGTCTCAACAAGTAATAATGATTTTGTGCGTGATCAATCAATGAGTATGGCACCTGTTCGCAGCTCAGGAGGTCTGGATCTTGATTTGAATCAAGTTGATGAGGATTCTGAAATTGGTAGTTACTCATTGAGCAATATTCGGCGAATGAATAACCCAATTCTGTCAACAAAAGCATCAGGTGGACCTAATGGAGAAGTCAGTCGTAGGGATTTCGATTTGAATGATGGACCAGCCTTTGATGATGTGACTACTGAACCGGCAGTAATCAGTCAGCATACCAGGAGCAGTGCGCCATCTCAACCACCTATATCTGGTTTTAGGATGAGCAATACAGAAGTGGGAAACTTCTCATCTTGGATTTCTCCAGCCAATACCTACTCAGCTGTCACAATTCCTTCGATTATGCCAGATCGCGGAGAGCAGCCATTCCCAATTGTTGCAACTGGTGGACCACAAAGGACGGGTCCTTCTACTGGTAGCAACTCCTTTACTCCTGATTTCTACAGGGGTTCAGTGGTGTCATCTTCTCCAGCAGTGCCTTATCCTTCTACTTCATTTCCATACCCAGTTTTTCCTTTCGGAGGAAACAGTTTTCCTCTGCCTTCAACCACGTTTGCAGGTGGTTCAACAACATATCTGGATTCTTCTGCTGGAAGGCTTTGCATCCCTACTGTCCGTTCCCAGTTGTTAGGACCTGGTAATATGATTCCTTCCAACTACCCAAGGCCATTTGTAGTTAATGTTCCAGATGGTAGTAATAACGGTAGTGCTGAGAACAGTAGGAAATGGGGAAGGCAGGGGCTAGACCTCAATGCAGGGCCTGGTGGCCCAGACTTAGAGGGGAGAGACATGATTTCGCCTCTTGCACCATGGCAATTCTCTGTTGCCAGTTCACAGGCACTAGCTGAGGAGCAAGCAAGGATGTTCCAGATGCCAGGCGGCACGTTTAAGAGGAAGGAACCCGAGGGAGGATGGGATGGCTGCAAACAACCCTCGTGGAAAGGCATGTGAAATGGCGAAATCCGGTGACTCATAACCTTGTAAGTAGATCATAAGCCTTTGATAATGTATCTGTATCTTTCTCTCCTGTGTGCAAGGTCTGGTATCCTGAATTGAATGGACCGGCTTCTGACACTATCTGTAGCTAATAAAATGTGTTAGATTTTCAGTGTCTGTTCCCTTGCAATCCATTCTCTCGTTGAGCTCCAATGTTTCTCAACTGCAAACTGTTCTGTGCAATATAGGGTGATTTAGTCTACTGACATTAAAAGATGGAACATGACCTCTTGCCTTTGTGGTATAGGGTGATTTTGTCTAATATAGGAACCGAGGTACTGCAATTCATTTTCTGTTGTTGAGCTCCACCACTTGTCAATTGCAACTGCCATTTAACTGTACTCTGTAGTAGTATAACATTAGTTAATAAGATGGTTTGCCTGTTGTAATTGGGAATTTTGGAACATTGCATTTTTATACAGTTTCTGCATGGTAAACCTATGGAAAAGACTGAGTGAAAGAGTTTGAGTTAGATATAGTCATCTGGTCTTCCAAAAACATAGAAAAGTCTTTGCTTTATTATTTGCATCTACAAGTTATTTATCTGTCTCTTTATTTTCCAGTGCATTGAGGATGACATTTGCCAAGACCCCAGGTCATTATCTAAGCTTGTGTGCTGCTGGAGGTTGGGTGGGTAAGTGAGTTATTTGATGTTGTTCATAGTCTCCGACCCCCCTACTCTTTGTTGTATCAATTGTATCTTAAAAGAAAGAAACGAGCTCTACAAGCTGTTTCCTTAAATTTGCTCTGGGGGGCTGCAGGTTTTCTTCGCCTTTGTAGATATACTTAGTTCTAACAGTTGAAATCATACTGTGTTGCCCCATACACAATCTTTGGTGTCCTTACTGGAATCAAGTGCATTTGACATTCATTATTAACGTTGGACTGAAAATCCATCACCATTTTCAACCTTTCCAGTTGTGGATGAGCTTTAAAAGGAAGCTTATTTATGTGGCTTGTTTTTATCTCCTTAATTTTTTTTTTCTTGTATTTATCTCATATATAAGCAGAGATCACTTAATTTTGGCATCTGAGCTTTTACTTGTGGCATGGTTTAGTTGCTATGGGTTTATATTGTACTTTTATACTCTTCTGTTTATATATTAATTAACAACCAAAGTTGTTATTTGTAGCTTTTGATTACATAAGCTTCTTCCATTATCCAGGGCCTGAAGCTTGTTTTTGTCCATCTAATGTGTTTGTTTTGAGGCATGTTCTTGCTCTGATTTCTTTGGATCCTCATCTCTAAACGTCGTATCTGTAAAATGCTGGTAATTCCATGTGATAGTGCGCAGCCGAAAATGTTTTGGGAGTAGCACGTTTCTATAGAAAACACATTGTGTGTATGTCATTGGAAGATGATATTGCAGACACTACGTGGGTTGTTCTCGCTTATGAGTGTACTATGTTGAACGGTTGCATACATTGAAGGTTCACCCAGAGCTTACATATACCAATGTAATTTGCAATAGAAATGGCACTAAAGCAGACAAGTATACCATATTGCAAGTTTAAAGCCTATAAATTTAGATTAGTAAGGTGCTAAAAATGTACTCTCGATATCTCTATGACGGATTATGAAATACAAAAAATCAGGAAAAGGAACGGCAGTATCGATGAATTATCAAATTCACAGGATCCAAACAGCTTTAGGGTGAAGAGCCTTCAAGAAGTGGCACACAAGTCATGATCAAGATGGTGTTTTCATTTGAGACACACTAGCCTTCGCCCACAAGCAATGTTGCTGCAGTTTGGATCATTAGACAAGACAGATTAGACTCATATTAGAATGCTTACTAGTATATCTTGAAGGCACATAGTAAGACGAGCACGCTTAGCAGGAATCATATAAAGATATCGTAAATGGGTAAATGGGTTTCAATATTCAATCAATTCTTAGTGACACATTGATTGTGTCGTTTACTTTCCAGAAGTTTTATCAAGGTATCCATTCAGTTCACAATTTACAGAAAAACAAGTGGAGAGATAACAAGTTGCGCTAAGATCACAATCCAAGCGGATGGCTTACGAGAAACACATAGCTGGAACTCCAGAAGCATATGTAAGCTACGGCATCTATAAAATCTCAAACCTCAAAATGGAATGAAATGCTAGCATGCTGCCAATAAAGGTAATGAAGCAAACATCAAATGCAGAGATGAAAGAAGTACTGACACTAGACATCCTCGACGTGGCTTTTTCTTTTTCTCCTTTTGCTTCTGTGGTGGCTTAATGACCACTCTGATAGCAGCATCAAAAACTGCTTTCACATTCTGCAATTGCATCAAAGAGTCATTCACAGCATAATTGACACATGCAGGAACAAACAATGGGAACATTCTATCATGAGATAACACAAGCACAACTGAAAGGACAATTTGTTTAACTAAACTGACACCATGACGGACCGAGATATAGATAGACCATTTCCAAGTTTCATTCTCATTTGACTTAATATATGCACAACCTCCAAGCTATGGATATTCTAATTTCTAAATGTTGGCAGTGAAATATTTTACATTCAATCCTTCCCTTTATATACCTCTGCTTGAAGAGAGGTCTGAGATTTACTATTTTGATATAGATTTTATATTTTTGTATCACCCATTGACTGGTCTCACACATGCTCATATTAATTAGGCACAAGAAGCCACTATTAGAATTTGTATAATTCATATAGCAGTAGCAAGTCCCCTTGTTATATGCAGATGCTGAACAATGTACTGCCATTATGAATACACTTACAATGTACTGCCATTCGTTATCATGCAATGTACTGTTCTGTACATACCTGCTGAGTTTTTGAGCTGCATTCTATGTAATATGCAGCACCAATCTGTTTGCGCAGCTCCTCGCCCTGATTGTATAAAACAACAATCAGTAATACCATCCATTTCTAACCTATTGCATGATAACGAAGCATACTTTTCGATGAGATCGATACCTGTGCAGTAGTAACAGGTACCAACCCTGGGTGATCAGCCAAATAGTGTTTATCCTCTCGAAGATCTACATTTCCATTATAAATCACATGCTTTAGTTGCAGAAAAGTTTGCGGACTACAGGTTCCCATATTATTCAAAGATGACTGCCGATACAATCTGCATAATTGGGGAACTTAAATATTTTCCAGCATTTTAATTGTTACAAAACAATGGAAACTTCCATGGAGCTTGAGTGACCATGTGAGTTACCATCCTTGTGCAGGTTTATAGCTAGGATCTGAATATTCAGAACTAGGAAGTGGATAAATTATATGTGCATATTAATTTAAACTTGCATCTTGCTGAAAATAATCATTTGAAACCTCAAACTACTTGGTACTTCTAACTTCTCTTTTCCAGATATGCTTCCTCCATTGATACCACTACTTTCAAAATAAGCATATTACTATTTAAGACTTGCCTTTCCCTTTTATGCTTCCTCAATCAATGCCATCTTACTTCTTAAGGGACACATTAACTTACTATCCCTAATCTACCCTAGAAACCTCACTACAGTACTGCACAATAGTAGCTATTACTTGAAGTTGATAGCCACCACCAAGGGCCAGAAGCTTAGCTGCCTTTAAAGTTATCTGTCAATTCTTTCTTGTAAATCGATCACCATAATCTCATCAGACAAGATCTGGTCTTTGCCACCACATCATATTTTGATCAATTAACAGTTAACATTCACAACAGAAACACCAGAAGGACAGGTAGAACATGCTGAAAACAAGATTAGTTTATACACCTTTTGCGAGTTACTACATTTGTGGTGGTTTCATATCTTATCCTTCCCAAAGAAATTTGCATGTCAGTAGCTTTCAACATGTTAAGGATGTCAATCTCTCATACGAGATGCCCCTAAACATTAGGTTTTGCATCTATAACTCATTGCTAATATAGATGTTTTGTTCAATACTACACATTTTGTGACCCTGAGTTTGTCAAGCTATAGGATGGAACAAAAATATCGCCAACACTGAAGTACGGGCATTACCTAAACTATGAGCAATTGAGCATATTTAGCAAAGTAATTTGGCAAGTACTATAGTAAAGCCCGGCTTACCTAGTTTGGTGCCAGCAAGTACTACTGGAACTCCAGGAGCATAATGCTGCAGTTCAGGAATCCACTGAAACATATTGGGTGTTACAAGTCAGAAACTACTACACATACAACACACAGAACCAAGACAGAGAGACTAATACACATTTTTCTTCAGGTTAACGCACCTTTTTCAGTATGTTCTCATAGCTGGCACGACTAACTAAAGAGAAAGCCAGGACAAAGACATCTGCCCCTCTGTAGCTCAGTGGCCTTAGTCGATTGTAATCTTCTTGCCCTGTGAAAGCAATTGCATAGAGATGATACCACAAAATATTCTTCGCTAATTTGGCAACACATTACATAAAAGCCAAATTCATGAATCCAAGAACACTAGGCTGAAACAATTAAAGGTAAAACTTCATCGTGGGCTTTGAGAAAAAAACTCATACCAGCTGTGTCCCAGAGGCCTAAGTTCACTGTTGTGGATTCAACCACCACATTTGCACTGAAGTTATCAAACACCGTGGGAACATAATCCTGATAAGCACAAAAAAAGAGCTGAAATTCTAAGTAAAAGGAATCAAAGAACCAAAAAGGATAGCAAAAGCAACACATTTCTGACAGGAAAACATCATCAAATATACTTTAAAAAGTAGAGTGTGGCAGAAAAAGCAAATCAATTTGTTGAAAACAACAAAAAAGCTGCAAAACCCAGATGAACAAACAGCTAAAATGATTGAAAAACAAACACCCAAAAGGCCAATGATTCAGTACAAGCTGACAGATCTTATGGAAGAGAAACAAAAGAGAGTTTCATACAGTGGGGAACTTGTTGCTGGTGTAGCAAATGAGCATACAGGTCTTGCCCACAGCCCCATCTCCAACAGTGACACACTTGATGAACTTGGAAGCACTTGAAGCCATTGAAACCCAAAACCAAAGGAAAGAGGGAGCTGAAATTTGGAGAGAAACAAAAGGGTGGTTGCAAATTGGTTGGGATATTCAGAAAGTTTATGGCTTTTTGATTCGGCGGGTAAGAGAGAAGAGTGGCATATGTCACATGATTCTCACTCCAACTCCATTCACTCTTTTCCCATATACAAGGCAGCTGTTCTTCTTTAACTTTTTGTTGTTTCTAGTTTGCTTCTTTATTTTCTTTCCTTTATAATAACCCAAATTGTTATTAGGTGATCATTGGATGGCAAATGGAAATATTAGCTTTAACAAATCGTTTTCATGGTTTTGTATTCTACGATACGAACTTGTTGAATAAAACTTGCATATATTTACTTCAATCCTCTTAGATTGGTTCGTTTTAGTCTCCCGCAGATTGTTTAAATAATTGAAGCTTTACTAGTATGCAACTTGAGAAAATGACGAGTTTGCAACTTAAAAAAATTAGACTTGTTAGTACTAGTTTGCAACCAATACCATTTTGGCTTTTAGGTATTTCTTGGGTTATCTACTCATTGCTATTTAATTCATTTGATATTGTTATCCCATTTGGTTCATATAAAACTTTTTGTATCTTTAATCAACGAAGTTTCTTCAGGGAAATGAAAGATAAAAAAAATGTTGGCGGTGCATAGGTTGGTTACTCTAATACGAGAGAAGGGTATTATAAACTTGGTGGCAAAGATAAGATTTGTAGCTCAAAAGCTTCTTTCAGTTGTGGTCACCTCCAAAAAAGAAATATAACAGAATGCACATAAAGAAAACTTGTTGGTGAAAATTGGAGTTAAAGTATGTTACATCATCTATAATCAATAGGCCATAATCATAATACAGCTGCTACTCCATTAATCAATATTCAAGTTCTGGAATTGATGGAAATGTGTAGACTGAGGGCCAGAAGCACAAATTTTAATCACTAAGTAGTTAGGAGTCCATTCTCCATGGGTTTCTTGAGGTGGTGGTGATGATAATATGGGGTCATTTCAATTTTTGTTCATGTCAAATTGAGTTTCCTTGACAACTCAAGAACAATCTTATAAGTGGTATGTTGGGACCATGAACATTAGGTGCAAGAAGAATTGAATTTTAGAGGTTACCATGAGGGAGATCGAATTGAATAGAAAGAGAGATGGCCTATCATTCTTTCGAATTTCTTTTGGGGACCATATTAGTATTACCATGAAGCTGATACATTTGCAAGAAATATGAATTATATGTAGAGAGCAATGTTCTCTTAAATGAATGGTATATACTTTGATTAATCCGCTTCAATTCATAGATAGTGATTCCATTCAATTCGAATTTCTTCTGGTTGTTTTCAATCAACAGATTGAAGCAGAGGAGACTGGCAAAGTTAAAGACTAAGTTGGTTTATCTAGCTACCTCAAAAGGTCATAGTAAA